>CM035420.1:2228138-3428138 GCA_020310875.1 Ceratopteris richardii
CATACATGATTAAATAATTAATTAAACCATATTTTAATTTTTGTTATTGAACCAATGTTTAGTTATAGATTAATTTCCTTAAATATTAATTATTTTAATCCTTAAAACATTCTAAAACCCTAGAAAACCTACTTAAAACCCATCAAAACCCTATTAAAATCCTTTGGAAATCATTGATAACCCATTAAAATCTTTCTGATCCCTTGTAAACCCTAACATGAACCCATTAGAATCTTTTGAGACCCTTCAGATGAACCTAATTGACATAAAATCATATGAACTTAGAAAACCCTAGGGTTAAATACCCATGAATCAAGCATGTATAAATATGAAATACTCATTAATTGAGTAATTAGGATAAACCCTAATTTGAACATATTTTCTTCATCATTTCTTGTACCTGCAAACACTTCAAAAGTAGTTAATTCAATCCAGAACAATTGTTCAATAGTGAAAAAGAGGTTTAGAATTCACCAATTAAGTTGTTTTCATTTTCTCTGGTCATCAACTGGAAGATGTAAATCTTCCCGACAACGTCAATCAACCTATCAATTTCTTCTTTTATTTTGGCTGCATAGGTATCATTATATGTGTAGGGCTTCTGTTTGGTGGGCTTGGCATCAGCAGTCATGGGGATTGTATGAGAGCAAATTCTTGGATCTACCCCTTTCAAGTCTCTATAGTGCCACGCAAACACATCCCTATATTCCCTTAATAGAGCTACAAGCTCCATTTCTTCTCTAGCACTTAGGTCATCTCCTATATATGTGCATCTCTCTTCGTTCTCTTCGATGGTCACTACAATCTTCTTGGTCTTTTCTTTATTATCATATGATTCTCCTATGATGGCCTCTCTCTTAAGCATTCGTACCTGTCAAAATAATTCTTCATTGCCTTGATCACTTGAGTGGGTCTAAGGGTTCTTGGGTGCTCTCGGGGTCTAGGCAATGGAAAATCATGTTCATCTCTTTGTTGCCTATGTGCTTGATGTCTCTCTCTTTCAGGTCTTTCATTTTCCAATCCTGCTCTATTTCTGCCCACCGTGTGTGCAAAACTTACCTCAGGTCTCTCTCTAGTTCTTTCTCTCTGGGCTTCATGAGCTTGGGATGATCCAACTCCTTGGAGGCCATGGGAAACATTCGATCTTGGAGGGAAAATCAATTCATTCTTCCAAGTATATGCATGTCTATCATGTTCTGTTACCAAGAATACCTTCCCTGATGTGTTATCTAGGTAGACAACTTTGCCTGGTATCTCAGGATCTTTGAATTCATAAATGATAACTATGCCCAATTGGCTAGGTTGATCTGGCTTGAATCTCCAAAAGGCTTCCTCTGTTGCTCTATTCAAAAATAGTTCTATGCTTTTGTTGTCTTGAGGGATCCAGTCCGGAGTGATCACTTCGGTCAAAACTGACTTACCTCTAGGAGTCTTGGGTCCTTGTCTTACATTTCCATGTTCTAGGTCTCCTATTTCATTCTCAGGAATGACATTTCCAAACTCATCAGTCCTATCTGGTAGGTTGGTGACCACATACATGGTTCCTTCCTTATCAATGTATGAACCCTCTTCGAACTTGACCACCGGGTGTTCAAGTCCAAAGGATTGATCTGGATTTTTGAGTTGCACCACTGATCGCCTCAGGCCATCCTCATAGATGCGAGCACCTAATCGGTTGGTCCGAATATATTCCAACTGTGTCTTATAGGGACCTTCTGGTGTTTGTAAATAATCAGTTCCTGAGCCACCTATAGGTTTCCCCATGCTAAAAGACATTTCTGAATCACTTGTGTCTGAACTTAGTCTGTAAGGATGACCACTTAGTTGTTGTGCCCAAGACTTAGCTGTATGGTTAACACTAGGCTCAGAAGATCTAATGCTTTGTTTATCCTTGCCTAGGTGTCTACCAGACCTCAGGTTCATAAGCTTTGTCTTCTAGTCCCAAAATTCCCCTTTGTATTGCTCAAAATCCCTTGGGCCCCCCTTGGTTTCCTAGTCCCACTGGAGGGTCAACTTCAAAATATCCTATCTGAAAATCAACACATTATTCTCAAATACCCTTGGGGCCGTGTAGGATTCGAAACGAGCTTTCCAACGAGCTATAGAGCTCAAAAAATGGACTTTGGATGAAAAAGTTATGTCAAATCAGGCTCCTTGGGGTCAAAACAGGCAAACATGACGTTTTGGAAAAAATCGCGATTTTGTGGAATCAAGAGAATCACGATTTTGTGAACTTCAAGAGAATCGCAATTTTGTACCTTGAGAATCGTGTTCACAAAATCGTGTTTTCACAAAATTGTGTTTTGAAAATCGCGATGTTGAGCACAAAATCGTGTTTCTGAAAATCGCGATGTTGAGCACAAAATCGTGTTTCTGAAAATTGCGATGTTGAGCACAAAATCGTGTTTCTGAAAATCGCGATGTTGAGCACAAAATCGTGTTTCTGAAAATTGCGATGTTGAGCACAAAATCGTGTTTCTGAAAATCGCGATGTTGAGCACAAAATCGTGTTTCTGAAAATCGCGATGTTGAGCACAAAATCTTGTTTTTGAAAATCGCGATGTTGACTCAGAGAATCGTGATTCACAAAATCGTGTTTTTTCACAAAATCGTGGTTCTCAGAATCGTGTTTTTTTTTTTTTACATGAAAATCGCGATTTTGTCTCAGAGAATCGCGTTTTCACAAAATCGTGTTTTTGCTAAAAATCGTGTTTTTTGCTGAAAATCGTGATTGGTGAGAATCGCAATTTTGAGCACAATCACAGAATTGTGTTTTCTCAGAATCGTGTTTTTGACATGAAAATCGTGATTTTTCAGAATCGTATTTTTTGGCTGAAAATCGTGATCTGTGAGAATCGCGATTTTGAACACAACCACAGAATCGCCTTTTTCACAAAATCGTGTTTTTACTAAAAATCGTGATTTTTGAAAATCGCGACTTTGGGCACAAAATCGTGTTTTTTCACAACATCGTGTTTTTCACAAAATCGTGTTTTCTGGCATGAAAATCGCGATTTTGACTCAGAGAATCGTGTTTTCACAAAATCGTGTTTTAGAGAATTGTGTTTTAGAGAATCATGTTCTAAAGAATCGTGTTTTTGAAAATCGCGATTTTGAGCCTTGAGAATCGTGTTTTTGGCTAAAAATCATGATTTGTGAGAATCGCGATTTTGAGCACAATCACAGAATCGCGATTCTGAGAATGACCACAGAATCGTGATTCTTTCAACCACTTTTAGGCGGGAAAACAGAAAATCGTGATTTTTCAAAAATTCTGAATTTTCACAGAATCGTGATTTTCATCACAGAATCACGTTTTTTGGCGGGAAATTCAAATTTTTGAGCGCCGACAATGGCGAGCTTTGTATGAGCAGAAAATCATGAAAAAAACACAACTCTTGCTCTCCCTTGCACCTCCTAACTCCTTCCCACACAATAATGCATGAAAAATGGTATGAAAATGGTGAAAATGCACTAAAAAACAATAAATTTCTATGAAGAAGAAGATGGAAGAAGGTGGAGATGATGATGATGATGAAGATGAAGAGGAAAAAAACAGAAAATGAATTGAAATGACAGTTTTTTTACCTTCCAACGTCGCAAATCTCCGATCTTACCATCACAACGCTCGTCCTCGAAGCTCTCTCCCCGGCAACGGCGCCAAAATTTGGTGTAGCTCAAGCGTAAGCACCACCTCCTTTACTTCACAATCCGCGGAGACCTGAGGACCGGTATGAAGACCACGAGCAAGTGAAGGCACAAGTGCGTGAGTGAAAGCACACAAACATGCACACACATACACACACACGCGCACAAAGTAAGATCAAAGAGAGGAACAATGGAAAGCTTCGATTGCAAAAGAGTTCTCTTACAAAAGCTCTATTCTCTCACAAGCTAACCCCAAAAATGAGCTCTCTAGCTCTTTTTCTAGTTTTTTGACTAGTTTTGGCCCTGTCCAGACCTAGTGTCCGGCCTAGTTAAAAATTAGGTTCCAGGGCTTATTTGAGGGCTCAAACAAAGTCTAAAAATTATGAAAATTGGTACGATGGTACTTCTAATACTCCTCAAGCTCGAGGACACCTTGGCTTGAACAAAATGGAGTTATAAAAATAGATAATGGTATTTACAATGGTTTTTAGTTATGAAAATCACTATTTTTGTAGGGGATTCATCTGAAAATTTGACATACACTTCATGGAGCTCCTACTTGCTCCCTTTCCTTGTGTGTCCACCTTTTGATGTGCTTCCATGCTTTGTCCTTGACTTTGAGCTTCAACAAACCCAAATAGAAGAGGCGGTTTTAGAGGACGACAAAGAGGAAGAGGCCACGATCACATGTATCAAAACAAAAACATAGTGCAAGAGGAGGCTCAGACATAGAATGAAAACATTCTTATGGCTATGCATATAGAGACACATAAGAGCAAGTTAAACAACAAAACTTGGTATGTAGATAGTGGTTGCTGAAACCACCTGAGTCATAACTTGAACATGTTTGTGAACTTACATAAGCCAGATTCAAGAGTCACCGTTGCTACAGGAGATAGTACTGAGCATGAAGTAGTTTACATTGGTGATTGTCCACTTAATGAACATGTAACTCTTAGAGATGTTTTGTTTGTTCCTACTATTACAAGAAATTTTATTTCCATTCGATAGATGGAGGAGAATGGAGTGAAGGTCAATTATGACAATAATCAGTGGCAGGCTTATTAGAAGAAGGATGGGAATTTTGTTATAAAAGGACAAAAGGTAAATAGATTATATACTTATGAAGTTGAAGTTCCAAATTATGCAGGTTATACAATGGTTAATGGGACTCAAGTAAATCAATTGGATTTATGGCATAAAAGATTAGGACACATCAGTCTTGGCGGCTTAAAGGATATTGCAAAGAAATCATTGGTTGAAGGTTTACCACAACTACCTAAGCATGATTTGGATTTTGTTTGTGAGGCATGTCAGTTTGGAAAACAGATACAAAGTCCTTTTTCAAAAGTAGGATTGCAAAGCAGAGGTATTTTGGACTTGATTCATACAGATGTATGGGGTCCATCTCAAGAAGAGTCAATGGCAGGTAGCAAATACTTTGTAACATTTATTGATGACTTCTCAAAGTTTACATTCATTTATTTTATGAAATACAAATCTGAGGTGTTTGATATGTTTAAGAAATTTAAATCATTGGTTGAAAAGCAAACAGGTCGAAGCATAAGAAGGTTGAGATCAGATGGACGAGGTGAATATTTTTCTAATCAGTTTCTTGCATTTTTGGAGGAAGAAGGAATTAAAAAGAAGACCTACAAACAAATACACACCTCAACAAAATGGTGTGGTCAAAAGAAGAAAGAGGTCTATCTTGGAGATGGGTAGGTGCATTTTAAATGAAAAGGACTTACCACTTCCTTTTTGGGTTGAAGCATGCAATATGGCAGTTTATGTGATGAAGAGGTTACTGCCTACTCAAAGTCATGTACCGAAAGCACCTTATGAATTGTTTTATGGATCAAAACCAGATATTTCTAATTGTAGATTTTTTGGAAGCATATGTTTTGTTCATGTTCCACAACACTTAAGGTCAAAGCTGGATCCAAGGTCACAAAAAATGATTTTTATTGGTATGGCAGAAGGGCAACTAGGATATAGATGTGTGAACCCAGATACAGGAGAGGTAATTGTTTCGAGAGATCTTGGTATAAACATGAAGTGCAGGTAGATGAAGAAGAAACTACAAGAAGTCATGAAGAAGAGCCAAGTTCTCTAAGCTCACTAGAAAGTCAAATTACACATGAAGAGATAACTCCCTCCAAATCAAAAGTTGAAGAAAATTCTCGATTTGATTTCAAAGGAAATTGAGTCACACGAAGAAGAAAGTGAAGGTTCTATGTCAAGAAGAATTCAAACTCGAAGGCAAGAAAAGCATGGTAGGACAAGAAGTCAATCAAGGTATCGAGTAAGACAAAGAAGGCGGCCGCAAAGATTATCTCATGAAGCTTATATGGAAAAACTTCTTGAGGAGCAGGAACCAAAAACTTTTAAAGAAGCATCAAAGGTAAAGAAATGGGTTAAAACAGTGGATAAAGAAATGACAACTTTGTATGATAACAATAAATGGATTTTAGTTCCAAGGCAACCTAACATGAA
Organism: Ceratopteris richardii; assembly: GCA_020310875.1. NCBI lineage: Eukaryota > Viridiplantae > Streptophyta > Polypodiopsida > Polypodiales > Pteridaceae > Ceratopteris > Ceratopteris richardii. The sequence continues at coordinate 2,234,283 of CM035420.1, forward strand.
TGTAATCGATAACAAATGGGTGTACGTGATAAAGAGAAATGGTGATGGTTCAGTAAGTAGATATAAGCCAAGGCTTGTTTGTAAAGGTTATGCACAGAGTTATGGCATCAATTATGAGGAGACATTTTCTCCTATTGCCAAGATATCAACAATAAGGACATTAATAAGTGTTGCTGCAAGCAAGATATGGAATCTTTATCAATTAGATATAAAAAATGCATTTCTCAATGGTGATTTAAAAGAAGATATGTACATGGAGCAACCAGTGGGTAATGAAGAGAGCAGGGAAATAGGTGTTCAAACGCAGATAGTTCTTTGTATGTTAAGGTTGAAGGATCATTGATTATTTATACCTCGATTTCTGTGGATGACTTGATAATAACAGGAAATAATGAAGGTGAGATAGCCAGGATCAAAGCAGAGCTTCCATCTGAATTTAAAATTTCAAGTGATGGTGTATATCTTCTACAAAGGAAGTATATTTCAAATTTGTTAAAAAAATATGGCATGGAACATTGCAAGAGTATCAGTAATCCGATGGAACCCAATGTGAAGTACAGTGCTGAAGATGGTGAACCTTTAGAAGATCCACTTATCTATAGGTTTTTGATTGGTTCTCTTAAATATGCAACTTTAGCAAGGCCGGATATTACATTTAGCATAAGTATGTTGTCTCAATTCATGAACAAACCCACCAATGTACATATGCAAGCAACAAAAGGGTCTTAAAATATTTGAAGGGGACATTAAATAAAGGTTTGGGCTATCAAGATCATGAAGGTATGGATTTGAAAGCATACAGTGATGTAGATTGGGCTGGAAATAAGGATGACAGAAGGATTACAGGTGGATATCTGATATTTGCAGGTAATAATTTGGTTTCATGGAGTTCCAAAAAACAGCCTACAATAGCACTTTCAAGCATAGAAGCTGAATATAGAAGCCTTAGAAATGCAACATGTGAGATTATGTGGTATTTGAAGCTTTATGAAGATATGAATCTATCTACAGCACGTCCACTACTCTTTGGAGATAATGTAAGTTCATTACAACTCGCGTCTAATCCAGTGTACGATGCAAGAACAAAACACATTGAAGTGCACTATCACTATATTCAAGAGAAGGTGGTGAATGAAGATATTGATATTCAACATGTTGGAACTAAAGATCAATTAGTAGACATACTCACAAAAGTAGTGGATGCTCAAAAGCTCAAGCGAATCAAAGTTCTACTTGGAGTCAAAGCTTTGGATTTAGAGCTTGAGGGGGGAAATGTTACATAAGAACAAGCTCTAAAGTATTATATTTTAGGATTATGGAGTTTATTATTTATGAAATAACATGTGGAGGTGCTCACAACTCCAAATTTAGAGTAAAAGTAGATAAAAGGAAGAAGAAAAGGAGAGGTGTCTATTTTTAGACAAGGAAAGCACTTCTGCTGATAGCCTCTCAATAAAAAGAGTGGTTCTCTTAGTGTATGTAGCCAAATTGAGTGGTTCTTGTTGCCAAACAAATCCTAAAACTTGTACTATATAAGTAGATCATGTTTGTACAATTTTCAATAAAAAAAACGCAGCGTAAGTAGGTGTTTTCTTAGTGATAGTTTGTTGTGTGTATCTCGTGTCTCATCAGAGACATGCCTCTCTTTAAACTTCCATATCTCAGTCATTATGAGGTCTTTTTGAGTGATTTCACTCGGAGGAGTTTCGTTAGCTCTCATAAATTTTATCTATATCAAAATCTTTCATAGATCATTGAGTTTCCTTATTGTTGTACATCCGTTTTCAATTCAGATAGTTAGTCATACCTTACTGTTGTAGGCCTCTGCATAGCTTGACTTCAAACTATTCGTTTGGGAGCTATAATCCCACATTTTTTGAAGTTTTTTGTTTCTAAAGCATGCTATGCAGAGTCTACTTTTAGAATATATGTGTAGTTTTGACCAATTCAGCTCATAGAGTATCTCGTGGTTATTTGTCTATAGTCACCCATTTCTATTTATTTGAAGTTTGGAGGAAAGTTTGATTTATAAAGTTTGGAAATATTCGTTTGATCTTTTCAAGATCTTAGGAGGTCTCATCATGTTTTGTTGTGTACTTTGATGTTTACAAGTTTGTAAACATAACATGAATGGATGTCACAATAGCTTCAAAAAAGCAAATTCCAGTGGAGTTATTATAAAGAAAACAAATTATCTTGGATATTCTTATTTCTTCCAAGTTTTGTAAAAATGAGGAAAACTTTTCTTCATGACGATTTTGATCTTATGTATTTTTTTGTAGAATTTTTTGACCTCTTTAGACTCTATAATTTTAGGCTACAATGAGGAACGTCCAAATTTTAAGTGTGACCTTGGATACTTAAATCGGTATAAATGACAATACAATACATTTCGTAAGGAGACTATATTTTGAAACGAATGTGAAGCTATAGAGCCCTCTCAAAAGTAATTTCTTGTAACTTTGTTTCCCTCTAATTTGAAGTGAATTTGGTGTGTGCTTTGAATGGATTCATCTCAAAGATTGGTTGTGTTATGTGTGTACATGACTTTTATTGATCTATTCTCAATCTCAATGCTTGTGATTTCAAGATAGAAGTTGTTTTTGGATGATTATGTAAAAGTGCAAAAATTTTTTGTTGTGAACCTAATAGTATAGATCTGTTTCCGATTTAAGATACTACACCTTAGGCACTTGCATCATTGAAAAGTTTATTTCTATGTATCCTTATGATCAATGGAAGGTTCACATTTAAAATGGTAAGATCTTGAATTCTTTTACTTAGATTATTTGGGTTAATGAATTGATCTTTGTTAGATACGCCTTCGATTTCATTGATTGGAAAGGGACTAGGGTCTTAGAATACTTTTGAAATTACAATTTAATATTTTTGGTTATTGATATTTCATGCTAGAATAATTGGAGAGGACAACTCCAAAATATAGGAAACATATTTGCTACCATTTTTGAGGAATAAATTTGTTGGACCTTGCTAGGTCTTCCTAGTTTATGGTAGCAAACAATTAATCCAAGGAACGTTTGAGGTTCTTTAATCTCTAGATTATTTGTTGATTCATCATGTTGAATTGCTTGAGGAAGAGCTTTCGCTTTATTTCCATATAATGAAATATATTCACTTAAATCTAAGATTTTAATATTTTCTTGAAAATTTGGTTTGGAAAGAGAACTAGAGCATCTTTGAAAATTTGCAAAATGTCATCAAAATTGAATTGAACACCATTTGTTTAAAGAAATGCATTAACATAATGAAAATCATACTCTATGAGCGACTTGGAAAGTAAAAAATTAAAAACATTGTTCTCTCGCTTAAAGCAACTCAAGAGACCCTAGAATGGTTTTTTGAATATTGAGAGAAATTAGAAAATTATGAGATATGATGGTGACTCATTGAATAGATGATATGTTGTAATTGAGAATGCAGCTATAGATGTTATCATTGATGGAATGTTGAGTTATTGAAAAAGTTTTCCATTCTTCTTTGGTACATCTACCAAAGGAGAAACCAACTTAGTGTGCTCTATCTCATATATGAATTGAGCTACCATAAATTTGTGTATTTCGTCTTTGATCTTAGTTGAATATACATTGTTGTATGTGTATGGTCTTTGTTTTGAGGCTTTGGCTTCTAGTTTCATAGGAATTCTATGAGAACATTAGAAGGATTGACACATGTGACAAAAAGGGTTTCTTAATTGGATTTGGGAATTTTGAGTTATGTTAGTTTTAGTCCAAGCAAACACATGCCTATATTCTCACAAAAATGCTATAAGCTCTCATTCTTCTTCCAATGACACATGATTGCCTATGTAAGTGCATTTTTGCTTGTCTCCTTCTAGGGTTACCATTACTTTCATGCTTTGTTCTTTGTTATCATATGCTATTCCATCTTGTGCCTCTCTCTTAGGCATTTAAATAGATATTTTTTTCTTCCAATTGGTATGTTTGAAAATGCTATGATACTTCAAATTGCTCATATTTTAATTTTTCTTCCATTTCATCTCTCTCCCTCTTAGGGTTTGTTGATATTCTTCTCTAGTATTTTTTTGTGGCATCTTCCTATTCTAGTTCTTTAAGGTATTATTCTTCTGAGTCAAACTCATGTTCCATTTCTATGCTTTCATATTCTTCTTTCTACTCATTTTCTATTATTTCTCCTTCTTATGCCTCTTGGAGTACTACCATGTACAAACCCAAGTCATATCCTTCCTCACCCACACACTCAGCCATGGTTAGTGCTTCTTCATTTATGCATACATCTAGTGTTGCTAGTATTTCCATCCATCCATGTTGTTCCAATGCTTCGTCCAAAAATATGAGGCATGTTATTTGGGTCTTCTATTGGTATTCTTTCTTCTTGCCCTAATTGCCAATATTGTACTCTTTTCTCTTCTTTTTGGTCTACCTTACAAATCCATTGTTGGGTATCCTCATTCTTATTGCTCACTAGATCAAGATCTATGGATTGATACATTATCCTCCTCTTTATGTGGTGGAATGTCCCTATATGAAAATTTTTTTAGATTTATTTTGGTTGTAGTGCTTTGGTGTTTACGATATAAGGCATCTCTTCCCCAATCTTGAACTACCTTTAGTTCTTGCATGAATGGTCTTCCTAGGATCATCTCATAGTTGCTTGCCTTGCCAGACTGATATATGGCTATGGTGTGTTCAGATTCTACTCTACATGTAGTCAAAACTACATTCTCTAGGAGTCCTAAAGGTCGCCATACATGACCATCTATGAGTAGTTACTTCATTCTTTGGGTCAAAGAGCTAGTCTTTCCCATTTCTTTTGAATTTTCTTGGTCACTATTCCTACTCCATCGCAAGTATCTAATATGGATTTGGTCATATATGCTCAAAAGGTAATCAGAGGGCACATATTTCCTTCATCATCTTCACTAAAAACACCCACTTTATCTACTGGTATCTTGATAGTTTGTGTGTGCTCCACCTTTTCTTCCTTATTTGACATGTTTTAGTCATCCAAATTTAGCTCATTAGTTAGTGTAGCTCAGTGATGAGTAGCACCTCCTTTAATGTCAATCTGGGAAGACGTGAGGATGGTATGAAGACCTCGAGCAAGTGGCGGCACAAGTGCGTGAGTGAGAAGCACACAAGCATGCACACACATACACACACACGCGCACACAAGGCAAGACAAAGAGTGAGAATCAATGGAGCTTTTTAGATTACTTTCAAAATGCTCTTACAAGTTCGTTTCAATTACAATCTAACCTCAAAAATGAGCTCTCTAGCTCTTTTTATAGTTTTTGACTAGGTTTTGGCCCTGTCCAGACCTAGTGTCCGGCCTAGTTAAAAATTAGGTTCCAGGGCTTATTTGGGGGCTCAAACGAGATCTAAAAAATACGAAAATTGGTACGCCACTACTTCTAAGGCTCCTCAAGCTCAAGGACTCCTTGGCTTGCACAAAATGGAGCTACAAAAAGGTGAAATGATATTTACAATGATTGTTAGTGATAAAAATCACTGTTGTTGTAGGGATTTCTTCTAGTGCTCTGCCATACATATCTTCGAGCTCCCTACTTGCTCTTCCTTCCTGCATGTCCATCTCTTTGATTTGCATTAATGTCTTGAAAAAATATTGGCCTACTTGCCAGATCTTCTTTGACTGCCCTGTTTGCTTGTGCTGTCCCTTCGCTCTGACTCCCTTCTTTGACTTTCATGTCTTGCACGTCCTGGTGTACCAAGGCTACTGCCAACACCCCCCCCACTCTCGCGTCTGTCGCCCCTGACAGACCCTTGTCTAGCTGCTTTTTGGACGTAGTATTGTAGAACATCGGCGGCGAGGTGGTGTTCTTCTAACCTGAGTCCCCTTGCTAGATCTGTCAGCAATGCATCCCAATTGACTGGCCTTGGGACATCTGGATGTGGCACCCGTAACTGCTCTGAGTGAATGGTTCGCTCCACAGCAAATAAATGGAGGAGATGTGAGGGTCTGGGTACAAATATTTCTGAGTGGTATTCCCAGAACCCTGTTATGAACATCTCTTCGAATGTTTGTTTGAAGCAGGCCGGGAGGTATTTTATTCTGGCGTGCCAAGCGTATATCACCTCTATGGAAGGAGTGGTGCTCATGTCATAAACTAAATCTTGGTTTCCTGTAAGGAATCCGACGCCTGAGAAGTGTGGGTCCTTGATATTCTTGAATGTCCTGAATGTAATAAGCATTAACTCAAAAATTTTCATGCACATCTGGGCCATTACATCAGGGGTATTCTTTAATCGGATGCTCCAGTGCCGTATAGTGGAAATCATGTAATTGACGGTGGGAGGCCCTTGAGGGGGTGCTAGATAGACGTAGTTTAACCATTTGGCGCATCCCTTGATATTCTTGACTGCAATGGTAAACTCTGGCCATGTGCGTCTGCGGAGTACAGGAACATAACAAGGGTTATATTTAATAAAAAGAGGCATATTCGTCCAGGTGCGAACCATCTCCGGATAGGTTTCGAGGAGTCGGATCCTCCAAGTGGGTTGATGAATGGATCCTTTTTTAGCGCTCTCTGGGATGTCATCTGGCCCAAATTGTGTAGCAAACGTTGGAGGTTTGCCACATCTGTGTTGGATTTCTGCATTGTAGTCCGCCAGAAGTATACAATATGGCACGTATTGATCATCATTGGTTCCGATCCATCTATGGTGGGACATGCTGCGGAAGTATTCTGATTTAATAATAGTGTCCTCTATCTTTGCCATAGATTGGATCTGAACTGCCACTCGATCTTCATGAGTTGATGCCGTTTTCTCTAGTGTTTGGAGCCACTCAGGTACTTCGATTTCTAACGTATCCATTCCTTCTGCGGTTTGCTCACCACCTGGCATTGGCATAGGAACGTAAGGTTCCTCATACGTCTCATCTACCTCGATGGGTACCAAATCCTCGGGTTCAGGTTCGACAACGGGAGAGGGTTGCCTTTCATGTGTGAGTAATCTTGCCTGTAATTCAGCCACCTGCTCTTTCAATGCCTTGACTTCTTCTGAAGTCGTGGTCGTTTCTGTGACTTTGGGTGCTGTCTGTTGCTCTTGGAGTTGATTGCGCAGCGCATCACGTTCCCTTTCCAAGTCATCATGAGCTTCTAATAGATCTGCATAGCTGTCCAAGATGGTCTTCATTGTCTCTGAGGGCACAGCTTTAAACTGCTCTGGATCAATTTCGTGTGGAGAGCCTTCCATTGCTGCTTCTAGATTTGCTTCATTTTGCTGCTGCAGCCTCTTGTTTTCTTCTAGGGCGGCCGCCATGTGTTTTCTGAGAAGTGCCAGGTTACGCCGGACTTTGAGATTATCGGCTTGGTATACCTCGAGCAGAGCTTCTAGTTGTTTGGCACCTGATTCTGTCGGTGGTTGGGGTGCCGCCAATAAGGTTTGGTGAGCCTGCTCAAGCGTCATGTAGCGTTGATTTAGTTCTGCATTTTCTGTTTGTAGAGTGAGAAATTGTCTTTGTAAGTTTTGATGGTGCGTTTCCAGATTCTGATACCGGTTGTCCAGAGCTTTGTACTCATGCTGGAGCTGGTATACACATTGGTTTAATGCTAAGAATATGTTATTTACATTAAATAATGCTGGGAAGGGTGAAGATGCAGGGGGAATGGGGGCGGGAATGGGAGAGGTGAATGATGTGGATGTACGTGGAGATGTGGGTGGAGGGGGTATGGGTGATGAAGGTGGCATAGGGGGAGGGAGCGGTGCTGTGGCAGGTGATGTTTCCATCGTGTCAACTGTTTGAGTGACGGTGTAGATGGGAATCGTTGGTGGAGTGGACGTGACATCGGTGAACAGGGTGGTGAAGGTGGGCATGGTGACTCCCCCGTATTGGATTCCCGGAGAAAGTGGGATGCCCATGACCACGGTAGTGGTAGTGGATGTGGTAGTGTTAGTGTCCTGTGGTGGAGTGAATTGTGTAGTGTGAGGTGGGGATGGTGGTGACAACGGTGCTTCCTAATATTCTTCTGCTTGCGCTGCCTCGCCTGGTGCTGATGTATTGATGTGAATTTGCTTCCCGGACCTCCTGGGACGAGCGGGAACTCTTTTTTCAAACCTGTGGATGTAGGCCATTGCCTCATGAATGGCCTCGTCCAGTCCTACAGCGTCGGCATGAAGGTTCATGGACTCAATGAACAACTCGTCCACACCTTCCTCAGCTAGCAAGTCGTTCATGAGTCTTTTGCCCTGTTCTAGAGACATCCGATGCTGTTCCTGAACCAGTCGCATGGTTCGATATAGTCTCTTGATTTGTGCCGAATATGCTGGGGCACTTGCTAACTCGGAGAGTTCGTCATATCTTGATGTTGTTCTTCGTCGGCCTCTTCTTCATCTCCTCCTGCCTCTTGTTCATCTACATCGACTTCTACAGTTTGTGGTTGGGTGGGGGCCGATGTTGTTTGGGGTCGCGGTTCCTGAGCTCGCGCTGCTTCGGCTTCGAGGTTAGAGTCATAGATTAATCTGGCAATTTCTTCATCCGTGAGGTCCTCAAGAGTAAATCCCTGCGGAAATTCCAAATCGGATGGAATGGGTGGAAACACCAGATTAGGCCCCTCTGTGCTTGGTCTTGGTAACCGGATTGTGAATGGCCTAACTCGTCGTGTCTGGGGAGGAGTGATTTCTGGTGTAGCGGTAGCTCCCCTTGGTTGAGCACAGGGTAGTTGGACTCCCCCCCTCATCTTCTTTGATGGGGGACCTGCTGCTGATAGTCTTCTTTGGAATTCTTGGACTCGGGACCATACGAGTGCCCGCTGAACAGGCACGTCATAAGCCAAGCATCTATAGATTATTCTGGTCAGAGCACAACACCCGTGGAGCACATTCTTCTGTTTCTTGTTCCACCTTTGATGTGCTAGGTGGATCTGGTCTATGATCCAGTGTGGCACATTGATGGGCAGGCTTTCGGTTTCTGCTAGATATAAACTGAACCATATTTTTTTCGGGGGCATTGTGAATCGTTCTTGGGCGGGAAACGCAAAATGTTGCATGATGGTTCGCAGGTGAAGCGCAATGGTAGGTGTCATCGCCACCATGTCCTTGAGCTTATTAAGATCCTTGTGCTTCATTCGACCTGGAACCATGGTTTCCTTTTCTGTTGGGATGTGCATGCCATACATACCCAACGCTTCTCTTACCAGATTGAGGGTCAACTTGAATCTTTTGAGCTCATTACCCGGCAGCAGTGATGGCAACACAAAGGTGCTGTCGCCGCCCTTGGCTCTGCTTGGCGTGATGGTACTGATCAGATAAGAGCATCGTAAAAAATCCGGCTTTGGTAAGTGAGTCCTGAAATAACTTTCCACACCTGCTTTGACCCAAACTGATCTCATGACTTCGGCATTTTGGTAGCTTTCAAATTCACGTGTGAAAAAGTGGTATCGACCCCATTTGCCATTGAACTCCAATTCTGCTTCCCAGAAGTAGGTTCCATCGCCCAGTGGTCCAGCAACATCACTGAACCAATGCGCATGCTTACCTACTTGAGAAGTGTGTCCTTGAGGAGGATCCTGGATGGGGAGCACATGCACTTCTTGAAGCTCTTGCGGTCTTGCGGTGAGACGTGGCTCAAGGAGAAGTGTTTCTATGTCCACGATCTGGGGACCAGATCCGGCTTGAGAGCTGGTACCTGCTTCTGCCATGGCCCTGTTTGCTGATTGGTTCTGTGAGAATATAGAACCAAGTGTTAACATCGTAATGGACAAAATAAATCCGTTGTTGTCCCCGTTACAACATTAACATGAGATGGATGATGAGTTAGTGGTTAGTAAGTGCATGAAGACAGTGTGTGTAGTTAGTGCTTGTGTTGTCCTAGGAGACTACTGCAGTTAGTAAGTAGGTATGGATTTACAATTTGGGGTCGGGGAGTTTATTACAGGCCCTAGGCTGCCAAATGCAGTGAGTGGGCTTTGCCTTCGGTTTCGGAGAGTCTCTACAGAGCCTTCTCGGTGTCGTGGTTTGAAGATGAGGCCTTTTTGGGACCCATTTACAATTGATTACATGTACGCTCTTGGGTTTTGGTGTGTACATGAGTGTCGAGAACGAGTGAAATCTGGCAGTATGCGTCGCTGCGTTATGCTGTTTAAGTTGTGGCCTCAGCGTAGCTACTTGTGCCCTCAAGCAAGCCTTAGGCACCCAAATTTGTCTAGATTGTGGGCTTGCCTTCATCGACTTCTTGGGCACCCAAATAGATTTTACTTTAGCAGAAGAATTTCTGAAAGACTTCTTATTAGCGTCGTGTTGTTGGTTACTAATAAGAGGCTTTGCCCGTGTGGTTGACGGTGGTGCAACCGGTCGTTCGCCTTTCCGCACCCACACCTGGTTGAGTTTCTGGGGCATTCTGCTGCGCAGGTACTTTTGATCTCGGACATAGGTAGTACTCTGCTTCTTCTGCCTGTGATCCGCCTTTGGTTGCTGCCTCCTTCTGACCTTTGGAAAAGAAGGGAGTTCCGTTGCATCCCTGACTCCTTTTTTGCAAATGTCATTCCTCTGCAACACAGGGTTTTGAACAAGAACAGCATGGTCATCTTTATGTGTACCCCTGGAAGGACCAGGAGTCTGTGCCTTTCCTAGTTCCTTGAGTGCTCCATTGTCTAATTCTACTGTAACTCGACTATGACTGACCCAAACCTGGAGAAGTCCACTTCTTAGGTTTAGATTGACTGCTCGGTCATAGATCCAATCCTGACCCAAGACGAGAGGTTCAGTGAGATCCTCATCCTGACACACTAGTACTTTAACTGTCATTGCCTCATCGTGAATGTAGAGGGGAAGTTCCACCTCGCCCATGCAAGGGGTTTCCACGCCTCCCAATCCTATGAGATATGCTTCCACAGGATTGACAGTTAACTGCAACTCTTGACAGTAAGACACTCTAACAGCACTAGTGGCTGCACTTGAGTCAATCAAGGCTCTCACGGTCCTTGCACTCTTTCCTTGTCCTATCTCTAGGGTTATGAAAGGACGTCTATCGATTATTCTATGCGAGCTTGTTCCTGCAACTTCACACATGGCCATGGGACATCCTTGATCTGCATAGTCATTTGCTCTAGTCTGATCTCGGTCTTGCCTTCGTAACTTCATCCTTCTGATACGTTCTAAAGCTTCTGCTTGAGCTTCTTCTCGAACTCGCTTTTCTTCCTCTTTGCGTTTCTTAGCAGTGTTGAGTCGGCTGAGCATTTCCTCCGTGAGGGGTTCCTGGTACAACTTGACTCTGCATCCGCTAATATAGTTAGGGAGAACATCACCCTCTAATGTGGCCAATTGTACTGCTCCACTTGTGGAGATCCTATTGATGATCATAGGTCCGTAGCCTCTCTTTTCTAGCTTCCTTGCGTGTTGTTTCAGTGTATAGACTAAGACTAGATCTCCCGTTTTCAAGCCTTTATCCTTCACGTGGGCATCAAAGTATGCCTTCTGTCTCTTCTTGGCTGCATATATCCCTGCAGCGGCTCTCAGTCTTGTTTCTCCTAATCGTTCAAGGTCAAAGATCCTAGAGGAGAGCTCATGACCTGTCCATTCGTGCTCTTGTGCTACTCTCAATGTGGGGATCAGGAAATCCAAGGGTAGCACGGCGTTTTGACCGAATACCATCTGAAAGGGAGTAGCTTGGAGTACCGTTTTGTAGGCAACTCGGTATGCCCAAACAGCATGGTGTAGCTGTTTGTCCCAATCAGAGCGTTTAGTGTTCACTAATTTTGTCAGTACATTGCATAGAATCTTATTAGTGCTCTCAGCTTGTCCATTAGCTTGAGGGTGATAAGGGGCAGACTTCTTGTGTATTACCAAGAATTCTTGGAGTAGATTTTCAATCACTTCGTTCAAGAAATGAGTGCCTCTATCACTTACAAGCTCTATGGGTAGTCCATATCTCGTGAATACATTCTCAAACAAGAATTTGGCAATTGTTTGAGCATCGTTCTTGGTTGTAGCTTTTACCTCTACCCACTTGGTGAGATAATCTGTTGCCACAATGATGTATTCCGCATGAGAACCTTTCGCTGGGGGATTAATAGGGCCTACGAAGTCTATTCCCCACTTGGAGAATGCACGTCCACCCATCATAGGTTTCAGTGGCATCTCATCTTTGCGTATAGGATACTGAGTCCTTTGACAGATATCACACCGTTTCACATAGGTATGTGCATCCATGTGAAGTGTAGGCCACCAAAAGCCCGCAAATAGTATTGCCTTGATTACCCGATCTGGTCCAAAGTGTCCTCCTGCTACACCTTGGTGAGCAGTTTCTAAGATCTTAAGATACTCACTTTCATGGACACATAACCTCAGGTAACCATCTTTACCGCGCTTATATAGATTATCACCTATGAGTGAGTAATCCAAAGCTTCTTGTTCTAAGCTCCTTTTCCTAGCTAGAGTCATGTCTGGAGGGAATGTGTTTGTCCTCAAGAATGATACTAGGGGTTCACTCCAATCTGGCACAATGGATATTTGATAGAGAGTGGCATGTTCCACAGGTGGTTTAGTGCAACAAATTGGGCATTCCTTGCACAACTTTTGGACATCCGCTTCCATAGTTGGCCAATGCACTCCGAATCTCTTTAGAGTCTGCAACGTTCGTTGTTTTGAATGGTGTTGCTCTAATGCACCTACATGTGCTAATTGCAACCATTTAGCGTACTCATCCTCTTCTACGCAACAAGCCAAGATCCCTTGATCTGTGTGCTTGTACATGCTTCCGGCCATGATGTGATACTTTTGGGCTTTTACGATCTCTCTATTCCGTGTGTTTACCACTGGATGGTTGGGCCCGTATGTCAATACTGGTACCAATGGCTTAGCCCACTGCGGTACCACTTCCAAATTAAACAAGTAAGCATCAGGAAGGTCATCTGACACTCCTTGTGGGGCTTCTCCAGATGTGAGCCTAGAGAGATGATCTGCTCTCAAGTGAGTCCTACCTTTTCTTACCACAACCTCAAAGTCATATTCCATTAGTAAGAGAAACCATCTCACTAATCTTCCTGTATTGCATGGCTTGTTTACAAGATATAACAATGCCTGATGATCAGTAAAAAATTTAAACTTATTTGCAAGCAAATAGTGTCTAAATTTCTTGACTGCATATACCATGCCTAATCCTTCGCGCTCTGTAGTGGTGTAATTCCGTTCAGCCGCATTCAATTGTCTACTGGCATAGGCAATTGGAAGGTCCATATTACCTTCACCAGTAGGTTGTGCAAGTACACATCCAATAGCATAATTGGATGCATCCACGTGAACATGGAATGGCTTATTCCAATCTGGTGTGGTCAAGATTGGTGCTGAACACAATCTTCGTTTAAGCTCTTGGAAGGAATTCTCACATTCATCCGTCCACTCAAAGTTTGTCAGAAGTCCGTACATGGGCTTTGCAATGACCGCATACATGTGTATAAATCGTCGATAATAACCACAATGCCCCATGAAAGCTTGTACTTCCTTGACATTCTTTGGCCTAGGTAGCTCTGCTATGGCTCTCACTTTTTCTTCATCGGTAGATATGCCATTCTTTGACACTATGTGTCCTAGAATCTTGCCTTGCCTGACCATAAAAACGCACTTTTCTGGGTTCAGGCAGACTTGATATTCTCTACATTTGTCAAAGATTTGTTTGAGTTCAGGGATATGGGTTTGCCTAACATTGGAATGAGCACAGAGATCGTCCACGTAGACTTCTAAACTCTTCCTCAGGAACTCCTTAAACACATGGCACATCAGCCTCTGGAAGGTAGCTGGTGCATTGGTAAGCCCAAATGGCATTACTCTAAAAGCAAAAATGCCCCATTCTGTGGCAAAGGCTGTCTTATGCTGATCCTCTGGAGCTATGGCTACTTGATTGTAGCCAGAAAATCCATCAAGGAAGCTATACACTTCCTTGCCTGCCACTCTTTCTAAGAGATGCTCTGTGATGGGAAGCGGATAGTTATCTCGAATCGTGGCGGCATTAACCTTTTTCAAGTTAATGCACACACGCAGCTTGCCATTCTTCTTGGGCACCACTACGATGGGGGACACCCATTCAGTGTGCTCAATCTCATAGATAAATCCAGCTTCAACCAGTCTATCTATCTCTTCCTTGATCTTAGCAGCATAGTTATCGTTATATGTATAAGGCTTTTGCTTAGAGGGTTTAGCATCTGAGGTCATGGGAATGGTGTGTGAGCATATATCAGGGTCAACACCTTTCAAATCCTTGTAACTCCAAGCGAATACATCTCTGTATTCTCTTAGCAAGGCTATCAATTCGTACTCCTCTTCTTCTGTTAGGTCATGGCCTATATACGTACATCTCTCCTCTCCTTCTTCTAGGGCCACTACGATTTTCTTGGTGGTTTCTTTGTTATCATAGGCCTCTCCTGATTGTGCCTCTCGTTTAGGCATTCTTATCATGACTCTTCTATCATCTATCTCGTACTTCTTAAAATTTTCTGGGACCTCAAACAAAGATTCTTCCTCTTCTGGTAAGGCTTCTCTCTTCTTTCGTTTCTTTCCTTCTTCCTTAGGGGTCATATGCGTTGCTAATCTTACACCATTTGTAACTTCTCCATGCCTCTGGGGTTGAAATTCTACTTCATGGAAGTATTCCTCATCTGATGCAAATGGTGGGTCCATAATGATTGACTCTAGATCGGAGTCACTTGCATCCTCAAATGCATCAGGGCTAGGTTCGCATTCTTCTAGAACTGCCTCCCCCATGATTGGCTCTATGGAGAAGACTGAAATATCATAGCCATCCTCATCACAGTGAGGTGTCCATTGTTCTTCGTTGATGGCTACGTCCATTGTTGCTAAGATTTCTGCCCAACCGTGAGGTTCAAATTCTTCATCTGGAAAAACTACAGGTGCATAGGCTGGGTCTTGGATTGATCTATGGGTTTCTTTCGCACCTACCTCTCTGGCTTTCTCTCTCTTCTCTTCTTCTACTGCTACCTTGCACATCCATAAGTGGGTGTCTTCATGCATCCATGAGGATCCAAACCATATGGAATGCACCGATTCTGTGTCATCTTTAGCTCTATGGATGGGATTCCACTGGATAGGAGGGACATCTCTATGAGAATAATCCTTGAGATTGACTTTGGTTGTAACACCTAAGTGCTGCAGGTATAAAGAATTGGTCCCCCAATCCTGTACCACTTGCAACTGTCGCATGAATGGTCTTCCCAAAATCATCTCATAGGCATGATTTTTGCTGAAGTCACATATGGCAAAGGTATGTTCAAACTCGACACCACAAGTGGTGAGAGTTATTCCTTCCAGCAATCCTAGGGGTCTCTCTATGTGACCATCGGCCATTTGCAATTTCATTCTTGTTGGCCTGAGAGCTGGCTTGCCCCAACGCTTCCATAAGGAGGTAGTGGCAATTGCAACTCCTGCACCTGAGTCCAAAATTGCCTTCGTGGTGTAGTCCTGGTAGGTGATGGGAAGATAGGTGTTCCCTTCTTCGCCTTCACACATATCTCCTATCTTATCCAAGGGAATTTCCGGTACTGTCCTATGGGATCCTACCTGGGAACGAGGTTTTGCTATCTCTGGTACTTGTTTGGCTACATGTTTCCATAATCCAGGTCTAACCTTGAGTAGCTCTTCTAACTTGAGATTACACTGCACATTAGTGTTCTTCACTACCTCTGTGTTCCTAGGAATGACTGAGTCGTCGTTCCTTACCATGACTGTGGGTGCTCTCATACATGTGGACTTTGCTTCCCATGGGCCTGTTAAGTGGGGTAGTTCTTGTATGGAATTAGACTCAAAGTCTAATCTCTCGTGAGACTAAACACTCTCATGCTCCCCGTAAATAGATGGGATGTCTTGTGGGAATTGGTCGTGTGCATCGTCCACAAGTTCAAAAGGAGGGGCGACCTCGCTTTCGTTATCCCATTTGTCTTCTTGAATCTCTCGTAGGAAGTCTGGTGCAAACCGATTCATAGAAGAAGAAGTGTCTGGCTCCGTAGAATTGGGCGCATAAGCAACCTGTGAAGGAGGGCTGATTCTATTGTTGACTCTCTCCTCGTTCTCGCAAAGAGCTGGAGCACAAGCTTCTTGGGGAGAATTACTTATTCTATTACTTTTCCGAACAGGCTCACACATTCCCTGAGAAGGAATGTAGGCAACCTGTGGAGGTACTTGAGCTTTCGAGGGAGGCTCATCTGCCTTTTGGGGGGGAAGATAAGCTTCTTGAGGAGGCACATGGGCTTCCTGAAGAGGCTGGCTTATCAGTTCTCTTGCCCTCTCCTTTCGTTGAGGGGCAGGTTCCTTCTCTGATTGTGCAATTAACTTCTCTATTCTTTCCAGCAGTCCATCAAAGTGTAACTGCGTCTTAGCTGAACTAGAAATGTTAAATAGGCGGCTGGCCTCAAACATGGTCTGAGCCAATTCCACCATTTTGGCACAAATCTTAGTTCGTTCAAGCTCTAGCTCGGCTCTAGGGTAGCACTTTTCATGATCGGTGATGGTTGGCCCTTCTTGGATTCTGGCCTGATATGCTTTAAGCATTATATTAAGGTCCTCGGGAGTGGGGTCAGCTAGGACTGATCCTACTCTAGGGGGTGGTGGGATTTGATGAGGCAGTGGGGAAGGTGGTGGGTCGGATGGAGATGGGAGTGGTGGAGGCGGGGTAATGTGAGAGGGAGTTTGAGCTGTGAGTTCAGTTATCCTCGCTTTGGTTTCTCTTATGCTTTCCTCAAGCTCACTCATCTTTTTGGCCCATTGTCTTTTCATTCTTTCTCGACTATCTTTCCACGCTCTAGTCCTTTTCTTTGTCACGCTCTCGGTTTCACTAGCCTCTGGGCCCTTTCCCTGGCTTGCCTCTTGGTTTTGCTGCAATGCCTGAGCTCTAGTAACCACCTGCACTGGTGCAGTGGAAGTAACACTTCCTGAGGCATCCACAACCAGCCCAATCACATTGATAGGAGTGATTTTTGGCATGTTATTGGGGTTCTTTGGGCAATCTCGTAAGAGATGCTCTTTTCCACAGTCTTGGCAAAAGCCTTGGATCGTTACGGACTGATTTTGTGTAGGTGTAGGTAAGGGACAATCGCGAATGAAGTGATCCCCCTGACATCGGTAGCATGGTCCTCTAGGAAAGGGTGGTCGTATCTGCCTAGGTTGAGGCCTAGGGTTGGGGTTTGCATACATGACGTTCGTGTAATCCGACTCCCAACTAGGTTCACTTGGTTCTTCACTATAGTAGGACTCACCATGTTCTGGAGACTGCATGTAGTGAGCTTGGGGACTATCGACATGTGTAGAATCAAAGCTATGGTCACTTGGGTCACTTTCCGAGATCAATGGGGTTACTGGTACTATGGCCCTATTCAGGTTTTCTTCTGCAACAGCATACTTTACTGGAATCACGTTAGCGGGGTTTGGGGGTTGTTGAGCTAGTACCGGTTGGGGTCTCTGTTGGGCTTGATATTGTGGTTGGTAGGTTTGTTGGGGTCTAGCATATTGTGGTGGTGGATTTTGGTTCTGGTATCGGCCTTGTTGGTAGGGCTGCGGATAGGGTTGCCTAACTGCCTGCTTGTTGTATGGGCAATCTTGTGCGGTGTGATTGGTGTATCTCCGTTCTATGGTGCAGTACTGGCTACTAGGGTTTACTTGGGGTTGAGCCATAATAGGGCAGACATTCGCCATGTGGTCGCCACCACAAGTATAGCATCTTTTCACAGGGGCAAACCTAGGAATTTGTTTGCTAGAGACGCCTAGTTTTTGTGCCACTTTCTCTGCGAGTTCCTCAATTGATGTGGATTGCGTGGAAGAGTGACTAGAAGCACTATCTGAATCTTTGTAGATTTTGGAAAGCTCTAGTTCCTCCCCTAGGTTATCTTCAATGTCAATGCACATGCGTACACACTCTTCTATAGTCCTAGGGTCCTTCAGATACACATAGGATCTCAATTTCGTACTCAGCAATCCATCAAGGAATAAGGCTACTTGTTTAGCAGATGTGGGCAGCTCCGAAATAGGGCACCTTTCCAGGTATTGTCTAAATCTTCTTCCTGCAAGTCTCACGGTCTCTTGAGGGGTTTGCTTGAAGCTGTGAATCAATGATGAGGTATTGTGTCTTATGCCACTCTTAGAGAACTCTACAATGAAAGCCTCTAGGAGTTGGTCTATGCTCCTGAACTGACGCTCATCCAATGGTTGAAACCATGTAAGTGCTGTGTTCCTAAGGGTTAGACCGAAGGCATTGTACTGCGTGAATAGATCCTCAACCTGTTCAGCTCTCAAGACTTGCTTGAACTCCGCCACATGATCATAGGGATCTCCTGTGCCGTCAAAGTAATTCTTCATGGACTTAACTAGCTGGGTGGGTCTCAAAGTTCTTGCGTGTTCTCTAGGCCTCGGCAGAGGGAATCCATCTACATTTCTTTGGTTCCTGTGGGCTCTATGCATCTCAGGAGGTTCTACCCTATTTGTCTCCGTTCTCGTTCTTTCTCTGCCCGCTGGGTTGGCAAAACTTACTTCCGGTCTATCTCTACTTCTGTCTCTTGGCGTACCATGAGCTTGGGAAGTTCCAGCCCCAGGGTGACCATGGGATACATTTGATCTTGGTTGGGGGAAAATAAATTCACCCTTCCAAGTGTAGGCATGCCTATCATTTTCTGTCACCACAAAGATCCGTTCTGAAGCATGATCTAAGTAGGTCACTCTGCTTGGGCTATCCGGGTCCTTAAACTCATAGATCATGATATTTCCTATGTCTGTTGGCTGATTAGACTTATACCTCCAAAAGGCTTCATCAGTTTCTCGATTGAGGAGCAACTCTATGTTCTTGTTGTCTTGGGGAACCCATTCAGGCGTGATAATCCTAGTGAGAACTGATTTACCTCGAGGGGTTCTAGGTTCTGCACCCATGTTCCCTTGTTCCAGGTCCCCTAAGTCCGCTTCTGAGATTACGTTCCCAAAGTCATCTGTCCTATCAGGGTGACTAGTGACTACATATATAGTTCCTTCTTTGTCCAGGTATGCACCATTTTCAAACTTGACAGCTGGGTGCTCTAGTCCAATGGATTGATCAGGGTTTTTAATCTGGACCACAGATCTTCCTAAGCCGTCCTCATAGATGCTAGCACCTAATCGGTTGGTCCTAAGGTACTCCAGCTGCGTTTTGTAAGGGCCTTCTACCCTGTATAGATAAGGCACTCCTGAACTTCCCGTAGGTCTGTCCATGCCTTGGGACATTTCTGACTCACTGGTCTCAGAGCTAGGGTAGTTTGAGCGGTGGCTCAACTGCTGGGCCCAAGACCTTGCAGTGTGATTGACACTAGCCTCTGAAGACCTAAGGCTTTGTCTCTCTCTTGCTAGATGTCGTCCTGATCTAAGGTTCATATGCCTAACTGATTAACCCAATTTTTTTTCCAGGGTACAACCTCGTTGCCGATCAATTGGTACCAGTCACTTGATTCTTTTTAGTTAATTATTGTGTTTACGGTCTTGTCTGATATCACGTCGTCAGGAACGCTTGAATGTTCTTCGTACTTTAGGTTGATCGTTCCACGTTAGATTCTTTTCCTTTAGGTTATCGACAGTACAGAGATTATGTTTTTGACTTGAACTTGAGTTTTTAGGTAGTCTTCAACTTGATAACTGCCTATCGTCAACCTGACTTACTCCTACCTCTACTCGTTCTTAGCTTGAGCTAAGAAATGACAGAGGGAGTTGAGAATAATCCAACCTTACTTGTTGATCCCTTGCTTTATGGTGCTCAAGAACCCGGTTCTCAAGCTTGCAAAGAAACCTTGCTTTGTACGCTCTCTGTTGCTCTCAATGGACCTATAAAAGTCCCACGGTTAGCTCAATGCTTAGATTCAAAGAACAAAACCAACCACTTTCATTCATGTGACACAAACACACATCTGCATTGTGACTTTTAGGAACATAATTCTAAAGACCCCTGACTTTGAGCCCCCTGGGTATGGTCAACTTCAAAATACCCTCTCTGAAAATCAACGCATTATCTTTATAAAAAACAGTTGAGGGCGTGTAGTATATGCCACGAGCTTTCCAACAAGCCCAAGAGCTCAAAAATTGGATCTCGTATGAAAAAGTTATGACCGTTCAGGGTTCTAGGGTTACGACAGGGTTCAAACAGGATAACTGTGCGACAGGTTTTCCCCAAGTTGTTTTCCTAAGGCTTCCCCATGTGCTCAAGAGTATAATATGTGTGCCCACAATTAGCCCAACTCTTCAATTAACAAACCCTAAAAAAATTGGCTAAAATTGGCTGTCAATCGCGATGCACAGGGCTGTCAATCGCGATGGACACTCAGTCAATCGCGATGGACAGAGAGTTCAGTCGGTCGCGATGGACACCCAATTCAATCAATCGCGATGGACAGAGAGTTCAGTCGGTCGCGATGGACACCCAATTCAATCAATCGCGATGGACAGGGAGTTGAGTCAATCGCGATGGACAGGCAGTCGGTCGCGATGGACAGAGACTTCAGTCAATCGCGATGGACAGGGGGTTGAGTCAATCGCGATGGACAGGCAGTCGGTCGCGATGGACAGAGACTTCAGTCAATCGCGATGGACAGGGGGTTGAGTCAATCGCGATGGACAGGCAGTCGGTCGCGATGGACAGAGACTTCAGTCAATCGCGATGGACAGGGGGTTGAGTCAATCGCGATGGACAGGCAGTCGGTCGCGATGGACTGGCAGTCAATCGCGATGGACAGAGCTGTCAATCGCGATGGACAGGGCTGTCAATCGCGATGGACTGAAATTTTGCAAGATTTTCAAAAATTTTAGTGGGAATGTGGTGTGCAGGGTCTCTAGTCCACTGTGGTGCACTCAGATTTACCAACAAGTGAAAATTTCTGTCAATCGCGATGGACAGAAGGCGGCGACTGCGAGACAATTTCGTCGAGTTCCATACCTGCGCGGAAAGCTGGAGATGGTGATGTGACCTGTACCTGCAAGATAGCTCAAGAAACATGCAAAAACAGCACATGCAATTTCGCTCTCTCGCTCTCTCTCACAAGTGAAATGAGGGAAATGAGGTGGAGGTGGGGATATAGTCAAAAAACTGAAATTTTCGCGATGATGGAGATGGACGTGGGAGATGGTGATGATGATGATGGTGATGAAGATGGTGAAGAAAGTAAAAGAAAATCTATGAGAGTGAAGAAAATACCTACAACTCCAACGCGTCAACTCTACGTCTTACCATCACACGCTCGTCCTCAAAGCTCGATCCCCGGCAACGGCGCCAAAATTTGGTGTAGCTCAGTGATGAGTAGCACCTCCTTTAATGTCAATCCGGGAAGACGTGAGGATGGTATGAAGACCTCGAGCAAGTGGCGGCACAAGTGCGTGAGTGAGAAGCACACAAGCATGCACACACATACACACACACGCTCACACAAGGCAAGACAAAGAGTGAGAATCAATGGAGCTTTTTAGATTACTTTCAAAATGCTCTTACAAGTTCGTTTCAATTACAATCTAACCTCAAAAATGAGCTCTCTAGCTCTTTTTATAGTTTTTGACTAGGTTTTGGCCCTGTCCAGACCTAGTGTCCGGCCTAGTTAAAAATTAGGTTTCAGGGCTTATTTGGGGGCTCAAACGAGATCTAAAAAATACGAAAATTGGTACACCACTACTTCTAAGGCTCCTCAAGCTCAAGGACTCCTTGGCTTGCACAAAATGGAGCTACAAAAAGGTGAAATGATATTTACAATGATTGTTAGTGATAAAAATCACTGTTGTTGTAGGGATTTCTTCTAGTGCTCTGCCATACATATCTTCGAGCTCCCTACTTGCTCTTCCTTCCTGCATGTCCATCTCTTTGATTTGCATTAATGTCTTGAAAAAATATTGGCCTACTTGCCAGATCTTCTTTGACTGCCCTGTTTGCTTGTGCTGTCCCTTCGCTCTGACTCCCTTCTTTGACTTTCATGTCTTGTACGTCCTGGTGTACCAAGGCTACTGCCAACAGTTAGTCTCTTCCATAGATGATGCTTGACTTGCAAAAAATCTTCTAAAGTTAATGAACATTGTGTTGGAGATATACGTCTGCGGAAGCACGCGAATAGCACAAGGAAGGAGAAGAAGCTTGGAGCACAACACACAATACTGAATATATTACTAGAGAATGTACAAAGATAAGTAGCCCATTAGGGCAATAGGCGTATATACAAGCCAGGGGAAAAAAAACCTCCTAAAGAGGGAAAAAAGTGCCCCAGCGGTCCTAGAGTGTTCACACACATCACTACCTAAATACATCAACAAATCCCCCCTGGGAGTGATGCGGTGAACAAGTAGCTCGCACTCATGTATAAGGAAGTGCCAAGCTATGTGGAAATCACTCCACAAAAGGAAGTAAGCCCAAAGCTTTGCAGAAAGCTTCAAAATTCTCCTTGGGCAGAGCCTTTGTGAAAAGGTCTACACTGTTCTCCTACGTGCGCACATACCCCAAGCTGATCTCCCTAGCAGAGCACCTCTCCCTGACATAGTGATAATGCACCTCAATGTGCTTAGTGCGAGCATGGAACACAAGGTTCCTCGCAACTGCCAATGTGCTCTGACTGTCAGTGAAGATGGTGGTGGCAGAATTCTGACCAACACCCAAATCAGCCATAAGGCATCTGAACCACACACACTCAATAGTAGCTGTGAAAGCTGCCCTATACTCAGCTTCACAACTAAAAGTGGCCACAGTAGGCTGCTTCTTGCTCAACTAAGATATACATGAGCTACCAAGCATGAAGCAAAAGCCACTAATGGACACACGAGTGTCATAGCAACCAACCCAATCACAGTCAGAAAAAGCATGCAAATCTGGCGATAGTGATCCCCCCTTGGGATAAAACAACCCAAGTATCCTAGTACTACTCAAATAGCGAAAGATGCGCTTAACCGCCTACCAATGCTTGACTCCTGGGCAATGCATAAACCTGCTCATATGTGAGACAACAAAGTGAATATCTGGCCGCGTAATGCACAAGTAAATCAAGCATCCATCAGCCTGCTAATAGGGAACAACATCAAATGCATCTCCAGTATCATAAAGACTCAAACGTAAACCTGTCTCCATAGGAGTGGCAATAGGCTTACAGTCTTCAAGGCCAAAACGCTGCAATAATGTGTCAATATATTTCGTTTGACACAAATCCATTACACCATCAACTTGCATAAATTGAATGCCCAAATAGTGATGCAAATGCCCCAAATCAGACACCTCAAATGAGGCATGCAAATTAGCCTTAAAATCAGCAATATGGTTCTCAATAGGACCAGTGAGCAGCATGTCGTCAACATAGACAACAATGATCAGAAGCACATCATTAACACGCTTAACATATAAGGTGCTTTCAGTTGGACTACTCTCAAAACCATGTGGAATCAAATAGGCATGTATCTTCTCAGACCAAGCACGTGGTGCTTGCTTTAAACCATATAATGCCTTCTTTAACCTGCACACCTATTTTTCATGCCCTTTCTGCACAAAGCCACGGGGCTCAAAAACATACATCTGGTCACCATTCAGAAATGCAGTTTTAATGTCCAACTGATGTACATTCCAGCCATGATGGGCTGCAAGTGCACAAATGCTCCGAACAGTAGTCATATGGCATGTAGGTGCAAAGGTCTCATCAAAATCAATGCCTCTTTCCCGTACATAACTCTTTGCAATAAGCCTAGCCTTATACCTTTCAACTGTACCATCAGGTTTACGCTTCAGCTTGTATACCCACTTAGTGCCAATGGCCTTCTTGCCAGGACGCAAGTCACATAAAGACCCAGTACCATTCTTCATTATTGCATCATATTCAGATTGCATAGCAGCCATTCAATTTTTTGAGTTTTGTGCTTCAAACGAAACAGGTTCATACTCATCGCAGAGACTAGATGCAGCCATAGCATAGCAATCTGATGCAAAAGAGGCACTATGAGAGCCTGAACGAGTACAATATTACAGAGGTGCATCTAATTTGCTATCACGCAAAGTCTGCACCAGCCATTTTGGCATAGTTTTTGCCTGCTCAATATCAACTCTCTCATCAACTAGTACATCATGTAAATCTACATCACAAATGGAATGATCTGCATCATCACATGAAACCTTCAAAGGCTCAGAAGTTGCCTCATTAGGACCAGCACTAAACTATCCACTTGTAAATAGAGGCAGCAAAGTATCATACATGTCTTCGGAGGTAACAGATGTCTCCTTAGTACATGAAAGCAATGGCTGAATTGCATCTTCCACAAAAACAACATCACGGCTAACCAGAATCTGTTTAGTCTGTGGACGATATAGATAATAGACTTTACTTTCAGAACTGTACCCAATAAAAATACATTTTACTGCTTTATCATCCAATTTTCTATGATGTTGTTCAGGCACTAATGCATATGCCAAACAACCAAAAACATGCAGATGAGCAACAGATGGCTTGCGATCATGCCAAGCCTCATATGGAGTGATAGACTGCAGTGCTTTGGTGGGACACCTCTTAAGTACATATGGTGCACACATGATAGCCTCAAGTCAGAAACTATGTGGTAAAGCCTGACTCTTGACCATACACCTCGCCATCTCCATGCGTGAACTGTTCTTTTGTTCAACAACTCCATTCTATTGAGATGTATATGGCACTATACACTGGTGTTTTATCCCATGTTCAGCTAGAAATGCATTAAAATCAGAAGACATATATCCCCCCCCCTCGATCAGAATGGAGGGTGCCCATTTTACATGCTGACAGATTTTCAGCCAAAACCAAAAATTGTTTGAAGCACATGAACACTTCGGACTTTGCCTTCAATGGATATACCCATGCATGCCTGGAAAAATCATTTATGAAAGTCACGAAGTAAAGATAATTCCCAAAAGAAGGTGTCTGCATAAGAACACAGACATCACTATGTACAAGCTGCCATTTCTGAGTAGCCCGAACTAAACCATCTTTTAGAAAGGATGAGTGCTGCATTTTGCCCAAAATATAGCCTTCAGAAACATGTTTTCCAGGTGCCTCAAGTTTGGGCAAAGAGGACACCATTTCAGATTTCTACAGGCGTAGTAAACTAACAAAATTTAGATGACCAAAGCGTGCATGCGAAAGCTTTGCATCTCACATAGCCTGATAATCATTTACTGCACATGCCAAATCATTTACAGATCTATCATAGTCTATGAGCTTATAGAGCCCATGACATAAAATGCGAGAAGCAATAATCACATCGCCATTTGATAGATCATGAATTGTACACCTGTCATCAACAAATTTCACAACCAAGCCAATCTTGGCTAATGTAGAAACTGATAAGAGGTTCTTCTTGATCCTTGGCACAAAAGAAGCATCTGACAAAGTGAAAGAACTACCATCAGCAGTAGTCAAAATGATCTTACCAACTCCCATAATAGGATAAGAGGAGATGTTGGCACATGTAACAATATTCCCTGTAAGAGCAGGCTCGAGTGAAGAGAAGAAACTGTGCTACGAGGTAATATGTTTGGTCGCCCCACTGTCAAAATACCAAACATTTGAGTCTACTGCATACATGGACTGCTCATGAGAAGATGGGTCAAAACTACAGATAGTAGTAAACACCCATTCTTCTTCCTGCACAAGATTAGCAGACTCTGTTTTTGGTGTAGAAGCCTCTGCATCAACCATTCCAGCCTCTTTCGTCTTTGCCTCTTTAGCAGCCAGTTTTGGACAGTTCTTTATGATATGATCATTCTCTTTACAGTTCTTACAAATCAGTTTCTGCTTTTCTGATTTCGTCTCATCTTTATCTTCCTTCTTCGAATATGCCAAATTAGTAGATTTCTGCTTACTAGTTGAAGAGCTCCATTTTCCTTTGCCCTTCTAACTAGCTAGGAAATCTTGATCTATAACTCGCATAATGGACCTGTTCTGCTTGGACTAATCTTCCTGCAGAAGAACAGAGACTAACTCCTCAAATGATAAGGCAGTCGGATTGCCTTTCATCATCAATCAAAGAGTAGAAGTAAAACTCTGATATGAATCAAGAAGACCATTCAGAACGGTCTGCACAAGTGAGCTATCTAGTATAACCTCAATAGCAGAAATCAACTGTTCCTTCAAATCTTTGATCTTTGTTAGGAAACTGTCCATAGAATCACCTTCATTCATGTGCTCACTCTCCAACTATTTTCGGAGGTTAGCAACACGAGCCTTATTCCTAGCTTGGTACAATGTGGTAAGTGTATCCCAAGCATCCTTAGCTGTTCTGCAAGAGCGAATGTGTGGAATAATGGCATGTTTGACAGACAAAGCTATCAATGCATGTGCCTGGGCATCCCTGCCATCCTAGTGAATCTGCTCTACAGTAGGTGCAGCAGAAACTGCAACACGAACAGGGATATGCAAAATATCATCATCTTCGACACCTTCTGCATCAGCTTTAGTACCTGCAGTTGTAACAGTTGCAAGTGTGATAGGACGTTTTTCAACATCCTGCACAATGTTCCACAGTCCTTTTGCAACCAATACATGTCGCATCATATAAGCCCACAATGGATAGTTGGTACCATCCAACTTATCCTCAACAGCCAGCCATGGCCGATGACTAAAATACCTTGATGCAGAAAATTGATTGTATCTCAAAAAGTTGAACAAAATTGCCCAGATGAATTTTGCTAGACCTGTAGCAGACTTCAAGATGCTTTTGGTGGCAAATAGAAACTGGTATATACCTTTGGTACAAAAAGATGAAATAGCATACACAAGTGCTACGATAGTGCGTTCGAAGGCCGAAACGAGCCCAGATCGCGAGTATGCTCACCAAAATTCGTGTGATTCTGAGACTGCAAATGGAGGAGTGTCGATGGCACCCTAGATGAAGCGACAACCTGCTCTGATACCAATTGTTGGAGATAGACGTCTGCAGAAGCACGCGAACAACACAAGGAAGGAGAAGAAGCTTGGAGCACAACACATAATACTGAATATATTATTAGAGAATGTACAAAGATAAGTAGCCCATTAGGGCAATAGGCGTATATACAAGCCGGGGGAAAAAAACCTCCTAAACAGGAAAAAAAGTGCACCGGCAGTCCGAGAGTGTTCACACACATCAATACCTAAATATATCAACACATTGAACTTTAGATCTCTTTAACTCTTGCAATGTGGTTGATGCTTCCTCTGAGGATTTCTTCCCTTGGCCTCTTATTGTTGGGGCATGAAAAAATTAAGATTTTTGTTCATATTCACCCATATAGTTTGGAAGTGTGGTTAGACTACATGCTTCCTCCCTATTTGCATCGTGATTGGATAGTTCTTCAATGTGTACTTCTCCCTCTATCATGGGTTGGTTCATAGAAGCATCTAGTTCTATGAAGGGAGGGAAATCTTCTACAGTCTTCTTCGATCTCTCTTCTTGAAATCTCGCATGCATGTGGACAATTTGCTTCTACTTCCAGAATCATTGAATTTCTTTTGTCACTATCGTAACCTAATTCTTCTTTAATCTCCTTAGTTTGTTTAGGTTTCTTTTCCTATGAGTTTATAGTTCCTACACATTCCTGGAATTTCCCTTTTGGAATTCTCATCTCAAGGAGACCTAGTATTGATTGTTGTATCATGTTCTAAGCAATTTCAATTAATTTGTTACATATTTCTAGCATTTCTTTTCAAGATCTCCTCTTGTGTGACTTTAATCATATTTCTCTAGACTAGGTCCTATCTCGATTCTATAATAATAGGCTTCTAACCATATTTTTAAGTCTTCCGGCATAGGGCGCACTACAATTGATCTTGCCTATCCCTTTGTTTGTTTTTCCTTTAGCACATTCATTTTTTGATTGGTTGGACTAAGGGGTTTAGGTCCATTTTCTTTTACATGTTTCCCTTTCTCCTTCAACATCCTTTTGATCGACTTGTTATTAATCTTTTATCTTTTGGATTTCCATATTTGAGCCTTTTTCATTCTTGAGATGTATGTTGGCTCTTTTGTGCCTTCTATCCCATCAAGTGAAGATTCTACCTCATGTTCACTCTTGGGACTGTCTACTTTCTAGTTCCCTAAGTTTTCCTTGGCTTTGGATCTAGTGATGGACTTCACTAGGACTCTGTATGCTTTATCACTTCCTAGAGATTCTATCCTCTCGATTACATTGATCTCTGTAGTCACTCAAACTTTGTTAGGGTTTTTGGGACAATCTCTAAATAGATGCTCTTTGCCACAATCACTACAATAGTCTTCCCAAACCTTTGGGGGTGGGGGTGGTATGGCATTGTACATTATCTGATAAAATGATCTTCTCCACATCTATAGCAAGGTCCCCTAGGTATAGGTGCTCTTATTGTAGAGTCTTAAAATTTTTTCAAACAATTCATCATGATAAAGAAACATACATTTTCACAAAGAGTCTTAAAATCATCAACATAATGGTTGTTAACATTGATTGATGTGTTCAATTGAGCATTCTCTTAGGGAAATTCACAAATCTCTTCTTCAACATTCAAGCCGTTCTCTTGAATTGAATATTTATCTTCATTTTTCTTACATGTACTATATAAATCATCATCATCATATGATTATCATTCATGTTCAATGTATAATTCTAAAAAGAAGAGTGATTGGGTGTCAATCCATTTACTTCATCATAATATTCTTGCAAGTAGACTTTCATTGTTAATACCTTCCTCTTCCTCATTTGGAGAAATAATGAGAGTATTTATATGTTGGAAGCAGCCAGAGGCATAGAAGACGCGGAAGCATGTAACGACGGAGTAGGGAGCCAGTCGAATCTTTTTTCAAAGAATTATGTTTTCAAATACTTTCCAAAAACCTCCAACAGTGATTTTTATCACTATTGTAACATATGTAACATAGAAAACCCCATTTTGTAATCCATAGCTCTATTTTGTGCAAGCCGAGGAGTCCTCGAGCTTGAGGAGCTTAGGTAGAACAAGCGTATCAATTTTCGTTATTTTTAGACACTGTTTACCCTTCCAAACAGCATCTAGGACCTAATTTTTAACTATGCCGGTCACTAGAT
Source organism: Ceratopteris richardii (assembly GCA_020310875.1). NCBI lineage: Eukaryota > Viridiplantae > Streptophyta > Polypodiopsida > Polypodiales > Pteridaceae > Ceratopteris > Ceratopteris richardii. The sequence continues at coordinate 2,263,287 of CM035420.1, forward strand.
GTGAAACCGGTCAAAACTAGTCTAGAAACTATAAAAAGAGCTAGAGAGCTCATTTTTGAGGTTAGCTTGTGTGAGGTTAGAGTTATTTTGAGCTTGTAATAGTGTTCTTGAGCAATAGAGTGGATTTCTCACCTTCCATTGTGTCTTGCTTGTCTCTTCGTAGTGTGTGTGTATGTGTGTGTGCATCTTTGTGCTTCTCACCTTCACTCTCACTTCATCTCACATTCACGATCTTCATATCACTCCTATCTCTTCCGCGGATTGACAATTAAGGAGGTGAAGCTTCTTAACGTGGTACTTACCATTGTGCTAGAGCAACACCAAATTTGGCGCCGTTGTCGGGGATCGAGTATAGGACGAATGTGTGATGGTAAGAGTATAGCAAGAAGTGGCGTTGGAAGGTAAAATTTCAGTTTTTGTTGTTGTTTTTAGTTAGTTTTTAGTGTTTTCACCTCCCCCACACTCCATCTTCATCACCGCATCATCATCTTCATCTCCAAAAAAATCAAAAAATTTACCATATCCACCCATTCTCCTCATTTCCCCTCATTTGTGCATGCGAGAGAGTGAGAGAGAGCTTTTGTGCTTGCATGTGCTTTTGTTTTCTTGAGTTTTCTTGCAGGTACAGAGCTCCAGTGCATCAGGAAAGCTTGGAAAAGGTAAAATTTTTAGTTTCTGTCAAAAATTTCCGACTGTGTCAGACCATCGCGATGGTCTACAAAATTCGGATTTTGAGGAAGGCGAGTTTACCACCGTGTAGGCGACCCCTGCGTGTATAGGAATCCATAGCTGCATCTCAAAAAATTGCATTTTGGTGGACCATCGTGACGGTCTCAGACCATCGCGATTGTGTCACACCATCGCAATATGCTCACACCATCGCGACGGTTCGGCCGGACCATCACGACGGTCTCACTCCATCGCGACGGTTCATTTGGACCATCGTGACGGTTCGCGAACCATCGCGACAGTTCGGTTGACCCCACACCATCGCGATTGGCTCACGCCATCGCGCCGACGGTGCCACGTGGCAAGTTGGACCATCGCGACGATATACTCAGACCATCACGACAACTCGAATTTTGGACCATCGCGATTGGCTCAAGCCATCGCGCCCGGACCATCGCGATTGGCTCAAGCCATCGCATCTGTGACCATCGTGACGGTTCACTTTGGACCATCGCGATTGTTCACGTTGACCGTTGACTGACGCCATCACGATTGTCTGCCTGATCAAGCCATCGCGATTGTTCACTCATCCCGACCATCGCGATTGTCCACTTTCACGCCATCGCGACCGTTCACTTCAGACCATCGCGACGGTTCGCACATCACGCCATCGTGACGGTTCGCCTAGACCATCGCGACGGTCCCAGACCATCGCGATCATCTCAGACCATCGTGATTATCCACCCCAAACGCAAATTTTAGGGTTTCATTTTTTGGCCAATTTTGGGGCTATTTTTGGGAAATTTTTGGGTGATTAGACTCATAGGAGACCCCTTAGCTCATATTTGGAGAAACACCTGTTTGTCAGTTTTTACCCCCCAGGGCCTAAACGGTCATAACTTTTTCATCCGAAGTCCGTTTTTTGAGCTTAATAGATCATTAGAAAGCTCTTAAAGGATACGTCTATTTTTAGACAAGCTATTTTGAGTTTGACCTAGTTTGGGACTAGAAAGCCAGGGGCAAGCATTGAAAAGTTGGGCAAAAGGGAAGGGACTTAAAAGGTGTATATACTCAAGTGATTGATCATCCAACTGTGAATTGGTCTAATATTGGATTTCCAGGTCTAGCAAGGGCAATCAAAGGCAACCAAGGCAAGGTAGTGAAGGGCATAAAGCTTGGGAAGCACGGATTCTTGGGCATCAGAACAACCAGAAAAGCTGACTCGAGGTTGGAAGATTACTCAACCCCCTCAGTCAATTCTTAGCTTAGGATAAACGGTAGCATTGTGGAGTAAAGACGATAGGAACACCTCAAGTTCAAGAGAATTAAGTTTATCACGTTCAAGACTAAAGTAAATGTGTGTGACACGAAAACCTAAAGGAAAGAACATAAGTCTGACGGAACGAGAACTCAAAGTACCATGGAAAGTCAAATTCCTCACGCATACATTAAGACAAGAATCTAGAGAAATTTAAAAAGAATCAAGAAAGTAATAACAAAGAATCATTGACGATCTGAGCGTGTACTGAGTGTGCAAGGAAGAAAATTAATGAACCTTAGATCGAGCAAACATATAGGCAAGTCAGACCGACAAAGCCTTAGATCATCAGAGGCAAGTGTAAGAACTACTGCACGATCGTGGGCTCAACAATTGAACACTAGTTATCCCTAGGAGAGCTCAGATACTAGTGATTCAGAAATGGCATTTAGCACAGAAAGACCAGAAGGAGGGTCGAATGTAGCCTATTTAGAAAAACCAGAAGGACCCTATAGAACGCAACTAGAGTTTCTCCGAACCAACCGATTAGGTGCTCGCATCTATGAGGATGGTTTGCGAAGGAAAGTGGTGCAAATGCACAACCCCGATCAACCCATTGGATTGGAACGTCCAGTGGTGAAATTTGAGAGAGACGCGTACATAGACAAGGAAGGAACAACGTACATCTTAAGTATGCAGCCAAACAATACCAACGAGTTTGGCGTGATTTAGCCAGAGACGGAAACTAAATCTCAAGGAAAAGAACCATTAGAAGAGCCTAGAACACCTAGAGGGAAATCTGTACTAACACGAATACTAATCCCAGAATGGATCCCTCAGGTAACAGAAGCATAGAGTTGTTTGTAAATAAAGAAACTGATGAAGCCTTTTGGAGATACAAGACAGAACTACTTAGTGAGGTAGGAATCATCACGATATACGAGTTCAAGGACCCGGATACACCTGGAAAGGTTGTATACCTGGATGAGACTTCAGAAAGAGTCTTTGTGGTACCTGACCACGCTAAAAACACATACACATGGAGAGGTAAATTCGTATTCCCTCCATCTAGAACAAACATGAATACAAGTCAACAAGGGGCAGGAACATCCTCAGCCCATGGCATGCAAAGAGAAAATAATAAAGAAAGACCCGAAGTAAGCTTCACTCATCCCATAGGGAGAGATAGAACAACCACGGACACTAATAGAGCGGATAGACAAAGAGATCATGGAATACCATTGTGGTAGAGATGATTTTCCTCTACCTAGACCACGTGAACATGCAAGAATATTGAGACCCACTCAGTTAGTGAAATCCATGACAAATTACTTTGATGGGACAGGAGATCCCTATGACCATGTCGCAGAATTCAAGCAAGTACTAAGAGCAGAACAAGTTGAAGACATGTTCACGCAATACAATGCATTTGGACTAATGTTAAAGAATACCGCTTTAACTTGGTTCCAACCATTGCAACAAAGGCAATTTAGGGACATCCATCACTTTTTAGAGTCATTCATCACTGAATTCTCTAAAAGTGGGATTAGACATGACACGTCTTCGCTGATTCATAGCTTCAAACAAACCCCGCAAGAAACAGTTAGACTCGCAGGACGTAGGTTTAGACAATATGTTGAAAGATGTCCAGTACAAGAGTTACCCTCACAAGCCAAACAAGTGTCATTGTTTCTAGACGGCTTGTTGAGCTCTAAACTACGTTCCTATGTGTACCTAAAAGAACCCAGAACGCTAGAGCACTGTATAAGAATTTGTATAGACATTGAGGACAACTTAGGAGATGAGTTGGAACTCTCAAAAGTCTACAAGGACTCAGACTGTTCATCTCTAGCATCCACAAAATTGTCCAACTCGATAGAAGACCTAGCAGAAAAAGTGGCCCAGAAACTAGGAGTTTCTAGTAAACCTAGGGTACTAATGAACAAGCATTGTTACACCTGTGGTGGTGATCATATGGCAAATGTGTGCCCCAATGCACCACAACCACAAGCCAACCCTAGTGGCCAATACTGTACAATTGATGGAAGATACACGAATCATACGGCTCAGGACTGCCCATACAACAAACAAACCGTGAGACAGAACTACCCGCAAGCATACCAGCAGCCAGGTAGGTATCAAGGCCAATACAATGCTCAGCCTTATTACTATAGGCCTCCTAAGAACTACTCATACCACGCTCCTCAACCTGTCTTAGCTCAGTAGCCACCCCCACCCGCGAACGTTATCTCAGTCAAATACGCTGCTGTAGAAGAGAACCTAAGTAGGGCTTTAGTGCCTTCTTCACCTTTGATCACAGAGAGAGACCCGAACTCAAACAGTTTTGACTCTACGCATGTAGATAGTCTACCTGCATATTACACGGAGTCACCAGAACATGTGGAGACATATCATTACGATAGTCCACCAGTGGAACCTAGTTGGGAGCCAGACTATGCTAATGTGATGTACACAAACCCAAATCCACGGCCCCAAGTAAGACAACAGAGACCACAGGGCCCTAGAGGACCATGCTTTAGGTGCCAAGGAGACCATTTCATAAAGGATTGTCCTCATCCACCGATATCAGGACAATCACAGTACTATAAGATCCAAGGCTTTTGTGCCGATTGTGGCAAAGAGCACATCATAAAAGATTGTCCTAAGAACCCTGTTAATGCTTCGAATGTGACACCGATCAACGTGATAGGTATTGTAAATAACGCAGATGGATCCAACCCTACATACGTGCCTATCCAAGCTATCACAAGAGCCCAGGCGCTCTTACAGAACCAACAGCTTAATCAGGAGAAAGTAGCCGGAAGTAGTGAAGTTGCAGAATCTAGCAGTAAAAGACAAAATCTTGGAAAGATTCTAGAGAAAGAATTAAGAGAAAATGGAGTAAAAAGATAACTGAGTTGGAAGGAAGTTTGAAGGAGTCTAGAGCCAAAATCCTAGAATTGACTTCGCAGGAATTGAATCAAGAGAACCCAGCTTAGAAATCAGGATCAGTTTTAGCGAAACCCATACCAGGCGAGCTGATCTAGAAATTGAGAGAACTAAACTTTGCATGAAGATGGTAGAATTAGCACAAGCTTTGTTCGAAGCCTCTAGATACCTAAATTGGAATAACATGTTGCGAACATTTGTTTTATGTAGGGTACAAGTTTCAAATTATGTAAATACCTTTGGGAAGTCTTCAAATACTTCAAGAAGGCTCATATTATTGATAAAATGTAGCAAAAATACCACGTGAGTTCTAGAACATGGTGAGTCAAATTAGTGAGTCACAAGGGAGCTTCAGCGGTGTCCTAGTGGAAGGTCGATGTGGCTAGTTCTCAAAGTCCATCAATACTTGGCTTATTTGAGCACTTGAGTCATGTAATACCTCCATCCAAGTGTCTACCACGAATTTAGATGTATTATGAAGGTTTTCGATTAGTTTCCCATGCTATAAAAAGAGGAGAAAAATCGTGATCTTGTGGGATGTCCAAGAGAGTCATATGTGTATCTCTACACTGCTGTAGTTTTGTATGCAGCGATTGCAGAGCTTGTATCTCCCTCATTATATATACAAAGTACATGTTTGATAGCTCATTGGAAAGCTCTTACTGTCTACTTTCTTCCTGTAAATTTTCATAATCATTGGATTTGTGAGTTGAGAGCAATACTCTCTGCAAGTAGTGTGTGTTCTCTGTTTTTTATCCCTGCTGAAGGTCTCCATTAAACCTCAAACTTGCAGAGGTCATATCTCCTTGTGTATGTATCTAAATCATGTGTTCTTTGGCTTGTTAGAAAGATATTTACATCTACTTGTATTCTCGAAAGTTTCAAAGTCATTGGAGTTGTGAGTTGAGAGCAGTAGTCTCTGCAAGTGATGTGTGTCCTCAGGTTCATCTCTGTTTCAAGGTCTCCATTAAAGCTGCATATTGCAGAGGTCATAGCTCATTGTGTTTTTATCCATTTGAGGTGTTCCATATCTTGTTGGAAAGCTCTTAGAGTCTAGTTTATGTGTGTGAAACAGTTTTGGAAAACTCCAAGTGACTAAAGAGAAATTTTCTCTGCAAGAAAATTGGTCTGTGCATACAAGTTTGTGAAAAAGTCAACTAGGTCCTGTTGGGTTTCACCTACTTCTAGCTGTACTTTGGAGATCAATAAACTCTAACATTGGTATCAGAGCAAGTACTTGGAGGCTTGGAGAAGGTTATCATACCTTGATGAAGAATTTGAAGCTATCAAAGAAGCAGTTCATCATCAACACTACACAAAGGTAGAAGAAGATTGCAAGGAGGCATCTGAAGCAACATCCAAGCAAAGAAAGGTGCACATACCTCATTTACAAGGTAAATATTATATTTCTTCTCATCACACATTGGAAAGGAGGCTTAAAGGAGGAAGCTTAGCATTTGTATTATGGGAGACCAACATGCACAAATAGAGAAGCTTGATAAGACCAATTATCAAGCATGGAAGTTTAGAATCACAGCATACTTGCAAGGTAGAGGCTTGTATGGTTTGATTGACGGCACAGATATCAAACCCACATTACCAGAGGACCCAAATCAGCAACAATTGAGGGAGTTTAGACTTTGGAATGAGAGAGACAAAAGGGTTATATTCATTTTATCACAAAATATTCAAGATTCAATGGTAGGACACATACAAGATCTAGACACAAGTAGAGATGTTTGGCTTGCATTGGAAAGGTTGTATGCTACAGGTACAAGAGCAAGGAAGATTCAACTCAAAAATGAGTTGAATAACATAAAGAAAGATACAAGGACATCGGTCAATGATTACATATTGAAAGTTAAAGAGATTGCAGATCAACTAGGATCAATTCAAGCTCATGTGGAGGACGACGACTTGGTTGCACATACTCTCAACGGACTCAAAGATGATGAGAGATGGAAACCCTTCATTACTTCAGTTTATGTCAGAGGAGAATTACCAGATTTTGATCAACTTATTGCCCTCATGGTCACGGAGGAGATGAATCTAAATGGTTCTACTTCAAATCAAAAAGGATCTCAAGGACAAGCTCTTTATGTAGGATCATCAAGAGGTGGAAACAGAGGTGGAAGAGGTTCAAATAGAGGTCGAGGAAGAAGGACCGATGATCAAAGGACTTCAAGTGGCTTCTTCAACACAAGAGGAAGAGGAAGATCAAGCGCTAGAGGTACGAGAGGCTACTACAACTACAACCAAAGACAAAGGAGTGAAGATAATAAGAACAATTGCTATATATGTGGAAGGTATGGACACTCTGCCAAAGATTGTTATCAAAATGAAAATAATCAAGGTGGTAATCGAAGAGGAGGCTATTCAAGAAGAGGTAAACAACAAGGAAATTATGCGGTTGAACGTAAAAGTGATGATTATGATTCTCTTCTTATGATGAATGTAGAAACTAAGATGAATTGCAATAGCGATGTATGGTATGTAGATAGTGGTTGTTCTAATCACATGTCTCATGATGCTTCATGGTTTTCTAATATGCATAATCCGTCATGTAAAGGTCATGTTGAAACAGGAGATGATACAACACATAAGATTATGCAGGTTGGAGATGTTGTTATGCAGGATAAGAGCAAGAAAAACTGCTTGAAGGATGTACTTTATGTGCCAACGATCACTAAGAATTTGATGTCGGTTGGTCAAATGGTAGAAAAAGGTCTACAAGTGAGATTTAATCATGCAGGTTGCTTCATTGAGGATCCAAAGCAAAGGAGGTTAATTGCTAGAGGTCAAAAACAAGGTAGATTGTTTACATTCAAGGTAAACCCAAATCATACAAACTATTTCTCTTATGGTATGCATGGAATAGCAGAGCTTGATCTATGGCACAAAAGGATTGGACACATGAATGTACACAGGTTAAAGGAGCTATCAAAGAAGAGGATTGTTGAAGGATTACCTGATCTTACTAAGCAACATATGGTGCATCTTTGTGAAGCATGTCAAATGGGTAAGCAGAGTAGACAACCTTTCAAGCATTCAAGCTATGTAAGTGATGGTTTGCTAGATCTCATACACACAGATGTGTGGGGACCTACTAAAGAGGCATCCTTGGTTGGTAATAAGTACTATGTATCATTCATTGATGATCATAGTAGAATGACATTTGTGTATTTTATTAAACATAAGAGTGAGGTCTTTGATTGTTTCAAGAAGTTCAAATCATATGTCGAAAAGCAAACAGGAAGGTATATTAAGAAGCTAAGATCCGATAGAGGAGGAGAGTATTTCTCTCAAGCTTTTACTGATTTTTTGTATGATGAAGGTATCAAAAGAGAAGTTACATGCAGGTATACTCCACAACAAAATGGAGTCGCAGAAAGAAGAAACAGAATCATAGCAGAAGCATCTAGAAGCATGCTTAATGATATGTGTTTGCCTAATTATTTTTGGGCTGAAGCTGTTAGCACAAGTGTTTACATTATGAATAGAGTTCCGACTGCTGGAGTTCATCATTTGACACCATATGAGGTATGGCATGGAAGGAAACCAAGTGTAAGTCATTTGAAAGTATTTGGCTGTGTATGTTATGTACATGTACCTAGTGAGGTGAGATCTAAACTTGATGCGAAATCAGAAAAATGTATATTTATTGGTTATGCAGATACTCAAAGAGGATATAGATGCTATAATCCTCATACCAGTAAGGTTGTTGTGTCAAGAGATGTAAACTTTGATGAATCACTTTCATGGTATTCAGATAAGAATTGTTTGCAAGTCATGGATGAAAATGAAGAAGGTGTGGTTGAAGGAGATGAATGCATAGTTCAGCCATCAGGAAGTTTAAATGATGAAAGGAGTGGTTTAGATGAAGAAAGAGGATCACCTTTCAATGGAAGATTAAGGCAAGAGTCACCTCCAAGTGTTAAAAGTAAAGGTAAACTCAAACTTGTTGAAGTTAATGATGAAGGAGAGGAAATTAGTGATGTATGTGAGTATGGAGAATCATCAAAGGTTCCTAATAAGAAAGGAAGAGCATCTACATTGGAGGTAAGAAGAACTTCAAGAGTAAGTAAGCAACCTCAAAGGTATACTTATGAATCTTTCATGAATACTCATTATGCTTTTATGACAAAAGTTGAGCAGGAAAATGAACCCACATGTTATGATGAGGCCAAAGGAGATGAAAAGTGGGAGAAAGCAATGAGAGAAGAAATGGAAGCACTACAGGATAACAAGACTTGGAATTTAGTTCCAAGTACACCAAAGCAAAAGGTAATTGGTTGCAAGTGGGTTTTTAAGATTAAAAGAAATAGTGATGGTAGTGTGTCTAGATATAAGGTTAGACTTGTAGCAAAAGGATATAATCAAACTCAAGGTGTGGACTATGAGGAAACATTTAGTCCAGTAGCAAATATGGCAACGGTGAGAACTTTGTTGGCTTTAGCTGCAAGTAAAAGGTGGAATATATATCAACTCGATATAAAGAATGCCTTTCTTAATGGTGAGTTAAATGAAGAAGTGTATATGTCACAACCAAATGGTTATGTGGATGCAAAATGTCCTAATCATGTAGGCAGGTTAAAGAAGGCATTGTATGGTCTTAAGCAGGCACCAAGGGCATGGAATGCAAGGTTGGTAAAGTATCTTATGTTGCAAGGATACACAGCGAGTCATGCTGATCCTTCACTTTATGTAAAACATGTAGATGGCATGTGTGTCTATGTATGCATTTATGTGGATGACTTGTTCATTACAGGGAATGATGCAAAAGCAATCGATGAGATAAAAGGTAATTTGGGAAAGGAATTTAAAATTTCAGATCTTGGTTTGCTCAGATACTTTCTTGGGATTGAAATTGTGTATAGCGATGAAGGTATGTGGTTGATACAAAGAAAGTATATATGTGATATGCTGAAAAGGTTTGGTATGCAGGAATGTAAATTTGTTTCTACTCCAATGGAATGTAATGTAAAGCTAAGCGCAAAGGAAGGTGATGAGTTGCATGATATGAATGTATATAGATCCATGGTAGGATCTTTGATTTATGCAACAAAAACTAGACCTGATATATGTTATGCAGTGGGAGTATTGTCACAGTTTATGCATGAACCTAGAGTACCTCATATGCATGCAGCGAAAAGAGTGCTTAGGTATTTGAAAGGTACCATGAACGAAGGATTATTTTATAGTCATGATGCTGATCTAACTCTTAAAGTCTTTAGTGATGCAGATTGGGCTGGAAGCAAAGATGACAGAAGATCCACAAGTGGATATGTGGTAATAGCAGGAAACAAGACATTAACATGGAGTTCAAAGAAACAGCCTACAGTTGCTTTATCTTCTACAGAGGCTGAGTATAGAGGTTTAGCATTGGCTACTACTGAGGTTATGTGGTTTAAAAAGTTGTTTCATGACTTGAATGTGCAGGTTGATGTACCACTGATATATGGGGATAACTTGAGAAGCATTCATATGACCTCAAATCCTATTTTTCATGCTAGAACAAAGCATATAGAGGTTCACTATCATTATGTTCGAGAGAAGGCCATGAACAATGAAGTGCAGGTTTCTTTTGTTGGAACAAAGGATCAAGTTGCAGATATCTTCACCAAATCCTTGGATGGACCAAAGCTTCAAAGATTCAACTATATTCTTGGCATGAAGGAAATACCCTTTGAAACTTGAGGGGGAGAATGTTGCGAACATTTGTTTTATGTAGGGTACAAGTTTCAAATTATGTAAATACCTTTGGGAAGTCTTCAAATACTTCAAGAAGGCTCATATTATTGATAAAATGTAGCGAAAATACCACGTGAGTTCTAGAACATGGTGAGTCAAATTAGTGAGTCACAAGGGAGCTTCAGTGGTGTCCTAATGGAAGGTCGATGTGGCTAGTTCTCAAAGTCCATCAATACTTTGCTTATTTGAGCACTTGAGTCATGTAATACCTCCATCCAAGTGTCTACCACGAATTTAAATGTATTAGGAAGGTTTTAGATTAGTTTCCCATGCTATAAAAAGAGGAGAAAAGTCGTGATCTTGTGGGATGTCCAAAAGAGTCATATGTGTATCTCTACACTGCTGTAGTTTTGTATGCAGAGCTTGCAGAGTTTGTATCTCCTTCATTATATATCCAAATTACATTTTGGATAGCTCATTGGAAAGCTCTTACTGTCTACTTTCTTCCTGTAAATTTTCATAATCATTGGATTTGTGAGCTGAGAGAAATACTCTCTGCAAGTAGTGTGTGTTCTCTGTTTTTTATCCCTGTTGAAGGTCTCCATTAAACCTCAAACTTGCAGAGGTCATATCTCCTTGTGTATGTATCCAAATCATGTGTTCTTTGGCTTGTTAGAAAGCTCTGCAAGTCTAAGTGTATTCGGGAAAGTTTCAAAGTCATTGGAGTTGTGAGTTGAGAGCAGTAGTCTCTGCAAGTGATGTGTGTCCTCAGGTTCATCTCTGTTTCAAGGTCTCCATTAAAGCTGCATATTGCAGAGGTCATAGCTCATTGTGTTTTAATCCATTTGAGGTGTTCTATATCTTGTTGGAAAGCTCTTAGAGTCTAGTTTATGTGTGTGAAACAGTTTTGGAAAATTCCAAGTGAGTAAAGAGAAATTTTCTCTACAAGAAAATTGGTATGTGCATACAAGTTTGTGAAAAAGTCAATAGGTCCTGTTGGGTTTCACCTACTTCTAGCTGTACTTTGGAGATCAATAAACTCCAACATAACATGGCCAAACCTGAACTACACTTTCAAGGACTAATGGAGAGGCTAGAATATTTGATTGAAAGCAAAGAGAAAAAGGATCAGCATAGGAACCCCATTGTCCCAGAGACACAGGAAAGGAATGCACCATCCCTGTTTCAAGTACCCAATACAGAAAGTCAAGACAATTTGTCTTCCATACATATGTACTCACATGAATTTTTGAGAGAGATGCAATAAGAGAAATGGAGAAAGGAACAAAGAACCCATCCTCCTATTCAAGAAATAGATGACTTGCATGAACAATTTCCCCAAGACATTCCCTCTATTTACAATGGTGTAGAGGAGGAACAACTGAGTGAACACACAGCTTTTGAATCTAATTCTTTAAAAGAATTACCTCAGTTCACAGGACCTTGGGAAGCAAAGTCTATTAATATGAGAGCACCCACGATAATAGTGAGGAATGAAGAATCAGTAATCCCTAGAAACACAGAAGTGATCAAGAACACTAAGGTACAATGTAACCTCACTCTAGAGGAGTTGTTAAAGGTAAAACCAGAATTGTGGAAGCATGTAGCAAATCAATTCCCCGAGCTTGCTACTACTTCCTCACAAATAGGATCACATAAGAAGGTATCGAAAATACCCGTAGAAAAGATTGGAGATGTAAGCGAAGGAGAGGAAGGTAACACTTATCTTCCAATAACCCACTAGGGCTACACCACGAAAGCCATCTTAGATTCAGGAGCCGGAGTAGCCATTGCTACCACCGCTTTATGGAAACGTTGGGGTAAGCCAAATGACGGACAAGTATATGATAACCGAGAGAAAACCAAGAAAATAATAGTAGCCGTAGAAGGAGAAGAAGAAAAATGTACATACATAGGGCATGATTTGACGAAGGAAGAAGAAGAAGAGCTAGTGGCCCTATTGCACGAATATAGAGATGTGTTTGCCTGGAGTTACAAAGACCTAAAAGGAGTAGATCCAGATATATGTTCTCATAGAATCCCTATGACTCCAGATGCGAAACCTACGAAACAGAATCCGTACACGTACAATGATAACTATGCTGCGAAGATTAAAGAAGAAATAGATCGTTTGATAGAAGCAGGATTCATTTATGAAATTGAGCATACCGAGTGTGTATCCCCCATTGTGGTTGTGCCCAAGAAAAATGGAAAATTGCGTGTGTGTATTAACCTTAAAAAAGTTAATGCCGCCATGATTAGAGACAGTTATCCTCTTCCTATTACAGAACATCTATTGGAAAGAGTTGCGGTCAAGGAAGTTTACAACTTTCTTGATGGTTTTTCAGGCTATAATCAAGTAGCCATTTCTCCAGAGGACCAACACAAGACGGCATTTGCCACCGAATGGGGTATATTTGCATTTCGTGTAATGCCATTTGGGCTCACAAATGCACCCTCCACTTTCCAGCGACTCATGTGTCATGTTTTTAAGGAATTCTTACGCAAGAGTTTGGAAGTTTATGTCGATGACATATGTGCTCATTCTAATATCAGGCAGACGCATATCCCAGAGTTAAGACAAATATTTGACAAATGTCGAGAATATCAGGTTTGTTTGAACCCAGAAAAATGCGTTTTCATGGTCAGACAAGGCAAAATTCTAGGACACATTGTGTCAAAAAATGGAATCTCTATGGATGAAGAAAAGGTGAAGGTAATTGCAGAATTACCTAGACCAACTAATGTGAAAGAGGTACAAGCATTTATGGGCCATTGCAGTTATTATAGGAGATTCATACACATGTATGCAATCATAGCCAAGCCTTTGTACTCTCTTTTAACCAACTTTGAATGGACAGATGAATGTGAAAATTCATTCAATGAACTTAAACAACGCTTGTGCTCAGCACCTATATTGACTACACCAGATTGGAGTAAGCCATTCTATGTACATGTGGATGCATCCAACTACGCCATAGGATGTGTGTTAGCACAACCCACAAATGAAGGTAACATAGATCTCCCCATAGCTTACGCGAGCAGACAATTGAACGCAGCAGAAAGAAATTACACCACGACGGAACGAGAAGGATTAGGGATGATCTACGCAGTAAAGAAGTTCAGACACTACTTGTTGGCCAACAAATTCAAGTTCTTTACAGATCATCAAGCCCTATTGTACCTAGTCAACAAACCATGTAACACAGGATGACTAATACGTTGGTTTCTATTACTCATGGAGTACGATTTTGAAGTAGTAGTCAGGAAAGGAAAGACACATCTTAGAGCTGACCACCTTTCGAGATTAACCTCAGGAGAAGCTCCTCAAGGAATAGCGGATGAATTACCAGATGCTTATTTGTTTAATCTTGAGATAGCACCAGATTGGGCTAAGCCTATAGTCCCTATTCTGACATACGGACCCAAGAATCCTAGGATAAAGATCAAAGAAGGAGAGATTACCAAGTCTCAGAGATATCAAATCATAGCAGGAAGCATATATAAACAGGATAATCAAAAGATTCTTGCTTTTTGTGTAGACGAATCAGAACATGCAAATTGGTTGCAATTAGCACACATAGGTGCATTAAAGCAACATCATTCAAAACATCGAACATTACAGACTCTGCATAGACTGGGAGTATATTGGCCTTCAATGGAAGCAGATGTCTACAAGCTGTGTAAAGAATGCCATATTTGTTGTGAAAGACCACCAGTAGAGCATGCTACATTATACCACGTGTCTCTCACACCAGACTGGAGTGAACCTTTAGTGACATACTTGAGGACGAAGACATTCCCTCAAGGAATGACCTTAGCTCGACAACGCAGTCTAGAGCAGGAAGCTCAAGACTATTCACTTATTGGCGATAATCTATACAAAAGAGGACGAGATGGATATCTAAGACAATGTGTTCATGAAAGTGATTATCTGAGCATACTAGAGACTGCACACCAAGGTGTTGCAGGAGGTCATTTTGGACCCGATAGGATAATCAAAGCCATCCTCTTTGCAGGATTATGGTGGTCCACTCTTCATATGGATGCTCATACCTATGTTAAGAGATGTGATGTGTGCCAAAGAACTCAATTTCCTACTCGCAGAGATGAAATGCCATTGAAACCCATGATGGGCGGACGTGCATTTTCAAAGTGGGGTATAGACTTTGTAGGACCCATTAACCCCCCTGCAAAAGGTACACATGCAGAATACATTATTGTTGCGACAGATTATCTAACCAAATGGGTAGAGGCAAAAGCCACAAAAAAGAATGATGCGCACACAACTGCAAAATTCTTATTTGAGAATGTCTTTACAAGATCTGGATTGCCTATAGAGTTAGTGAGCGATCGCGGAACTCACTTTCTAAACCAAGTCATTGAATATTTGTTACAAGATTTTACAGTGATTCACAAGAAATCCGCACCATATCATCCTCAGGCCAATGGTCAGGCTGAAAGCACTAATAAGATCCTTTGTAAGGTACTGACGAAACTCGTGAACAACAAACGTTCAGATTGGGACAAACAGTTACACCATGCTGTTTGGGCATATCGAGTGGCCTACAAGACCGTACTCAATGCAACTCCCTTTCAAATGGTTTTTGGTCAGAATGCTATGCTTCCTTTGGACTTCTTCATACCGACCCTTAAGGTTGCATAAGAAGATCAGCGGACCGGCCATGAATTATTAGCGAGAATAATGGACTTGGAACGATTAGGAGAAACCAGGCTAAAGGCAGCAGCAAGCATATACGCAACAAAGAAGCGACAGAAAGCCTATTTTAATGCACATGTGAAAGATAAAGGCTTAAAAGAAGGAGATTTAGTTCTAGTATATACGCTGAAACAACACGCACGGAAGTTAGAAAAGCGAGGTTATGGACCTATGATCATTAACAGACTCTCAACAAGTGGAGCAGTACAATTAGCCACTTTAGAAGGAGATATAATGCCTAATTACATTAGTGGCTGTAGAGTCAAGTTATATCAGGAACCTCTTACTGAGGATATGCTTAGACGACTCATGTTGGCAAAGAAGCGTAAGGAGGAAGAAAATAGAATACGAGCTGAAGCTCAGGCAGAAGCCATAGAACGCATTAAGCGCATGAAGCTAAGAAGACAAGGACTAGGGAGAGAACATTATAACCATCTGGAAACAACACCCAGATACCCCATGGCTATGTGTGAGGTAAAGTCACGAAGTCATCCTAGCATAGTGGACAGGAGACCATTCATTACAGTTGGGCTAGAGCACGACAACCCTTGCCAAGAGCTCAGGGCTTTAATTGACTCAGGTGCTGCGACTAGCGCGATTAGATGGTCCCACTTTAAGGATTCAGGAATAGAAATGCGGCCAATTGAGGCATACCTCATAGGGCTAGGAGGCATGGAAACCCCTTGCATGGGTGAGGTGGACCTTCCTATCCTCATTAAGGATGTGACCATGACAGCGAAGCTACTAGTGTGCCATGATGACGACTTGATAGAACCCCTAATCCTTGGCCAAGATTGGCTATACGATCACTCAGTGGACCTAAATCTTAGACAAGGCTCCTTACAGATAGGAACCTTAGATCAGAAGCGAGTGATACCGCTTGACTTCCCTAATGGCATTCTGAGTGAGGTTTGTAACCCTAGACCCTATGAAATGCATGCTACGGAAGACCGGAAGATCTTGGGTCAGATCAGTCACGTGACATCTACACCAACCCACTCGGGCTTGGCTATAGACAGTTGTCAATCAGAAGGACGTCAGGAGATCTTCCCGGGGGCTTCCTGGAAACTAGAAGGGGTGATTACCCAACCGCTAGGGCAGATGGACACAATCAGCGGTCAGGTGGGTTGCATCAGCGGCCAAATGAGCACAACACCCTACGGTGCTAATCCTTCCAAACTTGCTACGGACTGGCCTAGATTAAAGATAAAGAACGAATCACTTGCTAATGGGCAGGTCACGCAAGTGTTGGATCTCCCTTCTTTTCCAAAGCAGAGCGTCCAATGGACCTCTCAAACCCAACCACGAAGGAGTCAACCACAACAGAGGAATCCAGACCGACGACACCACCAGACAAGGCAGAGAAAGCAGCAGTATCAACATCACAAAACAAGTGGCACGAGACAAATATGGGTGCCAAAAGGTCAGAAATCACCAACGGATTTCAGCAACACAGACAGTGTCAAGAAGAAGTTTCAGCCGAAGCAGAGACAATATTCAAGATCTCCTCAACCTTCTTTTACGATTACGAATATTCGACAAATCTGGATCACCAAGAAGTACCTAACAAACCGACCCACACCCACGCAGATTTGGGTACCCAAACCATGTATTATAGTTCAACGTCCAAGCCATGTATTATACACCCCACCGAAATCTCTTCACCCTTCAATAACACCACATACGATACCAACTTTTGTCCCTCAGAAGAAACACACCTTCTGCTCAAAAACCCTTAGGAAATGGATACCGAAACGTGTCCAGAAGACTTCCCCTAACCCATTGTCTGACACCACTACCACCTCAACTAATCTTCATCCTTGTAATAAATCACTTACATTTGAACCTTGTATGAATTCATACACCAAAACCCCACATCATGCATAATAAAAGCTCATCAAGAAATGTATGCATAATCTGAAGCATGTAGGTGTCTAGAGACCTGCATTAGTTTTGCAAAAAATCATTATAGCATCAATCACTTCACAACACCTCGCTACACGGGTTACACATCGGTTATGGAAAGGGATTACGGTCTCACTTTAATGGGATCATAATTAATTTCCATACTAATGTGCTAATCTTTTATAGCAGATCTTTTCCATTAGCTCGTTTGTCATCATGCAAACCGAAGAAGGACCATCAGAAGTTGGCCCCAGTATACCAATGGCCAATATTGGAGAATTACTCGCGGAATCTTATCCTACGATGCAACCACCAGAGTTTCAAGGTTTTCCAGGACCCATGCCAATAGACGATCCTCCTAGAGGATACACTGAGAAGATTCATCGTAACTCTCACTGGTTTCAAGGCCTAGCAGGACCATTAGCAGACGCTGATTTCATATTTGAGGCCAATTTGGCATTTGATCTTCATACATGGGCCAAGTACCAGTTCTTTTCAAGAGAATTTGAAGGATTGCAGAATACACAAGATTTAACGCACGTTTGGGCACGGGCGGGATTTACAGAATATTTTAGTGACCCTCTGCCTAAACTTGATTTTTGCAGATGCTTTTACTTAGTAACCACCTTGACAGCTTCAGAGAACAAGGATCTACCCGGCACATTCATGTTACCATCCTTGGTAAATGACCCTCCATTCAGAAGGTTTTATTTGTCTAAAGATTTAATTCGCGCAGCTCTCAAAATACATGGAACGCATACTCCGACGGAGCGAGAACGGCTAGTCCCAGAGCAGATGAAACGTGGTGATGTAAGTAAGTGGGAGGATATTTCAGCTATAACCCCTGAGCTCTCCAAGCCCTTAAGGATATGCATGCAGCATTTTGCTTTCCCAGCTCAGGATCGTTTTACCATGCCCCACAAAAGAATCTGGTTTGGCTTATACTTAGCATGTACTGACCCCCAAACGGTTGATCTAGCTAGCTGGATAATTAATCAGCTCTATTTAGCACAATATAGGTGGGAGCAAAAGAAGGTCATCAATGGGTGTTGTGCACTTACAAGGATTATATATATGTGCTTGGCATATGACCTGTCGATCAAACGTGCATTGACAAGTGAAGAGCAGAAGGCATTTAAGGGAACCACAAAGAAAGCTAGAAAGGCTAGCAAAGGCAGAGCCGGAAAACGCATGAGAGGAACTATCCCGTGCTTCCAAGTGCCAGAATCACCCTCCCCACAACCATCTCCAGAGCAGTCACCGACAGGTGCCACTCCCACAGTACAACCTATTCGCATCAGATTATCAAGACCCGTTGTAACGAAGGGCACCACCAGTACTGTTGAACCTCAAGCAGCCACTGCTCCAGAACCTACAACCATGACAGCAGAACTTCCCACCCCTATTGGTGCGGAAGCTTTCTCTTTTCCAATACCCCATTTAGAAGCAGAACAAACAGCACCACTGGATCCAACTTTTGATTTTGAAATGCCCGATGCATTCTCCAATGAGTTCCAATTTTCAAAAGGACAACTGTTTTCTCAAGAATATGAAAGGCCCAGCTACCCTACCACACCCAGGGATCAGCCACAAGGACAGATTGTATCTAGCTCCAATGACGAAAGAACAGCAACCGATGATGACGAAGGCGATGAGGAAGCCAGCCAGGGCACTCACGAATCCCAAGAACATGAACAGACAGATGGCCAAGGCCAACAAACAGACACACATGGTGATACAAGTACCTATGAAGATGAAACTTACGAAGCAGCAGCTTACACACTGGCTATTAAGAAGCTGTATAGAACTATGGAAAAAGTTTGGGCACGCAAAAAGTTGACTGAGGAAGAGAGTCAAGCGATAATAGAACAAGAACTTGTCAGAGGCGGATTCGAAGACGCATACATCAAAGGATTCCGCGAGTTAGTCAAATCAGTAGGCTCCAACGAAGCGCTCAGGTACTTGCAAAGAAAGCCACTACCACAGTTTGACCCCCGCAGAGTACGACTACTTTCCAAGCCCGGCGAATACATTCGTGTACCAACAGGAGCACAGTCTTCAGAACAAGCCAGGGAGGCACGCCTCGTCCCCAAAAATTCGTTGGCAGCAGAAACCATTCTTGTAGATTCCCCACCCCGTGCTACAACTGTACATACCTCAGTAGTCACTGAAGTACCGACCACCCCAACCGCTCCTCCATCTCCGCCCGTCCATCCAGCCTCCCCTCTTCACCCTCCTTCTCCCCGACTAACATCTTCTATCGCTGGTGGCGTAGCAGAAATCGTTTTTATGACCACTCACCCCACAATTCCTGCAGCCATTAGACCCAGTCTACCCCCTCACACATCCACCTTTCTCTCCAACCCATTCCTCCATCCATCTTTCCCGTCCTTCCCCACACATCCACGACCCCTTTTCCCAGTCCCACCGCCATTAACCTTCTCCCTAGTCTCACCTCCCCGACCCACTGTAACCCGTATTTCCCCTTTCCACCAAGCTGCTCCAGCCAGCCCCCCTGTAAATTACTCCTCAACCTTTGTAAATCCCGTATGTACACCAGCACGGCACCCATAGTCACACCCATATTCACAGTCACCACACTGGACATGTCCAATGACATGGACATCTCACCACCCACTGCACCATCACTCACTTCACTCATGGCACAAACATATTTAGGCACCTCACAATTTTCCACAATCACCACAGCATCCACCTTCCCACCCCCATTCCCCATTCCCTTTGCATCTACACCCACTGCATCTTCATTTAGCACCCCATTAATACTATCACCCACTATAGATAATGCATTTCGACAGATGTTCATGTGTATGACGCAAGTAAGAGATGAGTTCACATCTCTTGGCGATAATTACCAACAGCTGCAGAGGACAACCACTGACTTACAGTCGCAGCTTAATTTATTGTCCATTGAGAATGCCTCACTGAACAGCCGCTACCAAGAGTTACGAGAGGCCTATCATAAATTAGAACTAGAAAGCGAAGAAAAGACCAAGGAAGCCACTGCTGACCTGGATAACTTATTAAGAGCCCAGACAGTCCGCAATGCAATGCTAACACGAAACATGGGCTTACTCAGAAGACATCTAGCAGCAGCAAAGGAGGAAAACCAACGCTTACAGGACCAAAATCGAGGAAACTTAGAAACGGCCCTAGACCATCCAGACCAACCACTCAGTCCTAGTCGGTTCAAAGCCATTCCCTTAGACTCGATGAGGATGCTGCTAGAAGATCATGTAAGACTGATAGATGAATACGATCGCATGAATGAGGAGTTACAGAAACTCAAAGAAGATCACAAATTACTCCAGTTACGAGCACCGGCACACCAGGCCATACCAGCACCTGTGGACCCCTCTCCTGACATCTTAGAGGAACTCAACGCATTACGGGCCCAGGTATCAAACCTTGAATCAAGGATTGCAGTATATGAAGCACCACCCAGGCCAGATTCCCCACCTGAGCTTCCAGGTGAGGAAGAAACTGTCACCATCCAGGTGGAGGAAACGTTTGAAGAGGTGTACGAGCCACAACCCATCCCAGGCGGACGCGTCACAGTCGAAGGCCAGATGACTTACGAACTCCTGACCCCCGCGTGGATGAAGACAATTGAGGAACTTGGGACCACACACTTAGCTAGAGTAGAGGCACAATTACATGCCATGGCGATGATAGAAGAAAGAATTTTACAGTCTCCATTCTTTGCTCATTTGGCCCCGCGATGATACATATCTGGGCATGAACTACAGTATAAACCGTATTTTATGTTAATGGCCGAATACCAGTTAGCCATTGAGAAAGAAACCGGTAAGAAACCATCACATGCAACTCAATTCGAGGAGGACGATCTACCACTCAATGCGCAGCAAGGAGAGATCTATCAACCAGAGTGGCGCAAAGATTTACTACAGAAGTATCCAGAAATGATGAGTACATGGGTAAAGGCACCTTTGCATTTAAAGTACAACCCATGTTGGGGACCAGTACCACGACGCCGCTCCTGGACAGCCTTTGCTATTAAGGTACACAACAATAAGCAGTGCCAGGACTGGTTGAATTACCCCTATTTTAAGCCACCCATCAAGTTACCAACTGTAGGCTACATGATGGCTACAATTCGCCACTGGCTCCCTAGACTAAAGCATATGGACGATATAGCGGCGCATATGACTGTCAAAATCTTTGACATGATGCAAATGATTTTTAAAGTCTTCCGACGCGTCAAGGCACCTCATGTAAACACCTCGGGCTTTGAGCATGGAAATTTCGATCTGGTATATGATATGAGTACAACGCCATCGCTACGGGTGTGTTATGCCTGGCATTGCAGAATAAAGTACCTACCGGCTTGCTACAAGCAGACTTTCGAAGAGATGTTCACAACCGGCTTCTGGGAATACCATTTAGAGGTATTCATAAGCAGGCCTACACATTTATTACACTTATTTGCCTGTGAACGAATGGTCTACTCCACACACTATCAGCTCCCGCCACCGGAAGAACCGCAACCAATAGACTGGGAGAGACTCGAGGCCGACCTGGCCCGAGGCATTCGTATCTCCGAGCACACCCTCGCTCAAGACCTCCTACAGAACTATATCCGGCAGACCTTACAACAAGGTTCTGTCAGGGACGACAGAAGCGAGAGGGAGGGGGGTGTTGGAAGCAGCCAGAGGCATAGAAGACGCGGAAGCATGTAACGAGGGAGCAGGGAGCCAGTCGAATCTTTTTTCAAAGAATTATGTTTTCAAATACTTTCCAAAAACCTCCAACAGTGATTTTTATCACTATTGTAACATATGTAACATAGAAAACCCCATTTTGTAATCCATAGCTCTATTTTGTGCAAGCGGAGGAGTCCTCGAGCTTGAGGAGCTTAGTTAGAAAAAGCGTATCAATTTTCGTTATTTTTAGACACCGTTTACCCTTTAAATAGCATCTAGGACCTAATTTTTAACTATGCCGGTCACTAGATGTGAAACCGGTCAAAACTAATCTAAAAACTATAAAAAGAGCTAGAGAGCTCATTTTTGAGGTTAGCTTGTTTGAGGTTAGAGTTATTTTGAGCTTGTAATAGTGTTCTTGAGCAATAGAGTGGATTTCTCACCTTCCATTGTGTCTTGCTTGTCTCTTCGTAGTGTGTGTGTATGTGTGTGTGCATCTTTGTGCTTCTCACCTTCACTCTCACTTCATCTCACATTCACGATCTTCATATCACTCCTATCTCTTCCGCGGATTGACAATTAAGGAGGTGAAGCTTCTTAACGTGGTACTTACCATTGTGCTAGAGCAACATTATATTGGGAGAAGCTTTTGTGACGAGTGCACTCTCATTGGCACTTGCATCACTCACTTCTCTTACTTCAAAAGTAAGATGGATTTCATATGGATCAACCGAATGGCTTTCTCTCTCACTCTCTTCTTTGTTAATTGGTGTTTTATTGCTTCGTGCAAACACCAATTTCATTTGTGCTTTGAGATATTATTTTGATTTGTGTTTTGGTGATTACGTACAAAATCATTGTGTTTCGTTATATGTGAGTACTTGAGTTTACTTCGTTCATGTTTAAGAACAAGTCTTTTTACTTGATTTCTCACAAGGCTCCACTCATTAGTCATGCCATCGTAGGTTTTATTCTCTTTTTCTAGTGGCTCAAATTACTTTCTGATGGACTCCGTAAGGGTATTTGAGAAACTCTATGTTATGTTCAATTCTTATTTGGAATCTTCTACGCATGCGCCAAAAGTGAAACACTTGTTTTCTGTTTTGCCCCCAAATGAGAACTCCCATAGCAATCGGTTTTTGAAGGCGTCAAAAGGGCTACGTGAAGTTCGAAACTGAAGGCATATGCGCACTCATGTTTCACCCTTGAAATCATCTGAATGTAGAAACCCAATAATCTCTAGGTATGCCATATTGGTAAACGAAATTTTCATATTTCTTGAGACATGGTGACATAACATTCTTTATTGAGTGCTTTTGCTTCATTTTTCATTTTTCAGTTTAAGCAGATTTGAGTCCACAGTTTGCTGTTTGTTCATAAATGCATTTTTATACCTTGATGACTCAAAGTGGCAACAAGTAACTAAAAGAAAATCACACACATAGGCCTTTTCACATTGGGTCCAATTTATGTCGCCTGGAGTTTGGCCTATATGCTGGGTAACTATCATGTGTGTGGAAACACTAAAAGTCACAAGTAGGCATGTAAATGTAATGTGGTCAATTGCATTTACAATTCAAGGGTAAGATGAATTCCAAAATCAGAATTGGATAACAAGGAATGGATGTCTCGGCCTGCACTTGAGGTTGAGGGTCATCGCAAAGCATGGATTCACAAGATGCTTTTCACAAAGGCCTACCAAAGATATGTTACTCTCTCAGAGAATAGTATATATTCCTTCTAAGCTGAAGAAGTGCAAGTGGGAAACTATAAATATGCCATATCAAAACTGAATTTCATTTTATGTGGGAAACATGAGCTTCAAGAAAGTACTCCAATCAAGTTCTAATATATTTTGTATAATAAAAGTTGGAATATTCCCTAGCAAAAAATGAATGAGGAACATAAATTCTTTCATATAGAACTTAAAAATTAATTGTTTTACTATCTCTTTTGTCCATGCCTTATGTGGCACGAACATGATATATTTCATGCCTTATGTGGCACGAACAAAGTATCAATTTCAATTTTTCCATAGTTTTCATTCCATTGGTGTTATGTTTGATGAAAACGCATTACCAACGGCCCTTTTGTTACTAGCATCAAATTCCTTTCTCACTCTAGAATTACATTTTTGTATATCATCCTTGCATACAGGCCATGCTCATCTTCTTCTTTCCTTTCAAGCTCTTGAAGTAAGTTCAGAATCTAAATCAAAGTGAAGACTTTGGAGTGATCCCTTTTGAAATTCAAGCTTCAAGGTTCGTACCTTTGAACATTTCAATTGAATGCCACTTGGAGAAATGAAAATCAAGAGATCAACCACGAAAATTTGAGTCCAAATGTGAGTTTTGAAACCCCCTCACAATAATCAGAAGCCTCCTATCACACTAAGGTGTGATAAAGTCTATCGTTTAGGAAAAGGGATTCCAACATTATAGAATCTTTCCAAGATTACTACACACATTCTACTTTGAATTGAGGATCCCACGTGTGTAAGCTTCTTTAGATGTTGAGTAAGCTAATAGATCCCGTGATTAGCAAGACACATCCTTGCTTGAGTGATTTTGGTAGACTTTGTGCAGCCATATCTAGCACAGAGAGTTTTGAGTGTATGAGCCTCAAGGCTACATAGGGAAGTTGATCGTTCTCCCGTCAGTGGTATCAGAGAATCTCAACATACAAGAGCATTCAACAAGGACCAAGAGAGTCCATTGAAGGACCTTGAAGGAAGGAAAGGTCTTGGATCACGTTCAAAAGCACACACCCAAGCAAAGGGAGTTTATTAGTGGAAAAGGGGAGCATCAACCTCATCTGTTTTGTATTTTCAAAGTAAAGAGGTGAAAGATATTGTCATTTCTCAATTCCCGTGCATCAAAGGGATCTAGGAGAATGCATCCGAGTACATCATGTCAGAGTATAACACTCAAATTGGGAATTCGTAAGTAGTATTTGCCATGGAGATTTTAAATATCAAGCTATCTCATGGGGAAAGGACAAAGGGGTCTCATTAATGGCTCACATGCTAGATCTAGATCAGGTGAGAATCCAACTCCATCTCAATTAATGAATTTCAATAAGTGTAATGAGAGAGATAAGAGAGTCATTTTCATATTATCATAGCATATTAGCAATGCAATGAGAGGACATCTACAAGTTTTAGACATCTCCATAAAGGTATGGAGAACCCCATAAAGACTTTACTCCACTTCAACCAAAGCCAACAAGAATCTATTGAAGAATGAAAACAAAAATCTGAGGAAGACATCTAGTAGCATTATGAATGAATACATTATGGAAATCAAATAATGTTGTGATGCATTAGGAACCTTAGGTTTTCACATAGATGATGATCATTTGATTGCGTACACCTTGAATGGGCTAACGGTCGATGAGAAGTGGAAGGCTTGTACAACATGTATGTATGTGAGAGATACTCTTACTGGATTTGAGCAATTTATTGCCTTGATCTTCACTAAGGAGATGAATATTGGAGGCTCAAAGGCAAAGGGTAGTGAAGCGTAAGAATTCTATGCAAGTAAAGGTAGAGGTAGAGGTAGAGGAAGGAACCAAGGTAGATGTAGAGGAAGGCAAGGGAGAGGACCAAATGGTGATCCTGATCAAGAACAAGGAAGTAAATACTCTTCATGAAGAAGAAAAGGCAAGTTTAAAGGTAGAGGAGGAAGGTACAACTAGGATAGGGACATCCACAACTCAAAATGTTGCTTCATTTGTGGTAAATATGGCCACTATGTAAGCGATTATTTTCAAACGGAGAAGACAAATTCAATCTAAAAATTAGAAGGTAGATATGCATCTACTTGAAACAAGAATGAGAGTATGCTAGCTATGATGCAGATGAGTGACTACAAGACACAAGAGTCAAGCACATGGGACATTGATAGTGGATGCATGAATCACATGTGTTGCAACAAAAATTTCTTGTCAAACATGCATGTGCCATCAACCAAAGGGCATGTGGAGACTAGTGTTGATACTCATGCTATCACACACATAAGTGATGTTATGTTGGATGGCTCCCACAAGCCTAAGTGTTTGAAGTATATTCTTCATGTTTCCACAACTGCAAAGAATCTTGTTTCTATGGTGCAAATGGTTGCTAGAGGATTGTAGGTCAAGTTCAACTAGAAGGCATGATCTGTGGAAAACCCTAAAGAGGGGTACAAATTGATATCCAAGGGAAATAAGGAGGGAAGGCTATTCACTTTGGTTGTGAATCCTGATTTCAACCATACTATCTACTTCAAAAATGGAAGCAAGAAGGTACCAGAATTTGAACTATGGAAAAAAGGGTATGGACAAATCAATACTCAGAGATGGGGGGATATGGAAAGAAAGAGGTTAGTGCTAGCATTACCAACTTCCTATTATCAAAACATTAAGAATCTGCATGAAGCTTTTCGATTGGGAGAATGGACTAGGTTTCCCTTCAAGAAGAGAAATTATGTGAGCTACCATTCACTTGATTGCATCCATACAAATGTTTGGGGACCAACAAAGGAGAATTCTAATGGAGTTAATAAATAATTTATAGCTTTCATTGATTATTACACAAGGATGACTTGGCTCTATTGTATGAAACATAAATCAGATGCCTATTATTAGTTCAAGTTGAGATTCTCTAAGCATTTTTGTGTGATTTTGTTTCTGTATTATCCTCTACATTCCTGCGTGTGCGGGATCCAAAGGGCAATAGTTGGTATCAGAGCCGTTGGTCTTCTTGCATGATTTTTCAGCCTGGTCTACATTTCTTTTCGAATTCGCTTTCTTTTTCGCGTGTTTTTTGAGGATCCATCATTGTTGGCTTTCTTATTCACATGTTTTTTCAGGATCCATTGCCATCACCATGATCGAGAGGGAGAAAACAAAAGGATTGAATACAGGGAACCTCCTCTAGAGTATGGACACGAAGTCGCATTCAAAAGTTCCTGCCCAGAGATAATTTTAGCCAATACTATGCACTCTCTACCCATATGTTTGCTACTTACATGAGGCAGGATTCTATCCCTGGTCATAGAGATGGTCACTCTATGAGCTAGCCGAGTCGGCTCATGTGGTTGTTGTGTTACCTTGTAGAAAATAATTTATGCATATCAAGTCATGCGGCTCCCTATTCCTCATGTGGACTCATATATTAGCTACATGCACCTTTGCTTCGTGAAGGTCACTTCTCAGAGCATATCAATGATGAACTCGACAATTTCTCTTGAAGCCATAGTTTAGATTTTTTCATAATTGCTCTATCAACCAATTTAACTAGTCTTTTGCCCATATCTTGAGCATCCGAGATCCAAATTTAGAGTTTTTCTTGCTATGAATTTCTCTCTCAGAGATCTTTTCATAGAGTGGTTGCAAGCCATATTTTTACTTTAGTCCCCATCATCTTCAAAGTTTTTGAAGTTTTCCATACCTCTTCAACAAATCTTTTTCGAGCATCCTTTTCAAACACAACTATCGGGTGAGTCTTAGAAAACTATTTGGAAGCTGAGTGGGCCATCTTCAGCACGTGAACACACCTCCAAGTTATTATTTGAACCTCCACATAAGCCTCTTGTCAATTTATATGCATGATTTCTCTCTTTTTGCATCATATTGCATATAGTACATGCAATTTTGTATAGCACCTACACTATACACGTGGTTAAGAGGTGGATTTGTATTGTGCAGTACATGTATTTTTCTTGCAGGGACAGGTAAGTATTTTCTTTTAGGTTAATGAGGATAAAAATCTTAAATTGTCAGGGTGTGTGATCCCCTTTTGGTCTCTTTGTAGATAGATTGTGCCTGTTGGCACCAATATCATGGAAATTGCTTGTCATAGTTTTTTCAGTTTTCAAAATTGTGCCATTGCCAAAATTTTTAGAAAATTAGTATGCATATGCATTCAAGTATATAGAACATACTAAAAGTTTCTTATTTCTTCATGCTCCATTGAGCAAAGGCTTGTAATTTGTTTCAAACTGCCACTGATCATTCATGGTTAGTAAATAGATTGCTAGTACTAAAAAAGAAGCCCTTCTTATCATTCACATTCACATTAAATTCCAGTTTTCTTGTTCCATGCATGTGTTTTTACATGGAGCATGCTTATGATTATTCAAAGATGGGATATTTCTAGTTTATTCTTATCAACTGAGGTCAGTTCCTCATCAACTCGGAGGCATGTTATGCTTATGGAATAGTGGAATGTTAAATGGGTTTTAATGCCTTGAGGTTTTAAATGTGTTTTGTGTTTTGATTTAGCATGTGAAGATCCATGAGGGTGTGAACGCACATGGACTTATTCAAATATTTTTGGAGGTATTTAGAAAAATATTTAGAAGATAGTTATTTTTGAAGATACTATTTTTAGTTATTTTTGGAAATAAAGCAAAAGCACATTATTTAAAGTGTGGCCCTCATGTATCTGTTACTCAGGATGTAATATGAATTACCAATAAATACACATGCTATAATAGACTCGTCCATCAGATTATGTGGGAGGAGATTGTACCCAATTTGATCATGTCTCTTGTCTGTTTCTATTCTTTGATTATTTTTGTGTGATTTTGTTTCTATACTATCCTCTATGTTCGTGCATCTGCGGTATCCGAAGGGCAACATTTTCTCACCTTCATAAACACTCAGATTATGATTTATTTCCAAAGGTGTACCTCTAGGTTTAGTGTTCTCCATTTTGAACTTAAAAACTAGATTGTGACTGTACCTCCTTTTATTCAAACACATTCCTTCATTAGTGTATATGACGTGCAATCCTAGGAACAATGTGAGCTCACCTAAATCACTGATTTTGAACTCCTCTTGCATGTGTCTCTTGATCCTCTGAATTCTTTTCAAATCATCACTTGTCACAATTATGTCACCTACATATACACATAGATAGATACCTCATTGTGATCCCTTTTCATGAGCATAGAAGGATTTTCATTCCTAGGTTTTGAACCCTTGATCTTGAAGGTATGTAACCAACCTCTAATTCCAAGCTCTAGGAGCTTTTTTCAATCCATACAATGATTTCTTAATCTGCGAGCATAAGATGCATGATTAGGGTTTTCAAAACTTGGAGATTCTGACATGTATACCTCATCACTTATCCAACCATTTAGAAATGCATTATTTACATCAAGTTGGAGGAGTATCCAATTTCTTGTAGTACCTACACTTATCAATGTTCTTATTGTAGTCATCTTTGCAACTCGTGAGAATGGTTCCTCAAAGTCTATACCATGCGTTAGTGAACATCATTTGGAAAGTAATCTTGCCTTGTACCTACAAACTGATCCATCTGAGTTTCTTTTAACTTTATATACCCATCTAAAACCAATTACCTTTTTATTGGGTGACATTGGAACCAAATCCCAAGTGTCCATATCCTTGAATGCATCTATTTCTTCTTTCATGGCCTTTTCCTAATAAGGGTTTCCCTATGCGTCATCATAGGTTGAGGGTTCTTTTGAAATTGAGTGTTTGCCAATAGATTGAATGCTTTGTAATAAATGTGGAATCAAATCTATACCTTTCTAGTTGTTTCTTATCCCTTGTTGATCTTCTAGGGGCTTGCTTCGAGCATTCTCCACACTCTTGCATCTTTGCCTTGCCTCTTGACTTTCATAGTTTTTAATCCCTTTCCCTTTCATCTTGTTCATCATCTGTATCACTATTTAGATCCTAGACCTCTGTATCATGCTTGCTTCCTAATTGATGAGAATCAAAATCAAGATCATATGGTAGAGTTACCTTTTTTTTTTGTCTTCATCCTACCAAGACCTGTGTTCTTCAAAGACAACATCCCTACTTGTAGTGAATTGCTTGGTTGAAGAATTATAGAATATGTAACCCATCTAATTTGAGCCATACCCAATAAACACTACCTTCATTGCCGTTTCATCTAGCTTACCTCTTATTTTTTATGGTACATTGTAAGGAATTGAACTCACAACCTCTTGGTTAGGAATGTGATGGGCTAACCACTTGCCCCAAAAGCCATGGTTGAGGATTACTTCCTAATCCTCTTAGGGTGTAGTTCAACCATCTCCTATCTCTCAAGGGTATGGTTCAATCATTTCCTTCCTATAACTTTATTACATTCTTCCCCCCTTGCTCAATCATTGTCCTCAATGATCTGCTTATTATCCCTCTAGCCTCAATGATCCATTCTTGAACTCCCTTGGTACCTTTGAATTGATGTCCTCAACCTCCCATAGTTTCTTGAACCTTGTTCGCAACCTTGGTGTCTTGAACCCTGTTCTCAACCTTAGTATCTTGAACCTTGTTCTCACCCATGCTCAGTATCTTGAACACTCAACCAAGTGCCACCCAAGGTTTTCCCAAGAACTTCACACTTCCAAGCTAGCTCAGCAAATTTGGAAAGTTCGTTTTGAGAGCTTTCCAATGGTATATTATATGCCTCAATCCGACCTACTGATTGAGAGATGCACTTGATTCTTTGTTGGGTCCAATTCTCAACGCGCCGCCTCTACAATCTTTACCCTTTCACATGATAGAGTGCCCAAGCGCCTTTTTTAGAGGTCATTGGATCATTCCACCTTGCCCAAGCCTACTTCCTAGGCTCTGATACCAATGTAAGGAATTGAACTCACAACCTCTTGGTTAGGAATGTGATGGGATAACCACTTGCCCCAAAAGCCATGGTTGAGGATTACTTCCTAATCCTCTCTCTTAGGGTGTAGTTCAACCATCTCCTATTTGTCAAGTGTGTGGTTCAATCATCTCCTTCCTATAACTTTATAACATACATGAACATAAGCTAAACAACCAAACACCTTGCAATGTCCAAGACTAGGTTTTCTTCCATGCCATGCTTCATAAGGAGTTATATCTTGAATTTATTTGGATGGTCATCTAGCGACAAGGTACACAACAATTGAAATGGCCTCTACCCATTGATAATGTGGCAACCTCTTCTCTTAAAGCATTTTTTTGGCTGATTTAACCAATGTCTTGTCTCTTCTCTCCACAATTTCCATTCACTTGAGGAGAGAACCTAGTAGTCACTTCCCTTTTGATACCTTTATCGTGCAAGAACTCATCAAAGTCTTTGGATAAGTGTTCTTCCCCTCCATAAGATCTGAGCTTCTTGAGTGATCTACTTGTATGATTTTCTACATGTGCTAGATATGTTTTGAAGAAATAAAACATTTAATTCTTAATTTTGATAAAGTATAGAATATCCCAAGTTCTATGGCCATCAATAAATGAGACATAAAACCTTGATCCCACCAATGAAGGTTCTTGACTTGGCCGCCATACATTTGTATGTACTAAGTGTGATACATTATTGTGGATGTAGTCTTTGTGGTTGAATGGTTGTGTTTATGCCTTCCCAATCTAACATGCATCACATTTGTTAATCATGTGTTGCTTTGATATGTTTGGCAGTCCTATAACACTTTGATCCTTGTATATATCCTTCAAGGTTCTTTCATTCACATGAGCAAGTCTCTTATGCCACACTTCAAGCTCACTTAGAGTTTGAGACCCAAAAATGAATAGAGCTATGTTCTTGGTTTCTCCTACTTCAAAAGCAAATATTCTACCATGCTTCTCACCTTTGGCTATCTTCTTGAAGCTTTGACATGGATTTTCCAGAAAATATCCATGTTGGGTGAACCTAACTTGCAAGCCTTTTTCAACTATTTTACATACACTTTTTAAAGTTTTAGTGATAGTGGGTACATAGAGAAACTTACTCAGAATGTTTGTCCTGCCATTGGAAGCTTTGAAATTATAAATCTTCTCCACATTGTGCTAAGTATCATCCCTTGTTTGTAATTCATGTTTATGCTTTGGAGTTTCCAAGTCAGACAGAAGAGAAATCTTGTCTTCAACATGATTTGAACATCCTAAATCTATGTAGAACAAATGATCATCTTCTTTACCTTCGTTATGGCTTAGATTCATCAAAAGCAATGAGTATTCATGTTTTTTATCTTCAGCATAATTGTTTTAGTCCCTTTTGTAATGGCATCCATTGTTATTGTTGAAGTTGTGTCCACATCTACCTCTATTGCTACCATATGTACCTCTTGCACTTCCTTTCTAGCTCTTTCCATTGAACCAGCAATTCTGAGTGGCATGGTTGGTCTTATCATAGATGGAAAGAGGTTGAACATTGTGACCTCTGGTTGTGTCATGCTTTGGTCCTTTCTTCTTTCGTTTCCACTTGCTCTTGCCTGCAATGTTGGCTTGGGAAGTCTCCTCTTCATCTTCTTCCTTCTTCTGGCCTTTCAACTTCTTGTCCTTCTTATCTGCATATAGAGCACTAGTTCATTTATCATAATAGGAGTTACCTTCCTTTATGCTATTGTTGGCCTCTTGGTTGAAGAGTTGTCCAAGAAAGATCTTGAAGTCTTGAGTTTGCACATCTATGATGAGATCATAAGCTATGGGGAAATATTGCCAAAACTTGTCACTTCTAATCCCGTTGAGAATTTGCCTCATGGTGGCCTCTTCTTCAATCAGATCTCCAATGGATGCCAATCGATCAGCAACCTCAAACTTTGTGATGGGTTTTTTAGGTGTCTTCTTCATTTGGTTGAACTCATTCCAAATATGGTTCTTCCTTGCCTTTATGCTAGTAGAAAAGAAATTCTCTAGGGCATCCCAAGTCTCTTGAGATGTCTTGCATCCTCTAATATGTGGTGTTAGATCTTGGAACATCAAGATTATACTATGCTTGAGGAGGATTTAGTCTACATGGAAAATCTATTATTTGGATTACATAAAAAAATATCCATTGAAGAGATCTTTTATTGATGTGCATTTCTTGTATTTGTTTAAAGAATTTTTATTGATCATTTACCAATGTAAAAGCCTAGAGCTTTAAATATGTAAATGGACACAATGAGAGCTCAAATTCCATGAATTTGAAGTGGTTGAGCTTGAGAATCAAGGAATCAATCAATCACCTAAAAGTAGATCAAATTAGATCTTCACTTTTCTTAGATTATAGGAAAATGAATTGATTCTCTTCAACAACTAATCCCGCTTTAATTTGAATTCAAAATCCACTTGTAAAATTCATGGAACTATTCAAGAATATATATAAAGAGTTCAAATCACTTGTACATTACATGGAATCAATATATATACTCTTGGATATCATTGTCTTGCCCCTTCATTTCTCTGCTTCATCTTCTCAACAACAATAAACTTGCAGAACCTCCACACATGATGGCAGGATTAGAGGAAGATGAAGAGCTCCAATTTTACAAAGTTAATCACAATTTGTGGCCGATAGGTTTGATTGATATACCTAAAATATTATCGTAATTCTGGCAAGACCCTATTGTTGTTGCCACACACCTTGAATCTGTGTGTTTCCAATCTAGAGAGGACACATCGTGGCTTTCTAAGGAAGACAATCTACCTTAAATAGTAAAAATAGGTGAAAATTTGCTGGAAGGATTTCGAAAGGTGTTACTTTTGCTCTTGTCCAAATTTTAAGATGTGTTTGCTTGGAATTACTCTAATATATGTGGGTTGGACCCTAAATTTTATCATCATAAGACTGTGTTAAAACCAGATGCATCTCTAGTAATTCAACAATAGTATCATATGGACCCAAATTTTCCCAAAAGGTTAAGGAAGATTTGGATAGACTACTAAAGGAAGGATTTATTCTGCCTATTGCATATCCGGAGTAGGTATCTCGTATTCTAATATTTCTAAAGAAAAATAAGAACCTACAAATTATTGTGGATTATTTGAAAATGAATGCAACAATGATGCCTTACCCATTCCCACTACCATTTCTAGACACATTGCTTGGTGAAGTAAATGTATTCATCTCTAGACGGATTCAGTGGGTATAATTAGGTCCGAATGTTAGAAACTAATATACTGAAAACAACTTTTATTAGCAACTAGGGAGTTTTTGCATATATAGTAGTGTGGTTTGGATTATGAAATGATCCTAGTACTTTCAAGTAGTGTTTGCAACAAATTTTTTCTCTATACTTAACTAGTTTCATGTGGTTGTTTTTGAATGACCTTTTAGAATCTAGAAATCAAGTGGATCATCTGCAATATTTAAGGATGTGTTTCATGTAAAGAAGTACACTTGATTCTTAACCCGGCTTAATCAGTTTTTGGAGTAAGATGTGCAAAATTACTTGGACATATTATCTCTAGTACAAGAATTGTGGTGGAATCTGATAAAGTTAAAGTCATATTGGAAGTATCTGTGACATGCTCTCTTGAGGAAGTATTATGGTTTTTGGGCCAAATCTGCTTGCATGATTGGCATTTATGTTGTTTAGCTCATATTGCGATGCCCCTTAAATGCTTTTGCTCATGTGAAGGCCACACCATGCGAATGTACTTTGGAATGTGATCTAGCTTTCTAGAGATTAAAAAACAATTACTCATGTAGGCACAATACTTTAAGCTCCAGATTATTCTCAGCCTTTCTATGTTTTTATTGATGCTTTGGATATTGTTATTGGTTTGGTCTTGATGCAAAAGGTAGGCCCTTCTTGGTTTAGATCTATTTATTATGCTACTAGATGACTAATTGTGGCTGAATGAAACTACTCAGTTATAGAATGAAAATGTCTTGGACTTATCTATTCTATTAAGAAATTCTGACACTATTTGATGGGCTGATCCTTTATTTTTCATGTGGATCACTCTGTTTTGCTTTGTTTAGTAAAACAAAAGAAATCTAGTTGGAAAGTGGGCTATATGGTTTTTATTATTACAAGAATATGATTATGATGTAGTCCATAGACCTAGTTCTTTGCATATTATTATCAATTTCTTATTATGGTTAGATAACAATGAATCTTTGTATGGGATTGATGACACTTTTCTTGATGTAGATCTATTTTATGTTGCCAATAATACTAAACCCAAATTAGGAACACCCACGTGGTATGATGAAATGATGTCTTTTTTGGCCCTAGGGGTACCTCCCTCACATTTTCTACAACTAGAAAAAAGTTGTCTTTATGAAGCGCACAAATTTCTATTATTCTAGATCATCTTTATTATAGGGATCTTACTAGAGTTTGGCTTTGATGTGTGCCACCTCATGAAGTCACAAACTGGCATTACGGAAGCTCATTCTAGAGTTTGTGGTGGTCATCACAGAATAGATTTAAAAGTGAAGAAAATTGTTCAAAGCGGGCTGTGGTGGCCAACCATTCACAAGGATGTTTGGGATCATGTAAAACTTCTTTATTATTTTCAACACATGGGGTAACCTTAGAATATACATCATTTTCCTCTACAACCGGTTCTCCCTTTTGAAGCTTTCTGGAAATGGGGGCTTGACTTCATTGGTTCCATCAATCCTCCAACCATTTGAATGAAAACTTTACTTTGACATGCAATGATTATTGTACGAGATGGACAGAAGTTTGGAGCTCAAAACATTCAACCATAGGAATTATTTCTACAATTGTAATCGTTGAATTATTTCTTGTTTTTGGACTCCAACTAGAATTATTTAGATCATGGCACTCATTTTTGAATCATCTCATTAAGTCCATCAATGATTATTTTCATATTGAAAATAAGTTTATCTCCCCATATTATCCTCGAGCAAATGGTTTGGCAAAAAGTACTAACAAAGTCTTACTTACGATGCTCTAGAAATTTCTTCTTAAATACTTAACCAATTGGGAACATTATTTACTTTCAGTCTTATGGGCTTACCGTACTTCTTATAATGTTTCAATTGGATTTACACCTTTCAACTTAATTTACAATATGGAGCCCATAACACCTATGGAATGTATAGTACCTAGTTTACGTATAATGGTGCAAATTTGATTAATACCGAAAGAATCTCTGATATTTTAGTTGGATACTTTAGGAAAATTGGAAGAATATAGATATAATAGCTTTCTTCTTATTTAAGAAGTTTAGCATCACCAATAACATTGGCATGATCATCATTTATGAGCACCTATTTTTTCGATCGCTGATTCGGTATTATTGTTTAATTTCAAAATGAAAAGACAAGCTAACAAATTCAAAATTTGGTGGATAGGCCAACTTTGGATTCATGTACAAATTGGTCTAGCTATCTTTTGGTTAGCAACGTTGGGTGGAGAGATTTTATGGACTCCAATCAATGGGTCAACGTGTCAGCCATATTGGATGTAGTGCAATAGCTAGCATTATATTTTAATGTATATAAATTTCTTTTTTAATAAGTCGCATCCTGATAAAATTCAAATAAAGATTTTGTCACAAACTTGCACGATTTTTTGAGCATTAATGAATGCAAATCAAGAGTAGATCAGATAGATTTATAATCATTTGACACAAGGACTCATTATTCATGCATACACATGCTATTCAAGCACATACAGACTTGCAACGGTCTCAACACTTCTCTATTTAAACTGATATGGGAACAACCTTTTTCTTTTCCTTATTAATTTTGATGTTCTCTGCTTTTTGTGCTTGCATACTACAACTGCATACAACCTGATGGGAACAGTATTTCCCAATACACTCAAGCTAATAGACATGAGTCCATCAATAATTCCTACATAGCTTATGCAAACACATGTGAACTGGTTCCAATAGTGTGGCCTACTTGACTACGCATGGATCGATTGGACTAAGTTACAAAGTCATCTGATGCTAATCTCACAATCCAAGCACATCATTATAGGTGGACAGCATGAGGCCAAAGGGAAGAAAGAAGCTCGAAAATGATTATCTAAAATGAATGGTTACAAAGAACTAGGCCTAGAAAATTCAAGTTTATGCTCAAGATCAAATGAGAAAGATGTTAAATAAAGGATAAGTGCTCATCTTAACACTTACATTAATGATGGTGGTTGTTGGGATGACTTGGAAGAGATGGTGAATGATCAAGAAGTAGCAAGTAAGCCCAAGTAATTGAGAGAGTGCATAGCGAATGAGGAAGTCACAAGGACCACTCGATCAGAAAACACATATACAATTCAAGTCAATGCTAGTACAAAGTTCCAACTCTAAGGTCCACCCCAAAGAAGAAGCTCAACAAGAAACAGAAACACAGATGGACATAGATATCATTCCTCTTAAGGTTGTAGTAGAGTGGTCACCAATGGATGTGCATCATGAAGGTAGCAATTCTAAGGTTGTTCAAGAAAAAGAGGCTAAGCCATGTAACCAATTATAGATCTCACAACCATTCAATGAAACAATGTGTACGATCAAAGGTAAAGATGTTCTAACTGGAGAACCTCCTTTCATACCTAAAACTTGGTTGAACGTGGACATGTAAGAACCTAAACAAATGGTTATTCACATTATTCAAAGTGACATGTACAATCATAACTATGGAAGCTTACAAGGAATATGAGCAAGCTCATATTGAGAAAAATCAATTTTCAGTGCTAAGCAAGAATTTATCAAATGAGGTGTTGAAATCCCAACGACATCTTGAGAAGGTGAAAGGATAATTAGAAATGTCAACTAAAACAATAGGCACACTGAACATTAAGAATGATTCTTTGAAGACTCAAGCCAATGGAATAAATCAACACTATGAGAGAGTGTAGAAAGAAAATACCAGGCTCCATAAGAAATATGATCAATGTGAAGCAAAAAAGGTACACCTCTCAACTAGACATAAATTTTCTGAGACTCAAATAAAAGGCTACATGGATGAGGCAAAATCCCTAAGAAGCATAAGTAAAGAGTTGATGACATCATTATTGCTTAATCAACCAATTGAGGCATCAAGATCACTAAATGAAGAAAATAAAAGCCTCAGAACACAATTAGATACATATCTAGATCAATTAAAAATGGAATAAACACTTTGTGTGCAATGGAACTCCAAATATGTGCAAGATATTGTGGAGCTAAGAGGAAAATGGAAATAATCAGTTGACAAGACACAAAACAATGTAAGCAAGATGCAGATCAACTTCAAGAATTATGTGAAAAAACGATCAAAGCCAAAGCAGAGCTTAAGGAAACCCAAATGCAAAATCAAGTCAATGATTAAATCATTGTAGACTTAGAAACTCAAACTAAAGAAGATTTAGAGTGATGAAGTGATTGCACAACTAAACATGGTATTGGAATTTGGGGCCCCAGGATTGTTCCAAACTAAAACCTTTTGAGCATACATAATTAATTAATTAAGATGATAAGTGAGAGATAGAAAGAAAGAGATCTTGAGACAAGGATAGGGAACATAGCTGGATTCTTACTCACTAAAAAATAGATCTCCAAATTACAACATGGGAGTACTACTCAACCATATAAAGTGCTGCACTCACTAATGGAAGAATATCCAAGAAGTCGATGAGAAAAAATTTAGATTATGTTGAAATAATCCAAGTGTGTGAAGTGAATGAGCAACAAAGCTAACCTTATTCTCACAAAATAGTGTAACAAAATTGTAAATCAACCAACCCTAATTTTAAGATTAGGGTAGAGAAACCTTAAAAACAAAATATAAGGTTCACTCACAAAAGATAGTTACCACCACCTTGTAGAAGACTTCTTGCTCCAAGAGAGTAGCCTCTCCTTCACCAAATCTTCACCTCCAAAGCTTCAGAATCTCCAAACTCTAGCTTGAGATCTTTGAGTGATGATACAACAATGAGCTTGACCTTGCTTATATAGCTTTGTAATTCTTTCAAAAGCAACTATGATAAAGCATAAAGCAAGATCGAATCATTGTTGCTCACACAAGCTATGCATGTATACTAAAAAGCAATCATCGAAAAAATGATAAAACACTTGGGATGTCATTTTCGTGAAAATCTCAAACTTGCTTTTCATATCTTTATCACGCTGTGACACACAAGATTTGAACTCATGTCATTATCTTGGGAGTTATATAGCTTAGCCAACTTGCCCATCATGTTTTGTTGACAAAGATATAAAGGCAACATGTATTGTGCTAGAGCTCGTGTGGAATTTAAAGAGAGAAAAAAATACTTCTAATGAAGCTAATGTTGGACCACATTGAGATTGATTCCAACAATACCTCCTTCAATGTCATATTGGTACAAGCTTCAGTAACCTGCAAATCTTCTCACGAATATCTCTAGTCAATGCTTTGGTAAATATATCTGCAATTTTCTCACTAGAAGGAACATAAACCAGCTCAATGTGCTTCTTAGCTATCTGCTCTCAAATAAAGTGGTAGTGTACCTCTATATGATTTGTCCTTGCATGATGCATTGGATTCTTAGCTATAGCTATCGCACTTTGGCTATCGGAAAGTATCTGAATGGCTTCATGTACTCTCACATCAAGATAATAGAAAATCTTCTGCAACCAAACTGACTCTAGAGTAGTTGTAAATGCTACACGATATTCAGCTTCACACGATGAAGTGGCAATAGTGGGTTGTCTCTTCGAAAGCCATGAGATAAGACAATCTCCAAGATAAAAACAAAATCCACTAGTACTTCTTCTTATGTCTCTATCACCTGCCCAATCAGAATTTGAAAATCCTTTTAGTAACAAATGTGTAGATTTCAAAAATACCATAGCATAATTTGAAGTTCCCTTCAAATATCATAAGATTCGCTTTACTGCTTTCCAATGTAACACTGTCGGATTGTGCATGAACCTTGATACTTGAGAAACTACAAATTGTATATCAAGACGTGTATTAAAAAGATATATCAAGCAATCAAATGCTTGACTATACAAAGTAGCCTCAAATGACTCTACATCTACTAACATCTGTAAAGATGCATTCTGATCCATAGGTGTTTGCATAGGTTTAGAATCAACCATCTGAAACCTTTCCAAAAGTTTCTCAATGTACTTTTGTTGTGTCATATAGATACACTCATCTCGAAACAAAAACTGAATCCCAAGATAATAATGCAAAATGCCTAAATCATTCACATCAAATGTTTGCTTCAATTGTTCTTTGAACATCTGCAAATCTTCATCTCTGGTTCTTGTGACTATAATATCATCCACATAAATGATTGTTATAATCATCATACCTGGTTCTGCTTTGACATAAATTGTTGGAGCTACATCTCAGTTATGAAAATCAATGGTTCAAAGATATGTATGTATCTTTTCATACCATGCTCTAGGTGCCTGTTTTAAACCATACAAAGCTTTTATAAGCTTACACACTAAGTGTTCTTTACCTATCTCTTCAAACCTTCTGGCTACTGAATATACACATCCTCATGTAAATCACTATTTAGAAGAGCAGTCTTAATTCAAGTTGATATATATGCCAACCAAAATGTGTTGCTAGAGCAAGTATTGACCTAATAATAGTCATCTTGGACGTTGGAGCGAATGTCTCATCATAATCAATACCTTTTTGTTGTGCATATCCTTTGAAAACTAACATGGCCTTGTATCTATCAATAGTACCATCTACTTTCCTTTTGATTTTGAAGATCCATTTTACACCTATAGCCTTCTTTTCCTCTGGTAACTCACATAGCTACCAAGTTGGATTCTTATGAATAGAATCAGTCTCTTCTTGCATAGCTTTTTTCCAAATAGGAATGTTAAGTGCATCTTTAACACATGCAGGTTCATCTTCAATATCTGTAAGTGCCAAAATATCATGAATCTCAAAGTCTTCAGCAAAACTTACATGATCTTTTTGTTGTTGTTGTCTAGTCTGACTTCTTGTTCTTATATGATCTTGTTTTTTACTAGTCTGACTCCTTCTTCTTCCAATAAAACTCTTTATACCACTATCTTTCCAAGTCTGATATAACCAAGTAGGTGTATCTTAAATAGTGGTGGAATGCTTTCTGACCCTTCAACTTCCACAAGTTCTTGAGCTTGTCCTGCTGAGGCACTAGGACTTTTTGGAACTTTGACTTCTTCCATTTCTAGAACCAAAGTTTCTTGTGGAACTGACTCTATAGAAGGTTGTGAAATTCCTCTTTCTTCAACTCTTTCTTGAATCCTAGGAATTTTAACTCCCTCCTGGTATGGCTGAACATGTACCATCCATAGTCATTTTCACTAATGACCTCTAGAATTTCTACTTCTTTATCATAAACCTTATTTTCAGCAATATAAGCATTACGTAAAATAATAACTTCACCTTTTCTGGAACATAAAATCTGTATCCTTTACTCCCAATAGGATATCCAATGAAAACGACTTTCTTTGCCTTTTACATCTAGTTTGCCTCGGTCCTTTTCTCAATATGTACATAAGAAAGTGATCCAAACACTCGGAAGTAACTCACATTAGGTTTTCTACCATAATAAGCTTCATAAGGTGTGATTACCTTTAAAGCTTTTGTAGATGAACTGTTCAAAATGTGATTAGCTGTATGTACTACATGAAAACAAAATTTTGGTGAAAGCTTCTTCTCTCAACAATACCTCTGTCTTTGATACTCTTGAGAGCTCCAAAACTAATATGTCCAAATCGTCCCTGCCATGGCTTCATATCTTCCATTGGTGACAAAGATTTGACCGCATATGCCTAACTGATTTTTGACAAAATTAAGATCCCTCCTCTATGCTCGCCTTGTAAAATACACTTGTTGTCTTTTTGTGATAAGATCTTACAAAGATCTCTCTCAAATACAAATTTAAAACCATCACCTAAAAATGCAGATATAGATAGCAGATTCTTCTTCATTTCAGGTACATATAGAACATTTGAAATCTAAAAGTTACCACCTTCTCTTGACTTTAGGGTTACTGTAACTATTCCCACAACATCCAAATCATTGCCATTTGCAATAGTAGCTCTTCTACCTGAAGAATAGGAAAGATGAGAAAACATATCTCTACAACCTGCCATATTCTTTGTAGTACGTGAGTCAAATATCCAAGGACTTGCTGAAAGAACTTGTTAAGCTTCCTGATCAAAAGCTACTTCCTCAATGGTGATATAGGCATAAGAATCACCTTGAGAATTCCTTTTTTTATCATCTTTTTTAACATTTCCTGATGTCTTTTTCTTTTTTGCTGCAATCCCTTTATAACATGCTGCTTTTAAATGTCCAGATTTCTTGTAGTAAAAACATGTTACTTCCTTCTTCTTCGAAGACTTCTCTTTAGATGTAGTAGAAATAGAATATGAACTAGAAGGTGAGAGGGACCTACTTTCCATCTTGGATTGCTTTTCCTTCTTATCCTTCTTCTTTGTTTTACCCTTTGATGAAGATGAAAGTGCTTCTTCATTCTCTTCCATTCCCTTCAACTGATCTTCATCTTGAAGTAACAAGAACTCTAGCTCTTCAAATGTAACCTCTCTATCTCTTCTAGTAAGGGTAAGAGTGGTTATAAAAGATCGATATGAAATAGGAAGTGAATTAATCAGCATATTTACCATTTCTTCATCTGATATCTCAACTCGTACATTTAGAAGTTGATCTCTCAAGTCAACGAGTCTCATAATGTGGGTTCGAATTGACTCACCAGCCTTCATCCTTGTATTTGCTAGTTGTCTCCTTAAGTGAGATTTCCTAGCAGGATTTCCACTCCGAAAAAGATTCTCAAGCTTCAACCAAGCTTGTCTTGAGCTTTTGCAAGATTTGATTTGTGGTAGAATATGCTTTTTAACACTCATTGCTACGAATGAAAG
This sequence comes from Ceratopteris richardii, assembly GCA_020310875.1. Classification (NCBI taxonomy): domain Eukaryota; kingdom Viridiplantae; phylum Streptophyta; class Polypodiopsida; order Polypodiales; family Pteridaceae; genus Ceratopteris; species Ceratopteris richardii. Next base: position 2,305,714 of record CM035420.1, read on the forward strand.
TGCTAAAGCATCCCTAGCATCCCACTTTGCCTGATCTTCAATAGGAGGAACTGTAGGTAAAGACCTACCTGTGACTCCAGATGTCAAAGTGGTTACCTCTTCTTCAGTTGGTTCTGTAATAGTAATTCCAGTACCTCTTGAAGCTACTGTGGCTCCTTCTTTGTTTTCTCGTCTGGGTCTTGTTAAGGATCCATTGGCGATACTCTATAAATCCTTTCACTAAAATATTCGTCACTGAGAATGATGTTTAACAAGTGATGACATCATCTCGATTTTCATGGGCTACTACAGTAATGAGACCTGTGAGCCGAAAAATGAACATAACTCAAGATTTAAGAATCCAATGATTATCAAAATTTGTATGCTTATACTAGAAAGTATATTGAATTCAATAAGCTTTAAAGAATTGATTTTGGGTAAGTACACACTAAGAAACAGCTCTCACAAGATGAGTAAAAAGGTCGCATACCTGATAGAGAAGTGAAAATGAACAGATAGGGTTGACTTCAACTGAACATAACTGAAGATTGAAACACTCAAATGAAATGCACATTGGTGATCATATAATAGAATCTAACATTACCAAGTTAAATCACTCAAAATGATGCACCAAGCTCAGAGAAACCATCTATGCAATCTGACTTAGAAAACTAAGAGATATGGTAGTGAGTAGTACACTTCACAAGAACATGGAAATATGAACTCAAATGATCATGAAAATGAAAGTATATTGATTTTAAAACAAAATGGACTTACTGATACATATGTGTGCCTTAGAATCACACCTTGGTATGGCATAAAGATCAGCTCTTCAAGGTCTTCTCTGAGGTCTCTCTAACCATGACTAAAGCTGCCATCTATTTATAGTTGAGCTTGGAAGGCTAACTTCCCTCAATCACTCTCCAATCAATTAGTGTCTAATTTGATTCTCTATCTACCAAAAATCATGAGTTCATGGCTCCTCTTTCCCTTTTTGATCAAGTGGACTCAACCACTTAAGATTCTTTCACTTTTACATTAAGTAAAGTCTTCAAAAGTTACAAGAGGTAGTTCACAAGTGAACTTTACATTGTCTTCATTTTAAGGCTTTTTCTTTGAATTTGTGGGACTCAAGCCAATACTTAGGCTTGTCATAGACTTGCTCCAATAGCTCCCCGTCAAGCCACGTATGCTTGAGGTGTTCAATCTTCCAAGATTCCCTGCAAACCTATTATAGCCTTGAATTTGCAAAGATTTGTACCATCCAATGCTTTGGTTAGAATATCTGCACATTGTTGATGAGTGGACACATGATATTTGAATCTCTTTGCTTAGAACCTTCTCTCATACATAGTGATAATGAACTTCAATATCTTTAGTCCTTGCATGAAAAATAGGATTAGCTACCAAATGAATAGAACTCATATGGTCACCAAAAATAGTTGGAGTTCCAAACTCCAATCCAAGATATATGAATAATGTCTTCATCCACATAGCTTCCTGAGTAGCTATGGCAAGACCTCTGTACTCAGCCTCTGTGGAAGAAAGAGCAAGTGTAGGTTGCTTCTTGGGTGACCATGAAATAAGCTTTGAACTTGCAAAAGTAAGATCTCCTGAAGTGCTCCCTCTATCTTCCTTGGAACCAGCCCAATCTGCATCAGAAAATAGCTTCAAACCTAAATCAGATACATAAGGATAATAAAGTCCTTCATTTATGGTTCCGTTGAGATACTTGAGAATCCTTTTGGCAGCATCCATGTGTGGTTTCCTTGGTGTGTGCATAAATTGACTTAGCACACTCACACTATAACATATATCTACTCTTCTCAATGTGGCATAGTTGAGACTACCCACTAGACTTTGATATGATGTGATGTCCCCTATGAGTTCACCTTCATGTGAGCTCAATTTTTGATTGACCTCCATTGGAGTACCTGCAATCTTACAATCTTGCATCTTGAATTTTCCCAAGATGTCCTTAATGTACTTTCTTTGAGTGAGAAACAAACCATGATCTTTGTAGAGAACTTCCAAACCTAGGAAATAGGTAAGTGAACCCAAATCACTTATCTTGAACTCTTCTCTCATCTGATCTTTGATCTTCTTCATACCATCTGCATCATTTCCTATCAATATAATATCATCTACATATACACACGGGTAGATGATCTCAGAATTATTCTTTTTAATAAAGAGTGAAGGATCTGCCTTGCTTGGTTGAAAGACTTTTTCTTACAAGAATGAAACAAGCCTGAAATTCCAAGCTCTTAGGGCTTGCTTGATACCATACAATTCTTTGTTAAGTTTACACACATAATCAGGATAAACCTGATTCTCAAAATGAGGTGGTTGTGCCATATATACGTCTTCTGTTATTCAACCATTCAATAATGCATTATTTACACCTAGTTGAAGTATCTTCCAATTCTTGGAAGAAGCAATATTAAGTAACACTCTAATTGTAGGCATCTTAGCTATAGCAGAAAAAGTTTCTTCATAATCAACTCCTTGAGTTTATGCAAAGCCTTTTGCTACAAGTCTTGCCTTATACCTCTTTATGGAACCATCAGAATTCTTCTTCAGCTTGTAGACCCATCTTGAGCCTATTACCTTCATAGATGAAGTCTTGGGCACCAAATCCCAAGTTTTGTTTTCCTCAAGTGCTTCAATTTCTTCCTCCATTATGTTTTTACTTTGGCCTCTTCAAATGATGATGGCTCTAGTTACTAATGAGGTGCCAAACCCATACCTTTCTGAGTTTTTCTTGTCCCTCATAGATCTTCTTAGGCCATGATGTGATGATTCTTCCTCATGCCCAAGTTCTTGCAATTTTTCTTTACCTTTAGACTTCCATGCTTTGATCATTTTCATCTGAGATTCTTCATCATCCTCTGAGGTGTCTTGTTCTTCAATCTTTGGTTGTTCTCTACCAAGCTTTGGAAAATCTTCTTCAAGATCATATGGTAAATTGATCTTCCTGCATGAATCTTCATACCATGAATTGTTCTCATCAAAAACTACATCTCTGCTTACCAAAAGTCCTTTGTTGGTTGGATTGTTGATATATTTAGATAGTGATATGTGTGAACATACTAGGACTGTCGGGGCACTTTTGTCCCTCTTTAGGAGGTTTTTTTTCCTAGGCTTGTATATACGCCTATTGCCCTAATGGGCTACTTATCTTTGTACCTTCTCCACTAATACTTCTTGATTGTGTGTTGTTCTCAAAGCTTCTTCTTCTTCCTTGTCATGTTCACGTGCTTCCGTAGACGTCTATCTCCAACAATTGGTATTAGAGCAGGTCATCGCTTCATCTAGGGCGTCATGGCCACTCCTCCGGTTGCAGTCTCAGAATCGCATGCATTTTGGTGAGCATACTCAGTGTGTTTTCGAGATCAAAAGAGCTTCGCCTTGTGTGCCGAAATTGCGATTTGAGCTCATTTCGGCCTCCGAATGCACTATCACAAGGCAAAGTCCAAAGTGTTCATGTGCTTCAAACAGTTTTTGGTTTTGGCTGAAAACCTATCAGCATGTAAAATGGGCACCCTCCGTTCTGATCAAGGGGGGAATATATGTTTTCTGATTTTAATGCATTTCTAGCTGAACATGGGATAAGACACTAGTGTACAATGCTGTATACTTTGTTAGAAGATGTATTTTTTGAAGCATTTTTGATAGGAAATAATTGTAAAATGCCAAGAATTTGTAAAAATATTTATGCAACTGATGTAAAACAACTCTTGTTGTTCTTCCTCAAAGAATTGTGTTTCTTTTTCTTGGATTAGGATTTCTTGAATTATAGTGGATTCACTTTCCTCAACAGATTTTACCTGGTCTTTACCTGTCTGCTCTTTCTGTCCTTCTTCCTGCTCATCAATGTCCATGAGATCCATTTCTCCCTCTTGTCCTTGATCTTTATTGGTTGTCAATACTTCATTACTCTTCAAATCATGAAGTACATCCTTTATACTTTGGATAATCTCCTTTTCCACTACTCCTCCTGTGACTTCTTGAACATTGTTTTTCACTACTATTTCCTCTGTTTTTTGAACTTGAACTTGGTCTACACCTTTCTGATTTATGAATGGACTGCTTATCTGTGCTTTTTTAGCTATTTCTGCTATGCTCTCATCTAATTTGAAGTAAGTTTGTGAGGGTTTTGTCCATATTGATTTTATTCCTGTATGCACCAACCCACAACTGACTTCCTCTCTTATTTTACTTTCCTCTTCTATCACTACTGCTTTTCCTTTCATCATTCTTCTCTCTTCTTCGGAACTGATTTGCTTAATTGCCTCTTCTTGAACCTTCTTCTCTTGAGACTTCTTTCTCACATCTTCAGGTGTTTTCTGTTTCTCAGTGACCTGTATAACCACATTAGGAGTATTCGGAACTGAAAAATTTAGACTTTTTAACAAGAAGCTTTCAATGTCACTTTCAGAATCTGAGGAAAAATGTGAAGATCCTCCAACTTCTGGTTCTTTCAGTCTTAATGCCTCTACCACAGTGGATTGCTTCTGTGCTTCTTCTACTAACACTTTCTGTGTCTCTTTTGTGGTTACGGTTTCAACTACAGATTTTCCCTTTCCCTTCTTGGTCAACTTCTTCTTTTGCACCAGTTTCTTTTGAACCTTCTTTTTGACAACAGTAGTGGTTCTAGTTTCTGGAGGTCCTTTCAGTTCTTTGAAGTAAGCTAACAGCTCTACTTCCTTTCTAACAAATACTTCTTCTGTTTCAGCTGCCATCATTTCATCATGAAGTGCTTCATAATGCTCTACCTCCTCTTGGACCCAATCTGTTGCCTTACAAGAATAGTCTTCTAGCATCTTTTGATACTGTGCCTCATATATTGCTCTTTTATTATTACCTTGAGTCAGATATGTGTACAGCTGCTCTTTTCTTGTTTGGGGTGGGTGAGGATCACTAGAAGATTGAACCTGCTTTTGAGCCGCTTCATGTTCTTCTTTTGTAGCTTCATCCTGCTCCAATTCCACTTTCCTGGGATCCAATCTCCTTTTCTTCATCGGAACCACTTCCTCAGATATTATCTTTCTTTTCATCCCTGCTCCCCTCATGCTGGTTTGTCCTACTGTTTCTTTCACATGCATCTTCCTGGGAGGACTCTTAACTCCTGTCATAAGATTTCTAAAATATTGAGCCTCTAGAGCCAACTTCAATTGATCTTCCATTCCTAACACATGATAAATGATCCTGGTTAAAAACTGGGCTCCATTCATGAATTTTTTCTGTTCCCAGTGTTTTGCTGCTTCTTTCAGTTGTTCATGGATGTATGGTGTCACATCCATTACTCCAAAAGGCTTGGTCCTATCCTTGTTGTTAAACATTAGCAGTGTAACAGATTTGTGTGGCATTGTATATCTTGGTAGCTTTGGAAAACAGAAATAATGTAAGAACATCCTTATGGCATATTCTTCATTCTCCTTTCCCTTGAAATCAATAAATTTAGAGTATCCTGTATAGGTTTCCTTATTCTTCTTTACAAAGCTGGGGTCAAGATTGGTTCCCATAGGATAGAATTGTAAGGCTGCTCTGATATGTTCTACCTTTATGGTGATACCCACCTCCTGATTATCCTTGTTCTTGACTTTGCATCGGAAATAAGCTTCATTGCTTTTTCCCACTTCCATCAGACTACTCATTACTTGTGCCACTCTTTCAAAATCAATGAAGAAGATGGGCTCTTCCAATAATTTGTGTATACCAGCTGCCTTCCATCTTTTCTGATTGACAACAACCCTTTGAAATCTGTAAAATTCTTGACACAGCATGGTATATTTGTATCCACCTACTCCCACTGTGAATATATGTTGTCCAATAATGCTTAGGGATTCTTTGAGCTCCTTCACCACTTTTTCAGCTTTTGGAATCTCTAGTTCCTCATCAGTTTCCAGGTTCACCTGCTCTTCCACAGCTTCACTGTCTAGGAACCAATGTCCTCTTGATAGGGTGACTGAGTCTGCTTTGAAGTCATGAATTGATAACTCCTTTGCATTCACCATTCTGAGAAAATGTAACACACAAAGAAAAACTCCACCCAATGAGTCACAAGAAATCAAAAAGTAATATTTATTTTGGAATGACATGACAGAAGAATGAAAATAAATTTCCAAATAAATTCTGCTTCTTCAAAAAGACTCAATCAAAGTGATCATTATAGGTGTAGCAAGATGTCTAGTGCACTCCCTTTTCTCAACATCTCTTTTGGAGAAAAAAACAAAACATTTATTTATCAATGCTAGAAAAATTATTACAAAATAAATAGAATTCTAATACTCTTCTACCTAGATCTTGCTTTGTGCTATATTATTTTGTAAAAAAGAAAAAAGAAAATAAACAATTTTTCTCAACTTTTTCTCTCTTTTCTTTTTCTTCTTTTTTTTTTCAATGATTCCCCTATTTTTCTTCTTACTAATTTTTTCTTTTTATATTTTTTTTCTTGTTTTTTTTCTCTTTTTTTTAATAATAATTCTATTTCTTTTTCTTCCCCTCCTAATTCTCTTTTTAGAAAATAGGAGAAGGTAAAATATTTTTTTCATAATTTCCAATATGTTATGATTTTCTATATACAAATCAAATATGGATGATGTTTTTTCTATTGAAACAATTCTAATTTTCTGACCCAACATTTTTTTACTCTAGTTGTCCTTGTTCCAGGAAAACATTCATTTCCTTCTGATAAGCATTTTGTAGAATTTTTTGGTCTCCATATCCATTTTGTCCTGGATTTCTGTGTTGATGAGTAGACCTCCTGTAGACTTTGATTCCATATGCTTCTTGTTCTGCTGTTTTGATGCTTTAGATAATGCCATGGTTGCCACCTTCTTCCTATCTCTCCACCCTTCTTTGCTCTTCCAATCTTTTGCTGATTTTGATTACATGAAGGTTGATCATTTAACATTTGTATTGGTAATGACTGTGTATCTTCAATTGCAAAAGTGAATCCTTCCAAGTGTATATCATGAACATCTGATTGAATTTCCTGTTCTTCATTACTCAATAAAAATATTAAAAACCTTTTGTCATTTATTTTTAATTTAAGCTTCATTTTTCCAAAATCAACAATCACTTTACCTTGTTGGAGCCATGGTTGTCCTAAAATCAATTTTTCAGACATCAAATGATCTGGCCATTCTTCACAATCTATTTTTATATATTCTTCATGGAACTTAACTTTAATAGACCGTGAAGACATGCTTTGTACTATTTGCCCTTCCAAAGTTCTGATAAAGGTTCTGCTTTTAGTTCTTTTTATGTTAAATTTACTTACCAAAGCTGAACTAATCAGATTCACTTGTGCTCGAGAATCTATCAAAACCCTAATTTTTTTCATTTTGAAAATTCATTGTCATCACACACAAGTGTTCTTTTAGTTTTAGAGGAGTTTCACACAAATAGACTTCCCTAAGACTTGGGTTTTTCTTATCCTTTCCTTTGCTTCCTTTTGAGCCTCTTTTCTAATGTCTTCCTCCTCTCTTTTCCTGTTTTGAGCTTGTTGCATTCTTCTCCATTCATCAACAGTCAATGGACAATCATACCTCTTAACTCTACATCCACTTATGAAATTTGGCATGATCTCTCCATCTATGTTAGCCAGTTGAATGGCTCCAATGTTGCTTATCTGATGTATAATATATGGTCCATGTCCTTTCTTCTGAAACTTTTTCTAATGTTCTTTAACTGTGTAAGCTAGAACTAGATCTCCCTCTCGTAGATCTTTTTCTTTTATATGAACATCATGATAGGCCTTTTGCCTTAAAATTTTATCCCACTGAGGTGTTTTCAGAATTGGGGCTGATACCAAACAAGTTTTTAAAGTTTCAAAAGCTTGGTCACACTCCTTGGTCCACTCAAACTTTGTAATTAGGGCATATAAGGGCTTGGCTATGTCCGCAAACTTGTATACAAATTTCCTATAGTACCCACAATGTCCCATGAAAGTTTGAAGTTCCTTTACATTTGTTGGTCTTGGAAGTTCTATTATGGCCTTTATTTTCTTCTCATCAGTTGAAATTCCATTTTTTGAGACTATGTGACCTAGCATCCTTCCTTGCCTCACAAAGAATACACACTTTTCTGGATTTAAGTATACTCTATATGTTCTGCATTTCCTGAATATATTTTCTAAATATTGCAAGTGATCCTGTCTTTTTAATGAAAAAGTACAAACATCATCTACATAAATCTCCATTACATTCCTCAGGAATTCTTTGAAGATATGACACATCAACCTCTAAAAAGTTGCTAGGGCATTGGTTAACCCAAAGGGCATAACCCTAAAAGCATAAATTCCCAATTCTGTGGAGAAGGAAGTTTTATGTTGGTCTTCCAATGCTATAGGTACCTGATTGTATCCTGAGAAACCATCTAAAAAACTATAAACCTCCTTCCCTGCAACTCTTTCTAGAAGATTATCTGTTATAGGTAGTGGATAACTATCTCTTATAGTTGCTGCATTCACCTTGCATACCCTAAGTTTTCCATTCTTTTTTGGTACCACAACTATAGGAGATAGCCATCTATATACTCAATCTCATAGATGAAATTGGTAGCCAACAGCTTGTCAATTTCTTCTTTGATTTTAGCAGAGTATTTATCATTGAATGTGTAATGTCTCTGTTTGCTAGGTTTTGCATCAGGTGTAATAGGAATCTTATGCTCACAGATTTTTGGATCAATTCCTTTCAAATCCTTATAGCTATAAGCAAATACATCCCTATAGTTTTTGGCCAAACTTCTTAGTGCCTCCTCTTCTTGGTTTGTCATATCATCAGCTATTACAATATGTCTTTCTTCTCCATCTTCCTGAGTGATCACAACTTTCTTGGTTTGTTCTTCATTGTCATAAGCCTCTCCTTTCTTCTTTTCTCTCTTTGGTTTCATTTTTAGAAGTAGTCTCTTCTACTTCATAAGTTTTTAAATTTGCTGGTACATCAAACTGGTGATCTTTATTTGTTTCCTTCTCCTTTTTCTCATCCTCTCGATTTTTTTCTATTTCCTTATGTTTGTGTTTCGTATATTTACCTGAGATCTTATCTTTTATTGCATCTTCAGCTTTTACATCTTCCAAATATTGTGTTTTCCCATCTTTTATTATCATTTCTTCTTCTTTATCCTCTTCTGTTCTGGATACCTTTATCATTTGTATTCCAATGTGAAATACATCATACCCTTCTTCATTTTGAAATTCCACTCTTACGTACTCATCACTAGCTAGATCCATAGTAGCCAAAATTTGATTCCACCCATAGGGCTCAAATTCTTCATCTTTGAATTCTTGTGGTACATAGCTCTCATCTTGTATCTTTCTCCCTTCTACACAATCTTTTTTTTTTCAATCTTCTTTTTCTATTAGTGAAGTTCCTTATCATATTGCACTTCCATATTGATGATTCAGTTTCATCCTGGTCCTCCATCTCTTCATCTTCACTTACCTCTTGATTTTGATGAATTTTATACCACGCTTGTGGAGATATGTCACAGTAGTGCCCATTTCTTAAATTCACCCTGGTTATTCTTCCTTTGCTCTGAAGGTATAAGCAATCATTACTCCAATCTTGTACAATTTGCATTTGTCTCATAAATGGCCTTCTTAGGATACTTTCATATGAAGTAGATTGTGGGAACTCTACTATGGCAAAAGTATGTTCTATCTCTATTCCACATATGTCCACAATTACTTTCTCCCATATTCCTAGGGGTTTTTCTATATGTCCATCAGCAAGTTGCAATCTCATTTTGGTGGGTAATAATTCATTTTTTCCCCATTTTTCCCAGGTTTTGTTTAGTCATGATGGCTACTCCTGATCCACTATCCAGAATAGCTTTGGCCTGATTTTTTCCAAATTGTATTTTTAGGGTTGAATTTCCCTCTTCTCCTTCACAATATCCTCCTATCTTATCAATGGGAATATACCATAACTCTTTCAATTCTTGTAGTTGTGGATGAATATTGTTTGGTATAGGTTCCCATTCTTTCAGTTTGTTTTGTAAGTGAGGATTCTGTTTAACCAACTCTTCCAGTGTGGTGTGATATAGCATTGTGCATTGTTTGTCTATCTCAACCTGGAATGTTATCTGTGGGTTATGTTCCTTGTTAATATTTCCTCTTGTTTTGTTGTCTTAGATTCCTCAACTGTTTTTTGAGAATTAAAAATTCCCCCATTCTGAGTTGTACTTCCTGTATGATTTGTTTACTCTTCTGCATCCTCTCATGTTCTAAGTCTGGCATTGGATAAGCCATTCCATGGTCTGTAGGATTTGGTCCTTCTTGAGTTCTTCCCTTATATGCTTTGATCAATGTTTCTAGACTCTATGAATTTCCTATCTCAGATTGGGTTTGTGTCTTTGGAGGAGTAGTAGTGTTTGATTGTTCCCTATTCTCTTCTTCCAAATTTTTACCCATTCTTTTTTTCCTTTCCCACTTCCCTTTTTGTCTGTTTTTCTTTCTCTTTGAAGCTGAGCCTTCATTTTGTTCCCTAGTCATTTCTTGGTGTTTAGCTTGTGCCATTGTTATAGCATTCACATTTGCTTGGTCAATGTCACTCAATTCTTCGTGCTCCATGATGTTGACTGTTTTTAGTGGTATGTTATTAGGTGTGTTTTGTGGTTTTTGGGGATTTCTTGGACAATCCTTTATCAAATGTTCCCTGCCACAATCCTTACAATATGCTCCCTCTATCCTTAATGTAGGAGGTTGTGGACAGTCTCTAATGAAATGTTCTCCCCCACACTTATAACAGGTTATCTTTGGTCCTCCTTTGAACTGAGATTTTAGATTGGACATATAATTATTGGTTATATACATGAAGGTGGCAATATCCATCTCAATTCTCCCATTTCCCAAATCTAGGGCTTGTAGTTCTGGTTCTCTTAATTCATAACCTTCCCATTCTTCTTGATATCCCTCATTCCATTGATAATCTTCCTTGTATGGTGACCTTGTTCTTGAGTTTCCCTCTTCTATTGGTGTGTATTTAATTGCTACCACATTTGTTGGTGTAGGAGGTTGTTGCCCAAGTACAGGTCTTGGTTGCTCAATATACCCTGATTCTCTTTGGCTCCCATAATCTCTCTCTTTTATGTGTTGTTTATTATAAAAGCATTCCTCCCTGGTATGATTTGTCCATTTCCTCTCTAGTGTACAATATTTGAGTGTTTTCCTATCTTGAAAATGTGGTGGCTTTTGATATGGGCATTGTTGTGCCAAATGATTTTCTCCACAATTGTAGCATTTTTTATTTGTGTTTATCCTAGAGTTTATCAAATTGGTTTTGGTGCTTACTTCTAGGGCTTTAGCAATGGCTTGGGCTAACTCTTTTGTTTGTGGGATTTTATCTTCATGTGTTCTAGGTTGATCAAATGCTAACAGGTCTTGACCTCTATTATCTTCCATGTCTATTGCCTCTTTCACACATGCTCCTAGGTCAGGACATCTTCTGTAGTACACTAGGGTTCTTAGTTGGGCACTTCTCAATCCTTCTATGAATAATGATACCTCTCTTGCCATTGAAGGTACTTCCTCTCTGGGACATCTCTCAATGTATTGCTTAAATCTCTTGGCTGCCTCCTTAACATTTTCATGCTTTTGTTGTTTAAAGCTATGTATCAGTGTGGCTGTGCTATGTTTTATTCCAGTTTTTGAGAATTCCCCAATGAAGGCTTCTAGGAAAGATTCAATATCTAAGTACATTTCCTTCCTCAAAGGAATGAACCAAGATAATGCAGGTCCTGTTAGGGTTAAACCAAATGCTTCAAATTGGTCTTTGTAATCCTCTACCTTCTCAGCTCTAATCAATTGCCTAAACTCTACAGCATGAGCATGAGGATCAGAATATCCTTCATATTGATTTTTCATGCATTTGGCTACCTGATATGGTCTAAGCATTCTACCCTGATATTGCCAATGATGTCTTCTTCTTAGTGGAAATTCATTAAATCCTTCTGGTTTCTTTTCAAAAGGATTTGGGGAACCCTGTGTTCTCCTCCCTTGTTGTTGCTCAGTACTAGTGTAGTTTTCATGTGGTCTTGGTAATTCTGATTGCCCTAAATCATTTGAATTTTCTAGGTCTTGTGAGAAGATATATACACATCCTTGTCTATCTTCATATCTACCATCCTTGAATTGAGCTACTTGTGTTATATTCAGGGGAACTTCTAAGTTTCTCAATCTAATGAGAAACTTATGCATTCCATCTTGATATACATAGGTTCCAAACCTATTTGTATACATGTATTTGAGGATATTTCTAAAATGCCCAGTTTCAATGAGCTCATTTGTTTCATTTAAATTTTCCATGTTGTTTTCTTGCCCTAGATTTCTTTTTTGCACTTCCCCTTCCACTGACTCTATTTCCTTCCTTCCTAAATCTTGTTTGGTATGTGTGTTTAATTTGTTCCTAGACCTAAGAATCATTCAATTAATTTTTCACGATTTTGTGGTCAAAATCGTGTTTTTCACGATTTTATATTCAGAATCGTGTTTTCCACGATTTTCAGGTCAAAATCGTGTTTTCCACGATTTTCTGGTCAAAATCGTGTTTTTCACGATTTTCTATTCAGAATCGTGTTTTCCACGATTTTCAGGTCAAAAATCGTGTTTTCCACGATTTTCAGGTCAAAATCGTATTTTCCACGATTTTCTGGTCAGAATCGTGTTTTCCACGATTTTCTGTTTAGAGTCGTGTTTTCCACGATTTTCTGTTCAAAATCGTGTTTTCCACAATTTTCTGGTCAGAATTGTGTTTTCCACGATTTTCTGTTCAAAATCATGTTTTCCACGATTTTCTGGTCAGAATCGTGTTTTCCACAATTTTCTGGTCAGAATCGTGTTTTCCACACAGAGCCAAAAGCTTTGAGCCATAAAAATTTAAAAAAATAATAAAAATTTATACGTACTCTAAAATAAAGAAAATGGTCGTCCCTCTTTTTTTTTTGAAGAATGCGCAAACAGAATTAAAAATAAAAAGAAAATAAAAAATGAAGAAAATAATTAATAAAAGAAAATTAAAAAAATACAAAATAATAAAATTAAAAAAAATAATGGGGGGAGGGAGGGTGTGTCAGGGGGGGGGGTGGTTGGTCGGTGGGGTGGGGGGGGGGTGGTTGGTCGATGGAGGGGGGGGGGGAGGAGGGGGGGGGGGGGAGGGGGGGGTGGTTGGTCGGTGGGGGGTGGTGGGTGGTGGGTCGGTGGGGAGGTTGGTCAGTGGGGGCGGGGGGGGGGGGGGGAGGGGGGGGTGGTTGGTCGGTGGGGGGGCTTTTTTTTTCTTTAATTTGGGAAAAAACAAAACGCCTAGGGGGGGGCTTTTTTTTTTTAATAATAAATTATGCAAAAAAACTGAAGAAAAATACCTTAAAAAATCCAAATAAATGGTAAAAAACTCCAAAAAATCTTCAAAAAATTCTAAAACAGGTTTAGGCCAGTTTCTTCACTCAAAACCAGAGAGAGCTTCCTTTATTCCTCAAATTTGGCAAGAAAAAGACACATGAAAAAGAAGAAAAATGCTAGAGAAATTCTAAAAAAATGCTTGAAAACTTCTGAAATTGTACCTTTGCAAAATTGATGAAATGGCTGCTAAATTTGCTAAAAACTCAAGAAACAAGCATGAAATGGATAAAGAATACTACTAAAACTTAAGTAAAAATGACGAGAAAAGACTATGTACAACCTGGACAAATTTTGCAGGTTCTAGGTGATCCATAAATCTTCACTTTTGTTGATGATAGGCCTTGAGCCTTGTATTGTTAACTCAGAGAGACTCCTCCATAGCCTCCAATTGTACTGCACTTCATTGATTTTGGCTTCTCCTTGGGCACACTGGTCATTTGATAGGAGTACCCTAGATCCGTCATTAGAATGTTATCTCCTCCAACAACTTTATGACTTAATCTGCAAAATTTTATTTTTACTATTCCTGCTTCTTCTTCCAGTGGAACCCTATGTTTCCAAAGACTGGCAGATACACCTTCCACATTCTTATAAAGCACTGCACTTGCTATCATAAGAATTGACACTACAAATGATATCCATACCAGTATCCATAAAAAAGTGGCCATTGACATATAAATTGGAGTAGCATCATCACTGCTGCATGTAAGGGCTTTGCTTTTCTTCTCTTTGCTATGGCCTTTGACTGAGACTGTTTCATCCTGAGTGATTACCTCTTTTTCTTCATATGCTTCTTCTCTACTTGAGTTTGGAAAAATTCCAGAGCAAGAAGATGGGTCTTCTGCATGGAGCCAAGCCAACATGTTTTCATCTTCATATGAAACTTCTCCTTCAAATAGGTCTGCTTCTGGGTTGTCTACCACTTCTTCTTCCATACAAATACCAATTGTCTGCATCATGCTAGTATTTCTTTGATTGTCTGCTCGTTATTCTAAAATTATCTGCCACAACTCTTTTCACTCTTGTTTTACCCACATTGTGTGCTTGCCCCAATCATGCAGCACATTGGCATGCCTTAACCAAGGTCTCCCAATAAACAGGGGGAAGCTTCCTTCTACCTGTGGCAGCCTTAAAACAACAAAGTCCAAGTTAAAGATGGTACCTTGTAGCTTGACTTGAACTCCAGGGACCACTCCCATAGGCCTTACTATGCTTTGGTCTGCCATTGTTACAGTGAAGTTGGCAGGTTGTGAAGGGTATAGTCCAATCTTTTTCATGGTATATTCAGGCATCAAGTTAATGCGAGAACCACCATCCACAATAACTCCTTGGAACTCATAACCTTTAATAGAGACTGTTAGCCGAGGGCTCTTGTAATCTGTAAGGGGTGCTTCCCCCACATTTTTATCTTTATGCATAACTACAGCCTTTGCCACTAAACTTGTTGTGGACATTTCATCAATTATCTGCAAGAGTTCTGACTTGAACTTCCCATCCATCTTTTTTAAATAAAAAATACTAACCTCTTTTTTCATGGACTTGAGTAGTTTGGAGGCTTCTGATTCTTTAAGAGCCTAGGCTCCATTTGACTTATCAAACTCCTCATGAGCCCTGTTGAATGCATGTCTAATAGCATCACTAGTACCTGTGAAGTTTTCTTTTTGCCTTGTATTTGCACTTGTGGTGGCTTTGTCTTCAGACACACCTTTGTCTCTGTTTAATCGATTAGTCAATGATTCTTGACCTATATCCACTTGAGCCTTCCCCTTGCTTGTTGTCTGCACCGTAAAAGATTCAATTTCTTCTAAATGCACCACCTTGGTAGATGGAGATGGCACATTGACGTGATCTAACACTTCTTCTTTGTGTACAGAAATCATTTGAATATGGGGCCCAGATGAAGAGGCTTGATTCTTAGGACAACAATTTGTATAGTTGTCCCTGGCCTCTGGGCAGTTCCTGCAAGGAAGGGCATTTTCTGGGAGAGTGCACCTACTTTGATAGTGCCCACATTCTCCACATCTGAAACAAATAATTGGCCTCCTTGGCCCATTTCCAAAGTTATCCCTCTGTCTAGGGTTATAAGTGTTACCTTGATTGGGTGCAGCTTCCATCACATTTGCTGGTGGTAGGGGTTCTCCTTGTGTCCAGTATGTTGTTGCAGGTATTACCCTTGATTGGCATTCATGAGCCTCATGACCAACTTTCCTGCATAATTGGTAGGTCACACTGAACAGAGGACATTCACTTATTATATGCCCTTGCTTGCTGCACATGGAACACCAAAGTCCGCTCTTGATGCCACCCCCTTTGAGTTCTTGCAGCTCCTGTCCCAGCTGAGCCAATTCCTTTGCTTGGGCCTCCTCCTCCTTCTAGACCTTGAGTGCTTCAATCTCCCTTCTCAACTGAGCAATAACAGTCTCCTCCTCTTTGTAGGGCTTATTCCTTTTTAAGCCCTCAAGCTCCTTCCTTAGCTGAATTGCTGGATCCTCCATTTCTGTACCATATGTTTGTTGGGAAGAAGTTGCTCCATACTGGTGCCTTATCTCCTCCAGGCGTGTAGCTGTGTTGATGAACTCCTCTATGGAGGCTATAGGTAACACTAATTCCTTTATTTTGCATTGGGTAGCCACTAGTAGGGGCTTAGCTAACCATTTCTTAACAAAAAAATCATGTGGTGGGTCTGGTAAATTAGCCATCAGTGCATTGACCCTAGTCAAAAACTCTGGGAACTTTTCTCTTGGACCCAATCTCAAATTTTCTATTTCTTCTCTTATGATCTCCACAGTGTTGCCATGCTGGAATTGATTTTTAAATGCATCTTTCATCAATTCCCAAGTTGTAAAATGGTTTTCAGCAAACAGGCTGAACCACTTATCTGCTAATCCTTCTAATGTGACAAGGAAGAGAATCACAAAGGCATCCTCTCTACCCATTAAGCCTCTAGTCTTACATAGTGCCAAAACCTTCTAATGTGTTCATCCGGATCCTCCTGAGCTAAGCCTTTGAAAGAAGGAAACTTTATATTTAATCTTGAGAGTAAGGTTTCCAAGTCTACCTGTCCCGCCATGCTCTTTACTGATGAGGTTGAAGATAGTGGACTGGAGGATCTTCTAACAACCTTCCTTCTTGTTTGCTTGCAGGTGACCTCAATGTTTGGGACCGGGTTGCAGTCATGAGCAACTCATAGTCCACTTAATATGAGACACTTGATAAGAATATTTACCTTTTGGTTGATGAAGTAGCACTCTAGTAGCACTGTAGACACGTGATCTCTTCTATACTTTGCACTTGGTTTCTCCTAAGCCCAAATCTCCTTGGAAGTCCCTACGGGCGTGCCAAATTTTGTTGGGGGATTCTTGGACAAGAAGGAGTTTGAGGGTTTGTAGGAGAAAAGGAAAAGACAAGAAGAGAAAATACACCCTGGAAGCCTCTGCCGATTGATTACACTAAGACAAATACCATGTTGAAGCACAATACAAGCCAATACTTATGTGCAAAATCCCACAGAGTGCTCAATGAAAAATTACCAAATACCCAAAGTCTTCTTCCTGCCGGCTTCCTATGCACCAGACCTCCACGTGCTTCAAGCTTACCCTTGTGCACACCTTGCACCAAGCTTCCACTAAGGACGAGGAATGAATCCTTCTGTCGGCACACGCACACTGCAAGGAGACCTTGAGATCCTTGGGGGACTAGCTTAGCACTCTCTGCACAATCCCTTAGTCACTCTCCATGCACTCCTTCAACTCCACTTCTCTACCTCGCACACTAGTGACTCTTGCACTTCCCTCTCTTGCTTCACTTAGACTATGCTCCTCTTGCTTACACTAAGGATTGTCCAAGAATAGTCCTTGCCTTGATTTGAGTGTGTCGATCACGTATGCTCCTAACTGCAATAGTATCTTGGTGCTGACTTTGATGTCCCAAGATTGTCTTCACAAGTGGCAGCCAACGACTCCCTGTTTTGTCTTGTAGTGCCTTTAGACTAAAACCAAAAAAATCAATTGGGGGGCCATATTTTCACATGTGCGTACGTTGCCGCTTCACATACCTTCACATTTTCCTTTTAAGTCTTCACTTTTGCACATAAGAGGGGGTTCACCTGAACCTTCCAAAACACTTTAAAAAACACTTTGAACCTTAGGGAAATTAGAGAAAATACCTCTGCAACGTGCAACCCACTTTCTCCAATTTACGCTTTGAGGACAATTAATGGTGCACTACTTGTGCACTTTAACACCTGCACTTTAGCACTTCGACTTTGCACCTCTTGACTTTGACCTTGACCTTTTTGACTTTGACCAATTGACTTTGAGCTTTTGACTTTGATTATAGTTGACTTTGACCAACATGACTTTTATGGGCTCAACAGTTGCCCACCACCTAATGTGCTCTCCGTCCCGGAGAGCTATAGCCAAAACTCTGAGCATATAGGAGACCATGATAATGGAGCTACAAAATCTTGAAGAGGACATCTGAGCAGCAACCAATTCCACCAAAACAAGCACGAGAGAAGAACTAGAAGTGGAATTTTGTTATGGAAAAGCAAAAGTGGGGCAATGGGAGGGTAGAAAGGAAGGGGAAGGGAGGGCTGAGGTTGCGGAGATGGATGGGGCAGGGAGGGTTAAGGATGTGGCTGGGCAGATTGGTAAAGGGAGGGATTGGGAGTAGGAATCAGGGGTTTGGAGGGGGCTAAAATGATCAAACTGGAGGGCTAGAGAGGGTACATATGGGAAACATAAAAACCTAATGTAAGATGAGGTGAGAATAGACCATGTGGATAATGTGGTGAAATAAAAACATGTGATAAATGTGCTCAAAACATGTGGGTTTTGACCAAAAGGCAGAGAAAAAGTTGGAATTTGGGAAAATAAAGCCAAAACATGAGTCCAAAGATGCCAAAAAACATGAAAATGACTCCATTTTTGTAAAAAACGGCCAATTGAGGCATGATCCAAAGCCAAAAGCTTTAAGCCATAAAAATTTAAAAAAATAATAAAAATTTATATGTACTCTAAAATAAAAAAAATGGTCGTCCCTCTTTTTTTGAGGAATGCTCAAACAGAATTAAAAATAAAAAGAAAATAAAAAATGAAGAAAATAATTAATAAAAGAAAATAAAAAAATTAAAAAAATAAAATAATAGAAAATAATAAAATTAAAAAAAAAAATGGGGGGCGGGGGGGGGGAGAGGGGGGGGTGGGGGGTGGTTGGTCGGTGGGGTGGCGGGGGGGCGCGTGGGGGAGGGGGTGGTTGGTCAGTGGGGGGGGGGGGGGTGGTTGGTCGGTGGGGTGGGGGGGATGGTTGGTCGATGGGGGGTTTGGTCGGTGGGGGGGGGGGGGGGGGGGAGGGGTAGGGGTGGTTGGTCGGGGGGGGGGGGAGGGGGGTTGGTTGGTCAGTGGGAGGTGGGGGGGTTTTTTTTTTTAAATTTTGGCAGAAACAAAACACCTATTGGGGGGGCTTTTTTTTAAATAAACAATTATTCAAAAAACTGAAGAAAAATACCTAAAAAATCCAAAAAAATGGCAACAAAAATCCAAAAAATCTTCAAAAAATTCTAAAACAGGTTTAGGCTAGTTTCTTCACTCAAAACCACAGAGATCTTCCTTTATTCCTCAAATTTGGCAAGAAAAAGACACATGAAAAAGGAGAATAATGCTAGAAAAATTCTAAAAAATGGTTGAAAAATTCTGAAAAAAATTCCTAAAAATTCCAAAAATTATACCTTTGCAAAGTTGATGAAATGGCTGTTAAATTTGCTAAAAATGCAAGAAACAAGCATGAAATGGATAAAGAAAACTACTAAAACTTAAGTAAAAATGACGAGAAAAGACTATGTACAACCTGGACAAATTTTGCAGGTTCCAAGTGATCCATAAATCTTCACTTTTGGTGATGATAGGCCTTGAGCCTTGTATGGTTGACTCAGAGAGACTCCTCAATAATCTCCAATTGTAGTGCACTTCATTGATTTTGTCTTCTCCTTGGGCACACTGGTCATCTGATAGGGGTACCCTAAATCCGTCATTAGAATGTTATCTCCTCCAGCAACTTTATGACTTAATCTCCAAAATTTTATTTTTACTATTCCAGCTTCTTCTTCCAGTGGAACCCTATGTTTCCAAAGATTGGCAGGTACACCTTCCACATTCTTGTAAATCCCTGCACTTGCTATCATAAGAATTGACACTACAGATGATATCCATACCAGTATCCATAAAAAAGTGGCCATTGACATATAAATTGGAGTTGCATCATCACTGCTGCATATAAGGGCTTTGCTTTTCTTCTCTTTGCTATGGCGTTTGACTTTGATTATTTCATCCTGAGTGATTTCCTCTTTTTCTTCATATGCTTCTTCTCTACTTGAGTTTGGAAAAATTCCATAGCAGGAAGATGGGTCTTCTGCATGGAGCCAAGCCAACATGTGTTCATCTTCATATAAATCTGCTCCTTCAAATAGGTCTGCTTCTGGGTTGTCCACCACTTCTTCTTCCATACAAATACCAATTGTCTGCATCATGCTAGTATTTCTTTGATTGTGTGGTCCTTCTTCTAAAATTATCTACTACGAATCTTTTGCCTCTTGTTTTACCCACATTGTGTCCTTGCCCCAATCATGCAGCACATTGGCATGCCTTAACCAATGTCGCTCTAGCACAATGGTGAGTACCAACGTGAGGAGATACACCTCATAAATGTCAATCGGTGGAGACGTGAGGACCCGTACGAAGACCAAGAGCAAGTGACGTGCACAAGTGCGTGAGTGAAAGCACACGAGCATGCACACACATACACACACACGTGCACAAGGTAAGAGCAAAGAGTGGAACAATGGAAAGCTTCGATTACCAAAGAGCTCTCTTATAAAGCTGAAATCTACAACACGCTAACCTCAAAAATGAGCTCTCCAGCCCTTTTTATAGTTTTTGAGTGGTTTTGGCCCTGTCCAGACCTAGTGTCCGGCCTAGTTAAAAATTAGGTTCTAGGGCTTATTTGGGGGCTCAAACGGAATCTAAAAATTATGAAAATTGGAAGTATGATACATCTAATACTCCTCAAGCTCAAGGACTCCTTGGCTTGAACAAAATGGAGCTGTAAAAATAGAAAATGGTATTTACAATGATATTTAGTGATAAAAATCACTATTTTTATAGGGATTTCTTATGAAAATTTGACATGTGAATCTTGGAGCTCCCTACTTGCTCCTTCTTCTCGTGTGTTCACTTCCTTGATGTGCTTCCATGCTTTGTCCTTGATCTTGAGCTGCAACACTCCCCCCCCCGCTTGAGTCTGTCGTCCCTGACAGACCCTTGTTGTAGTGGTTGTTCCATGTAGTACACTGAGAGGTAGTGCCCTTCATGTGTCGACAGCACAGGTCCATCTTTCCAATGCAGCTTCGTAATTTGTCTGGTTCTTCACTTTGTCATTGCTGCCTTTGCATGGACTTCTTCCTTATATTCCAGCTTGATATTGTCTTTGTGAGCTTTCAAAAATTGTGAGCTACTCAAAAGAGGTTATCACTGTGGATTATGAGTAACTCCCATGGTGCATTGCTTCTGCGCTTGTTGGTGTCACCTTGATGTCCTCTGGTTCTTCCAAAGATGGCTTTCCTCGTTTTCATGTCAAGTACTTGTAACCCATAAATGATGATGGGTAAGTGCTTTAGTGCGTGGGTTGAACAAAATATGTGCCTTGTGCAAGGCCTTGTAATGTGGCCCTACGTATGCGTACTTGGAAAATGCATGGCAAGAAGTATGGTGCAAGAGATTGGGTCTTGAGCTAAGTGCTCAAGGGTATGTTGACGAAGAGGTTTCCTAATCGATCATGGTTATAGTGTTGTTGAAGCATACACGTCTTACCATGGTGAAGGGTCCGTTGATCTTCATCTCTTCGTGTTGTAGTTCCATCATGGTGTTTGACCATCGGCTTGTCCTTTTTGTTGATGGATGTCCTAGTTGAAAGTTCGCTGATGAGCATTTTCAAGCACAGTCCTCTTCTCTGCCTCTTTTTTTTTTTTTTGTTGCACACGATGGCATCAAGCAAGAAGAAAGAGGTTAGTATCAATAACATATTTTGCATGTGAAAATTGTGTCTCATGTGCCTGGGATTTCTCATTTGTGTCGATGCACGGCCATGTAAGGTGGCCCTATATTGATGCATAATTTGGAAATGCATGACCTGAATGGTGTAAACGACTGGGTTATGCCAAAGGCACATGGTTGCTGCTGGTCGAGGCTTTGATGTTACTTGCATACTTGATGAATTCTTTGATTGGAGGTGCCTATTGGATCTCGAAATGATGTAATCCTCCGGATTGGAACCCATTTTGGAATAGGGTTTGGTATTGTAGAGATCACCTCAGGCCACTTCATCTTTGGATGCTTTCCAAACTTTGGTATCCCGTGTGGTTGGCCTTTTGGTTCTGGGGATGTTGTTGGTGCTTTTGGCTTCCAAACCCATATCCTTGATGATTGCCTGCTTACTTTTGCAGAAGGGTTGAGTTTATCTTCGTTTGTTCTTTGTGTTTTGTTCTTCCCCTTTGCTTTCCTTGGCTTCTTTGTTGATACCTTTTGCATGGTGGGGAGCATAGGCCGTTGTGTATGTAAGAGCTTCTTGGGTACCCACATCTGTAATCGCCCGTGTTGAGCTGTAGCTAATTTTTTAGGCACCCAAATTTGTACATGATTGTGTTCGGCCTTCTTTGATAGCTTCGGTACCCAAATTTGTTGGATTCTTTGTGCTTGAGCCTGTCGTAGGTGCTTGGTCCTTCTTTTTTCATGGTCGATCTGGTTGGGTGGGAATCTTTGAGGCAACATCGATGGTTGCACTCCTTTCTTTACCCAGATCTGCTTCATGCCCATAACTTCTTTCTTCTTGACTTCTATCTGTCGAGTTGATATAGCAGATGTCATTTTTGCTTGCCTCCTTGGTTGGGTTACACTTGCATTAGTATGTGAAGAAGAAGAGAGGTGTGCTGGCCTTTGAGCTTTGACTTTCATGATTGAGTCCTTGTGCGTCATAGGGTCGGTGACACACAAAAAATTTTCTTTATGAAGATTAGTTTCAGGAGAACTAAGAGAATGTGTGACCTTTGGATTTGTGAGCATGCACTTGCCTAATTCTAATGTAATGCATTGTTCATGTACCCAAACTTGAAGAAGTTGACTTCTTAGGTTCAAGTTGACTGCATGGTCATAGATCCAATCTTGACCTAGGACAAGTGGCTCTGTAAGGTCCGCATCATGACACACTAGCATTTTGACTTTTATTGGAACATCTTGAAGGTAGATGGGAAGTTCCACCTCGCCTAAACAAGGGGTTTCCACACCTCCCAATCCTATGAGATAGGCTTCTATGGGCTTGATGTCCAATTGCAGGTCTTGGCAGTATGAAAGTCTAACTGCACTAGTTGCTGCACCTGAGTCAATTAATGCTCTCACAGTCTTTGCATTTTTCCTTTGCCCTACCGCTATGGTCACAAATGGACGTCGATCAATTATTTGAGAAGCAGTTAGGTCCGATTTTTGGCACATGTCCATGTGATATTTTGGAGCTTTTGTGTTGATCTCTAGGCCTAATCGTCGTAACTTATTTCTTCTGATGCGCTCTCTCGCCTCTGCTTGTGCTTCTTCTCTAACCCTTAACTCCTCTTCTTTTCGCTTCTTAGCAGTGTTGAGTCTCATTAGCATTTCCTCTATAAGAGGTTCTTGATATAGCTTGACTCGACAACCACTGATATAGTTTGGTAAGACATCGCCTTCTAGTGTGGCCAATTGAACTGCACCGCTAGTGGAAATTCTATTAATGATCATGGGTCCATATCCTCTTTTTTCCAATTTACGGGCATGTTGCTTTAGTGTATAAACCAACACTAGGTCTCCCTCTTTCAAGCCTTTATCCTTGATATGTGCATCAAAGTATGCCTTTTGCCTTTTCTTTGCAGCATAGATGCCTGCCACTGCTCGTAGCCTTGTCTCACCTAAGCGTTCTAAATCAAAGATCCTCGAGGATAATTCGTGTCCGTTCCAATCATGCTCTTGTGCTACTTTTAAAGTTGGGATTAGGAAATCCAATGGTAGCACAACATTTTGTCCGAAGACCATCTGAAATGGGGTGGCATTGAGTACCGTTTTATAAGCAACTCGGTAGGCCCAAACAGCATGATGAAGTTGTTTGTCCCAATCAGAGCGTTTGTTATTTACGAGTTTTGTCAATACATTACATAGGATCTTATTCGTGCTCTCAGCTTGTCCGTTAGCTTGTGGATGATAAGGGGCAAACTTCTTATGTATCACCAAGAACTCTTGGAGGAGATTTTCAATGACATCATTCAAGAAGTGTGTGCCTCTATCACTTACTAACTCTATTGGTAATCCGTATCTAGTGAACACATTCTCAAATAAGAACTTAGCTGTAGTTTGAGCATCGTTCTTTGTTGTGGCTTTGACTTCTACCCACTTTGTGAGATAATCCGTGGCTACAATAATGTACTCCGCATGGGAGTTTCTGGCTGGGGGGTTAATAGGACCTACAAAGTCTATGCCCCACTTCGAAAATGCACGTCCTCCCATCATTGGTCTCAAAGGCATCTCATCTTTTCTAATCGGATATTGTGTACGTTGGCATGTGTCACATTTCTTCACATAGGTATGTGCATCCATATGAAGAGTGGGCCACCAAAGTCCTGAGAATAGAATAGTCTTAATTACCCGATCAGGACCAAAATGTCCGCCTGCCACACTGCTATGTGCAGTTTCTAAGACTCTCAAATAATCTGATTCATGAACGCACAATCTTAAATAGCCATCTTTGCCTCTTCGGTATAGGTTATCACCTACTAAGGCATAGTCTTTAGCCTCCTGCTCAATACTTTGTTTTCTTGCTAGACTTGCCTCCTTGGGGGATGTTCCCGATCTCATGAATTCTACCAATGGAGCACTCCAGTCAGGAATTAACGACACGTGATAAAGGGTAGCATGCTCCACTGGGGGTCGCTCTTTGCACATTGGACAATTCTTTATCCACTCATGAATTTCGTTATCCATACTAGGCCAATACACTCCTAGACGTTTTAGATTTTGCAGTGTTCGTTGTTTAGAATAGTGATTCCCTAGAAATCCTTCATGGGCTTATTGCAACCAACTACTATGCTCATCATCCTCCACACAACAAACTAGAACACCTTCCGTGTCTTGTTTATACATGCTTCCTGCCAATATTTGATAGCTTTGTGACCGCACAATTTCATCCCTGTCCGTCTTCACCTTTTTATTTGCGGGTCCAAAGGTTAGGATTGGTACCAACTTATTTGCCCATTTAGGAACAACTTCTAGATTGAACAGATAAGCATCGGGCAATTCATCCGACACTCCTTGCGGTGGCTCTCCTGAAGTGATGCGAGAAAGGTGATCCGCTCTGAGGTGGGTCTTACCTTGCCTAACAACCACTTCAAAGTCATATTCCATTAGTAAGAGGAACCATCTTACTAAGCGTCCAGTATTGCAAGGTTTATTGACCAAGTATAATAAGGCTTGATGATCGGTGAAGAACTTAAACTTGTTGGCCAATAAATAGTGTCTAAATTTCTTTACAGCATATACCATGCCTAAGCCTTCTCTTTCGGTTGTGGTGTAGTTTCGTTCAGCAACATTCAATTGCCTACTAGCATATGCTATAGGCAAATCTAAATTCCCTTCACCAATTGGTTGTGATAGCACACATCCTATTGCATAATTAGATGCATCCACATGTACGTGGAATGGCTTACTCCAATCAGGAGTCGTCAGTATTGGTGCTGTGCACAAGCGTCTCTTCAGCTCATTGAAGGACTTCTCGCATTCATCGTTCCACTCAAAATTTGTCAACAAGGCATAAAGAGGTTTAGCTATGATTGCATACATGTGAATGAACCTACGATAATATCCACAATGGCCCATGAAGGCCTGTACCTCTTTAACATTTTTTGGTCTCAGCAACTCCACTATGGCTTTTACTTTGTCCTCATCTGTCGATATTCCATTCTTAGAAACAATATGACCTAAGATTTTACCTTGACGTACCATGAACACACACTTCTCTGGGTTCAGACACACTCGATATTCTCTACACTTGTTGAAGATCTGTCTAAGCTCAGGAATGTGGTATCTTCCCTCTTGGGAATGAGCACATAAATCATCCACATATACTTCTAAGCTCTTTTGCAAGAACTCTTTGAAGACATGACACATGAGTCTTTGGAATGTTGCAAGTGCATTGGTGAGCCCGAATGGCATCACACGAAATGCAAAGATTCCCCACTCTGTGGCAAAAGCTGTTTTGTGTTGATCTTCTGGGGCAATGGCTACTTGGTTGTAACCTGAAAATCCATCAAGGAAGCTATAAACTTCCTTGCCTGCAACACGCTCCAATAAATGTTCAGTGATTGGAAGTGGATAACTATCTCTGATTGTAGCAGCATTAACTTTTTTAAGGTTAATACACACTCGCAATTTTCCATTCTTTTTGGGCACCACTACAATGGGGGACACCCATTCTGTATGCTCAATCTCATAGATAAATCCAGCTTCAATCAATCTATCAATTTCTTCTTTTATTTTGGCTGCATAAGTGTCATTATATGTGTAGGGCTTATGTTTAGTGGGCTTGGCATCTGCTATCATGGGGATCGTATGAGAACAAATTTCCGGATCTACTCCTTTCAAGTCTCTGTAGTGCCATGCAAATACATCCCTATATTCCCTTAACAAGGCTACCAACTCTGCTTCCTCTTCTTTACTTAGGTCATCTCCTATGTATGTACATCTCTCTTCATACTCTTCGATGGTGACTATGATTTTTTTTGTCTTTTCTTTATTATCATATGCTTCTCCTATCGTGGCCTCTCGCTTAGGCATTCGTACCAAAATTTTTCGGTCTTCTACTTCATATTTCTTGAAATTTTCTGGTACTTCAAACACTTGCTCCTCCTCTCCTTGTTTCACTACTTTTCGTTTCTTTTTCTTTTGACTACCTTCACTCCCATCCTTTGAATTTACCGTTTTGATGCTTGTGAGAGGTTCTTCTTCTTTTTGGGTAAATACTCCTATGTCTTCTAGATAGTGCTCCTCTGAAATAAAGCAGCTATCCATCACAATGGACTCTAGATCATCATCGTTCTCTTCTTCTCTTATGAATTCACTAGGGTCACATTCTTCTAGCAAGGGCTGACACATGAACACTGAAATATCATATCCCTCCTCATCACAATGAGGTGTCCATTGTTCTTCATTGACAGCAATGTCCATGGTGGCTAGGATTTCTGCCCAACCATGAGGCTCAAATTCCTCATCTGGAAATATCATCGACGTATAGGCTGGGTCTCTAACTGGTCTATCTCCTTGAGAAGTTCCTTTTTCTCTAGCCTTTAAGCGTTTTTCCTCTTCCTTTGCGATCTTGCACATCCACAAATGAGTATCCTCATGCATCCAAGATGTATCAGATGAACTTTTAGAATGCAGGGAGACTGAATCTTCTTGCTCCTTGTGGATAGGATTCCACTGTAGGGGTGGAACATCTCTGAAGGTCTAATCCTTCAAATTTACCTTGGTCGTGACCCCTAAGCATTGCAAGTATAAGGAATTGGTTCCCCAATCCTGTACCACTTGCAATTGTCGTAGGAAGGGCCTTCCTAGGATCATCTCGTAGACATTAGTTTTTTCAAAGCTACATATAGGAAATGTGTGTTCAAACTCTACAACACAAGTGGTTAGAGTTATCCCCTCAAGCAATCCTAGAGGTCTTTCAAAATGACCATCTGCCATTTGAAGCTTCATTCTAGTTAGTCTTAATGTGGGTTTGCCCCATCGCTTCCACAAGGATGTGGTCGCAATAGCAACGCCAGCACCTGAATCTATGATTGCTTTGGTTGTGTAACCTTGGTAGGTGATCGGAAGATAAGTATTACCTTCTTCACCTTCACACATGTCCCCTATTTTATCAAGAGGTATCTCTGGAACTTTCTCTTTAGAGCCTACTTTTGGCATTTTGGAATAAAGTTCAGGAACTTGATCCTTCACATGATTCCATAGCTCGGGTTTTGCTTTGAGCAACTCCTCTACCGTGAGATGACACTGAACTTTAGTGTTCTTCACGACGTCAGTGTTTCTTGGAATCACCGAGTCTTCATTTCTTACCACTATTGTGGGAGCTCTAATCTGGACAGATTCAGTTTCCCATGGGTCTGTGAACTGTGGCAACTCTTGTAAACAATTAGATTCAAAATCTAACCGTTCATCTTCTTGTTGCTCTGTTTCCTCTTCATAAGTAGATGGAATGTCTTGTGGAAACTGATCATGAAGGTCATCAATCTCAAGGATAGGAGGAGGATTATCCTTCTCCTTGGCCCATTTCTCTTCTTGTATTTCCCGCAAGAACGTTTGAGAGTGTTGTTGAATTGAAAGAGGCTCTCCCTCATCTATGGAGTCAGGAACATAGACTTTCTTTGGTGATGAGCTTTCTCTTTCAATAGTTAGTTGAGCCTCTGGAGGTAACAAAACTTGTGGCTTGTTTACCAACTGCTCTAATCTATCTAGTAAGCCCTGGAAGTGCAAACCCGGTGTAATAGCATTCGTCTGATTGAATGATTGATTGGCCTCAAACATAGCTTGAGCTAGTTCCACCATTTTAATGCACATTTTTGTCCGTTCAATCTCTAAATCTGCTCTAGGGTAGCTCTTATCTAGGTTTGCAGGTGTTGGCCCTTCTTGAAGTCGAGCCTGGTATGCTTTGAACATCATGTCCAAGTGTTCCGGGGTTGGATCTACAAGAACAGACCCCGGTTGTGGTGGTTCATTTACCGTGGTTGGTGAGTGGGGATGAGGTGATGTGGATGGAGTTTGGACTTGTGAGGGGCTTTGAGAGGCAATATCTTCTATTTTTGTTTTTGCATCTTTCAGGCTTTCTTCTAGTTCGGATAACTTTTTGGTCCACTTACAATTGGCCTTCTCTCTAGTATCCTTCCATGTTCTTGTTCTTCTCTTACTAGGCTCTCCTGATTCACTTGGCTCAGATTGCTCAGCTGGTTTATTTTGCTGTAAGGCTTGTGCCCTAGTAACTGCGTGTATAGGAGCCACATCATCGCTACTGGAACTTGAATCCCTTGCTAGGCCGACAACATTAATGGGTGTAACCTTTGGTACACTAGCGGGATGTCCGGGACAATATCTCAAAAGCTGTTCTTTGCCACACTCTAGACAGACAACTTGTATCGTGATGTTCTACCCTTGTGTCGGAGCTAGTGTGTGGGGTGGTTTTTGTCTTGACATAGATTGAGGTTGGCTATTTCCTTCATGTTCATATGGTCTAGTTGCTCCTCGTGGTTCTGGACATGGGCTATACCTAGGAACTTCTCTTCCTTGTTCTGTAGGAGGGTACCCGTATGGTCTATAGTGGGGTGGTACAAATGGTCGTGGCTGTCTATTCATTAGATAGTTTTCATTGTTGTAGTTGGGGTACTTTGGCTCACTATAAGAGTACATGTTAGGCACTTGAGTTGGTCGTCTATCGTACGGGTAAGGTTGTGATAATCCTAATGCTTCTTGGTTGCAGACATGAGGTGGATGATCCCCACCGCAAAGTGTGCAACTTCCTAACATTGGCATTCTCAAGGGGGAGTTCTGGTAGTTCCTTTGTCCTTGAACTCCTAATTTCTTGGCCACCAACTCTGTCACTTCCTCCACATAACTCAAACTAGAAGTTTCCTTGCTCCTTGTCTCCTCTGATTTGATAGGATCCTGTGTGATTTTGAGATCCTCAGCTAAGTTGTCTTCCAAATCTATGCACTCCTGAAGACACTGACTTAGGGTTTGCAGTCGTTTTACGTATACTAAGACTCTCAATGTTCCATTGGTTAGACCTTCTAAAAATAGGGATATCATTTTTTGCTGAGAACGTCTCTCCATCACAGGGCATCGGGTTACGTATTGCTTAAACCTTCGTGCTGCATTTTGTACTGTCTCATTGGGAGCTTGTTTGAAACTATGTAGTAAGGATGACGAATTGTGCTTGATCCCGCGCTTCGTGAATTCCCAAATAAGTTCTTGGAAGAATTGTTCAATATGTTCAAAGCAATTTGGATCTAGAGATTGAAACCAAGTTAAGGCTATTCCCGTAAGTGTTAGCCCAAAGGATTCATATTGCATGAAAAAGTCATCCACTTGCTCTGCTCGCAACACCTGCGTGAATTCTGCAATGTGGTCATAGAGTTCTCCTGTGCCATCGTAACGATTTCTCATACATTTGGCCAATTGGATTGGTCTCAGTCTTCTGTCGGGTTCTGGGGATCGAGTTATGATGGGGACACCTTGGGGCGGTTCTGCCCTAAAGGTAGGTCTATTCATATTTCCCATCCTCTGACTAGAGTGGCCGTGGGGGTTGATTCTTGGCATGTTGAATTGTTCATGTAGTCTATCGGGTATGCTACCTTGGCTCATTCGTCCTAACGTCACATTTTCTGTTCTTTGTTGGGTTTCAAATGGGTTATGCGAGGTAGTTTCCTGTTCTCGAGCTAACTCTCCTCTTTCATTAATCTGATTAGGACTTTCCATAACTACATATATCTCGCCCATCTTGTCCCTATAAACTCCACTTTCATACTTGACAGCTGGTCTTTGAATTATTTCGGATTCTGTGGTATTTATCATTCTTGCTACTGTCCTCTGTAGACCATCAAGGTAGATGGGTATTCCTTGCAGGTTAGTGGATATATATTGAAGAGACATTCGATATTCGCCTTCCACTCTAGACATAAGGTACGGAATTATGCATGTCTTCAGAAACCAAGAGCCTCTCCCAGTTAAGTGACATTTTTGACTCACTTGTCTATGAACTCAGCACGTAAAGTTAACCCCTGAGTTGTGAGTCCCTGACTTGATTGTGTGGTTGATCTTAGTTTCAAGTGATATGGTACTTTATCTATCTCTTCCTAGGTATCATCTTGAGCTTAGGTTCATAAGCCTTGTCTACAAGTCCACAATTGTCCTTTGAATTGCTCAAAATCTTGTGGAACCCCTTGTTTCCTAGTCCAACCTGAGGGTCAACTTAAAAATACCCTATCTAATAATCCTGGTATGAGAAAGTTATGCCAGCTCAGGGTTTTGGGGGTTAAAACAGGGAAACAGGGCCTCTCAGGAAATGCTTCAAATCAGGTGATACACGACATTTGTAGGACACGATACTTGATACTTGAGGAACTCGATACATGATACTTGGTATGTATTGCGATACTTGAAGTAGCGATATACGATCTTCAACAAGTATCGCGAGCAAACTCCACGATACACGATCTTTGATAGGTATCGCGATCGCTGTATAACGATACACGATACTCAGGCAAAACGATACTTAGCTCAAGACGATACACAATCAGTAACAAGTATTGAGATCGGTACGAAACGATACACGATACTTACCTTGTCACGATACACGATAGTTGAGAAATATCGCGATACTTGATGTCCACGATACTCGATCTTTGAACCAGACGATACACGATATTTCAAGGAAAACGATACGCGATCTCTGACCCAAACGATCTTTGGCCGAAACGATCTTTGGCCTGAAACGATACACAATCTTTCAACCTGAAACAATACGCGATCTTTGGTAAGTATCGCGATCTCTGAGAAGCGATACACGATACTTAAGCCAAACGATACACGATTGCTGGTGAATATCGCGATCTTTGATCAAAACGATCTCTGGCCGAAACGATACACGATACCTAGGAAATATCACGATACTCAACCACAGGAGATTCACGATACTTGTCAGGTATCGCGAAACCTCAACCGCGGGAGAAACACGATACTTGGGTTTTTTGGAGTCCAAATTCAAAAATTTTTTGCAAATATGAGTACCTTGTGTCCTCCTTGTCACTCCTGTGTGTCTGTAGATTCAAAATCTTCCTTCAAACCCACGATACTTGGCGCAGGTTTCGTCACGTTTGGGGCTGTTCACTCAGATTTTCAGCTATGTTGGTGCTACTTCTTCAGCACCTCTGTTCTGCACCCTCTCTAAGCTTCTTGCTCACAACCACAAGTAAAAGCAAGGTGAATGTACTCTAAAAAAATGGAAAAAACTGAGAAGATGAAGGCGGGTGGAGATGGTGATGATGATGAAGATGAAGAAGAAGGAAAATTCAAAACTGAACTGAAAATGATGATTTTTTTACCTTCCAACGTCGCTACTCTACGTCTTACCGTCACACACTCGTCCTCGAAGCTCTCTCCCGGGCAACGGCGCCAAATTTGGTGTCGCTCTAGCACAATGGTGAGTACCAACGTGAGGAGATACACCTCATAAATGTCAATCCGTGGAGACGTGAGGACCGGTATGAAGACCAAGAGCAAGTGACGTGCACAAGTGCGTGAGTGAAAGCACACGAGCATGCACACACATACACACACACGTGCACAAGGTAAGAGCAAAGAGTGGAACAATGGAAAGCTTCGATTACCAAAGAGCTCTCTTACAAAGCTGAAATCTACAACACGCTAACCTCAAAAATGAGCTCTCCAGCCCTTTTTATAGTTTTTGAGTGGTTTTGGCCCTGTCCAGACCTAGTGTCCGGCCTAGTTAAAAATTAGGTTCTAGGGCTTATTTGGGGGCTCAAACGGAATCTAAAAATTATGAAAATTGGAAGTATGATACATCTAATACTCCTCAAGCTCAAGGACTCCTTGGCTTGAACAAAATGGAGCTGTAAAAATAGAAAATGGTATTTACAATGATATTTAGTGATAAAAATCACTATTTTTATAGGGATTTCTTCTGAAAATTTGACATGTGAATCTTGGAGCTCCCTACTTGCTCCTTCTTCTCGTGTGTTCACTTCCTTGATGCGCTTCCATGCTTTGTCCTTGATCTTGAGCTGCAACAACCAAGGTCTCCCAATTAACAGGGGGAAGCTTCCTTCTACCTGTGGCAGCCTTAAAACAACAAAGTCCAAGTTAAAGATGGTACCTTGTATCTTGACTGGAACTCCAGGGACCACTCCCATAGGCCTAACTATGCTTTGGTCTGCCATTGTTACAGTGAAGTTGGTAGGTGTTGAGAAAAGGGGAGCAACAACCCTAACCGCCTCACATGGAAGTGAGAGGTTTCTCCAAGTTGGGGCAAAGAATGAGAGGAGAGATTCACCCATGCTCATGGACCAATGGCAACCATGGCCAACGTCACAAGGAGCAAAGGGGAACATCCTCTCAACCATGCACACACACATGCAAATCCATACACCAAGATCATCGCCTTGCACACAAGGAAACAGGAGAGTAGCAAATGACACCTTCTTCCATTACCAAAATGGAGGCCAAGGCCATGGCCAAGGGACCTCTCTTTACAAGAAATGAGCCTCTATTTATAGGCTCAGCACATTCTCCCATGTGCTCTTTTTGACTAGTCAAAAAGGAGCACATGCTCATCTCTCTCTAAATCTTTGTAAATATTCTCCAACAACCAACTCAAAAGAAATGAAGGCGTGGGAAACTTCTACGTGGGGATTTCTACATGTGCCAAAAAGCTACATTATTTGAGAGGCTTAAAAACCATAGCCTAAGGGAAATATCAAAAAAGGGGCTTAGGGGAGTGTTCATATGGACATCTCCTAAATACAAAAAAGAGATATTTTTATGAGGGCTAGAGGGTGCCATTGCATGAGGAAATTGTGCGCAACCCTTATAACAACACCCTCCTCCTCCTAGACTTTGTCGTCCTCGACAAAGCTAAGAGAGAAGTATATAATGCCGAACTGGTCCAAGTTTGGAGTCTTCAATTCTTCAAATATGCAGCAGTTCCAATCTGAATTTTGCAAGGCTGCAAATCTTTTGAATCAGCAAGTCGTCAATCTTCAAGTCTGCAACTCCATATTGCTGAGCGACACAATCCCCTTGGGGGGCAGTCAGCCCAGCATGTATCCAAATTTGTAAGTCTTCAAGTCTTTCAGGCCTGCAATGCTGAGCGACACAATCCCCTTGGGGGGCAGTCAGCCCAGCCTCCTTCCCATGTGCCTTCACTCAAAGCTCCAATACCTGAAAATCTTCTTATCTTTATAGTCCAAAGATGATGCCAAAATCTGTAATCTCCAAGTGAGTGTGACATATTGCATTGCATAACATGAGATGAATATGTAGTAGCATGCTTAACTTATGTTCCTTCCATCATTCATACTATGCTCCTAGTCAATCAAGTTTGAATTTTAACATGAGTGTTCTGTGCTCATAAAATGAATAAACAATAGTGCAACATTATGAGTCCTGTCATTTTACAAGCTTTCCTGAGATTCAAACAACTTATCCAACACTATTCCTGCAAATCATCAAATCATCCATAGGAGATAAGAAGGATCAATGCTGAAGTTCTAAGTGTGTTGGCCTATAATGAACTATGAAAAATTAAGCCTTAAATGAGGAAAGTGGAACTAGAGAGTTACTTCCCTAGCAAAAAAACAATCACTCCTTCAAGACTTCGTATTTGATTTAGTTCAGATCTGAAAAAAATTCAACCCCCTATGTGCATGCTTTCTTGCAAATATCCTTTACATGCGCACATCATAATCTTTTTGCGGTATAAGCATTATGCATCCTACTCAGGAATTTTACTGGAAACAATCGTATATAGAGTAGAATCAAGAGAGATGCATGAGCATGTAGCAAGATGTGCAATCTTGGATCCAATTTTCAGTAAGTGGGTTAATGGATACCAAACATCAAGCAATATTTATACCATTGTGACCTTTGTACCACACAAACATATAAGCAATTTATTCATTTCCACTGACTATGACAAGCATGCATTAGAAACTTCACAAGACCAGGAAGCACCCTCATTCTTTCACACCTGCAAGCTCTCAAGCGAAAAGTTCAGATACATGTATTAGGTGGTTAAAGGACTCAGTAGTCTTCAAATCCATCATGTGTATCACTTCCTTGACAGGGCATCAAAACCTGCAACTCCAAGAATTAACAGAAAGCATGTGTAGCTCTTGAAACCAAATAAGTAAAGCAGGAAGCATCCAAGTTTATCAGTAACACATGCAATAGGTTTTCCTTTGTTCATAATAACATAATGAAGATCATGCTTTACACATAGATGACAAAGTCAAGAGTCCATAATCTGCAAAATACAACAAGGGGGTGTGGTGTATGCCCACGCACAGTAACAAGGTAAGGTGAGAAACATATCTGAAAAAGCCTGAATAACATGAATACCACTCAAGGGGATCAAGCATCAACTGATCCTATAGCTATATTTGGAAGCAAAAACACAATGACATATGATTAGCGTCAATCACCCACTTAACCATGTTAATCATACAAGTCAAGGTCTTCTAAATTATGAAACAAATACTTTTTGATGAGGGCCTCTTAGAACAATAGGACCGCTTTCAAGCATGTACTATAACTGTTAGTCGAACTCAGAGGAACCAAAATCAATGCATCGTCTTTGGCCAAGATTTTTAAATGAACATCAATGCTTATAAGGATTAAAACTTATTCTATCGAAACAAGCAATCCTAAACTCTCATTAGGTTTAGAAGCTTCGGCATATAAAAGATCAATGGATCTTGTAAGTGACGACCAACAATATCCTCTTGGTGCAACTATAAAGAGAGTCCATTGCACCAGACAATCAGAGCCTTGCCATCAAGGAGTCTAAAGACCAACATGAAGATCCAATCAATGTCGCTTTGCCTTCCTGCATATTGAAATACTCATTGCAATGAAAGGAATTGCATTTACCCTATCATTGTGATTTCCCTTATATAGAAATGAGTGACAAAGGAAGATTAACGAATCATATCTCATGTCTAGCATCCTACCAAGTTGGCATTTGTGTTCGTTCCTCATATCTCTAGGTGTTATGGGCAAGCAATCATAAGTTGAGAGTTAGCAAAATATAGACCTTGTAGTAAACTCCTCTCGAAGATAAATAACTAATCATGAGCAAAGCCTGCAACCCCAATTCGTGACCCTTGTGCATGAAAAGGGCATGATTCAAGCACCAGACGCAGAACTTACGGAAAAGGTTAGAGTAATCGATCATTTAGAAATGAGCAATATCATTACAATATACATACACGCTAAAGGAAAGCATAGTGTGACACATGCACATGCCTCGTGCAACCTGGTGACCAAGGATCTAAACACTAAGGTTGACTCACCAATATATGATTTTGCACAAAGGGAAAAGCGAATTGCCAAACGATTACCAAGCAAAGATCATTAGAGAAGTTGTTATGGGTCTTCTTAGGTGCTTAATACTCATTCATTTCAGTATGCATCCCCTATTCATAGTATGTGTCACGATTATGCAACCCCCTTAAAAAGTGGAAACTTGACTAGGCATCTTTTATAAGAGTAAAGTTACAATGCATGCTCATTATACAATCACACAAATTATGTTATGAAGTATTGTTAAGCAGAGCACTCTTGGCCAGGACTTTTAGCATAGTAGCTAATAATGAAACTTGTATGTCATATGAAAGCAAAAAAGCCAGAATCAATCATAACACACAAATACTCAGAGTTCAGCTTCCTAGTTGTCATGAACTATCCCCAATAAATGCTATTGTTTAAGGTGGAAGCATGTCTTTATCTTTGATCCTGCAAGATCCATATTCGTAAGTCATCTTGTAATATGGCAACATACCTAGGAGCCTTCATCAGCCTTCCTGCAAGCCTATCAAACTAATCATGTTGGATACCAACCACAAGGAGAAAAGTCACAATTATTCTAGGAACTTTTAAGTAAAGAAAATCATCCTAAAGGTCAGAGAAACACCCACATGAGAGCACTTGCATTTATTCAAAAAACACAGATGCTTAACACTTAGTTTCCCTAGGGTCAACATAAAAACCAAGATATTAGTCCATTTTTGTTTTTTTTTTTAGATGAACAACGGACGCCTTTTACCTCTGTTACTTGGTTTCCTGTGACATAAGGATACCGCACTACTCAGGGAAGTCATATATCTCGCAACATATCTTCCTAGTCCCAACATCTAGTCACAACATGGAAGTAGGCGTTTTAAATTACACTCAGACCTTGCGTGCAAAAAACAATCCGAGATTTTGTCATACATGACCCACATATGCACTTGTTGACATTACGACGAGACCACCTTCTGTCAAACCCCCAGTTAGAGAGTTTACAGATACATTCATTACATATACAGATAATTTCTTTCAAAAAAAATTTAGCCTTTTCATTAATACTGATAGACGATGGTTACAAGACTAGAACTTTTCAATTTATAATGACACAATTCACAGGAATTCTTCATGGAAGTGACCTCGAACAATTTCACTTCGACACCTGGGGCATCAGAAGTTGAACAAAATTCTGATCGAAAAAATTCCTATCTATGAGGATGCATGCTTGGTCCTTGTCTGTATCACCAAATTCGCATCAAAACATATGCAATCATGACTTCGTACAATCCTACGAGATAAATATTGAAGGTGCCTGCAACGATTCGGCTTGCATAGAGATAAGTAGCAACAAAGGGCCAATAGCGATGCCCTGGGAAATAAAAGACCTCAACATTTGTTATTGCCAAGAAAAAGATGACCAAGCATGAATTAAAACAGCTGCACAAGTCCGCCCATTGTTGCCAGAGATCCAGCATGATCGATCTTGAAAATCTTCGTCTAAAAGTAGTACGACAGAATTCGAGAGCCTCAGCGAGAGAGGGGGTGTAAAATCCCTCATTCCACCTCCACAGACATCATTCATGAGCGATCTTAATTGACAGAAGTGGGATCCCCCTAAAAAAAAATGCATTTTGCCACCACACAAGTCCGCCCCATGGGTAATAAAGACATGGAAATGCAGAATGCAGAGCTACTGGGCAGCAAGGATGCGTATGCAAGGATAACCCTGCCGCAACATTTCATAGAAGGGGATCTCCGCACTACAGCAGTGGCCACTGAGAGGAACAAAAGATGAAGCGCAAACCCCAACTCGACCCCGGCGTAGAGTAAAAAACCTGAATGTTAGGCCCCAGCAAATACTACAACAGAAGAGAGACCGAAGGCTTCAATCCCTCCATGGATCAAAGGGGAAGGCCGAAACATGCCCAGGATGAAGTGACAAGATACTCTTGGGGGAGATGATCACAACTAAAACAGACACAACCACCTAGTCTTGCCAGATGGGGAACAGCAAGGTCGCTCAAGGCGGAGCACCACCCTGATAAAGAGAGAAGGGGAAGAACCAGAAACGCTATCCAAAGGAGAGAATAGGCATTTCAAGCATCCAAGAGCATTTCCCAGGCCATGCGTATTAGAAAATAGTGAGAGGTTTATGACGATTAGATGATGCAATTATACAAAACATGCGCGCACACATATACATTAATCCGTAATCTTCTTGGCGCACAGCAGGAGGCAGAGATCAAGAGGACCAAGGAGAGCTCCCATAGAAGAGGAAGCAACCCAGATCTTCAAGTCTTGAGAAGGGAAGCACGGAGCAGAACAATTGCGGAAAGGAGAGAAGCCTGAAGCATGCCACCACACCCCACGACTGAACAACAGTCTTCTAGGTCCAGCCTTGTTACCAAATACGAAATGATCGCCCAATGCGCGCTAGAGATAGAAGACAAAAAAAAAAAAAAGAACCCCTGAGGCTCGACCCCAACCTTGGCTTGCATGTAGAGCGGCAGGAGAACCAAGCTCCATAGCCACCTCCTGCTCAAGGGAGCTCACAGATGAGCTCAACCCAAAATGCGGGTGCGGTGGGCTGAACCCTCGTGGTGCCAGGAGTAGAGAGAAGGGAAGATTACTACCTTACCTAACACGTACAACGCACCAAGCCTTGATGGCGGACCGGAGGGAAGTGAAGGCCATAACTCTCCCACGACTCCTACCTGCGAAATTTGAATCAACAATTAGTGCCTCACCAACCATAAATTAAAAACTCTTCTGCCCAATGGCCAACGAGTACAACGGCCCTAAAATGGCCCTACTACTTAATTAAAATTTTATGGATGAGTATCTCAAAAGGGCACTTAAATTTCTGTGTGAGTTCCCAAAGTCTGGGCGTGGATTCCCTAAACATGAGTTTCAAGTTTCTTTGATTATTTTAGGTTTTCAGAAAATGGAGAGAGGGTAAGGAAAAGAGAGACATTTACCCACCCTTTCTCCAAGGCATTCACTATGACAAAGGTGACAGAGGTGGATAGTGATGCCAATTAGTGAATGTGTGGAAGTGCTTATGTGTGAAGAAAAGAAAGAGAGAAGGGGGTTAGGGGGGTGTTTTTTGTGCCACAAACAAAAATAAAGATCTAAACTACTCAAAAAAAAAAAAAAAGAGAGGTACCCTAGGCCAACCGAAGGCCACACGTATTCATCCTCCTCCAAGTGCCAAGGTGCATCTCACGAAGTATGGACACGCAAACTTGGAAAAACCAACGGCTAAAGGCCGACGTCCCCGGCAACGGCGCCAAATTTGTTGAGAAAAGGGGAGCAACAACCCTAACCGCCTCACATGGAAGTGAGAGGTTTCTCCAAGTTGGGGCAAAGAATGAGAGGAGAGATTCACCCACGCTCATGACCAATGGCAACCATGGCCAACGTCACAAGGAGCAAAGGGGAACATCCTCTCAACCATGCACACACACATGCAAATCCATACACCAAGATCATCGCCTTGCACACAAGGAAACAGGAGAGTAGCATATGACACCTTCTTCCATTACCAAAATGGAGGCCAAGGCCATGGCCAAGGGACCTCTCTTTACAAGAAATGAGCCTCTATTTATAGGCTCAGCACATTCTCCCATGTTCTCTTTTTGACTAGTCAAAAAGGAGCACATGCTCATCTCTCTCTAAATCTTTGTGAATATTCTCCAACAACCAACTCAAAAGAAATGAAGGCGTGGGAAACTTCTACGTGGGGATTTCTACATGTGCCAAAAAGCTACATTATTTGAGAGGCTTAAAAACCATAGCCTAA
Source organism: Ceratopteris richardii (assembly GCA_020310875.1). Classification (NCBI taxonomy): domain Eukaryota; kingdom Viridiplantae; phylum Streptophyta; class Polypodiopsida; order Polypodiales; family Pteridaceae; genus Ceratopteris; species Ceratopteris richardii. The sequence goes on from CM035420.1 coordinate 2,345,093, forward strand.
GGGAAATATCAAAAAAGGGGCTTAGGGGAGTGTTCATATGGACATCTCCTAAATACAAAAAAGAGATATTTTTATGAGGGCTAGAGGGTGCCATTGCATGAGGAAATTGTGGGCAACCCTTATAACAACAGTAGGTTGTGAAGGGTATAGTCCAATCTTTTTCATGGTATATTCAGGCATCAAGTTAATGCCAAAAACACCATCCACAATAACTCCTTGAAACTCATGACCTTTAATAGAGACTGTTAGCCGAGGGCTCTTGTAATATTTGAGGGGTGCTTCCCCCACATTTTTATCTTTATGCATTATTGCAGCCTTTGCCACTAAACTTGTTGTGGACATTTCATCAATTATCTGTTGGTGCATTTTGCCCAAGCCTACATGCTTGATATGCTTGTTATGATCCTCATTTGTAAGTCACATGAGTAGTCATGTGAACACCTCTTGTAAAAGAGTTCATTTTATCTCTTGTAAATGGAAAAAGAAAAAAGGAAAAGGATGGCTTACCTCATCCATGATGTAAAAGCAAACTCGTGGCTCTAACTACATAAATCACGAAATTTGGAGCTGAGGGAATCTCTCCTAACTTTGGGGATCACTTTTAGGTGGAGCCATTCGAATTCGAATTCAAAACTCCCTCCAAGAATAGCTATAAAAAGAGCAAGAAGGAAGCGGCGATTAGCAAGCCTTGTACGTGACCACTTCATGTCATTTTGTAGAGATTGAAGAGCTTACTCCATAGCTCTATCATTCTACTCCCATTGTGCAAAGAATCCTTTCCAATGTGGTTGTAATCATATGTGAATCTATACATTTATTAACATCTACTTCTTTGTTTTGTTCTCTGCTATACTCACTCAGAGCAGTATCTTCAGAAGGTCATATCTCGAGTTCTACTAAACATTTTTCAGTGTTTTAAAGTGTGTTGGATAGATCTTACTAACTAGTGTTTTCATAACAATTTTCATAGTCATTGAATATACCGATTTGGAGATATTAGCATTTTACTGCTTACTGGTCTATCTCTGCTGAGCCCCGAGAATGGTGGGATGTTTCAGAAATTGATAAATCTTCAAGGGAGGAATCTATATGGATTCATATCCGGAGATGAAGCAATGCCAACCATGAGGAACAAAGGGCAACCATCACATGAAGAAGTGGAAGGACTTTCAAATTGGTGTTCGAAGGATGCACTCGCAAGGTCCTATATTCTAAACTCAATCTCTGATTTTCTTTTACCTCATGTCAAGGGATGCAAGACATCAAGAGAGACCTGGAATGCACTTGCTTCTTTCTTCTCTTCCAACACTCGAGCAAGGAAGAACCAATTGTGGATGGAGTTCACAACAATGAAGAAAAGCCCGAAGCAAAATGTGACTGATTATGTCACAAAGATGAAGGAGATTTCTGACCAACTTAGAAGCATTGGAGAGGTAATTGAAGAGGAGCAAATCATTAGACAAATCATAAATGGAATCAAAGCAAACGACAAGTGGGAGTCATTCACAACAGCCATGGATTTGTACATGGATATGCATGTACCTGACCTCAACACACTCATGGGCCAACTCTTCACTCATGAAGCAAAGATTAGCAAAGGTGGTGAGTCCTCAAGAGGTAATCAAACTTCTGGCTTATATTCTGATAAAGCTAAGGTCAAGGACAAGTCAAAGAATAGGAAGAATGAAGATGAAGGTAGCTCTTTCCAAGCAAACTTTGCAGGTAGAGGAAGAGGCAGAGGTGGAAAGCAAGGCAAGGGGAGATTCCAATCATCCCAACCTTGCAATATATGTGGCTTATCTAACCATACTACTAAAGAATGTTTCAGGAACCCGAGGAACTCAAGAGGAAGAGGATTCAATAGAGGTGGCTATGGATCAAATAGAGGTAGGTACAATGGAGGCTACAACAACAACAATTACAACAACAACTATCAAAGTGGTCATAGAGGAAGAAGAGATTACAATAACTATGCAGAGGACCAAAGTCAAGAAGATTCATTATTGATTATGAATCTATCAGTGAATAAGGGTAAGGATGATGATCACATATTTTACATTGATTCGGGATGCTCAAACCATGTAGCAGGAAATGTGGCTTTACTTTCTGATTTGGAAGATCCTCATAACAAGCATGAAGTGCAGACAGGAGATGACACAAGGCACTCAGTGGAGAAGATAGGTAATGTGAAGACATCAGATGGGAATATGAACCTCTTAAGCAAAACCTACAATTACCAAAAATTTATATAGTGTTGGACAAATTGTTGAAAAAGGATTGCAGGTTAGATTCAACCGATTTGCAGCATATGTTGAAGACCCAAGGCAAGGCTTTCGAAGGATTGCCAAAGGAGAAAAGACAGGAAGGCTTTTCACTTTTGAAGTGGAAGATACAAAGAACATAGCTTTGTTTAGCTATGGATCTCAAACTGTTACAGAGTTGGAGATATGGCACAAAAGGCTTGCTCACATTGGTGAGAGGACACTCAAACAAATTTGCAGGGACCAAAGTGTACTTGATTTGCCTAATATCACAAGGCAACACATGATTTATAAGTGTGAAGCTTGTCAACTCGGCAAGGCTCATAGACAACCTTTCAATAAGAAAGGATATATGTATCAAAATCCTTTGGATATAGTGCACACGGATGTGTGGGGTCCAAGTAAGGAGCCATCTATATCAAGCTCAAGATATTATGTGTCTTTCATAGATGATTGTAGCAGGTGGACCATTCTGTTTTTCATGAAGCACAAGGATGAAGTGTTTAATTGCTTTAAGAAGTATATTGCTCTTGTTGAAAACCAAACAGGTAGGACTTTGAAAAGACTCAGATCAGATGGTGGAGGAGAATACTTCTCTTCTGAATTTGATGCCTTCTTGCATGAAAGAGGCATTAAAAGGGAAATCACTACAAGGTATACACCCGAACTCAATGGTGTAGCAGAGAGGAGGAACAGAGCCATTGTCGAAGCTGCAAGGTCCATGCTCAACGAAAAGGGATTGCCAAACTACCTATGGGTAGAGGCTGTGTCGACAGCCACATATCTCATAAATAGTCTTCCATCTAAGTCACTAGATGGAACCACTCCATATGAAGTGTGGAATGGAAGAAGACCTAGTCTAGAGCATTGCAAAATCTTTGGATGCTTAGCCTATGCTCACATTCCTTCTGAAGTAAGAGGGAAATTGGATCCCAAGGCAGAGAAGTGTGTATTCATTGGTTATGATCAAAACCAAAAGGGATATAGATTGTACAATCCAACCAATAAAGGATTTTCTGTGAGTAGAGATGTAATTTTTTATGAAAACAACTTATGGTTTGATGATGACAGGAAAGTGAAGCTTCCTTATGACTTGGATGAAGATTTTCCATCACTTCAACCAAAGGAGCCGAAGCAGATTGAAGAAAGTGATTCGGAGATGGATCTAGAAGACTTGGAAAGACTAAAGCTATGGAAGAACAAAGGTAAAGCAAAGATGCAAGATGCTACGTATGGACCAGAGAGCTCACATCAACCACTTAGAAGGTCTTCAAAGGGAGAAGAAGAAACTAGAGAGGTTTGGTTATGATACTTCTTTGGTCACGAAGCACTCAATCTACATTGCAAAGGATTCAACCAATGAAGAACCTACCACATTCGAAGAAGCCCAAAGCAAGAAAGCTTGGAGAGATGCAATGGATGAAGAAATGGAAGCCCTGAAGGAAAATGACACTTGGGAGCTTGTACCTAACAAGCCATCTATGAAGGTAATTGGATCTCGATGGATATACAAAATCAAGAGGAATCCAGATGGAAGTATAAATAGACACAAAGCAAGGTTAGTTGCTAAAGGGTTTGCTCAAACCCATGGTATTGATTATGAGGATACTTTCTCTCCTGTTGCAAAAATGCCTACAATTAGGGTTCTCATTAGTCTTGCTGCATCTAGAAATTGGAATCTCTATCAACTTGATGTAAAGAATGGGAATGGATGGATTTTTGAGGAAGTGTATATGGCACAACCTCCTGGATATGAGGATGCACATCATTCTAACTACGTATGCAAACTAAAGAAAGCTTTGTATGGATTGAAGAAAGCTCCAAGAGCTTGGAATTTCAGATTGGTGACTTATTTGCAGGACCAAGGATTCAAAGCTAGCAAGGCAGATACCTCTTTGTTCATAAAGAGGAATGGATCTGAAGTGATCTATTTATGTGTGTATGTTGATGATATTATCATCACAGGCAATGATCTTGAAGGAATCAAACAGGTAAAGAGTCAAATGAAGGAGGAGTTCAAAATAAGTGACCTCGGACCACTCACTTATTTTCTTGGATTGGAGTTAATCTACACAGATTTAGGTATATACATCACACAAAGGAAGTATGTGCATGACATGCTCGTCAAGTTCAAGATGGAAAATACCAAGTGTGCAGGTACACCTATGGAGCAAAATCAAAAGCTTAGTGCTTATGAAGGAGAGCCAATTGAAGACATCACAAGCTATCAAAGCTTGGTTGGAAGTTTGAACTATGCAACACTCACAAGGGTAGATATATGCTATAGCGTTAGCATATTGAGTCAGTTTATGCATAAGCCGAGAAGACCACATATGGAAGCAACCAAGAGAGTTCTCAAGTACCTAAAGGGGACTATGAATGAAGGTTTGTTTTATTCATATACTTCAGACATTGAGCTAAAGGTCTACTCAGATGGAGATTGGGCCGGATCTAGAGATGATAGAAGGAGCACATCCGGGTATATATCATTTGCAGGTTCTAAAATCATTTCTTGGTCATCGAAGAAGCAACCAACCGTGGCATTATCTTCTACTGAAGCCGAATATAGAGGTTTGGCTAATGCAACTCAAGATATCGTGTGGTTAAAGTCTTTGTATACAGATCTTGGACTTCATTCTTCAACACCTCACATGTTTGGTGACAACACAAGCTCACTACATCTAGCAGCCAATCCGCTATACCATGCTAGAACCAAGCATATTGAAGTCCACTACCATTATGTAAGGCAGAAGCTAATGAGCAAGGATATTCAACTATCCTATGTCTCTATACATATGCAATGTGCAGACATGTTGACTAAAGCTCTTGATGGTACAAAGTTAAGTAGATTCAAGTTGATGATTGGCTTGCAGGAAATCAAGAACAATTGAAGACTTATTTGGAGGCCAAGCATGTTAGGCTTGAGGGGGAGCTGTTGGTGCATTTTTCCCAAGCCTACATGCTTGATATGCTTGATATGATCCTCATGTGTAAGTCACATGAGTAGTCATGTGAACACCTCTTGTAAAAGAGTTCATTTTATCTCTTGTAAATGGAAAAAGAAAAAAGGAAAAGGATGGCTTACCTCATCCATGATGTAAAAGCAAACTCGTGGCTCTAACTACATAAATCACAAAATTTGGAGCTGAGGGAATCTCTCCTAACTTTTGAGATCACTTTTAGGTGGAGCCATTCGAACTCGAATTCAAAACTCCCTCCAAGAATAGCTATAAAAAGAGCAAGAAGGAAGCGGCGATTAGCAAGCCTTGTACGTGACCACTTCATGTCATTTTGTAGAGATTCAAGAGCTTACTCCTTAGCTCTATCATTCTACTCCGATTGTGAAAAGATTCATTGCCAATGTGGTTGTAATCATATGTGAATCTATACATTTACTATCATCTACTTCTCTGTTTTGTTCTCTGCTATACTCACTCATAGAAATATCTTCAGAAGGTCATATCTCGAGTTCTACTGAACCTTTTTCAGTGTTTTAAAGTGCGTTTGATAGATCTTACTGTCTACTTTTGGCATACCAATTTTCATAGTCATTGAATATACACATTTGGAGATATCTGCATTTTAATGCTTACTGGTTTATCTTTGCTGAGCCCCGAGAATGGTGGGATGTTCCAGAAATTGATAAATCTTGTTCTCAATGCTCAGGCCATCATTTGAAGTGTTTAAACTTGGAATAGCAAGCGTGTTAAGTCTATTTGCTACGCCCAAAAGGAATTTTTCTAATTCCTACCAGGTTGAGAGCACTATTCATTTTGTCCAGCAGGTGTATGTCCAAAAATAGCAAGTTTTGGGAGCTAGTCATATCGCAACTAGTCTGTCTTGACTTAAACTTTTGGCATACATGTTCCAAAGTACTTGGCTGATATTTTGGTGGATTTAGGAAGCTCAAAAGGTCTACTAATTAACTCTGAAGTCTGAGTTGGCTGGTGTGAAGCTGGATGTAGCAGCACCTACTCATCTTTGGATTGCGTCCACCATCTCTCTTCACATTATCTGCAAGAGATCATACCTGAACTTCCCATCCATCTTTTTTAAATAAAAAATACTAACCTCCTTTTTCATGAACTTGAGTAGTCTAGAGGCTTTTGATTCTTTAAGAGCCTAGGCTCCATTTGACTTATCAAACTCCTCATGAGCCCTGTTGAATGCATGTCCAATAGCATCACTAGTACCTGTGAAATTTCCTTTTTGCCTTGTATTTGCACTTGTGGTGGCTTTGTCTTCAGACACACCTTTGCCTCTGTTTAATCCATTAATCATTGATTCTTGACCTATTTCCACTTGAGCCTTCCCCTTGCTTCTTGTCTGCACCGTAAAAGATTCAATTTCTTCTTAACGCACCACCCTGGTAGATGGAGATGGCACATTGACCTGATCTAACACTTCTTCTTTGTGTACAGAAATCATTTGAATATGGGGCCCAGATGAAGAGGCTTGATTCTTAGGACAACAATTTGTATAGTGGTCCCTAGCCTTTGGGCAGTTCCTGCAAGGAGGGGCATTTTCTGGGAGAGTGCACCTACTTTGATAGTGCCCACATTCTCCACATCTGAAACAAATAATTGGCCTCCTTGGTCCATTTCCAAAGTTATCCCTCTGTCTAGGGGTATAAGTGTTACCTTGATTGGGTGCAGCTTCCATCACATTTGCTAGTGGTAGGGGTCCTCCTTGTGTCCAGTATGTTGTTGCAGGTATTCCCCTTGATTGGCATTCATGAGCCTCATGACCAACTTTCATGCATAATTGGCAGGTCACACTCAACAGAGGACATTCACTTACTATATGCCCTTGCCTGCTGCACATGGAACACCAAAGTCCACTTTTGATGCCACTCCCTTTGAGTTCCCGCAGCTCCTGTCGCAGCTGAGCCAATTCCTCTGCTTGGGCCTCCTCCTCCTTCTAGAGCTTGAGTGCTTCAATCTCCGTTCTCAACTGAGCAACAGCAGCCTCCTCCTCTTTGTAGAGCTTATTCCTTTTTAAGCCCTCCAACTCCTTCCTTAGCTGGATCGCTGGATCCTCCATTTTTGTACCATATGTTTGTTCGGAAGAAGTTGCTCCATATTGGTGCCTTATCTGCTCCAGGCGTGTAGTTGTGTTGATGAACTTCTCTATGGAGGCTATAGGTAACACTAATTCCTTTATTTTGCATTGGGTAGCCATTGGTAGGGGCTTAGCTAACCATTTCTTAACAAAAAAATCATGTGGTGGGTCTGGTAATTTAGCCATCAGTTCCTTGTCCCTAGTCACAAACTCTGGGAACTTTTCTCTTGGACCCAATCTTAAATTTTCTAGTTCTTCTATGATGATCTCCACAGTGTTGCCATGCTGGAATTCATTTTTAAATGCATCTTTCATCAAATCCCAAGTTGTAAAATGGTTTTCAGGAAACTCGCTGAACCACTTATCTGCTAACCCTTCTAATGTGGCAAGGAAGAGAATCAAAAATGCATCCTCCCTACCCATTAAGCCTCTAGTCTTACATAGTGCCAAAAACCTTTCTAATGTGTTCATCCGCATCCTCCTGAGCTAAGCCTTTGAAAGAAGGAAACTTTATATTTAATCTTGAGAGTAAGGTTTCCAAGTCTACCTGTCTCGCCATGCTCTTTACTGATGAGGTTGAAGATAGTGGACTAGAGGATCTTCTAACAACCTTCCTTCTTGTTTGCTTGCAGGTGACCCTCAATGTTTGGGACCGGGTTGCAGTCATGAGCAGCTCATAGTCCACTTAATATGAGACACTTGATAATAATATTTACCTTTTGGTTGATGAAGTAGCATTGTAGTAGCACTGTAGACACGTGATCTCTTCTATACTTTGCACTTGGTTTCTCCCAAGCCCAAATCTCCTTGGAAGTCCCACCAGGCATGCCAAATTTTTTCGGGGGATTCTTGGACAAGAAGGAGTTTGAGGGTTTGTAGGAGAAAAGGAAAAGACAAGAAGAGAAAATACACCTTGGAAGCATCAGCTGATTGATTACACTAAGACAAATACAATGTTGAAGCACAATACAAGCCAATACTTCTGTGCAAAATCCCACATAGTGCTCAATGAAAAACTACCAAATACCCAAAGTCTTCTTGCTGCCGGCTTCCTCTGCACCAGACCTCCACCTGCTTCAAGCTTACCCTTGTGCACACCTTGCACCAAGCTTCCAGTAAGGGGGAGGAATGAATACCTTCTGTCGGCACGCGCACATTGCAAGGAGACCTTGCGATCCTTGGGGGACTAGCTTAGCACTCTCTGCACAATCCCTTAGTCACTCTCCATGCACTCCTTCAACTCCACTTCTCTGCGTTGCACACTAGTGACTCTTGCACTTCCCTCTCTTGCTTCACTTAGACTATGCTCCTCTTGATTACACTAAGGATTGTCCAAGAATAGTCCTTGACTTGATTTGAGTGTGTCGATCACATACGATCCTAACTCCAATAGTATCTTGGTGCTGACTTTGATGTCCCAAGATTGACTTCACAAGTGGCAGCTAAAGACTACTTGTATTGTCCTGTAGTGCCTTTAGACTAAAACCAAAAAATTTAATTGGGGAGCTGTATTTTCACCTGTGCGTACATTGCCGCTTCACATACCTTCACATTTTTCTTTTAAGTCTTCACTTTTGCACATAAGAGGGGGTTCACCTGAACCTTCCAAAACACTTTAAAAAACACTTTGAACCTTAGGGAAATTAGAGAAAATACCTCTGCAATCTGCAACCCACTTTCTCCAATTTACCCTTTGTGGACAATAAATTGTGCACTACTTGTGCACTTTTACACCTGCACTTTAGCACTTTGACTTTGCACCTATTGACTTTGACCTTGACCTTGTTGACTTTGACCAATTGACTTTGACCTTTTGACTTTGACTATAGTTGACGTTGACCAACATGACTTTTATGGGCTCAACAGTTGCCCACCACCTAATGTGCTCTCCACCTCGGAGAGCTATAGCCAAAACTCTGAGCATATAGGAGACCATGATAATGGAGCTGCAAAATCTTGAAGAGGACATCTGAGTAGCAACCAATTCCACCAGAACAAGCACGAGAGAAGAACCAGAAGTGGAATTTTGTTATGGAAAAGCAAAAGGGGGGCAATGGGAGGGTAAAAAGGAAGGGGAATGGAGGGCTGAGGTTGCGGAGATGGATGGGGCAGGGAGGGTTAAGGATGTGGCTGAGCATATTGGTAAAGGGAGGGATTGGGAGTAGGAATCAGGGGTCTGGAGGGGGCTAAAATGATCAAACTGGAGGGCTACAGAGGGTACATATGGGAAACATAAAAACCTAATGTAAGATGAGGTGAGAATAGTCCATGTGGACAATGTGGTGAAATAAAAACATGTGATAAATGTGCTCAAAACATGTGGGTTTTGACCAAAAGTCAGAGAAAAAGTTGGAATTTGGGAAAATAAAGCCAAAATCTGAGTCTAGAGGTGCCAAAAAACATGAAAATGACTCCATTTTTGTAAAAAACGGCCAACCGAGGCACGATCCAGAGCCAAAAGATTTGAGCCATAAAAATTTAAAAAAATAATAAAAATTTATATGTTCTCTAAAATAAAAGGGTCGTCCCTCTTTTTTTTTCTTGACGAATGCTCAAACAGAATTAAAAATAAAAAGAAAATAAAAAATGAAGAAAATAATTAATAAAAGAAAATAAAAAAATTAAAATAATAGAAAATAATAAAATTAAAAAAAAATGATGGGGGGGAGGGTATGTTAGAACCGGCGGGGGGGGGAGAGGGGGGTGGTGGTTGGTCGATGGGGTGGCGGGGGGGCGCGGGGGGGGAGGGGGGGTGGTTGGTCAGTGGGGTGGGCTGGGGGGGGAGGGGGGGGGGGGGGGTTGGTTGGTCGGTGGGGGGGGGGGCTGGGGGTGGTTGGTCGGTGGGGGGTGGTTGGTCGGGGGGGGGGGGTGGTTGGTCATTGCGAGGTGGGGGGGCTTTTTTTTTTAATTTTGGAAAAAACAAAACACCTATGGGGGGGGGGGGGGCTTTTTTTTTAATAATAAATTATGCAAAAAACTGAAGAAAAATACCTAAAAAATCCAAAAAATGGCAAAAAAAATCCAAAAAATCTTCAAAAAATTCTAAAACAGGTTTAGGCTAGTTTGTTCACTCACAACCACAGAGAGCTTCTTTATTCCTCAAATTTGGCAAAAAAAGACACATGAAAAAGGAGAAAAATGCTAGAAAAATTCTAAAAAATGCTTGAAAAATTCTGAAAAAGAATTCCTAAAAATTCCAAAAATTGTACCTTTGCAAAGTTGATGAAATGGCTGCTAAATTTGCTAAAAACGCAAGAAACAAGCATGAAATGGATAAAGAAAACTACTAAAACTTAAGTAAAAATGACGAGAAAAGACTATGTACAACCTGGACAAATTTTGCAGGTTCCAGGTGATCCATAAATCTTCACTTTTGGTAATGATAGGCCTTGAGCCTTGTATTGTTGACTCAGACAGACTCCTCCATAATCTCCAATTGTACTGCACTTCATTGATTTTGTCTTCTCCTTGGGCACACTGGTCATCTGATAGGGGTACCCTAAATCCGTCATTAGAATGTTATCTCCTCCAGCAACTTTATGACTTAATCTGCAAAATTTTATTTTTACTATTCCAACTTCTTCTTCCAGTGGAACCCTATATTTCCAAAGACTGGCAGGTACACCTTCCACATTCTTGTAAAGCCCTGCACTTGCTGTCATAAGAATTGACACAACAGATGATATCCATACCAGTATCCATAAAAAAGTGGCCATTGACATATAAATTGGAGTAGCATCATCACTGCTGCATGTAAGGGCTTTGCTTTTCTTCTCTTTGCTATGGCCTTTGACTGAGACTGTTTCATCCTGAGTGATTTCCTCTTTTTCTTCATATGCTTCTTCTCTACTTGAGTTTGGAAAAATTCCATAGCAGGAAGATGGGTCTTCTACATGGAGCCAAGCCAACATGTTTTCATCTTCATATAAATCTACTCCTTCAAATAGGTTTGCTTCTGGGTTGTCCACCACTTCTTCTTCCATACAAATACCAATTGTTTGCATCATGCTAGTATTTCTTTGATTGTCTGGTCCTTCTTCTAAAATTATCTGCTGCAACTCTTTACCCTCTTGTTTTACCGAAATTGTGTCCTTGCCCCAATCATGCAGCACATTGGCATGCCTTAACCAAGGTCTCCCAATTAACAGGGGGAAGCTTCCTTCTACCTGTGGCAGCCTTAAAACAACAAAGTCCAAGTTAAAGATGGTACCTTGTATCTTGAATGGAACTCTAGGGACCACTCCCATAGGCCTTACTATGCTTTGGTCTGCCATTGTTACAGTGAAGTTGGCATGTTGTGAAGGGTATAGTCCAATCTTTTTCATGGTATATTCAGGCATCAAGTTAATGCCAAAACGACCATCCACAATAACTCCTTGAAACTCATGACCTTTTATAGAGTCTGTTAGCCGAGGGCTCTTGTAATCTCTGAGGGGTGCTTCCCCTACATTTTTATCTTTATGCATAACTGCAGCCTTTGCCACTAAACTTGTTATGGACATTTCATCAATTATCTGCAAGAGTTTTGACTTGAACTTCCTATCCATCTTTATTAAATAAAAAATACTAACCTCCTTTTTCATGGACTTGAGTAGTCTGGAGGCTTCTGATTCTTTAAGAGCTTGGGCTCCATTTGACTTATGAAACTCCTCATGAGCCATGTTGAATGCATGTCCAATAGCATCACTAGTACCTGTGAAATTTTCTTTTTGCCTTGTATTTGCACTTGTGGTGGCTTTGTCTTCAGACACACCTTTGTCTCTGTTTAATCCATTAGTCATTGATTCTTGACCTATTTCCACTTGAGCCTTCCCCTTGCTTCTTGTCTACACCGTAAAGATTCAACTTCTTCTAAATGCACCACCCTGGTAGATGGACATGGCACATTGACCTGATCTAACACTTCTTCTTTGTGTACAGAAATCATTTGAATATGGGGCCCAGATGAAGAGGCTTGATTCTTAGGACAACAATTTGTATAGTGGTCCCTGGCCTCTGGGCAGTTTCTGCAAGGAAGGGCATTTTCTGGGAGAGTGCACCTACTTTGATAGTGCCCACATTCTCCACATCTGAAACAAATAATTGGCCTCCTTGGCCCATTTCCAAAGTTATCCCTCTGTCTAGGGTTATAAGTGTTACCTGATTGGGTGCAGCTTCCATCACATTTGCTGGTGGTAGGGGTCCTCCTTGTGTCCAGTATGTTGTTGCAGGTATTCCCCTTGATTGGCATTCATGAGCCTCATGGCCAACTTTCCTGCATAATTGGCAGGTCACACTCAACAGAGGACATTCACTTACTATATGCCCTTGCTTGCTGCACATGGAACACCAAAGTTCACTCTTGATGCCACCCCCTTTGAGCTCCTGCAGATCTCGTCGCAGCTGAGCCAATTCCTCTGCTTGGGCCTCCTCCTCCTTCTAGAGCTTGAGTGCTTCAATCTCCCTTCTCAACTGAGCAACAATAGTCTCCTCCTCTTTGTAGGGCTTATTCCTTTTTAAGCCCTCCAGCTCGTTCCTTAGCTGGATCACGAGATCCTCCATTTCTGTACCATATGTTTGTTGGCAAGAAGTTGCTCCATACTGGTGCCTTCTCTGCTCCACGCGTGTAGCTGTGTTGATGAACTCCTCTATGGAGGTTGTAGGTAACACTAGTTCCTTTATTTTGCATTGAGTAGCCATTGGTAGGGGCTTAGCTAACCATTTCTTAACAAAATAATCATGTGGTGGGTCTGGTAATTTAGCCATCAGTGCGTTGGCCCTAGTCACAAACTCTGGGAACTTTTCTCCTAGACCCAATCTCAAATTTTCCAGTTCTTCTATGATGATCTCCATAGTGTTGCCATGCTGGAATTGATTTTTAAATGCATTTTTCATCAAATCCCAAGTTGTAAAATGGTTTTCAGCAAATTGGTTGAACCACTTATCTGCTAATCCTTCTAATGTGGTAGGGAAGAGAATAAAAAAGGCATCCTCCTACCCATTAAGCCTCTAGTCTTACATAGTGCCAAAAACCTTCTAATGTGTTCATCCGGATCCTCTTGAGCTAAGCCTCTGAAAGAAGGAAACTTTATATTTAATCTTGAGTGTAAGGTTTCCAAGTCTACCTGTCCCGCCAGGCTCTTTATTGATGAGGTTGAAGATAGTGGACTAGAGGATCTTCTAACAACCTTCCTTCTTTTTTGCTTGCAGGTGACCCTCAATGTTTGGGACCGGGTTGCGGTCATGAGCAGCTCATATTCCACTTAATATGAGACACTTGATTAGAATATTTACCTTTTGGTTGATGAAGTAGCACTGTAGTAGCACTGTAGACACGTGATCTCTTCTATACTTTGCACTTGGTTTCTCCCAAGCCCAAATCTCCTTGGAAGTCCCATCGGGCGTGCCACATTTTGTTGGAGGATTCTTGGACAAGAAGGAGTTTGAGGGTTTGTAGGAGAAAAGGAAAAGACAAGAAGAGAAAATACACCCTGGAAGCCTCTGTCGATTGATGACACTAAGACAAATACAATGTTGAAGCACAATACAAGCCAATACTTCTGTGCAAAATCCCACAGAGTGCTCAATGACAAATTACCAAATACCCAAAGTCTTCTTGCTGTCGGCTTCCTTGCACCAGACCTCCACGTGCTTCAAGCTTACCGTTGTGCACACCTTGCACCAAGCTTCCACTAAGGGGGAGGAATGAATACCTTCTGTCAGCACGCACACACTACAAGGAGACCTTGAGATCCTTGGGGGACTATCTTAGCACTCTCTGCACAATCCCTTAGTCACTCTCCATGCACTCCTTCAACTCCACTTCTCTGCGTCGCACACTGGTGACTCTTGCACTTCCCTCTCTTGCTTCACTTAGACTATGCTCCTCTTGCTTACACTAAGGACTGTCTAGGAATAGTCCTTGCCTTGATTTGAGTGTGTCGATCACGTACGGTCCTAACTGCAATAGTATCTTGGTGCTCACTTTGATGTCCCAAGATTGTCTTCACAAGTGGGAGCCAACGACTCCCTGTTTTGTCCTGTAGTGCCTTTAGACTAAAACCAAAAAATTTAAATAGGGGACCATATTTTCACCTGTGCGTACATTGCTGCTTCACATACCTTCACATTTTCCTTTTAATTCTTCACTTTTGCACATAAGAGGGGGTTCACCTGAACCTTCCAAAACAGTTTAAAAAACACTTTGAACCTTAGGGAAATTAGAGAAAATACCTCTGCAACCTGCAACCCACTTTCTCCAATTCACCCTTTGTGGATAATTAATTGTGCACTACCTGTGCACTTTGACAGCTGCACTTTAGCACTTTGACTTTGCACTTGTTGACTTTGACCTTGACCTTGTTGAGTTTGACCAATTGACTTTGACCTTTTGACTTTGACTTTAGTTGACTTTGACCAACATGACTTTTATGGGCTCAACATGCTTCATCATCCACTTTCTTTGCCTTTCCTTTGTTATCTTTGGACTTGTTTTTATTAGTGTATAAACCTAAAGATTCATTAGCTTTAGAGCTTTCTCCATTTTTTATAAGCTTTGCCTCTTGAGTGAGTAATTGTCCAATGAGTGTATTGAAATCACGTACATGCATGTCCATGTACAAATCCATAGTTGTGGTGAATGATTCCCACATGTCATCTACTTTCAATCCATTGATGACCTGCCTTACAATTTGCTCTTCATCTATTACCTCTCCAATGCTTCCCGACTGATCTGCTATGTTCTTGAGCTTTGTGACAAAATTAGTCACATTTTGTTTGGGAGCCTTCTTGGGAGTTGTAAAATCCAGCCATAGTTGATGCTTGCTAGCTTTAGTACTTGAAGAGAAGAAAGCTTCAAGTGCATCCCACACTTCTTGAGATGTCTTACAACTTCTAATGTAAGGCAACAAAAAATATGAGATAGAGTTGAAGAGATAAGACCTTGCAAGTGCATCCTTGGAGCACCATGTGCTCAATCTTTCTTGCTCTTCTTGTGTTGGTTGACTTTTGTTCCTAAAACTTCGCATAACTTCATCTCCAACCACATAACCATATAAACTTCTACCTTGGAGATAAGCTTCCATTCTTAATGACCAAGTTGAGTAGTTACCTCTGTCCAATTTTTCGATTGATGAAGGAAATCCATCTGCCATGTTGTCCAACCTTGCTGTGATACCACTCAGAAGAGATGGATAGGTATGTGCTTGAAGATGAAGAGGTGTTGCAAAATCCTTGATCTAAACCAACCAAATGAACTCCATGATTATGTGGTGGGCCCTTTTGGCTTGTGAATAGATGTATTAGACACCCTATGTACCTTGGAAGATCACCCTCAAAAAGATAGATCAAAACAGATAAGTTGGAGTTAGCTCAGAGGTGAAGAACTTGCTATTTTGGTTCATACACATGTCGAGTGTTTTGCATAATTCTCTGAGCACAACAGCAATTAGCTTAATTCCTTTTGGTGTAGTCTAGTTAAATTACAGAGCTGACTTTCAAGAGTAATGGCATAAAAAATAATGAACCACACTGGGAATGATGTTTAACAAGTGATAACATCATCCTGATTTTCACGGGCTGCTATAGTAATCAGATGAGTGAGCAGAAAAATGAACATAAATCATGCTTTAAGACTCCAATGATTATGAAAATTTGTATGCTTATACAAGACAGTATGCTATATCCAAGAGGATTTAAATCCTAGAATTTGAATAAGTACACACTGAGAAACATCTCTAACAAGATGAGTGAAAAGGTCGGGTACCTAACTGAGAAGTGAAAATGAATAGACAGGGTTGACTTCAACTAAACATAACTCAATATTGAAACACCCAAATGAAATGAACATTGGTGAGCATATAGTAGACTCATAGAGCTAATGTTACCAAGTTAAAGCACTGACAATGATGCACTAAGCTTAGAGAAACCATCTCTGCAATCTCACTGAGAAAACTAAGAGATATGGCAGTGAGTAGTACGCTTCACAAGAACATGGAAATATGAACTCAAATGATCATGAAAATGAAAGTATATTGATTTTACAACACAATGAACTTACTGATACATATGTGTTCCTTAGAATCACACCTTGATATGGCATAACGCTTAGCTCTTTGAGGTCTTTTCTGAGGTCTCTCTAACCACGACTAAAGCTGCCATCTATTTATAGTTGAGCTTGGGAGGCTAACTTCCCTCAATCACTCTCCAATCAATTAGTGATTTATTTGATTCTGTATCTACCAAAAATCACAAATTCGTGGCTCCTCTTTCCCGTTTTGATCAAGTGGACTCAACCACTTAAGATTCTTTCACTTTTACATTAAGTAAAGTCTTCAAAAGTTACAAGAGGTAGTTCACAAGTGAACTTTACATTGTCTTCATTTTAAGGTTTCTTCTTTGAATTTGTGGGACTCAAGCCAATACTTAGGCGTGTCATAGACTTGCTCCAACAATGGGGACACCAGTAGTGCAAGACACCAATCGGGCTAATAAGGAGACTATGTTACATCCTCTTTCTATCCCCATTGTTCAATCTTCAATGCAAGATTAGAGTGATTGATAAAATTCCAATGTTATACACTAAAGAGCTAGACTAGAAAGAACGAGCATTATTGATGTCTTTTATGACCATGAATTTTGAAGAAGTAGTTGTATGGGTAATGAAGGAACCAAAAATAATAGGAAAAGGTCTAGATTGAATAATAAAGCCATTTAATGTACCATATGGCGTTGTGAAGGGAAAACCCATGATCTACATTAAGAAAAGTACCCAATAGTATCCAGAACAAGACCTAAATTTCAAAACTACTACTTTCAATTATACACAAGAAGAGTTTGGTGAAGCAGATCCTATTTGGAAAAGAGGATTTTTGGAGAAGAATCCAACCTTTTAGGTGCATTGGAAAGAGTCACCATACTACAAATAAATCCATCTTTTTGTCCTATGCCAAGATGCCCCCCATGGGCCAAAATTTTGGGAAGATCAGCAAATCCATAAAATAAATAAGTAGTGGCTCAATTTTCCATTATTACCAAGCCTGTCACATAGTTATTTGCCAATGAAATATTATATGGTCAAAACCATCAAATTTTGGCTATCTAGACACGCTCATGTCCCAAATCTAGAAATTAAGTTCAAAAATAAAATACTCAGCATGATACTAACAATATTGAAAGTTTTCAAACACGTCAAATATACATTTTTGAACTTCATTGACACCAAGCAAGGCAAAAATTTCTTGCTTTTTTATCTCTCTATCACACCCAGTCACTTGATGATAATGAAGTATTACTCATGCAGAATGTTTTTACTGATTCCTTACCTAGAAATGTTCAAAGAAGCATTTTTTTATAGGATTTTTTGAAGTGGACTCAGAGAAATTTTTGAAGATCTCATCTAATCTACTTGCTCGATTAGTAGCTTATGAGATCATTTTTTTTTTGAATCATTGTCAAGATCCACATGATGGAATTAAATGAGCAAAATGGAAAGAATTCATGATCAGAGAAGCCAACCAGATAACCACATAGAAAAGTAGGTATATCAAACCTACACAAGTTGCCAGTAAAAGCCTCTTGAGGATAGAGAGTTCAGGAGGAAGGACATGTGGAAGGGGAAACTACTAAAAGAAGCAAAAGGACAAAACTAAAGAAAAAGATAATTCATTAAAACACTACTCTCTATCCAAAGCCACACAAAGGCACACATCGTGATAAAAAAAGATACAAAGCAGTTAAAGATACGGGCTGAAGGAATGCATCAAGTCCTAAAGGGTGTGCACATAGAAATAGGAATAGGATCTTTGAAGCACCACCCTGAAGTCTAAAAGTTACAAAAAGGTAAAGAGTGACAAATAGCCTTGCCTCACAATGGGAAACGCTATTATTACTGCTAAATGTGTGTGTGGCAAAAGAAGGATAATACAACAACCCTAGTGTATCAATATAAGGAATATCAAAGGCAAGATGGAGGCATTAGATTGAGGCTTGGACAAGGTAACAAATAGCCTTAGGTTTTCAAGGCTTCCTCTACCGCTGGTATCATGTGGTTAGATGAAATATACACAAGGAAATCAGAACATGAGTCAGAGAAGAATATGTGAGAAAGAGGTGAGACAATTGATCCATATACGAGTTGCACATTAGAAAAACGCTCCACCTATGTGTCAGGAAAACCCACAGAAGCTTGTCAAGGCACGAGAGAGAGTAATAGGGGAAGAGTGTTAGAGAGGATAGAAGACACGAAAATAGAAGAAAGAAGAGAAGAAAAGTAGGCCCAAAAATTTTCAATAAATGGCTAATTTTCTTCTCCAAAAACCCATTATAAAATCTTGAGAAGCTTTGTAATTGCTTTAGAGGAGTCCTCTCGATGCATGATCCCTGAAGAATGTAGCATTCCCTTTGTACAAGAGTGGGAGCTTCGTGATTTCTAGAGAAAGTGTCAGTCTCGTATGTGAAAGGACCCAAATTAGGGCACATGTATAAGTCACTTGTGACTCTTTTGTAAAGGCTTTTGCCATTTTGAAGAAGTAAGTAGCAAAATTTTAAATTTTCTTTTTCTTGTCCCTATATCTTCTTCCTCATGAGCTTTTGTGTGTGTTTGAGGCATTGAATGTGTATCTAGAGGTGTTGTCTACTCCTTCCCCATCTCTTTTTGTTGTTAATGTGTGTGTAAAGCATAGAAATTCTATAAGTGAGAGTCGGTGTTTCTTGCAACTCTATTTTTTGGCCATAACTTGAAGCACAAAGGATTGATTGAGCTAAAATAACTACCATTGGATACTTCTCTTTGAGTGTTTTGAAGTGAATCACTATTGACCATAGTCAAGTATTGGAGCTAATATATACCACCCAATATGTGTTTTTTATTGCATGAAGTATTGCAATACACACTATCTTGTAAGAGGTGTTGTGTGAGAAGGATGTTCCCTATTTGCTTGCTTTGCTTGACCCTTACAGACATTATTCATCATTTATGCACATGTCTTTATACACTTGATTGGGTTGGATTCCTGAATGGATAATTTAATGTGTGTATCAATGCCACTACTATATGCTTTTTGTTGATGATTGAGTGTATAGAGTAATTTGAGCCACATAGCCTCTTTTGTTGCATTTGCTAAGCCTTTATATTTTGCCTCTGTAGATGACAATGCCACAGTTGTTTGCTTATTTGATGACCATGATATTAGCTTTGAACCTACAAAAGATAAGTAGGCAGAAGTGCTCCTCCTATCATCCTTGGAGCCAGCCTAGTCTACATCAGAATACATCTTGATAACAAAATTAGAAGTGAATGGATAAAACAACCCTTTGTTTATGGTACCCTTCAAATATTTTAAGATTCTCTTGGTAGCTTTCAAGTGAGGTTTTCTTGCTGTATGCATAAATTGGCTTAATGCACTTACTCCATAACATATGTCCACTCTTGTTAGGGTTACATAGCTGAATTTCCCAACAATCATTTGGTAACCTGTAATATCTTCAAAAAAGTCTCCATCATGAGAACTAAGTTTATGATTGCGTTCCATGGTTGTACCTGCAATTTTGGTGTTCTCCATCTTGAATTTTACCAACATATCATGAATGTACTTCCTCTTATTAATAAGCACACCAGAATTTGTATAGAGAAGTTCTAATCCAAGAAAATATGTTGTTGCTCTAGCACAATGGTGAGAACCACGTTAAGAAGCTCCACCTCCTTAATGTCAATCCATGGAAGAGATAGGAGTGATATGAAAATCGTGAATGTGAGATGAAGTGAGAGTGAAGGTGAGAAGCATAGAGATGCACACACACATACACACACACAACGAAGAGACAAGCAAGACACAATGGAAGGTGAGAAATCAACTCTATTACTCAAGAACACTCTTACAAGCTCAAAATAGCTCTAAGCTCTTCTCTACTCAAAATAAGCTAACCTCAAAAATGAGCTCTCTAGCTCTTTTTATAGATTCTAGACTAGTTTTGACCGGTTTCACATCTAGTGACCGGCATAGTTAAAAAATAGGTCCTAGATGCTATTTGAAAGGGTAAACGGTGTCTAAAAATAACCAAAATTGGTACACACATTCTACCTAAGCTCCTCAAGCTCGAGGACTCCTCGGCTTGCACAAAATGGAGCTATAAATTAAAAAACAGATTTTTTCTATGTTACATATGTTACAATAGTGATGAAAATCACTGTTAAATGTTTTGAGAAGTAATTATAAAACATAAATCTTCAAAAAGTTGATTCTACTGACTCCCTGCTCTGTCTTTACATGCTTCCACGTCTTCTATGCCTCTGGCTGCTGCCAACACCCCCTCCCTCTCGCTTGTGTCGTCCGCGACAGAACCTTGTTGTGAGGTCTGCCAGATATAGTTTTGTAGTAGTTCCTGAGCGAGGGTGTGTTCAGATATTCGAATTCCTCGGGCCAGATCTGCCTCGAGTTTCTCCCATTCAATTGGTTGCGGTTCATCAGATGGTGGGAGCCGATAATGCGTGGAATAGACCATCTGTTCACAGGTAAAGAGTTGTAAGAGGTGTGTAGGCCTGCTGATGAACACTTGTGAATGGTATTCCCAGAAACCGTTTGTGAACATCTCTTCGAAGGTTTGCTTGTAGCACGCCGGTAAATACTTGATTCTGCAATGCCAGGCGTAACACACCCGTAGCGATGGCGTTGTACTCATATCATATGCAAGATCCAAATTGCCATGTTCGAAGCCCGGGGTGTTTACATGAGGTGCCTTAACGCGTCGGAAGACTTTTAAAACCATTTGCATCATGTCAAAGATTTTGACAGTCATGTGCGCTGCTATATCATCCATATGCTTTAAGAAAGGGAGCCAGTGGCGAATCGTTGCCATCATGTATCCCACTGTTGGTAGTTCGATGGGTGGCTTGAAATATGGGTAATTTAGCCAATCCTGGCATTGCTTGTTGAATGATCATCCATTAACATTCGCATTGATTCTGAGGGCATGACCTTAAAGCGACTGGGGCTTAATGGTTGGTCTAGCTGATCCAGAGCAGCTTCTAAATTTTCTCTGTTCTGTTCTTGTAAGCGTTGATTCTCTTCTTTTGCTGCTGCCAAGTGTCCTCTTAAGAGTCCCATATTTCTCATTAATGTTGTGTTGCGAATTGTCTGGGCTCTAAGCAAGTTGTAAAGATCAACGGTGGCCTCTTTGGTTTTCTCTTCACTTTCTAGTTCCACCTTGTGATAAGCCTCGCGTAGTTTTTGATATCGGGTGTTCAACGAGGCATTCTCAATAGACAATGAGTTAAGCTGCGATTCTAATTCATTCGTTGTCTTTTGCAGTGCTTGATAATTCGTTCCTAAGGATATAAACTCATTGCATACTTGAGTCATACATGTGAACATCTGTTGAAATGCTGCATCGATGGTGGGTGATAAAATTAGTGATGGAGCGAATGTAGTTGCGGTGTGAGTGGGTGCTGATGCAAGGGGTAAGGGAAAGGGGGTTGGGAAAGTGGATGCTGTGGTGATTGTGGAAAATTGTGATGTGCCTAGGTAGGGTCGTGCCATGAATGAAGTCAGTGGTGGTGCAGTGGGTGGTGAGATATCCATGTCGCTGGATGTGGTGTCCAGTGCGGTGACTGTGAATAGTGGTGTGATCGTGGGTAAGTGTGTGGGTGTAAATACAAGATTTACAAAGGTTGAAGAGTAATTTACAGAGGGGTTGCCTTGTATGTTTTGGTGGAAAGGGGAAAGAGGAATTACGATAGGTCGGGGGGGGTGAGACTGGGGAGAAGGTTAATGGGGGTGGGAATGGAAAAAGATGCCTTGGAGGTGTGGGGAAGGATCGGAAAGATGGAGGGAGGAACTCACCGGATAGGAAGGTGGATGTCCTAGGTGGTAGAATAGGTTGAGTGATTGTGGACATGGTGAGAGGAATGGATGTTACAAGGGCTTTTGCTACTTCGCCATGGAAGGGGGTGGATGGTCTGGGAGAAGGAGGATGTATGGGGGAGACTGGATGGATGAGAGGTGAAGGAGGAGCGGTGGGGGTGATGAATACTTCTGTCATAGTGGTGGTATGTACAATAGTGGTGTGGGGTGGAGAGTTGACAAGGATAGCTTCTTCGGTGGCAGATCTTTCAGGAATTAGGCATGCTTCCCTGGCCTATTTTGAAGATTGAGCACCTGTCGGGACTCGAATGTATTCACTCGGTTTTGAAAGTAGTCGCACTCTGCGAGGGTCAAGCTGCGGTAACGGTTTCCTCTGCAAATATCTTAAGGCTTCGGTAGGTCCGACTGATTTAACAAGCTCTCTGAAACCTCTGATGTATACTTCTTTGAACCCGCCTGAGACAAGGTCTTGTTCTATGAGTGTTTGGCTCTCTTCTTCAGTCAACTTCTTAGGTGCCCAAACCTTTTCCATAGTACGATACAACTTTGTGATGGCCAGTGTATAAGTTGCTGCTTCGAAGGTTTCATCTTCATGCGTACTAGTATCATTGTGGGTGTCCGTTTGCTGTCCTTGTTCGTTTGTCTGTACATGCTCTTGGGATTCATGAGTGCCCTAACTGGCTTCATCATCGCCTCATCATCATCAGTTTCTGTTCTTTCTTCCTCGGAACTAGATACTGGTTGTCCTTGTGGTTGGTCTCGGGGTGTGGTCGGGTAGCTTGGACATTCATATTCTTGAGAAAATATCTGTCCTTTTGAGAGCTAAAATTCATTGGAGAAAGCATCCGGCATTTCAAAATCAAAGGTTGTATCCAGTGGCTCTGCTTCCATGTTAGGTATCAGAAAACAAAAAGCTTCTGCACCAATAGTGGTGGGAACTTCTACTGCCGTGGTGGTAGGTTCTGGGGTTGTGGCTACTTGAGGAGCAACTATACTAGTAGTGAAGTCCGTGATAACTGGTCTTGATAACCGTATGCGAATGGGTTGTACAGATGTAGTGGCTTCTGTAGGTGATGGTTCTGGAGATGGTTGAGGAGAGGGTGATTCAGGGACCTGAAGGCATGGGATGGTACCTCTCATACGCTTTCCTGATCGTGCTTTGCTAGCCTTCCTAGCTTTCTTGGTGGTTCCTTTATATGCCTTTAACTCTTCACAGGTCATGGCACGCTCTATGGGCAAGTCATATGCCAAACACATGTATACGATTCTTGTTAGAGTGCAGCATCCATTGATTACCTTCTTTCTTTCCCAACGGTGCTGTGCTAAGTAAAGCTGATCAATGATCCAGCCTGCTAGATCTACCATCTGGGGTCCAGTACATGCTAAGTATAAACCAAACCAAATTCTTTTGTGGGGCATGGTAAATTTATCCTGTGCGGGAAAAGCAAAATGCTGCATACATATCCGTAGTGGTTTTGAAAGCTCAGGTGTGATCGCCGAAATCTCTTCCCATTTAGTAGCATCCCCACGTTTCATAGGTTCTGGAATTAACCTCTCTCGCTCTGTCAGCATGTGGGTCCCATGTATCTTGATTGCTGCACGAATCAAATCTTTGGAAAGATAAAACCTCTTATATGGCGGATCATTTACCAAGGATGGCAAGATGAAGGTGCCGGGTAAATCCTTGTTCTTTGAGGCTATCAGTGTTGTGACTAAATAATAACATCTGTAGAAGTCAGGTTTAGGCAGAGGATCTCTGAAATACTCGGTGAAGCCTACTCTTGCCCAAACATGCGTTAAATCTTCTGTGTTCTAGAGCCTTTCGAACTCTCTTGAGAAGAATTGATATTTGCCCTAGGTACGGTTGTCAAAAGTCAAATTTTCCTCAAAGATAAAATCGGCATCCGCTAATGGTCCTTCTAAGCCTTGAAACCAGTGAGAATTATGATGAATCTTCTCAGTGTATCCTCTAGGAGGATCGTCAATAGGCATAGGTCCTGGGAATCCCTGAAACTCTGGTGGTTGAGCTCTGGGATGTGGTTCTACGAGTAGTTCTCCAATATTAGCCACTGGTGCACTAGGGCCAGCTTCTAATGGTCCTTCTGCCTGCATGCTGAATGATGCGAATGTAGCGATCTGCTACAAAAGATTAACACATTAGCATGGAAATTAATTATGATCCCATTAAAGTGAGACCGCAATCCCTTTCCATAACCGATGTGTAACCTGTGTAGCCGAGTGTGGTGATGTGGTGTATGGAATGATTGTTGCAGAACTAATGCATGTCGCTAGACACCTACATGTTTTCAGATAATGCATACATGTCTTGATGAGAAGTTTAGCATGAGTGATGTGAGGTTATAGTATGTGAATTTATACAAGGTTTAGTTATGGATGAGTTATTACAAGGATGGTGTTCAG
The DNA here is from genome assembly GCA_020310875.1 of Ceratopteris richardii. Lineage (NCBI taxonomy): Eukaryota > Viridiplantae > Streptophyta > Polypodiopsida > Polypodiales > Pteridaceae > Ceratopteris > Ceratopteris richardii. The sequence goes on from CM035420.1 coordinate 2,369,673, forward strand.
TCGGGGTGGGGGTAATGTTAGATAAGGGGGTCGGAGAAGATATTTGGATACGTTTCGGTATCAATTTCCTAAGAGTTTCAGGGTGGGTGGAAAGTCTCTGCTGAGGGACAAAAGTTCAGATCGGATGTGGTGGTATTGAGGGGTGAAGAGATTTCTGAGGGGTAGATATTACATGGCTTGAGGGTTGAGCTATGATACACTATTTAGGTACCCAAATCTGCGTGGTTGTGGGTCGATTCATGAGATACTTCTTGGCGATCCAAATTTTTCGTAAGTTTGTACTCGTAGAAGAAGGTCGAGTGGACGTGGGATACTGCTTCTGCTTCTGTTGAGACTTCTTCTTGTCCTCGTCTGCACTGGTGAAAGCTATCGGTGGTTGTTGTCCTTTCGGCACCCATATCTGTTTCGTGCCACTTGTTCTGTGATGCTGATACTGCTTCTTTCTTCCGTGTGTCATCTGATATTGTCGTCGGTCTGGGTTCCTCTGTTGTGACTGACTCTTCTGTGGTTGAGGTTGAGAGGTCTGATTGACTCTCTGCTTTGGAAAAGAAGGGAGGTCCAACACTTGCGTGACTTGCCCATTAGGAAGTGCTCCGTTTTGTACCTTTAAACTAGGCCAATCCGCAGCAAGTGTGGAAGGATGAGCACCGCAGGGTATTGTGCCCATCTAGCCACTAATGGTCCCCATTTGTCCGCAGATGAAGTCCACCTGACCGCTGCTGGAAGACCAAGGGAAAATCTCTTGACAACCTTTTAGGTGGCAACTATCCATCGGCAAGCTCTCATGGGTTGACTTTGGAGGGAGCATGCTTAGCCGAGGGATTTGACCGAATATCTTTTGGTCCTTCGTCGCAAGCATTTCATAGGGTCGAGGGTCATGTTCCTCAGGTGGAGGGTGGTTAGGGAAGTCAAGCGGTATCAATCGCTTCTGATCTAAGGTTCCAATCTGCAAGGAGCCTTGTCTAAGATTTAGGTCCACTGAGTGATCGTATAGCCAATCTTGGCTAAGGATTAGGGGTTCTATCAAGTCCTCGTCATGGCACACTAGTAGCTTCGCTGTCATGGTCGCATCATGTATGAGGATAGGAAGATCCACCTCACCCATGCAAGGGGTTTCCATGCCTCCTAGCCCTATGAGGTATGCCTCAATTGGCGTCCTGAGTCCTTATAGTGGGACCATCTAATCGCAATGGTCGCAGCACCTGAGTCAATTAAAGCCCTGAGCTCTTGGCAAGGGTTGCCGTACTCTAGCCTGACTGTAATGAATGGTCTCCTATCCACTATGTTAGGATGAGTACTTGACTTTGCTTGACACATGGCCATGGGGTATCTGGGAGTTGTTTCCAGATGGTTATAATGTTCTCTCCCTAGTCCTTGTCTTCTTAGCTTCATGCGCTTAATGTGTTCTATAGCTTCTGCCTGAGCTTTAGCTCGTATTGTATTTTCTTCCTCCTTACGTTTCTTTTCCAACGTGAGTCGTTTAAGCATATCCTCAGTAAGAGGTTCTTGATATAACTTGACTCTACAACCACTAATGTAATTAGGCATTATGTCTCCTTCTACGGTGGCTAATTGTACTGCTCCACTTGTCGAGAGTTTGTTAATGATCATAGGTCCATAACCTCGCCTTTCCAGTTTCCGTGCGTGTTGTTTCAGTGTATATACTAGAACTAAATCTCCTTCTTTTAAGCCTTTATCTTTCACATGTGCATCAAAATATGCTTTCTGTCGTTTCTTTGCCGCGTATATTCCTGCGGCTGCTTTCAGCCTGGTTTCTCCTAATCGTTCCAAGTCCATTATTCTTGCTGATAATTCATGGCCGGTCCACTGATGTTCTTGTGCAACCTTAAGGGTCGGTATCAAGAAGTCCAAAGGAAGCACAGCATTCTGACCAAAAACCATCTAAAAGGGAGTTGCATTGAGTACGGTCTTATAGGCCACTCGATATGCCCAAACAGTGTGGTGTAATTGTTTGTCCCAATCTAAACGTTTGTTGTTCACGAGTATTGTCAATACGTTACAAAGGATCTTGTTAGTGCTTTCAGCCTGACCATTGGCCTGAGGATAATATGGTGTGGATTTCTTGTGAATCACCATAAAATCCTGTAACAAATATTCAATGACCTGGTTTAGAAAGTGAGTTCCTTGATCGCTCACTAACTCTATAGGCAATCCATATCTTGTAAAGACATTTTCAAATAAGAACTTTGCAGTCATGTGTGCATCATTCTTTTTCGTGGCTTTTGCCTCTACCCATTTGGTAAGATAATCGGTCGCAACAATAATGTATTCAGCATGTGTACCTTTTGCAAGGGGGTTAATGGGTCCTACAAAGTCTATGCCCCACTTAGAAATGCACGTCCTCCCATCATGGGTTTCAATGGCATTTCATCTCTGCGAGTAGGAAACTGAGTTCTCTAGCACACATCACATCTCTTTACATAGGTATGAGCATCCATGTGAAGAGTGGGCCACCATAATCCTGCAAAGAGGATGTCTTTGATTATCCTATCGGGTCCAAAATGACCTCCTGCAACATCTTGGTGTGTAGTCTCTAGTACGCTTAAATAATCGCTTTCATGAACACATTGTCTTAAATATCCATCTCGTCCTCATTTGTATAGGTTGTCACCGATAAGTGAATAGTCTTGAGCTTCCTGCTCTAGACTGCATTGTCATGCTAAGGTCATTCCTTGAGGGAATGTGTTCGTCCTCAAGTAGGTCACTAAAGGTTCACTCCATTTTGGTGTGAGAGACACATGATATAATGTAGCATGTTCTACTGGTGGTCTTTCACAACAAACCTGGCATTCTTTACACAACTTGTAGACATCTGCTTCCATTGAAGGCCAATATACTCCTAGTCTATGCAGAGTCTGTAATGTTCGATGTTTCAAGTGATGTTGCTTTAGTGCACCTATGTGTGCTAATTGCAACCAATTTGCATGTTCTGATTCATCTACACAACAAGCAAGAATCTTTTGATTATCCTGTTTATATATACTTCCTGTTATTATTTGATATCTTTGAGACTTCGTAATTTCTCCTTCCTTGGTCCTTATCCTCGGATTCTTGGGTCCATATGTGAGAATAGGGACTATAGACTTAGCCCATTCTGGTGCTATCTCAAGATTAAATAGATATGCATCTGGTAATTCATCTACTATTCCTTGAGGAGCTTCTCCTGAGGTTAATCTCGAAAGGTGGTCAGCTCTGAGATGTGTCTTTCCTTTCCTGACTACCACTTGGAAGTCATACTCCATGAGTAATAGAAACCAACGTATCAATCTTCCCATGTTACATGGCTTGTTTACTAAGTACAATAATGCTTGATGATCTGTAAAGAATTTGAACTTATTCGCCAACAAATAATGCTTGAATTTCTTTACTGCGTAGATCATTCCTAATCCTTCTTATTCTGTAGTGGTGTAATTTCTTTCTGCTAGATTCAGCTGTCTGCTCGCGTACGCTATGGGGAGATCTATATTACCTTCACTCATGGGTTGTGCTAGCACACATCCTATGGCATAATTGGATGCATCCACATGTACATGGAATGGCTTTCTCCAATCCGGGGTTGTCAATATAGGTGCTGAGCACAAACGTCTTTTAAGTTCATTGAATGAATTCTCACACTTGTCTGTCCATTCAAACTTGGTCAAAAGAGAGTACAATGGCTTGGCTATGATTGGATACATGTGTATGAATCTCCTATAATAATCGCAATGGCCCATAAATGCCTGTACCTCTTTTACATTATTTGGTCTAGGTAGATCTGCAATTACCTTCACTTTTTCTTCATCCATGGAAATTCCATTTTTTGACACAATGTGTCCTAGAATTTTGCCTTGTCTGACCATGAAAACGCATTTTTCTGGGTTCAAACAAACCTGATATTCTTGACATTTGTCAAATACTTGTCTTAACTCTGGGATATGTGTCTGTCTCATATTTGAATGAGCACATAAGTCATCAACATAAACTTCCAAATTCTTGCGTAAGAATTCCTTAAAAACATGACACATGAGTCGCTGGAAAGTAGCGGGTGCATTTGTTAAGCCAAATGGCATCACGCGAAATGCAAATATGCCACATTCTGTGGCAAAAGCCGTTTTGTGTTGATCTTTTGGAGCAATGGCTACTTGATTATAGCCTGAGAAACCATCAAGAAAGCTGTAAACTTCCTTGCCCGCAACTCTTTCCAATAAGTGCTCTGTGATAGGAAGAGGATAACTATCTCTAATCGTGGCTGCATTAACTTTTTTAAGGTTAATACACACACACAATTTTCCATTCTTCTTGGGCACAACCACAATGGGGGATACCCATTCAGTATGCTCAATTTCGTAAATGAATCCTGCTTTTATCAGACGATCTATTTCTTCTTTAATCTTCGCAGCGTAGTTATCATTGTACGTGTATGGTTTCTGTTTTGTTGGTTTTGCATCTGGAGTCATAGGGATTCTATGAGAACATATATCTGGGTCTACTCCTTTTAGATCTTTGTAACTCCAAGCAAAAACATCTCTATATTCGTGCAATAGGGAAATTAATTCTTCTTCTTCTTCAGCTGTCAAATCATGCCCAATGTATGTACATTTCTCTTCTTCTCCTTCGATGGCAACTATTATTTTTTTGGTTTTCTCTCGATTATCATATACTTCTCCAACGTCAGCTTTTCTATTAGGCATTCGTACCATGATCCGTCTATCTTCTATTTCATACTTCTTCAAGTTCTTGGGAACCTCAAACAAGGATTCTTCTTCTTGTGACATGCTTTCTTTCTTCTTCCTTTTCTTACCTTCACACTTAGTGGTCACTTGTGTAGCTAACCTCACCTCATTCATAATTTCTTCGTGTCTCTGAGGATAAGTTTCTACTTCATAGAAGTATTCTTCTTTTGATGCGAAAGGAGGGTCTATAATAATTGACTCTAAATCGAAATCACTTGCATCCTCAAATGCATCAGTGCTAGGTTCCCATTCTTCAATAATTGAATCACACATGATCGGCTCTATCGTGAAAACTGAGATGTCATAGACATCCTCGTCGCAGTGGGGTGTCCATTGTTCTTCATTGATGGCTACGTCCATGGTTGCTAGGATCTCTACCCAACCATGAGGCTTGAATTCTTCGTCTAGAAATATTACAGGTTCGTAAGCTGGGTCTTGAAGGGTTCTTGGATGTTGTTCTGAACCTAAGGTTCTGGCTTCTAATCGTTCTTCCTCTTGTTTTGCTACTTTACACATCCATAAGTGAGTGTCCTCGTGCAACCATGAGGGGTCTTATTCTAACGAGTGCACCGATTCCGTTTCTACCTGTGTCTTATGGATGGTATTCCATTGTATTGGTGGTACATCTCTATGTGAATAGTCTTTAAGATTGACTTTAGTAGTCACTCCTAAATGTTGCAAGTATAAGGAATTAGTTCCCCAATCTTGTACGATTTGCAACTGACGCATGAATGGTTGTCCTAAAATCATCTCGTAAGCATGATTTTTTGCAAAATTACAAATGGCAAAAGTATGTTTAAATTCCACACCACAAGTGGTGAGAGATATGCCTTCTAGTAAGCCTAATGGTTTTTCTATGTGTCCATCAGCCATTTGTAGCTTCATCCTAGTAGGTCTTAATGCTGGCTTACCCCAACGTTTCCATAAAGCGGTGGTAGCGATGGCTACTCCGGCTCTTGAATCTTAGATGGCTTTGGTGGTGTAGCCTTGATGGGTTATTGGAAGATAAGTGTTACCTTCCTCTCCTTTGCTTACATCTCCAATCTTTTCTACGGGTATTTTTGGGACTTTCTTTTGTGATCCTATCTGTGAGGGAGTAGTAGCAAGCTCAGGGAATTGATTTGCTACATGCTTCCACAGTTCTGGTTTTACCTTCAACAACTCCTCTAGAGTGAGATTACATTGTGCTTTGGTATTCTTGATCACTTCCGTGTTTATAGGGATCACTGATTCTTCATTCCTCAATATTATCGTGGGTGCTCTCATACTAATAGACTTAGCTTCCCAAGGTCTTGTGAACTGAGGCAACTCTTGCAAAGAATTGGATTCAAAACCTGTGTGTTCACTCAGTTGCTCTTCCTCTAAATCATCGTAAATAGAGGGAATGTCTTGGGGAAATTGCTCTTGAAATTCGTCTATTTCTTGAATAGGAGGATGGGTTCCTTGTTCTTTCCTCCACTTCTCTTCTTGGATTTCTCTCAGAAATTCATGTGAATACCTATGTATGGAAGACATGTGGTCTTGATTCTCTGTGTTGGGAACTTGAGACAGGGATGGTGTATTCCTTTCTCGTGTCTTTGGGACAACAGGGTTCCTACGTTGATTCTTTTTCTCTTTGCTATCAATCAAGTATTCTAGCCTCTCCATCAATCCTTGAAAGTGTAATTCTGGTTTTGCCATGTTGTTCCAATTTAGATATCTGGAGGCTTCAAACAAAGCTTATGCTAATTCTACCATCTTCATGCAAAGTTTAGTCCTCTCAATTTCTAAGTATGCTCGAGGGTAGTTCTTACTCATTTCAGCTATTTGAGGTCCTTCGTTTATTCTAGCTTGATACGCATGAAACATCATGTATAGGTTTTCTGGTATGGGTTCTGCTAAAACTGATCCTGATTTTTGAGCTAGGTTCTCTTGTTTCAATTCTTGTGAAGTCAATTCTAGGATTTTGGCTCTAGATTCCTTGAGACTTCCTTCCAACTCTGTTATCCTTTTACTCCACTTTCTCTTAATTCTTTCTCGGAAATCTTTCCAAGATTTTGTCTTTTTACTACTAGATTCTCCTACTTCACTAGTTTCGGCTACTTTCTCATGATTAAGCTGTTGATTCTGTAAGAGCGCCTAGGCTCTTGTTATAGCTTGGATAGGCACGTATGTAGGGTTGGATCCATGTGGGTTGTTTACAATACCTATCACGTTGATTGGTGTCACATTGGAAGCATTAGCAGGGTTCTTAGGACAATCTTTGATGATGTGCTCCTTACCACAATCTGCACAAAAGCCTTGTATGTTATAATATTGAGACTATCCTGCTATAGGAGGATGTGGACAATCTTTTATGAAGTGATCTCCTTGGCACCTAAAGAATGGTCCTCTAGGGCCTTGTGGCCTTTCCTGTCTTAATTGGGGCCGCGGATTCGGATTGGTGTACATCACGTTAGCATAGTCAGGCTCCCAACTAGGTTCCAATGGTGGGCTATCGTATTGATATGTCTCCACGTGTTATGGTGACTCTGTGTAGTACGCTGGTGGACTATCTACATGAGTAGAGTCAAAACTGTTTGAGTTCGTGTCACTTTCTGTGATCAGGGGGGAAGAAGGCACTAACGCCCTATTGAGGTTCTCTTCTGCAGCAGCATATTAACTGAGATAACATTAGCTGGTGGGGGTGGCTACTGAGCTAAAACAAGTTGAGGTCTCTGTTGAGCTTGATAAGGAAAGTTCTATGGGGGCCTATAATAATGAGGTTGAGTATTGTATTGACCTTGATACCTACCTGGCTGTGCATAAGCTTGCGGGTAGTTATGTCTTACTGCTTGTTTGTTGTATGGGCAGTCCTGTGCCATATGATTGGTATATCTTCTCTCAATAGTACAGTATTGGCCACTAGGGTTGGCTTGTGGTTGCGTCGCATTGGGACACACGTTTGCCATATGATCACCACCACAAGTGTAACAACGCTTGTTTGTTGTTAACCTAAGCATCTGTTTGCTAGAAACTCCTAGTTTTTGGGCCACTTTTTTTGCTAGGTCCTCTATCAAGCTAGAAAGTTTTGTGGATGCTAGAGAGGAACAATCTGAGTCCTTGTGTACCTTTGAGAGTTCCAACTCATCTCCTAAGTTATCTTCAATGTCTATGCAAATTCTTACACATTGCTCTAGCGTTTTGGGTTCCTTCAAGTATACATAGGAGCGTAGCTTAGAGCTTAACAGGCCATCTAAAAACAATGATACTTGCTTGGCTTGTGATGGTAGCTCTTGCATTGGACATCTTTCAACATATTGTCTAAACCTACATTCTACCAGTCGAACTGTTTCCTGAGGGGTCTGTTTGAAACTATGAATCAACAAAGATGTGTCATGTCTGATTCCACTCTTAGAGAATTCCGTGATGAATGACTCTAAAAAGTGATGGATATCTCTAAATTGCCTTTGTTGCAATGGCTGGAACCAAGTTAAAGCGGTGTTCTTTAACGTTAGCCCAAAAGCATTATATTGCATGAACATGTCTTCTACTTGCTCTGCTCTTAGAACTTGCTTAAATTCTGCGACATGGTCATAGGGATCTCCTGTCCCATCAAAGTAGTTTTTCATGGATTTTACTAACTGAGTGGGTCGTAATATTCTTGCGTGTTCACGAGGTCTAGGTAGAGGAAAATCATCTCTACCACCTGGCGTTCTTTGTCTTTCCACTCTATCGGGGTCCATGGTGGTTCTATCCCTCCCTATGGGATGATTGAAACTTACTTCTGGTCTTTCTTGGTTTTTCTCTCTTTGATTGCCATGGGCTGAGGATGTTCCTGCCCCTTGTTGGCTTGCATTTATGTTCGTTCTAGACGGAGGGAATACCAATTCGCCTCTCCATGTGTAGGTATTTCTTGCGTGGTCTGACACCACAAATACTCTTTCTGAAGTAATATCCAAATATACAACCTTCCCTGGTGTATTCGGGTCCTTGAATTCGTAGATCCTGATGATGCCTACCTGAGTAGGCTGTTCCGTTCTATACCTCCAAAATGCTTCATCTGTCTCTTTATTTACAAACAACTCTATGCTTCTCTTGTCCTGAGGGATCCACTCTGGAATTAGTACTCTTGTCAGTACAGATTTCCCTCTACGTGTTTTAGGTTCTTCTAATGGTTCTTTCACTTGAGATTTTGCTTCCGTCTCTAATTGAATTACACCAAACTCGTTGGTATTGTTTGGCTGAGTATTTAGAATGTACATCGTTCCTTCCTTATCTATGTACGCATCTCTCTCAAATTTCACCACTAGACGTTCTAATCCAATGGGTTGATCTAGATTGTGCATTTGCACCACTTGTCTTTGCAAACCATCCTCGTAGATGCGAGCACTTAATCGGTTTGTTCGGAGAAATTCTAATTGAGTCCTATAGGGTCCTTCGGGTCTTTCTAAATATGCTACATTTGACCCTCCTTCTGGTCTTTCTGTGCTAAATGCCACTTCCGATTCACTCGTGTCTGAGCTTAACTCGCTGGGATAACTACTATTCAACTGTTGTGCCCACGATCGTGCAGTAGTTCCTACACTTGCTTCTGATAATCTAAGGCTTCGTCAGTCTGACTTACCTATATGTTTGCCTGATCTAAGGTTCATTAATTTACTTCCTTGCACACTCAATACATGCTCAGATCGTCAATGTTTCTTGTTTTTAATTGCTCGTTTCTTTTTGAATTCTTTTTAGATCTTGTCTAGATGTAAGCGTCAGGAATCGACTTTCTGTGGTACTTTAGAGTTCTCGTTCTGTTAGACTTAGGTTCTTTTGCTTTATGTTTTCGTCACGCACACCTTTACTTTTAGTCTTAGACTTGATCAATTAATCTCTTGCACTTGAGGCGTTCTTATCGTCGTTAATCCACAAAGCTACCGTTTAGCCTAAGCTAAGAATTGACTGAGGGGTTTGAGTAATCTTACAACCTCAAGTCAGTCTTTCTGGTTGCTCTGATGCCCAAGAAGCCGCGCTTCCCAAGCCCTGTGTTCCTCACTACCTTGCTTTGATTGCCCTTGATTGTCCTTGCTAGACCTGGAAAAATCCAATATTAGACCAATATCACAATGGATGATCAAGCACTTGAGTATATACACTTTCTAGCCCCTTAACCTTTCACAAAATTTTCTTCCAAAGCCCCCTTTCTTTCCTAGTCCCAACTATGTTAACCTCAAATTAGCTTATCCAAAAGTCAATGTATTCTTTATGAAAAAAACAGCTGAGCTCACGTAGTACTCGTGAAGAGATTTCTAACGAGCCATAAAGCTCAAAAAATGGACTTCGGATGAAAAAGATATGACCGTTCAGGCCCTCGGGGGTAAAAACTGACAAATAGGTTTTTCTCCAAATATGAGCTAAGGGGTCTCCTATGAGTCTAATCACCCAAATTTCCCAAAATAGCCCCAAAATTGATCAAAAAATCAATTCAAAAAAATCCGTTTGGGATGAGCAATCGCGATGGTCTGAGATAATCGCAATGGTCTGGGACCGTCGCGATGGTCCACGTGAACCATCGTGATGGCGTGGCACAATCGTGATGGTCCGAAAGTGTGAACTATCACGATGGCGTGAAATGGATGATCGTGATGGTGTGAAAATGAACCGTCCCGATGGCGTCAGTCAACGGTCAATGTGAACCGTCGCGATGGTCCGAGTGAACCGTCGTGATGGTCACAAATGCGATGGTGTGAGCGAATCGTGATGGTCTGAATTTTGAGTCGTCGCGATGGTGTAAGGGTCTCGTCGCGATGGCATGACTAGTGAGCAATCGCGATGGTCTAGCTTGCCACGTGGCAGCGTCGGCGCGATGGCATGAGCCAGTCGCGATGGCGTGGGGTCGACTAGATCGTCACGATGGTGTAAGTGAATCGTCGCGATGGCTCAAGTGAGCCGTCGCGATGTCCGGCCGAGCCGTCGCGATGGTGTGAGCCAATCGCGATGGTGTGACACAATCGCGATGGTCTGAGCCAATCGCGATGGTCCACCAAAATGATGATTTTGCAAATGCGTCTATGGATTCGTGCATACGCTTGTGTCGCCTACCTCGTGGTGTGGTCGCTTACCAAAAATACCAAACTTGGCAGACCATCGTGATGGTCTAACACACTTGGCAGATCTCTGACAGAAAGTGAAATTTTACCTTTTCCAAGCTTTCCTGATGCACTGGAGCTCTGTACCTGCAAGAAAACTCAAAAACACACAAATACACACAAGCACAAAAGCTCTCTCTCTCTCGCACATGCACAAATGAGGGGAAATGAGGAGAATGGGTGGATATGGTGATTTTTCTGATTTTTTTGGAGTTGGAGATGATGATGTAGTGATGAAGATGGAGTGTGGGGAAGGTGAAAAACACAAAAAAACTAAGTAAAAAGAACAACAAAAACTGAAATTTTTACCTTCCAACGCCACTTCTTGCTATACTCTTACCATCACACATTCATCCTAGACTCGATCCCGGCAACGGCGCCAAATTTGGTGTTGCTCTAGCACAATGGTGAGAACCACGTTAAGAAGCTCCACCTCCTTAATGTCAACCCGTGGAAGAGATAGGAGTGATATGAAGATCGTGAATGTGAGATGAAGTGAGAGTGAAGGTGAGAAGCATAGAGATGCACACACACATACACACACACAACGAAGAGACAAGCAAGACACAATGGAAAGTGAGAAATCAACTCTATTACTCAAGAACACTCTTACAAGCTCAAAATAGCTCTAATGTCTTCTCTAATCAAAATAAGCTAACCTCAAAAATGAGCTCTCTAGCTCTTTTTATAGATTCTAGACTAGTTTTGATTGGTTTCACATCTAGTGACCGGCATAGTTAAAAAATAGGTCCTAGATGCTATTTGAAAGGGTAAACGGTGTCTAAAAATAATCAAAATTGGTACGCACATTCTACCTAAGCTCCTCAAGCTTGAGGACTCCTCGGCTTGCACAAAATGGAGCTATAAATTAAGAAACGGGTTTTTTCTATGTTACATATGTTACAATAGTGATAAAAATCACTATTAAATGTTTCGAGAAGTAATTATAAAACATAAATCTTCAAAAAGTTGATTCGACTGACTCCCTGCTCCGTCTTTACATGCTTCCGCGTCTTCTATGCCTCTAGCTATTGCCAACATATGTTAACAAACCAAGGTCACCGATTTTAAACTCATCTGAGATTTTATTTGCTTCATGCCATTGACATCATTCCTTGTAATGATACTGTCATCAACATAAACACATAAGTAAATAACTTCTGAGTTAGTCTTCTTTATGAACAAAGAAGAATCTGCTTTGCTAGCAACAAATCCTTGATCCTGCAAATATGTGACAAGCCTATGGTTCCAAGATCTAGGAGCTTGCTTTAGACCATAGAGTGGTTTCCTTGGCTTGCGTACATAACCTAGTTTTTCCTTGTCTTTGGGAGAAATAATTGCATCATGCAATTCGGGCCTTCTGTGTGGCTTACAAGATGGCCATTGGAACCACTCCATTCAATTTAGTATACAGACAGAATGCAATTTTACAAATTGATTTTTTAGTTCCTACCCTACACATTGCCCAACAGAACGATTGGACAGTACATGAACTATCCCAATAATTGGACCAAATTGAAAAACTGCATGAAACAAGACTACAAGCAATAGCAAGAATTTATGCCGCTAAAAGGAGACAAAAAACCTATTACAATGCACATATTAAATATAAGGTCTTAAAGGAAGGTGATTTGGTGTTAGTGTAAACATTGAAATAGCATGCAAATAAATTGCTATAGCAAAGGGACCATTACTGATAAATCAAATCTCAACTAGCATAGTAGTAAACCTAGCCACTATATATGGAGATGTACTTCCCAAATACATTAGTGGCTATAGAGTTAAAAGATATATTGAGCCATTAAGGGACAGAATGTTAGCACGACTTGTGGGAGCACAAAATCGGAAAAAAAGAAGAAGAAAGGATTAGAGAAGAAGCTCGAATGGAAGCTCTGGCACGAATCAAGAAACCAAAAGAGTGGATGTATCAAAGATATGAATGATATGTATAGGGAGACGAACCGATACCCATGGCAAACTACCAACTAGGTAATGCAAAAAAATGCAAACAATAGAATTTCTTGACCATACTTAAACCTAGGAATTGGGAACACAGTGTTAGTATATGATCAATGTCTACCCCTCATGATTGTATGCACATTTTGTAAGGCCCCCTTTATGAGGAGAAGCCAAGCATGCATTACCCAATTGATGGGAATCCCAACTTGAATGTTGGATGAAGGTCATATTGGACCATGTAAGAGATTATAAGGAAAGGGAGTTATCAAGGTCCCCAATTGTGGGGTCCGGGGCAGCGGTGAGCAGCCCCGGCTGGGGGGTCCAAGGGGGCCAGCGGGCCCCCTGGCTGGGGGGTCCCAGGGGGCCAGCGGGCCCCCTGGTGGGGGTCCGGGGGCAGCGCCCCCGGCGCGACGGTAAAGGGAATATTCCATGGAATATTCCCTGTCGGAGTCAGAAATCATTTATATTTGTTAGGTCGGTTCAACCAGTCTAAGCCGTGTATGGCAATTACGCGGGAGGTGGCCGCCCACGCTCTACCGCCCATGTATAGCCGTCCATGGCAGGCCACCCATGATCCTATATATACATGACTTCTGCACTACCTAAGACATCGAGTTGAGCCAGCATACCTCTACCTTGTATCTCCCTATCTAGAGTTGTCTAGATCACCATTTAAGCTCTACCTTGAGAGCGCACGGGTGGACAACGCCATCATCTTTGTACTTGCTGCTAGTAGAAAATTGTTGAGATTCTCCTATATCTGTTATCTTCTCTGTTATTGCTCCTGTGTTATATTGCGTAACTATTGTCTTACATGGTATCAGAGCTGTAAGGTTCGAATAGCTTGAGAAGTATCATTATTTTAGCCTACTAGCAGACTAGAATATCAGTAGATTATTCGAGTGATTACATGATGGCTTCATCATCGAACAGTAGTCTTGGTGCTTCAGCTAATGTTAATGCTGCACCTATTCGAATTTGTCCACCTGCATTCACTGAAGGGAAGCTGGATGGAACCAACTATACACTCTGGAAGTTCAAAATTTCTGCAATTTTGGACTCCTATGAATTACTGGACACTGTCATGGGACCGATGGGATTGGATCCAGAGCCTATACCAATTGAAGATCCAGCAAATTCAAGATTGATGATTCAGCCAGATCCAGATCTTCTACGAGCTTGGAAGAGGCGGAATGCTGATGCATTATGTGCGATTGTCACTAGTGTAAGTGATTCTGTGCTTACTTTAGTTCAACATACTACTAAAGCACATGAGGCTTGGGGCATATTGGCTCGACAATATGAGACCAAGAACCACACTAGGATACAGAATTTAGAAAATCAGTTGGCAAATGAAAAACATTCGGATTCTGAAAAGGCTGAAGATTTTATCAAACGGATAAAGCATCTTCAAGATCAATTGGCTGCAGTTGGTGTTGTTATAACACCAGAAGAGCTGGCTCGAAGATCTGTACGTGTTCTTCCAGCAAAGTATGATGGATTAGTAACAGCCCTTAACACTCAGGTAAGGCCAACTCCTCTTACATTTGAAGAGTTTTGTGCCATGCTTTTAGAAGAAGAGATGCGGCTGAAGAATCGGCAAAGTACAACTGATGCTGCATTCTCAGCAAACGCAAAAGGTAAAGGCTCTTCAGAGGGATCAAAGAAGAAGCCAAAGAAGAAAAAGTTCACAGGAAGTTGCTTCTATTGTGAAAAGAAAGGCCATGCCATCAAGGATTGCAGAAAGAAGCAAGCTGATGAACGGAATGGGACTGTAAAATCATCATGGAAGAACAAAGAGTCTGCAAACAACACAGAGCTGGAACTTTGGGTAGCTATTGAAGAGGTATGTTCATCTGCTCAAGCTCGTGTTGATGAGCCATGGATTTTAGATAGTGGAGCTTCTCGCCATATGACTAGTAAAAAGGATTGGTATAGTTCCCTAGTGCCTCTACGGGAATCCATCAATGTAGTGGTGGGAAATGACTCCAAGTGTCCAGCTGAAGGAACTGGAACCATCTCTTTTATCACTTCTCCAGGTGTTGAGAAAAAGTTATCGGATGTTCTCTATGTACCTACACTCAAAAGAAATTTGTTGTCAGTTTCTGCAATAACAGATCGTGGACTCGAAGTTCACTTCAATAAGAGTGGTGCGGAAATCATGGATTCATCAGGTAATGTTGTAGGTAAAGGCATACGACGGGATAACTTGTATGAGTTAAGTGCTTTAACTGCTACAGAAGATAAAGATGTAAGCAGGTTATGGCACCGACGATTTGGGCATCTCGGATTTGCAGTTTTGAAGGAGATGCAACGAACAGGGATGGTTGCTCATATGCCTACATTTTCAGAGTTGCAGGAACCTTGTGAAGCTTGTATGATGGGCAAGCAACAACGAAAGGCATTTCCAAGAGAGACCAGCAATCGATCTCAAGCTCCTCTAGAGTTGGTACATGCTGATCTCTGCGGTAAAATGTCTACACCTGCTTTAGGAGGATCTTTCTACTTCTTGCTGTTAGTCGACGATTATAGTAGAAAGATGTGGGTTTATTTCATTCGAGAGAAGGCTGATGCTTTTGAAAAATTTAAAACGTGGCATAAGTATGTAGAAAATGAATCAGGAAGGAAATTGAAGAAATTTAGAACAGATAGAGGAGGTGAATTCTTGTCAACAGAATTCAACAATTACTGTAAGGAGCATGGTGTGAAAAGGCAACTTACCACAGCTCATACACCCCAACAAAATGGCGTTGTTGAGCGCAGGAACAGGACAGTAGTTGAAATGGCTCGTTGTATGTTGAAGGCTCAAGACATGCCTGATTCATTCTGGGCAGAAGCAGTCAATACAACAGTCTACATCCTCAATCGAAGCTACACAAAAGCACTGAAGGGGATGACTCCTCAAGAAGCATATTCTGGTAAAAAGCCTTCAGTTTTGCATTTCAGAATTTTTGGTTGTTTCTGTTATGCACATATTCCTGATTCAACAAGATCAAAGTTGGATTCAAAAAGCAAAAAGTGTGTCTTCCTAGGATATAGTGAAGAGTCTAAAGCATACAGGTTATGGGATCCTGAGGCAAGGAAGATTTTTGTCAGCCGAGATGTGGTGTTTGATGAACGACCACACTTAGTAGAAGATAAAGGTAAATCTACTATCTCATCAAGCGGAGAAATATCTCACCTTGTGCCTATCAAAAGACAGGTTAAAGTTGAGGAGGAGGAAACATCTGATGGAGAAATTTCCTCAATAAAAAGCCAACCAGTTGTAGCTGCACAGCGTAAGCCACTACCGAAGTGGGCACAACAGCTCTTTGATGATCTTAATCCACATGTAGATGTACCAGAATCATCATCGGATGGATTACGAAGATCAAAGAGAATAGAGGAGCAAAGAAGAGCCTCAGAACACATTGTTAACATGGCTCTAATGGCAGATATCATGGGTTCGATAAAGGAACCTACCACCATTGAAGAAGCCATTGATGATCCAGATTGGAGAGCGGCAATGCAGTCTGAGTATGATAGTATACTCAAAAATGATACATGGGATCTAGTCGACTTGCCGCCAAAGAAGAAGGTAATAGGTACTAAATGGATTTGGAAAGCTAAGTATAAAGCTAATGGAACATTAGAAAAGTATAAGGCACGATTAGTTGCACAGGGTTTTTCACAGATTGAAGGATTTGATGTTCAAGAAACTTTTGCACCAACAGCACGCATGACAACTATTCGGACGGTACTTGCAGTAGCTGCACAAAAGTCTTGGCCTATTTTCCAGATGGATGTCAAATCTGCATTTTTGAATGGTCACCTCAAGGAGGAGGTATATGTATCTCAACCACCAGGTTTTGAGGTGCCCAATTCAGAAAATAAAGTTTGCAGGTTGAAGAAAGCTTTGTATGGACTTAAGCAAGCTCCACGGGCTTGGTACCAACGAATAGATCATTTTTTCAAAAATATGGGTTTTGAAAGAAGTACTTCTGATGCTAACTTGTATGTAACGAAAAGGGATAGCAAGCTAGTTGTTGTCATTGTATATGTAGATGATTTGATCATTACAGGAGATCATCAGGAACTCATCAATCAAACGCGGATCAGCTTGGGAACTGAGTTTGAAATGACAGACTTAGGTCTACTCCATTTTTGTCTGGGAATTGAAGTATGGCAAAGGAAGGATGGCATTTTCATCTCACAACAAAAATATTCCAAAGAAATTCTCAAGGCATTTGGAATGATGGACTGCAAACCAACTAGCACACCTATGGAGGTAAATCATAAGCTATCTATGGATGATAACATGCCTGATGTAGATGCTAAGAAGTATAGGAAGCTCGTTGGAAGTCTTATTTTTCTGTGCAACACTAGACCAGACATTTGCTATGCTGTTGGAGTGTTAAGCAGGTTTTCCAACAAACCTAAGGAGAGTCACTGGAATGCTGGAATGCGAATTCTAAGGTACATTGCAGGAACCTTGGATTTTGGTATTTTGTATACCACAGGTGATACACTCCAAGGATATTGTGATTCAGATTGGGCTGGAGATTGTGATTCTAGAAAATCAGTTTCTGGATATTGTTTCTCACTTGGTTCAGGAATATTTTCTTGGGTAAGTAGGAAGCAACCAACTCTCGCACTCTCCTCCACTGAAGCAGAGTACAAAGCAGCTTGTTTTGCTTCTTGTGAGGCAGTCTGGTTAAGGAGAATTCTTGCAGATCTTGGCTTTCCATCAAATATGCCAACTGTACTCAAGTGTGATAATCAAAGTTGTATGGCTATTGCAAAGAACCCAGTATTTCATGCTCGCACCAAGCACATAGAAGTACAGTACCATTACATTCGTGAGCTAATTGAAGATGAAATTGTGGAGCTAGAATATTGCCCAACAGAGGCAAATTGTGCTGACATATTCACTAAAGCACTTGGAAGAGAGCAGCTCAACAAGCATCTTCAACAGATGGGCATAGGACCGAGACCTACTTGATTTATCATCGGTAAACATTGAGGGGGGGTGTTAGTATATGATCAATGTCTACCCCTCATGATTGTATGCACATTTTGTAAGGCCCCCTTTATGAGGAGAAGCCAAGCATGCATTACCCAATTGATGGGAATCCCAACTTGAATGTTGGATGAAGGTCATATTGGACCATGTAAGAGATTATAAGGAAAGGGAGTTATCAAGGTCCCCAATTGTGGGGTCCGGGGCAGCGGTGAGCAGCCCCGGCTGGGGGGTCCAAGGGGGCCAGCGGGCCCCCTGGCTGGGGGGTCCCAGGGGGCCAGCGGGCCCCCTGGTGGGGGTCCGGGGGCAGCGCCCCCGGCGCGACGGTAAAGGGAATATTCCATGGAATATTCCCTGTCGGAGTCAGAAATCATTTATATTTGTTAGGTCGGTTCAACCAGTCTAAGCCGTGTATGGCAATTACGCGGGAGGTGGCCGCCCACGCTCTACCGCCCATGTATAGCCGTCCATGGCAGGCCACCCATGATCCTATATATACATGACTTCTGCACTACCTAAGACATCGAGTTGAGCCAGCATACCTCTACCTTGTATCTCCCTATCTAGAGTTGTCTAGATCACCATTTAAGCTCTACCTTGAGAGCGCACGGGTGGACAACGCCATCATCTTTGTACTTGCTGCTAGTAGAAAATTGTTGAGATTCTCCTATATCTGTTATCTTCTCTGTTATTGCTCCTGTGTTATATTGCGTAACTATTGTCTTACACACAGAATATCAATTAATGGATGCTTAGATTGACACGGGAGCGACACTAAGTTGCATGCGAGTGTCATTAGCCACTCACCTCAAAACCACCATGAGTCCCACTAAAGCATATATGATTAGAATCGAAGGACAAATCACCGAGTGTATAGAAGAAGTCCTAATGTCCCTACACCTAGGAAATTCCACTATGGAGCAAAGATCCTTAGTATGCAAAGATTCCTAGGACAAGATTGGATTTTGGAAAATGAAGTCAGCGTACACTTACAGAGGGATACATATCAGCCAAAGTAGGGCATAAAGAAGTCTTTAGTTTGTTGGAAGCTAGATCATCACAAATCCGTAGCACAATCTTACCTAGGAAAGCGGACCTAAAGGAAGACACGGATGAAGCTTTAGATAGGGATGTGTCTCATGAGTATCCTAAGCTAGAATTACCTACTGGTAGTAACGTGTTGCATGACTCATTAATCAATTCCCCTAAAGATCATGAGATTGAGGGAAAAAGTGAGGACGTTTCTCAACCCATCAACACTATAAGAAAAAAACTGTCATGGATATTGACCGCCAGAATACCGCCTTGAACAACCACATGATTATGATGAATATGCAAGGATCAACTACTTGAGCATGCAAGTACAACGTAGGAATAGATGGACCCTCCAATAGAAAAGTAGCGAAATAATGACTGTTTGAAATCTCAAGAGGTTAAACCAAGAATTCTTTGTGTATGGCTTCCAAAATTATTGGTGGAGGCTCAAAAATCATAGCAATGCATATGGATTCCAAAAGAAGTCCGAGCACAGAGACTCGGGAGATACAAAAATGCAAAGAAGTATTATACCAATAGAATAAAGCAAAGGAAACTATCAAGGATCGAAGGAAACTCCAAAAGAGCCCAACACAGAAAACCGAATCCAAGAACAAGAATAAGTCAAAGACTACATTCAAAAGTAAAAGAAGGGGAATGCAACAGAAGCAAATTCCACCAACGCAAGATACAAGGCTAATATGGAGACCCAAGAAGTAACAAGGAATCGACCAAGCGGATCACGGAGACTCTTCTTGCACTCATAAAGAATCAATTGCATTTAGAGTATGCATCATAGGGCCACACATTTGGCACATAGCTTCTTCAATAAAAGTAGTGGTGCATATTTCCATAACTCGAATAGGACTTAGCTTCTACTATCATAGGAATGAACATACGTTGTAAATAAATAAATGTTTGGATTATCAATGAATCTCTTATTTTCTTTCAAGATTAAAAATTATGGTAAGGTACCTTATCTCTACTTAGGCAAGAGGGTATGGAGTGGTAGAGGACAAGATATTAATGAGCTACACATAAACATGCATAATGTTTTCTCTCCTAAACTAATTCTCCACTACATTACAAGTGCAGATGGCTTCCGAAGACTCTAAAGCGATGACTCAAGAGGAAGTGCTTGAATTTCCAATGAAGAGTGTGACAAAGGCCAAAGGTCATTGGTTCTGAGAAGATCAATCAAGGGAGACCATTTGTTCTTGGTGACTATTAAGATCATGGATACGGACCATCAACTTCCCCTGATTTTTGAAGAGGTTAAGGTCTTACATGAGCTTCCATCAATGATGGATGTGATGAAAAAGCTAGAATCCATAAGTATTTTGAGTTGCCAATCTACAAGCAAAATTTCCAGAGATGCACTCAAGTCATGAACACCATTCATCCAGCCTTATACAAACCATCAGTGCCTAAAGCCAAAGTTCTTGATGTAGAAGGTGAATGGGTAACCATACAATTCATGCATGAGCTCATTAAAGAAGCATTCGGATTGATCAAGCATGGGACCATGGACCTCAAGGAAGGGAGTCATGGCACTAAAACTAGAACATTCATGGATATTAATTGTGTTGAAGTCAGATTGGTGCATCAACATTTTTGCTTTCCTAATATGCATAAATATAAGACACCACAAAAGATAATAGTTCAATTACTATTTCATGCCACCAAACAAATAGGAAATCAAGTAAACTTGACACCCTACATTCAACAACAATTATTTGGGGCCAAGAAGCAATGGGATCATAAGAAATTTTTGAATGGAGGTGTGGCTCTGACCATATTGATATACCATGCATTAGGCATTCAAGAATACCTCAAAGAAATGCCATAATCTACTGAAATGGCTAAGTATGTGAAGCTAGCAATAGTATCAAAAAGGAAGAAAGGAGTGAAGATAATAGAAGAAGCAGGCACAAGCTTAGAACCAATGATGCGAGGACAAAAACGACTAAGGGAGGTACTAAAAGCGGAAGAAGCAACTCCACCATCAAAGAGGATACATGTACGTGCTAGAACCAAAGTTGAGGAGGCTACACCTATTACGGAAGCAGAATTCCAAGAAGCCATGGAGGAGACTCACAAGTTCATGGAAGGACATATCAATCTTCTAGTCCAAGGGCATCATTATCATCAAGCTCATACAACATCCCTACCTGGAAGAAGACTAACCAAGTTCCACCAGTATAGAGAATGGGGTTAATCAATTCTAGTTCATCATCAAAAATCATGGAAGAACATTAACCATCAACTATGAATGCTGATATCCGAAGTGAATCAAATGATGATGGTAATTGGGATGAAATAAGTCAAGTCAAGGATTCACTTGAAGTCGAAAGCAAGAAATCAAATCAAGGACTTGAAGCTATCTTCAAAGATGGACAAAATGAAAAGCCAACAAAAGAGGATGTACACACATTAAAAATGAATGACACAACAAAGCTTTAAGTCACAGAAATCCACCTTGATGGTTAGTCTATAATGAAGATTCCAAAGGAAGAGAAAACACAAGAAGAAAGGGAAGAATGAGAACATTTCATGGCTATAAGGATAGTAACAGAGCCTTCACCTCTGGATGTGACTTTTCAAGGAAGTGCTACTAAGTCTACTACACATGAAAACAAAGAACATCAAACTGAGCTACAAATCAGACAACCACATAATGAAACAATACATATTGACAAGGGAAAGGATGTACAAATAGGTGAAGAGTCGAGCATACCAAAAACATGGCTCAATTTAGATGTAGTGCAATTAAAGCCAGTAGTGAAACAGATGATCCAGACATCCATGGACACCCAACAACAACTCATGGAAGCAAATAGTGATTATGACAAAGCATTAGTAGAAAGAAATCAATTCAAGAGGTTGAGTGAAGAGCTATCCGCTCGAGTATTGCATTCTCAATGATCACTTACAAATAAAGAACAAGAAACAAAGGAAGCTATGGAAAGATGCAAATTACTAACCAAACAAAATTAGAAGATGCAATATCAGCTTAAGGATCTTCAACACACATATGCAACCAATGAAGCTGAAAAGGTACATCTATCCAATAGAAGAAAAATCTTGGAAGCTCAGATAAAATCAATACATGGATGAGGAAGACAACTTGAGAAACAGGAATCAAGAATTAATAAATGCAATTCTGCTTAACCAACCACTTGAAGTGCCAGAAGATAATCAAAACAATACACATGAATTAGAAGCTCAGATAGCCAAGTATGCGGATCAGCTCAAGCAAAAGAAAGAGTTAAGAGAAGAATGGGAAAGAAATTATATGTATGATACAAAATGCATTGAGGAGAAGGTGGAAGGTTATAGAAGCCAAAATTGTAGAGCAATGTAAAGAAGATGTGGATCAAGTAGCTTTACTTGGTGAACGGCTCTTGTAGAGTAATGAAGCACTCACAATAGCTAAGAACAAAATAATTGAGAAAGATGCAATTATTGAAAGCCTATAGGCTCAATTACTACAGAGCAATCAAATGGGGATACCAATAGGTCAAAGCTCTCAAGCGGCTACTCTGGAGACTAAGGTATGTCCTCCTTCTCCCCCCATCCATAATTCACCAATTCATGTGGGAGAGGCAGAGAAGAACACTAATAGAAATACAAGGCCTATTGTAGAACCAAGCCAAAATGACCAGGCACTACTGGTGTCCCAACTTACGGGACAATTTGAAGATCAAGTAGTAAAAGTCATGAAAGATTCCAAAATCAAAAGAAAAAATTTAGAACAAATTTTGAAGCCCTTCAGTGTATCCTACACCCTATTAAAAGAAGAAACCAGGCAATACATCAAGAGGACTACACAGAAGGAGCTAGATCAAGACTTATAGTTCAAAATAGATACATTCTCTTATACACAGGAAGAATTTGACAAAGTAGATCTAATCTAGAGATGAAAATTTTTGGAAAAGAATCCGACTCTATGGGTGCATTGGGAATCTGCACCATATTTATTACAAGTAAATCCATCTTTTTTCCTGGTAGCCAGAAGAAGATCTTGGAAGAAATTTTGGGAAGAACAACACCAAGGCACACTCAATAATCAGTGATTGAACTATCCATTGTTACCAAGCCTACCACATAAGTACTTATCTACTAAAGAATATATGGTATGCACCATAGAATTTTGGCTCTCAAGATATCCTATAGTTCTTGAACTAGCAATAAAGATGACAAATACAATGTTGAGCATGCTACTGACAGTTTTGATGGTCTTCAAACATGCTCAATACATTTTTTTTAACTTCATTGGCATTAACTAAGGCACAAACGCCCTAATTTTTTATCTTTTTGTAACGCCTAGTCGACTCACAATCATGGCCATACATTCACGATTGATGTTTCTACCGAGTACCTATATGCATATATTAGAAGAAGCATTTTTCACATGATTCTTTGAAATGGACTCGAAATTTTTTGTCAAAATAACTTCCAATTTAAATGCTCGATTGGTGGCCTATGAATTAAGCTTCTTTGCAGGTCAATGACAATCACCAAATGATGGAGTAAAATCAGCACAATGGAAAGAATGCATGATATGTGAAACTAATTTGTTGAATCAAAGAGAGCAAACAACCATTCAAACATACTCACGTTGCCAGCCAAAGCTAGTGAGGGATGATAGAGTAAAGGAGGAGGGACGTGTGGAGGGAGAATCAAGCAAGAGATGAGGGAGAAGGTAATAAAAAAGAAAAACTACTCAATAAAGATAACTCAGCCTTTGCCAAAAGCCCTGCAAGGGCACACATTAGGCTGCAATGAGAAAAGGGAGGTCCCAAAGTGTGTGAACAGAGAAGTAAACTCAGGACCTTTGAAGCATCAACCAAAAGACAATAACAGATGCAGTGCTTACCAAATGGTGCGTGTGGTGAAAAGAAGTAAATAGACTTAAGCAATACAACAGGGCAAGATGTGTGAGAACAAAGATTTATCCGAAGACAAAAAGTTAGAAAGAGGTAGAGGCTGAAAAGAAGAAAACAGTGACTAAGATAGCCACATTCTTAGCGAGTAGGTGTGTGTGGTGGAAAAGAGCTTAAGAGGCATCAACGATAACATAGCCACCCTCGGATATGAATGTATGGAATACGAAGGGGAAGACGAAAGCAAATGAGTTTGGCTTGGTTAAAGTAAAAAATTGTCTGACAGTCCTAACCGCTTCCTCAACCACTAGGTGCTGGTGGTGGTCAACTACAAAGATGAAGGATAGACCCATTATGTAGACAAAGACACAGACAAGATGCAAAGCCCGTCAAGGGATGACAAAGAAAAAGAGGGGGAGAGTGTTGGAGAGAAAACGAGCACAGAAAAGGGAGCCCCAAAACTTTTCAAATTATGGGCATAAAGTTTGTTCTTCAAGTTCCTATGAAATACCTCATGAAGCCATGTAAATGCACTAGAGGATTCTTCTAGATGCGTGAACCCCAAATCATGTAACACAATTCTTGTTACATACTAGGAATTTAGTGGTTTTCAATAAAAGTGTTGGTCTCTTGTGTGAAAGGAACAATTTTAGGGTACATGTATATAAGTCACTTGGTGAATCTTGTCAAGAACTTTTTTCCATTGTGAGAACTAAAGCTGATTTTTGAGTTTGTCTCTTTCTTGTTGATCATCTTCTTCTTCAAGATCTTGTGTGTGTGATTCATGCTTGAAATGTGTGTGTTGGACTATTATCTACCACTTCCCCTTCACGTTTGAATTGTTGTAGTGCGTGTGTGAGACTTGAGAAGTTGTTCACCAAGTGTTGATGTTTCTCGCCATTCACTATTTTGCTCATAACTTGAAGTATGTTTGTCTGATTTGATTGAACATCATTAGATGCATCTCATTGAGAGCTTCAAAATGAACTTCTATTCACCATATTTGGAGTTTGAAGCTGATCAAAAATTTTGAATTTGTGCTTACTACTATCACACATATCACGATGTGCATTTTCAAAGAACTAATGAGTTGGAGAGGTAGTTGAGACAATTCACATGCATTGTAGCATTGACAATACACTCATCATCATTTGTACACATGTCTTCATACACTTGATACATCTAATCTCTCAGATTGATAAATAAACATGTATTTATCCATCACTATACACATTTGAGGGGCCATTTGAGGTATAGTCTCAATTGACACAAGTCCATAAGGCTTCACAACTTAGGTACACAATACCTGACTGTGAAATTTTTCATTTTCTTATTTTTTTATTTTTGAAAAGCAATTTTTAGTATGTGTTTATGTGTTCAGCTAATATGGTACAAGCTAAGTCCTATTCCTTAACAGGAAATTTGCACCACTATACTCATTGAAAACGCTATGTGTTGAATGCCTTGCCTTATAATGTGGCCCTATATTGCATGCCCTTTGTGCATTCGGCTCAGCATGATTGTAAGAGTGATTCCCTTTGTTGGTCTAGCACACTCCTTGTAGATCCTTTGGTCTCCACTTTATTGTGGTAGTCTGACTTCTTTTTGTTGTGTTTCATTGTGCTTTGGTCTTCGTGTTCTTGGGTTTAATCCTCCATATGGACATGTCTTCATATTGTAGCTTCCTTTCCTTGGTTTTTTCATGTCCCCCTTGTTCTTTAGTTGATGTGTCAAAGTCTCTGACCATCCTATGCATTGCTTTGTCTAAGGTCCTTACATCTTCCTTTTCTTTTCCCTTGAGCTTTTGTGGAGCCCATATTTGTTGATATGATTGTTGGGAATCTAATAATCCTTTGGGTATCTTTATTTGTAATAACCTTTATCCAATTTGCAATAAATTTTGATTTTTTTTTTGTTTCCTTGCATCTTACGTTTGATGTGAATATCCAATTTTTCCTTGCACTGATACAGTCGAAGCTAATCCTTGTGAACCCATATTTTGTTTGGTGCTTCATCTTTGTTGTTTCTGTGTTGCATGTGAGACTATAAATGGTGTGACCTTCTCACAAGTCCCTTTAAGTTGGATGAACTTACTCAATCACTCAAGCTCACTCTCTTGAGAAGAAAGGATAGGTTGATTATGTGAATCAAGACAAGGTGTAGGTGTATGGAGAATAGAGGAATCGATAGACAAGGGACAAGATCATCTAGGCTTGTATTCCTAGGGTTTTCTTCCCATGTTGTTTTTAGGGGTTTCTTATCAAGTAGACTAAAGATCTCTTTATTGTCTATTTTTTCCAATATTTATCCTTGGGAAAGCTCGGTAGTGATTTTGAATTTGAAAATCCAATCCTGCCCTAAGACCGATTCTTCTAGAAGATCCGAGTCCTTGCAAACTAAGAGTCATTGTTGCATGCTATTGTTCCCTAAATGTAAAGACATTGAAATCTCTCCTAGACACTCAATAATGCTGCCTCCAATTCCTATCATACAAACCTTTGTTGGGATACGTTCTGCCTTCAGTTTCTCTGCTAACAAGGCACGTATACTACTTAAGCCTACTCCCATGTCTATCAATGAATCCACTAATTGGTGGTAGTCTTTACCAATACCTAGGTTTAAGTATGGTTGTTTGGTGAACTTTCCTAGGTGTTTTATTCTATTAGTGTGGTGAAATTCACCATAGGGATAGGTTCTTCTCCTTGTAAATATCTTTTATCATGTTGTCGTATCCATTCTTTTCATTTCCATATTCATTCTAATGCTTCCACTCTCGCTTCTTCTCGTACTTTTTCCTCTTCTTTTTTTCCTGTTTCGTGCTACTAAGAGTCTTGCTAACATTCTTTTGGTAAATGGTTCCATATACAATTTGACCCTACAACCACTTATGTAGTAGGGTAAGATGTCCTCATTAAGTGTGGCTAGGTTGATCGCTCCACTTGTAGAGATTCTATTAATCAATAGTGGTCCATATCCTTGTTGTTGCAATTTCTTTGCATGTTGCTTAATTGTGTATAATAATATTAGGTCTCCTTCTCTAAGTCCCGTTTCCTTGATGTGAGCATCATAATAGGTTTTCTGTCTTCTTTTCACTGCATAGATGCCCGTTATAGCTTGTAACGTAGTCTTGTGCAATTTTTTTTTTATTCCCTCCAACAAGTAATCCCCCCTTCATTTGAGTTCAAAATCCACTTATAGAAGTCTTGGATCACTTTAATGAATCACTACATCACCTAAAATTAGATGCATTCAATGAATCACTAGATCACCTAAAAGTAGATCAAACTAGATCTTCACTTTTCCTAGATTGTAGGAAAGTGAATTGATTCCCTCCAACAAGTAATCCCCCCTTCATTTGAATTCAAAATCCACTTATAGAAGTCCTAGATCACTTTAAGTATAAAGACTTCAAATCACTTGTACATTACATCCTCCTCACCCAATCCATAATTCACCAATTCACGTGGGATAGGTAGAGTTGAACACTGATAGAAATACATGACCCATTGCAGAACTAAGCCGAAATGAGCGGGAACTATTGGTGTCTCAACTTACGGGAAAATTTGAAGATCAAGTAGTAAAAGTCATGAAAGTTGCCAAAATCAAAAGCAAAAATTTAGAGCAAATTTTGAAGCCCTTTAGTGTACCCTACAGCCTATTATAAAAAGAAACTAGGCAATACATCAAGAGGACAACACATAAGGAAAAAGATCAAGACTTAGAGTTAAAAATACATACCTTCTCTTATACAGAGGAAGAATTTGACAAAGTAGATCCGATTTGGAGACAATTTTTTTTTGGAAAAGAATCCAACTCTATGGGTGCATTGGGAATGTGCACCATATTTATTACAAGTAAATCCATCTTTTTGTCTGGTACCTAGAACAAGATCCTAGAAGCAATTTTGGGAAGAACAGCACCAAGGCACACTCAATAATTAGTGGTTGAACTATCCACTATTACCAAGACCACCACATAACTACTTAACTACTGAAGAATATATGGTACACACCATAGAGTTTTGGCTCTTAAGATATGCTACAGTTCCTGACCTAGCAATAAAGATGAGGAATAAAGTGTTGAGCATGCTACTCATAGTTTTGAAGGTCTTCAAACATGCTCAATACACAATTTTGAACTTCATCCGCATTAATCAAGGCACAGAAGCCCTAATTTTTTATATTTTTGTAATGCCTAGTCGACTCACAATCATGGCCATATATTCATGATTGATGTTTCTATGGAGTACCTATATGGAGACATTAGAAGAAGCATTTTTCATAGGATTTTTTGAAATGGACTCAGAAATTTTTTGTCAAAATCACTTCCAATTTAAATGTTGGATTGGTGGCCTATGAATTAAGCTTCTTTTCAGATCATCAATAAGCACCAAATGATGGAGTAAAATTAGCACAATGCAAAAAACTCACGATATGTGAAGCCAATATGCTGAATCAAAGAGAGCAAACAACCATTCAGACATACTCACATCATCAGCCAAAGCCTGTTGAGGAGGACAGAGTTCATGAGGAGGGACGTGTGGAGGGAGAATCAAGCAAGAGACGAAGAAGAAGGAAATAAAAAAGAAAAATTGTTCAATAAAGATAACTCACACTTTGCCCAAACCTCGTAGGGGCGCATCAGGCTACAATGAGAAAAGGGAGATCTCGAAGTGTGTCAACAAAGAAGTAAACACAGGGTCTTTGAAGCATCAACCAAAAGACAAAAACAGATGCAGTGCTTACCAAATGGTGCCTGTGGTGAAAAGAAGTAAAAAAGCTTAAGCAATACAACAGAGCCAGAACAAAGATTTATCCGAAGGCCTCTACTTGGAAAAGGACTCAATTTCAAAGGAACCCTCAACCTATGACGAGGCAAAGGAAACCCTAATTGGGAAAAGGCCATGAAAGACAAAATAGATGCATTGAAGGAGATGGACACCTAGGATTTGGTTCCAATGTCACCGAATCAAAAGGTAATTGGTTGTAGATGGGTATATAAAGTTAAAAAGAAACTTAGATGGATTACTTTGAGGTAGAAGGTGCCAAAGGATGCTCACAAATGCATGCTATAAACTATGAGGAAACATTCTCACCAGTTGCAAAGATGACTACAATGAGAACATTGGTAAGTGTAGCTGTTGCAAGGAATTGGACACTCCTCCAACTTGATGTAAAAAATGGATTTCTAAATGGTTGGACAAGTGAAACGGTATACATGTCACAACCTCCAAGTTGAAAAAACCCTAATCATACATCTTATGTTTGCAGACTTAAGAAAGCATATGGATTGAAACAAGCTTATACAAGTTGGAATTACAAGTTGGTTACATACCTTCAAGGTCAAGTATTTAGAACTATCAACTCAGATCCTTCTCTACTCATCAAAAGGGATCACAGTGAGGTTACTATCTATGTGTATATGTAGAGGATATTATTGTGACAGTTGATGATCTGAATGGCATTCAAAGGATCAAGACACACATGCAAGATGAGTTCAAAATCAGTGACTTGGGTGAGCTCACATATTTCCTAGGTATGCAGGTGATATACACAGATGAAGGAATGTATTTGACTCAAAGGAGATACATTGAGGATCTACTTCTTAAGTTCAAAATAGAGAACACTAAACCTACAGGTACACTTTTGGAGATGAATCATAAACTTAGTGTTCATGAAGGTGAGAAAATTGAAGACATTAGAGAATATCATAGATTGGTAGGTAGCTTGATATATGCTTCTCATACAAGGGTAGACATCTCATATAGTGTGGGAGTGCTTAGTCAATTCATGCACTCACATAGAAGACCACGAATGGATGCACCTAAGAGAGTACTTAAGTACCTCAAAGGTACAATCAATGAAGGTATATTCTATCCTTACTCTTCAGATTTGGATATCAAAATCTATTCAGATGGAGATTGGGCAGGAGCTAAGGATGATAGAAGAAGTACCTCTAGTTATTTTGCATTTGTAGGTTCAAGGCTAGTTTCATGGAGTTCCAAAAAGCAACGAACAATTGCTTTATCCTCAATTGAAGCATAGTACACAGGTTTGACCATAGCAACTCAAGAGGCAATATGGTTAAAAGCATTGTATAGAGATTTGAGACATGAGTTCCAAACTCACATATTTGGAGATAATGTAAGTTCCATGCATCTAGTAGCAAACCCTATTTTCCATGCAAGAACCAAACACATAGATGTTCATTATCACTTCATCAGGGAGAAGCTCATGGCAAAGAAGATTGACATTTATTTTGTTCCAACTAAAACACAAGTAGTAGATATGATGATGAAGGCACTTGATGGAATAAATCTTTGTAGATTCAAAGCTATGACAAGTATTCAACCTATTAGAGAATGAAGACTCAAGCATATTTTAGCTTGAGGGAGAGTTTTTGGAACATCAAGCTTATAGTATGCTTGAGGTGGATTTGATCTACATCAAAAGCTATCGCTTATATTACGTCAGAAGAATATCTAGTGGAGAGTTCTTTTACTTATGCTCATTTACTGTTTTTTTTTTAAGTTTTTTATGGATATTTTACCATTGTAAAAGCCTAGAGTTTTACACATGTAAAAGTGCAAAAAGAGAGCTAATCTTCCAAGAATTTCCCATGGTTCAACTGTAATCAATCAATAAATAAATCACCTAAAAGTAGATCAAACTAGATCTTCACTTTTCCTAGATTGTAGGAAAGTGAATTGATTCTCTCCATAAACCTTTAGTGCCTTCATTTGAATTCAAAATCCACTAGTAGAAGTCTTGGAGAACTTGAAAAGTCTATATAAATATTCAAATTACTTGTACATTACATGGAAGATTGGGAGAAATCTTAGTTTTTATGTCTCAGGATCTATCTCTACCTATTCGTGAAAAATAGGAGGTACCATTAATGAGTGTCTAGTTCATTTCAAAAGCATATTCTGCTTATTCCTTGTAATCTTTTGCATTCTATACACTCAACTATATGTGTATCGCTCCCAAAAAAAGGAGTTTTTCTAATTGTAATCATGTTGGTCGGTATGAGCATTTGAAGTTCATTGTCTCATCCAAAGATAGTAAGTTTTTGAGCTAGTGGATGTGCAAACCTATTTGTTTTGTATCCACTCTTTCCACTTGATGCTCCAAAGTACATAATACATTTTTAATTGCACTTATTGCATGCTTATAAGTTCTATTTGAGTATCATCAGCTCAAGGGTTTGCCTTGTGCCGTTTGGCAGGACCAAACTTCATCACTTTGCAACTTACTTTTCTACCTCCTACAAACTTCTCCAAGTTCTTTCATGATGAACAATGCCTATTCCAAGATCCAAAGCAGGACCTACACAAGAGGATGCAGATAAGCTCACACTTTGTTATGCAAGGGATGCTCATGCAAGGTTACACATACTAAACTCTATCTCTATTTTTCTATTACCACATATTAGAGGATGCATGACATCTCAAGAGACTTGGGATGCACTAGAGACTTTCTTTCTTGCTAGCACAAAGGTAAGGAAGAACCATCTTTGAAAGGAGCTCAACCAAATGAAGGAGACACCTAAACAAACCATCATAGAGTTTGTTACGAAGTTCAAGGAGGTTGTTGATCAATTGGCTTCCACTAGAGAGCTCATTGAATAAGCGGATATCATGAGGTAGATTCTGAATGGAATTAGAAGTGACAAGCAATGGCAATCCTTCATGATAGCTTATGATCTCATCATGGATGTGCAAACTCTAGAATTCAACACCTTTCTTGGCCAACTCTTCAATCAAGAGGCCAAGAATAACATAAAGGAAGGTAACTCCTATCATGGTAATTCAAATACTACTCTATATGTAGATAAGAAGGACAAGAAATTAAAAGGCAAGAAGAAGGAAGAAGATGAAGAGTAGACTTTCGAAGCCAACCTTACAGGCAAGAGCAAGTGGAAAGGGAAGAAGAAAGGACCAAAGCATTACAAAGACCAAGATCAAAATGTTCAACCTTGTGCCATCTATGATAAGACCAACCACACCACTCAAAATCACTGGTTCAATGGGAAGATGAAGAAAAATGGAAGAGGTGGATATGGCAACGCTAGAGAAAAAGGTGGACACAACTTCAACAAAAACAATAGAAGGGACTTCAAAAATTATTTTGAAGACTAACCACATGAAGACTCACTACTTCTAATGAAGCTAAACCAAAAAGAAGGTAAAGAAGATGATCATTTGTTCTACATAGACTCAGGATGTTCCAATCATATTGGAGGCAATATTTCTTATCTATCTGACTTGGAAAGTCCAAAGCCTAGACATGAAGTACAAACAGGGGATGATACTAAGCACAATCTAGAGAAGATTGGTAATCCCAAATCTTCCAATGGTAGGAAAAACATTCTAAGTACGGTTCTCTATGTACCCACTATCACCAAAAACCTAATAAGTGTAGGCCAAATAGTTGAAAAAGGCTTGCAACTTAGGTTCAGCCAAAATGGAGCATTTGTGGAAGATCCATGCCAAGGCTTCAGGAAGATAACTAGAGGTGAGAAGCATGCTAGGATCTTTACTTTTGAAGTAGGAGAAACCAGAAACAGAGATCTATTCACTTTTGGGTCTCAAACCCTAATTGAGCTTGAAGTGTGGCATAAGAGACTTGCTCATGTGAATGAAAGAACATTGAAGGATATATGCAAGGATCAAAGTGTTCTAGGGCTACCAAATATATCAAAGCAACACATGATTGACAAGTGTGATACATGTCAAACTGGGAAGGCACAAAGACAACCATTTAACCACAAAGGCTACATCTAGAACAACTTATTGGACTTAGTACATACACATGTATGAGGGACAAGTCAAAAACCTTCATTGGTAGGATCATAGTATTATGTCGCATTTACTAATGACCATAGTAGTCAGACTATTTTGTAGTTTATCAAAAGTAAGAATGAAGTGTTGACTGCTTCGAAAAGGATCGAGCACATGTGGAGATGCATACAAGTAGACCACTCAAGAATCTTAGATCTGATGGAGGGGGAGAATAATTCTCCAAAGAGTTGGATGAGTTCTTGCATGACAAATTTCTCAAAACGGAAGTGACTACTAGCTGGTCTGTAGTCTGATTCCTCTCTCGTAACTGTGGAGCATTTTCATTGTCTCCTTCGATGTGCTTCTAGTAGCCTTTTCCCATCACGAAATTTGTCATTTTGAATCTCCAAGCATGGAAGTTATTCTTGTCGAGCTTATCACTCATAAGCTCACTCATTCCATCTATGTTTTCCATTTTTGCAGCAATTCACAACACTGCAAAACACTATAAGCAACACTTCTGCTTGAACACTATCACACTATGATGTGACAGCTCGATCTCATAAAAACATAGTTTTCGTGTATCAAACAGTACACGAAATCTCTTGAAATTCTCGATCCATAATGTGATGATGATTTCATATAAGTTCTCATACCTATGACTAAGGAATATAGTGTATATATAAACTTTTCCTTGATGTTTGTATAAAGATTCCACCTAAAACGGATCCAAACATTTAGGGAGTGATTCTAAATTTGAATTCAAATGGATTTGTGGCATTTGGATCCCAATATTTTCATGAGGTTATCTCCATTTATTCTATTTACCCTTCATCACGGTAAAAATAGTCTAATCTTTTAAACTCCTTAAGCATAGGTTTCAGTGTGTGTACATTATAAGTCATGTATCAAGAGAAATGATGTGCACTAGTCAAGAAATTAGGCTTGCTTCATGCACGAACATCGTGAACCCCATGTACTCTATGTACATAATCATCTCTACATGCATGTGTTGATTCCCTATATCAGCCCCCTTTAGAAGCCTCGAATGAGATCATCTGAAAGGTGGTAGACCATCTATGTGGTGTGTATTAGCTGCCACTACCTATTATCTAAATGTAAAAAAGGAATGCAAAATCATTCCTTCTTGAGATTCAAATAATCCATAAGTACCCATCCTCCTAATAGATGCTTAATCCGCATTCTCATGAGAAAGCACCAACTAAGAGTTTGCTAATCCAAGAGGTTCGATAGATCCATCCTTGTCCTAAAATCCCTAAGAGAGGAGTAATTAATCTACTCTGAGTCGCACTAATTTCAATAGACCATCAATCAACGTAGACAAACACTTCTCTATAGAATCTTCAAACAAGACTCAATTTAACCACTCACTATCTGGTCTCCCTATTCTCTTTGATAAATGAGTGCCTAGAGAATCTTAAGAGTATATAAACTCTCTCCATATCTTCTAGGGAAGAAGGCTCTAGTAGCAGAATATATTCTACTTTCCCTTTTCCTTAAAAAGATGCATACACTTCCCTTAAAAAGTGGCATTCAAAATTGCAGTTACTCTCCAATCCATGGAAGCACAACTCCACTAAACATATGATATACCTAGTTCCCATCAATAAGATGGAACTCTCATATATCCTACCTAGTGGATTCTCATGAATCCATATCTTCTAAGTAAGTATCTGAGTTTATGTGATTCTAAGATCACCAACTTACCAAGTCGAGCCAATATTTCAGTTGAATATTCTATCTTCTATTTGAAAGTATGAATCCATGTGGGTATTCCCATAAAAACCCCATAGGGTCTACTTATTATGAGACTCTCTTTGAAGGTATCTTACCTTCACTAACTACTACAGAGTGAAAATTTCCCATTCTTTGGGCTCCTAACATAAATGCCCTCCTAGTCTCCATAAGGTATCCCATGAGACTTTCAATGAATATTATGATGCTATTCCTTCATTTGGAGACCAATAAAATCATTTCCAATAAATCAAAGAAAAGAATTGGATATGAAATATTATCCTAAAACTTTATAATTTTCTACCATATTCTTTAGCATACCATAAAACGGCATTGCAATGGTTCAATAAAGTGAATATGCATGTTCTTACTTTACTTTAAATGAAGATGAAGAGCTCTTTAAGTGAATTATTTATGCAACATATCAAACCTTCCGTTTTTCACCTTTATAACCATCCATATGCACCAAATCATGCATCATGCAACTAAATCAAATAAACTTTCATGAGAGGATACAATGCTGCAAATGCTCATCCATGTCACAAGAAAAGAGACATCCCAATCCTACCATGTTCACATGGTCTTGGAAGTCTTTACATGCATCTACATCCATAGCTTCACTTGTCCTTCTTTCTCCCAATAACGAATATAATATTTCCCTTCAAAATTTGGGCATCATTAAAGTATTAAAAAAGAACTAACATATGGTAATATACATATACAAGAATCCCTTAGGCATCTAAATATTCTAAATATATAAAATTACATAAACCAAGTAGGATTTTCCTACTTCTATGATTTTGTACTTGATACTTTTAATTACTCTAAGCACTTGATTGCTTGTTGGTCCAGTCTTGGCCAAGATTAGAAATCAAATTTGACATATGGAATCAACATCACACACTTGAAATGTTGGAACAACAAGCTTACACTATGCTTGAGGTGGATTTGATCTAGATCAAAAGCTGTTGCTTGGATTACATTGAAAGAATATCTGTTGGAGAACTCTTTTACTTATGCTCATTTATTGTATTTTTTAAAAAGATTTTTCATGGATAGTTCACCATTGTAAAAGCCTAGAGATTTACACATGTAAAATGATAAAGAGAGAGCCCAAATTCCATGAATTTATGGTGTTTGCATTGTAATCAATCAATCAATCAATCACCTAAAAGTAGATCAAACTAGATCTTCACTTGTTCTAGATTGTAGGAAAGTGAATTGAGTCCCTCCAACACCACTTAGCACCTTTATTTGAA
Source organism: Ceratopteris richardii (assembly GCA_020310875.1). Lineage (NCBI taxonomy): Eukaryota > Viridiplantae > Streptophyta > Polypodiopsida > Polypodiales > Pteridaceae > Ceratopteris > Ceratopteris richardii. The sequence continues at coordinate 2,405,176 of CM035420.1, forward strand.
TTCAAACTCCACTTTTAGAAGTCATGGGACACTTCAAAAGGCTATATAAAGGCTTCAAATCACTTTTACATTATATGGAAGCAATATACCTAGAGGTGTGGCCATCATTGTCTTGCTCCTTCAATTTTTTGCATCGTCTTCTTCAACAATAGTAAGCTTGTAGAGGCTTCATGTGTCTCTAGAGAGCTCCAAATTGGATGCAAAAGGATGCATTGGAACATGATTAGTTTCTTGTTTATTCTTGTAAATTTGCAAAGCATTTCGTTTCATAGATTGGAAGAAATCGCACTTTTTGTGTCTCGGGGTCAATCTCTATGTATTCCCAAAAGATAGGAGGTACCACTGTTGAGTGTCTGATTCATTCCAAAATCATAATTTGCCTATTTCCTATAATCGTGTGCATTCTATACACTCAACCATATGTGTGTTACTCACATAAAAGGATTTTTTCTAATTGTAATCATTCTGGATGCTGTGAGCATTTGAAGTTCATTGTTTCATCCAAGGATAGTAAGTTTTTTGAGCTAGTTGATGCACAAACATACATGTTTTGTATGGAATCTTTCTTCCTGATGCTCTAAATTTCATAGTGCACTTTATTGCACTTATCGCATGCCTATAAGTTCAATTTGAGTCTCCATAACCTCAACAACTGGTCTTATGCCAGTTGGCTCGACCAAACTTTGTCGCTTCGAAACTCCCTTTTTTAGCTCCTACAAGCTTGCCCAAGTTCTTTTAGTGGTATCAGAGCTAGATCATGATGGGTGATGGCTTTCCCTCAATGATTGAGAAGCTTGATCAACATAACTATGTTGAGATATCAAGCTCAACATTTGATGATCCAAGATGACATGTATCACTTTTTTATTTCTCTGATATGTATAGTAGTCAATACTTCATTGAGATGTATCAGATTTATCTACCAAGAGTGATGGCATATTTTTTTCTTGCCAGCTCACTCATGCACGAACATTAGTTTTTCTTTATGTACTGTTGTTTATATATTGCACTTTTTGTATTCTTGTTTTTTAGGTCATTCTTGTACATTCCTTTTATGTAATAAAAGAAGAAGAAGATCCTTCTTCCTTGCCTCAATTTATGTGTGTGATTCTCTTTGATTGTGAGTGTGTGTGTGAGCTCTCTTCCTTATCTCCTTCCTCATGACATGGTATCAGAGCTAGTGTGGCTCTAGAGAGCTCGTGGAGAAGGCCGACAATGAAGAGTATGTGAGAAGGCATGGAGAAAGCGCAATTCACAAATGACCTCTGATTGCTACGAAAATTGGTGTGAAGGTAGAAGACCTCAAAATAGTTTTGTGAGCTATCCTTTTAGGGTCACTCACTTTTGTCAGATCAAAGTTTTGGAGCCATCTCAACCTCCATTTCAAGCCCAAAAGTGGGGCCCATAGAAAAACCAGGTGAGTTTGCAAAACTCTAACTTGCATTGTGATTGCCAACACTGATATATTCATGATTCATTGTACTGTTGATACACAAGAACTATGTTTTTCTTAGATCAAATTGTCACATCATAGTGTGATAAAGTTCAAGCAGAAGTGCTACTTGTACTGTTCTGCAGTGTGTTGAATAGCTGCATCAATGGCAAACACAGATGGAATGAGTCAGCTTATGAGTGATAAGCCAGACAAGAACAACTTCCATGCTTGCAGATTTAGGATGATGAATTTCTTGATGGGAAAAGGCTAAGGAGAGAATGAAAACACTCTGTAGTTACTAGAGAGGAATCGAACTATAGACCAATTAAGAGCATATGAAGAACAGAATCAAGGAGCATGAAAGGTAATGTATTGGCTATTTGTTAGCATAGAGCATAGCATGATTGGGCACATACAAGATGCCAAGACTCTGAAAGAGGCTTGGAACAGTTTAATCACGTTGTATGAGACCAATACAAAGGCACAAAAATCGGAACTCAAGAGCGAGCTGCATACATTGGAGAAAAAGAGCATGTCGATAAGTGACTACACCCTAAAAATCAAAAGCATATTTGAGTCACTTGCATCTATTGGCGTGAATGTAGATGATGATGATAAGGTGGAAGTATGCCTTCGTGGTGTAGGAGCTACATATAAGTAGTTCAAAACTTCTATATAGACCAAGGAAAATATTCAAAATTTTTCCAATCTAGTATCTATGTTGATTATTGAAGAAAAGAATCTTAGTGAGGATTCCAACTCCCAAGGAAAACCCAGTTCTGAGCAGGTATTCTACTATGGAAGAGAAAGAGGTAGAGGCAGAGGCTTCCGAAGCAGAAGAGGACACAATAACCAAGACCAAGTGTAGCTCAAGTGTAAGCACCACCTCCTTTACTTGTCAATCCGCGGAGACGTGAGGACCGGTATGAAGACCACGAGCAAGTGAAGGCACAAGTGCGTGAGTGAAAGCACACAAACATGCACACACATACACACACACGCGCACAAAGTACGATCAAAGAGAGGAACAATGGAAAGCTTAGATTGCAAAAGAGTTCTCTTCAAAAGTTTATATTCTCTAACAAGCCAACCCCAAAAATGAGCTCTCTAGCTCTTTTTATAGTTTTTTGACTAGTTTTGGCCCTGTCCAGACCTAGTGTCCGGCCTAGTTAAAAATTAGGTTACAGGGCTTATTTGAGGGCTCAAACGAAGTCTAAAAATTATGAAAATTGGTACGATGGTACTTCTAATACTCCTCAAGCTCGAGGACTCCTCGGCTTGAACAAAATGGAGTTACTAAAAATAGATAATGGTATTTACAATGGTTTTTAGTGATGAAAATCACTATTTTTGTAGGGGATTCTTCTGAAAATTTGACATACACTTCTTGGAGCTCCCTACTTGCTCCCTTTCCTTGTGTGTCCACATTTTGATGTGCTTCCATGCTTTGTCCTTGACTTTGAGCTTCAACACCAAGGTCAACAACATAATCATGCAGGAGGAAGAGGAAAATTTCAAGGCAGGGGGAGCCAAAGAGGTCGTAGAAATTTCCAAACAAATGATTCATGTAATGGCAGTAAAGGATGTTGGAATTGTGGTAAACCTCGACACCTTGAATGTGATTGCAGGTTGAAGAATCAAAATAATAGAAGGCAACAAAACAACTATGCATCCACAAGTGCAGATGATTTTGAGAAGCTATTCATGGTTCAACATCATATGATGAATATGATGTTTGTTGCTACTTCAAAATCGAATTGCAATATCTGGTATGTTGATTCAGGTACTTCAAATCACATGACTAGTCATGCGGAATGGTTTAGTAATTTGTAGAAATTGCTAGTTCTTGGATATGTTGAAACATGTGATGACACATCAGACCCTATCAAGCATACAGGAAATATAGCACTATCTATGGAGGATGGGAAGGTAAAACACCTTGCTGATATGTTGCATGTTCCAAATATAACAAAGAATCTGGTTTCTGTTGGAAAAATGGTTCACCAGGGATTACAAGACAAGTTCAATGCTGATGGGTTATATGTAGAAGAGTACAAATAGTGTGGGCGATTGATTGCCAAAGGAAACAAAGTGGGTAGGATGTTCACCTTAAATGTAAAAGTTCCTAAAATCAATGTAGCCATGTTTGCAAAAGGTGCAGGAGTTATTGCTGATATAGAGATCTGGCACAAAATGATTGGACATGCAAACTTGTAGAGGCTGAAATTGATGCAATCAAAGGAGATTGTCCATGGACTACCAATTTTCAAGGTTGTAGAGATGCAAAAGCTATGTGCAACATATGAATTTGGTAAACAGTCGAGATCATCATTTCTGCATGACAAGCATGTTAGTGAGAATGTGCTGGAAATAGTACATATAGATGTTTGGGGTCCTACAAAGACCACATCTATGGGAGGTTGTAGGTTTTATGTTACTTTCATTGATGACCAGACACGAAAAATGTGGGTATATTTCATGGAAGAGAAGATTGAGGTGTTCACTCACTTCTACAATTTTAAAGGTATGGTGGAAAAGCAGACATGGAAGTATATTCAAACACTAAGATCTGATGGAGGAGGTGAATACATGTCAAATGAGTTCAAAAAGTTTCTAAAATGGTGTTGTTGAACGCAAAAATAGACCTGCTACAGAAATAGCAAGGATCATTATGGCTGTGCATATGATTGTATACATCATGAACAGAACTCCAACTGCTACTGTACATCAACTTACACCTGAAGAGAAGTTTACAAGTAAAAAGCAAAGCTTATCACATATGAAAGCTTTTTTGTATTGCATATGTACATGTTCCAGATGCGTTGAAGATGAAGCCTGATCCAAAAGCAAAAAAATGTGTCTTCATTGGATACTCCCTTGAGCAAAAGGGATATAAATGTTATAACCTAGTCACATGATAGGTGAAGGTGAGTAGAGATATGGTATTTGATGAAATGTCAAGCTTCTATGCAGATGCTAAAGATGGACTTAATCTTGAATCAAATGACAAAGAAAATGTTGAAAAATCAAGTGCAGAATCTCAAGTTTTGAGTGGACTAGATGAATCACTAAAATACTTCCAACTCAAATCCATGGAGTGGAAGATTGCGTGGAAATTTCAATCCAGAAAATTCATCAAATACATCCAAGAAAGGTAAAGAAAAGCTTTCTGTTGGTACTAGAACATGTGGAGGTTTTCAACACATTGATGGAGATTCAAGCGGATCAGAAAAGAGTTTTGGTGAGGAACTTGGATTGCCCTCTATGAAGACTGTAGGAGTAAGAAAGGCACATGCACATGATACAAGGAGAAGTGACCCAGGACCAAGAAGATCTAGGTCGATGCGATATTCAATGCAACAATTGACGTATGACAATTATATGGCTTGTCATTGTGCCTACATGACCAAGGTAATACAAGATGCTGAACCTTCTTGTTTTGAAGATGCAGTTGGAAATGTAGATTTGAAAAAAGCTATGGATGAGGAGATGGCTGCACTTCATTGAAACAAAACATGGAAGCTGGTTCCATTGCCACAAGGAAAGAAACCCATAGGCTGCAAGTGGGTTTACAAGGTAAAGCACAATGCTGATAGTAGCATAAGCTGGTACAAAGCAAAATTGGTAGCAAAAGGATATGCACAAACATATGGAATTCATTATGAGGAAACATTCAACCCTATAGCTAAAATGTCTACTATCAGAACACTTGTTGCATTAGCTATAGCAAAAGGATAGACTTTTCATCAGATGGATGTGAAGAATGCTTTCCTACATGATGAGTTAAATGAAGAGTATACATGGACCCTCCATAAGGATATGAAGATTCAAAGCATCGAGAATATGTTTGCAGGATGCAGAAGGTGTTGAATGGCTAAAGCAAGCTCCTCGTGCATGGCATGCAAGGATTGCTAGTTACTTAATCACCGCTCAGTTTTCTATGTGCCATGTGGATCATTCACTATATGCAAGGAAGGGTGATGATGGCATCACAATTGTAGCTATTTATGTTGATGACTTGATTGTAGGTGGTGATAATGAAGAAAGAATTAAAGAGGCAAAGCAACTTCTTATGCAGGAATTTGACATGAAAGATCTTCGTGTGCTGCACTATTCTTTCGCATTGAGTTTATACATACAGAAATAGGTATATGGATATCCCAAAGGCAATATGCCTTGAATATGCTGCAAAAGAATGGTGTGGCTAATCGCAAGCCTATTTTTATGCCATTAGATCAGAATTTGAAGTTGGATACTACATCAGCTGAAGCATTGGAAAATGCTACTATGTACACGAAAATTGTGGTAATCTTGATATATCTCACAGTTACAAGGCCTGATCTAAGCTACATTATTGGACTTGAAAGCCATTTTATGCAGGTTCCCAGGAAGCCACATTTGGATGCTTTGAGGCACACTCTACATTATGTGAGTGCTACTTTGGAATATGCATTGTTTTATGAAGCTCGTGTAGCTTTGTAGCTTCATGATACACCAATGTAGATTGGGCTGGTAGCATTCTAGATAGAAGATCTACTAGTGGTTTTCTATTCTCACTTGGGAGTGTAGTTATTACATGGAGCGGTAAGAAGCAACCCACTGTTGCTTTGTCGAGTATAGAGGCTGAGTATAGTGCTTCAATGGTAGCATGTGAGGCATCATGGCTAGGGATGCTACTTGCAAATTTAGGTGTGGAAGTGCAAAATCCTATCACCATCTATTGTGATAATCTTAGCAACATACAGTTAGCATGGAACCCTATTTTTCATGCTAGAACAAATCTTATCAAGGTACATTATCACTTCATCAGAAAGAAGGTATAAGCAAGTGATGTTGATCTTGTTTATGTGCGAATAGATTGAGAGTTTGCTAATATTTTCACTAAAGCACTTGGAACGCAGAAGCTAAAGATGTTAGCGGACATGTCATTGAGTGTTGAGATATCAAGCACAATATGTGATGATCGAGGATGACATGTATCGCTTTTTAATTTTTCTGATATGTATAATAGTCACACCGATATATGTCAGGGATACTTCATTGAGCTATACTAGATTTATCTACCGAGAGTGATGGCACATTTGTTTCTTGTGAGCTCACTCATGCACAAACATTAGGTTTTCCCTTATGTACTGTTCTTTATATATTTCAATTGTATTCTTGTTTTTTAGGTCATTCTTGTACATTCCTTTTATGTAATAGTAGAAGAAGAAGATCCTTCTTCCTTGCCTCAATCTCTGTGTGTCCTTCTCTTTGATTGTGAGAGTGTGTGTGAGCTCTCCTCCTTATCTCCTTCCTTATGACAAGTTATGTGGATTCACAAATCAAAATGGAGGCCTATTTTTAAGGTAGAAATCATTATGGAATTGTAGCAGGTGATGAAGCTATGCCTATTCCAAGATCCAAAGGAGGACCTACACAAGAGGAGATAGATAATCTCACACTTTGGTGCACAAGGGATGCTCAAGCGAGGCCGTACATACTAATCCCTATATCTGACTTTATTTTACCACATATTAGAGGATGCAAGAAATCTCAAGAGACTTGGGATGCCCTCAAGACTTTTGTTTCTCGTAATACAAAAGCAAGAAAGAATCATCTTTGGAACAAGTTCAACCAAATGAATAAGACACCTAGACAAACTATCATAGAGTTTGTTACCAAGGTCAAGGAGGTTGCGGATCATTTGGCATCCATTAATGAGTAGATTGAAGAAGAGGCTATCATGAGGCAAATTCTCAATGGGATTCAAAGTAATAATCAATGTCAATCTTTCACCATGGCTTATGATCTCATAATGGATGTACAAACTCCAGACTTCAACATCTTTCTTGGACGACTCTTCAATCAAGAGGTCAACAATAGCATAAAGAAAGGTAACCCCTATCATGGTAATTCAACTATTGCTCTGTATGCAGATAAGAAGGATAAGAAGTTAAAGGGCAAGAAGAAGGAAGAAGATGAAGAGGAGACCTCCCAAGCCAACTTTGCAAGCAATAAAAAGAGCAAATACGAAAGCCAAAATGTTCAAACCTTGTGCCATCTACGATAAGACCAACCATACCCGTCAAAATTGTTAGTTCAATTGGAAGACCCAGAAAGGAAGTGGAAGAGGAGGACATGGAAGCAATAGATGTAGAGGTGGAAATAACTTCAACAATAGCAATAAAGGCTAAAATAGAAGGGACTACAACAATTATTCTCAAGATCAATCACATGAAGACTCATTGCTTCTCATGAATCTAACCCACAAAGAAGGTGCAAAAGATGATCATTAATTAGACATAGATTCTAGATGTTCAAATCATGTTGCAGGCAACATCGCTCTTCTATCTAATTTGGAAAGTCGAAAGCATAGACATGAAGTACAAACATGGGATGACACAAAGCACAATGTGGAGAAGATTGATAACACCAAAGCTTCCAATGGTAGGACAAACATTTTCAGTAAAGTTCTCTATGTACCCACTATCACTGAAAACCTAATAAGTGTAGGCCAAATAGTTGAAAAAGGATTGCAAGTTAGGTTCACCCAACATGGAGCTTTTGAGGAAGATCCATGTCAAGGCTTTAAGAAGATAGCCAGAGGTGAGAAGCATGGTAGGCTCTTTGCTTTTGAAGTAGGAGAAACTAAGAACATAGCTCTATTCATTTTTGGGTCTCAAACCCTAAGTGAAAGTGAAGTGTGGCATCAGAGACTTGCTCATGTGAATGAAATAACCTTGAAGGACATATGCAGGGATCAAAGTGTTCTTGGACTGCCAAACATATGAACGCAACACATGATCAAAAAGTGTGATGCATGTCATATTAGGAAGGCACAAAGACAACCATTCAACCACAAAGGCTACATCCACAACAAGGTATTGGACTAAGTACATAGAAATGTAGGTGGACCAAGTCAAGAACCTTCATTGGCAAGATTAAGGTATTATGTCTCATTCATTGATGACCTTAGTAGATAAACTATTTTGTACTTTATTAAAAGTATGAATGAAGTGTTTGATTGCTTCAAAAAGTATCTAGCACATGTGGAGAATCATATAGGTAGATTACCCAAGAAGCTCAGATCTAATGGTGGGGGAGAATACTTATCCAAAGAATTTGATGAGTTCTTACAAGATAAAGGTATCAAAAGGGAAGTGAATACTAAGTACTCTCCTCAACTGAATGGAATTGCAAAGAGGAGAAACCAGACATTGGTTGGATCAGCAAGAACAATGCTTGAAGAGAAGAGGTTTCCACATTAGCTATGGGCAAAAGCTATTTCAATTGTTGTGTACCTTGTCAATAGACTATCATCCAAATAACTTCAAGGTATGACTCCTTATGAAGCATGGCATGGAAGAAAACTTAGTCTTGGACATTGCAAGGTGTTTTTTAGTTTAGCTTATGTTCATGTACCATCATAAATAAGAGGTAAGCTAGATGAAAGTGCCACAAAAGTATTGTTTATTGGATATAAATCAACTCAGATGGGTTACAGGTTCTATAATCCTTCAACCAAGCAATTCACTACAACTAGAGATCTTGTGTTTGAAGAACACAGGTCTTGGTATGATGAAGACAAACAAAAGGTAACTCTACCATATGATATTGATTTTGATTCTCATCAATTAGGGAGCAAGCATGATACACAGGTCCAAGACCCAAAAAGTAATATAGATGATGAACAAGACAAAAGGGAAAACGATTACAAACTATGGAAGTCAAGAGGCAAAGCAAAGATGCAAGAGTTTCGAGAATTCTCTAAGCAAGCTCTTGGAAGATCAACAAGAGAGAAGAAACAAATAGAAAGGTATGGATATGATTCCAAATTTGTTACAAAGCATTCAATATACTTAGCAAAAGACCCAACTTCAAAGGAACCCTCGACCTATGAAGAGGCAAATGGAAACCCTAATTAGAAAAAGGCCATGAAAGAAGAAATAGATGCATTGAAGGAGATGGACACTTGGGATTGGTTCTAATGTCATCCAACCAAAAGGTACTTGGTTGTAGATGGGTATATAAAGTTAAAAGAAACTCATATGGATCATTTTGAAAGTATAAGGCAAGATTAGTTGCCAAAGGATGCTCACAAACGCATGGTATAGACTATGAGGAAACATTCTCACCATTCACAAAGATGAACACAATTCAAAACATTGATAAGTGTAGCTGCTACAAGAAATTGGAAACTCCTCAACTTGATGTAAAAAATGGATTTCTAAATGGCTTGATAAGTGAAGAGGTATATATGTCATAACCTCCATTTTTTGAAAACCCTAATCATGCATCTTATGTTTTTAGACTTAATAAAGCATTGTATGGATCGAAACAAGCTCCTAGAGTTTGGAATTATAGGTTGGTTACATAGCTTCAAGATCAAGGGTTCAGACCTAGCAATGTAGATCCTTTTGTATTCATCAAAAGGGGATCACAATGGCGTTATCTATCTATGTGTATATGCAGATGATATTATAATGATAGGTGATGATCTGAATGGCATTCAAAGATCCGGAGACACATGCAAGAGGAGTGAAAAATTACTGACTTAGGTGAGATCGCATATTTCTTAGGTATGCAGATGATATACACAGATGAAGGGATGTATTTGACTCAGACAAAATACAGTGGGGATCTACTTCTTAAGCTCAAAATGGAGAACACTAAATGTGCAGGTACATCTTTGGAGATGAATCATAAACAAAGTTTTATGAAGATGAGAAAATTGAAGACATTAAAGAATATCAAAGCTTGGTAGGTTGCTTGATATATGCTACTCATATAAGGTCAGACATCACATATAGTTTGGGAGTGCATAGCCAATTCATGCACTCGCCAAGAAGGCCACGCATGGATGCAACTAAGAGAGTACTTCAGTATCTCAAAGGTGCAATCAATGAAGGTATATTCTATCCTTACTCTTCAGATTTGGATATCAAAATCTATTAAGATGTAGGTTGGGCAAGAGCTAAAGATGATAGAAGAAGTATGTCTGGTTACTGAGCATTTGCAGGTTCAAAGCTAGTGTCATGGAGCTCCAAGAAGCAACCAACGATTGCTTTATCCTCAAGTGAAGTAGAGTACAGAGGTTTGACCATAGAAACTTGTTGCTCTAGCACAATTGTAAGCACCAGGTTAAGAAGCTCCACCTCCTTATTGTCAATCCATGGAAGAGACATGAGTGATATGAAGATCATGAACGTGAGAAGTAGTGAGAGTGATGGTGAGTAGCATAGAGATGCATACACACATACATAGACAAGGAAGAGACACGCAAGACACAATGGAAGGTTGAAAATAGACTCAGTTGCTCAATAACACTCTTACAACCTCAAGGTCACACTAACACATACAATCTAACACTAGCTAACCTCAAAAATGAGCTCTCTAGCTGTTTTTATAGATCCTAGACTAGTTTTGACCGGTTTCGCATCTAGTGTATGGCATAGTTGAAAAATAGATTATAGGCACTATTTGGAGGTCTAAACGAGATCTAAAAATAGTCAAAATTGGTATGCTTGTTCTACCTAAGATCCTCAAGCTTGACGACTCCTCAGCTTGCGTAAAATGGAGCTAAAAATACCAAAGTGGGTGTTTCTATGATACATATGTTACAAAAGTGATAAAAATCAACGTTTGAGGTTTTGAGAAAGTAATATAAAACATATTTCTTTGTAGTCCACCTTCACATGCTTCCTCTATGTCTATGCCTTTGGCTACTGCCAACACCCCCTTCCTCTCGCGTCTGGCGTCCCCAAGAGATCCTTGTTGCAGGGTCTGTGTGATATAGTTTTGCAAGAGGTCGTGTACGAGGGTGTGCTTCATGATGCTAATGCCTCGTGCAATATCAATTTCAATTTTTTCCCAATCTATCGCATGAGGTTCATCTGGAGGTGGAAGTGGGTAGTGCATGTGTTGCAGAGCAAGGAAGCACAAAAGAAGAGCCCCAAAATTTTCAAATTAATGGGCATGATTTTTCTTCTTCAAAGTCTTAGAGCATTCCCTCAAGCCATGTATATGCACTAGAGGAGTCCTCTAGTTGCATAATTCCAACTTGTTGTAAAATATCTCTTGTAAATTAGTAGGAATTTCACTTTTTAGGAATAAAGTGCCGGCCTCTTGTGTGAAAGGACCAAACTTAGGGCACATGTATATAAGTCACATTGTGACTCTTTGTAGACACATTTTTTGCTATTGTGAACAAGGAGAGCTTGGAAATCTCGAATTCGCCTCTTTTCTGCAGATTTCTATCTTCTCTTTGATCTTCTATGTGTGTGTAATGCTTGGAATGTGTGTGTAGGACTGTTGTCTACCCCTCCCCAGTATTTTTGAACTACTATAGTGTGTGTGTGAGCTTGTAGGAGTTGTGGCGTGAGTGTGGGTGTTTCCCACCATTCACTATTTTGGTCATAACTTGAAGCACAGTTGTCAGAATTCGAGTGAAACACTTCCAGTAGATGCTTCTCGTCGAGAGCTTTGAAACAAGTAGCCTATTGACTATATTCGAAGTTCGGAGCTGGGAGAAATCCTTGATTTACTGAAAAACTGTTGTAAGAGGTATCGCGGCAGACACTTTCTGTCTTGCAGTGAGTTTGAGTGGTAGATTAGTCTTTTCTCATACATATCAGCTGAACCACTTCATTTTCCATCATGTGTGCACGTCTTCATATGCTTGGTTAGGTCATTTTATCGGATTGACATATAAGCGTGTGTCAATTTCCCACTATATGCACTTCTGTTGCAAATGAGGAATAGTCTCTTTGGCACAAGTCCTTGAGTCTTCTTGACTTAAGTACACACGTTTTTGGCACCGTTGACATGGAACACTCAGGCAAGGTGCCTTCGTGATGGTTATAGATCGAGAGTGTTGAAATCGTACTTGTAGAAGTGAATTTGTTCCGTGGCAAGTAGTCAATCACTTCAGCACTTGTTACTTCACATCCCCGAGGTGTGTGTAATGAGTTTTAAGGTTTAGGGGTAGTAGGAAGGAAGAGAAGGAGGAGTTAGGGTTAGGTTAGAAGGAGAGGAGAAGAGAAGTGAAGTAGGAGTAGGCCAAGATCACCAAAAAAGCCCAAAAAATTTGCCAATATTAGTGAAGTTCAGTTTCTGTCACAAAAATTATAAAAACCAAAAAAATTGAACTCATTTGATACTTTCTTGCATTCTAGTATCGTGTGTGAGCAGCGACCGATATCATGAGAGTGGTATCGCGCACTATAGGCTGACAAGGCAAGATATTGAGCTCAAGTTGCAATCAGGACACTACAAAGGTAAGATTCAACAAGAATTCCTTGGGAAAAACACACTAAAAGTGCACCAACACGTGATTAAGTGCGCATTCGGTATCGGGGGGGGGGGGGGACAGTTTGTTTTTTGAGCGTACTTGAAAGAGAAAATGTGTTAGGAGTGAAGAGGGGTGAGAGAAGAGAAAGAGGGTGCAAAAATTTTGAATTTTGGAGGTATTTTGGCTTGAGTATCGCGATCGGTTGAGATATTGGTATCGCGATACCAAAAATTCCCTTGTATCACGATACTCGCCGAAGTATTGTATCGTCGGTTACCAGCCTTGGTATCGTGATACCACTTGTGGTATCGTATTGCCAGGTTGGTATCGCAATCTCACTTTACCCCAGTGGTATCGCATCGCCCTCTTCGCAGCTTAAGTATCGTGATACCATTTCAGTATCGTCTCGTGCCATGTCCTAGTTTAGTATCACGATACCATACCAGTATCGTATCATCCCTTCATTCTAATATCGTATCAGTGCAAGTTGGTGGAATCGTATCGCCACTTGCATTGGTATCGTATCGTGCTCCAAACTAGTATCGTATCGTCTCATTGTCAGGAGTCATATCGTGATACCAAGTTGGTATCGTATCGGCCCCTTGCAAGCGGCATCGTATCGTATGAGGACGCTGGTATCATATCGGCTTATATTCCGGTATCGTATCAGGGCAAACTCCAGTATCATATCGTGCCCTTTTTTGGTATCGTATTGTCCAAGAAGTGGTATCGTTTCGTCTGGTAGTTTGGTATCGTATTGTGAGAATCCCAGGTATCGTATGGTCTAATCTGGTGGTATCGTATCGCCAGGAAAGCTGGTATCGTATCGTGGCCAAGCATAGTATCGTATTGTCTACTCTAGTGGTATCGTATCGCCAGGAAAGCTGGTATCGTATAGTGGCCAAGCGTAGTATCATATCGTCTGCTACTACATGTATCGTATCACCTAGGTTTCCGGTATCGTATCGTGGCCAGCTCGGTATCGCCCAGGGCAGTATCGCTTGGAAGTGGCAGCTTGGTATCGCCCAGAGCTTTTGTAGCATTTTGTTGGGCATACCTAAGGCATTTGAAGAGCCACTCAAGGAGAGTGTTAGAGACCCAGAGAGCCTCAGGAGGGTGAATGAACTTGAGGTCAGGGAGAGTGGTAAGTAGCCGAAGAAGTATCATATCCTCTGTAGGGAGTGCCACTCAGGTCAGTCACCGCTCAATCTATTCAGATACCTCTAGTGACTCCGAGGAGGAGATACCCATGGCCTCTGAAGATATGCATGGTCCAGCTCCAAGTAGAAACTTCATGACCGCAGTAGAGGGAGATTACCGTACCTCCTTACAATATGTTTCTACTAATGCCCAGGAGATTCCCATCTACCTGGATGGCTTAAACAGATCAATGGCTAGGATGGTAACCTCTATGGATGCCACAATCATGCCTAGACCTGCTGTTAAGTACGAAGGAGGAGCATACATGGACAAGATAGGTCACATATACATGTTGACAGGATTTCGTGAGATGATCAATGAAAGGGGAGAGTTAGTGGAACAAGAAAACCCAGGAAGGCCAAACCCTGAGGAACTAGTGACGACCCCTAGAGGTAGATCCCGAGTAACACGAGTCTTGAGAGGAGATTTGATACCTCAAGATGACTACCTGTTGGAAGTCTATATGATCCATGGATCAGATGTATTACTTCAAACAGACTTACCAGCTCCAGGAAGAGAAGAAAGACCTATGACATTGTTGAGCCCATAAAAGTCATAAAGGTCAAAGTCAATTGTTCAAAGTCAATAAGGTCAAGGTCAAAGTCAACAGGTGCAAAGTCAAAGTGCTAAGGTGCAGGTGTCAAAGTGCACAGGTAGTGCACAATTATATGTCCACAAAGGGTAAATTGGAGAAAGTGGGTTGCAGGTTGCAGAGGTATTTTCTCTAATTTCCCTAAGGTTCAAAGTATGTTTTAGAGTGTTTTGGAAGGTTCAGGTGAACCCCCTCTTAGGTGCAAAAGTGACAACTTAAAAGGAAATGTGAAGGTATGTGAAGCGGCAGCGTACACACACGTGAAAGTATGCCCCCCCATTAAAATTTTTGGTTTTAGTCTAAAGTCACTACAGGACCAAACAGTGAGTCATTGGCTATCACTTGTGAAGACAATCTTGGGACATCAAAGTGAACACCAAGATACTATTGCAGTTAGGAGCGTACGTGATTGACACACTCAAATCAAGGCAAGGACTATTCTTGGACCAATCTTAGAGTAAGCAAGAGAAGCATAGTCTAAGTGAAGCAAGGGAGAGAAGTGCAAGAGTCACTAGTGTGCGACATAGAGAAGTGGAGTTGAAGGAGTGCATGGAGAGTGACTAAGGGATTGTGGAGAGAGTGCTAAGCTCTCCTTGTAGTGTGCGCGTGCCGACAGAAGGTATTCATTCCTCCCCCTTAGTGGAAGCTTGGTGCAAGGTGTGCACAAGGATAAGCTTGAAGTAGGTGGAGGTATGGTGCAGAGGAGGCCGACGGCAAGAAGACTTTGGGATATTTGGTATTTTGTAATTGCGCACTCTGTGTGATTGTGCACAGAGGTATTGGCTTGTATTGTGCTTCAAACATTGCAATTGTCTTACTGTAATCAATTGGCAGAGGCTTCCAAGTGTATTTTCTCTTCTTGTCTCTTTCCTTTTCTCCTACAAACCCTCAAACTCCTTCTTGTCCAAGAATCCCCCAACAAAATTTGGCATGCACGGTGGGACTTCCAAGGAGATTTGAGCTTAGGAGAAACCAAGTGCAAAGTATAGCAGAGGTCACGTGTCTACAGTGCTACTACAGTGCTACTTCATCAACCAAAAGGTAAATATTCTTATCAAGTGTCTCATATTAAGTGGGTTATGAGCTGCTCATGACCGCAACCCGGTCCCAAACATTGAGGGTCACCTGCAAGCAAACAAGAAGGAAGGTTGTTAGAAGATCCTCCAGTCCACTATCTTCAACCTCATCAGTCAAGAGCATGGTGGGACAGGTAGACTTGGAAACCTTACTCTCAAGATTAAATATAAAGTTTCCTTCTTTCAAAGGCCTAGCTCAAGAGGATCCGGATGAACACATTAGAAGGTTTTTGGCACTATGTAAGACTAGAGGCTTATGGGTAGGGAGGATGCCTTTTTGATTCTCTTCCCTGCCACATTAGAGGGATTAGCAGATAAGTGGTTCAACCAGTTTGCTGAAAACCATTTTACCACTTGGGATGTGATGAAAGATGCATTTAAACATCAGTTCCAACATGGCAACACTGTGGAGATCATCATAGAAGAACTAGAAAATTTGAGATTGGGTCCAGGAGAAAAGTTCCCAGAGTTTGTGACTAGGGCCAAAGCACTAATGGCTAAATTTCTAGATCCACCACATGATTTTTTTGTTAAGAAGTGGTTAGCTAGGCCCCTACTAGTGGCCACCCAATGCAAAATAAAAGAATTAGTGTTACCTACCGCCTCCATAGAGGATTTCATCAACACAGCCACACACTTAGAGCAGATAAGGCACCAATATGGTGCAACTTCTTCCCAACCAACATATGCTACAGAAATGGAGGATCCAGTCATTCAGCTAAGGAAGGAGCTGGAGGGCTTAAAAAGGAATAAGCCCTACAAAGAGGAGGAGACTGCTGTGGCTCAGTTGAGAAGGGAGATTGAAGCACTCAAGCTCCAAAAGGAGGAGGAGGCCCAAGCAGAGGAATTGGATCAACTGCAACAGGAGTTGCAGGAGCTCAAAGGAGGTGGCATCAAGAGTGGACTTTGGTGTTCCATGTGCAGCAAACAAGGGCATATAGTAAGTGAGTGTCCTCTGTTAAGTGTAACTTGCCAATTATGGAGGAAAGTTGGTCATGAGGCCCATGAATGCCGATCAAGGGGAATGCCTGCAACGACATACTGGACACAGCCAGGATCCCTACCAACCACAAATGTGATGGCTGCTGCACCGAATCAAGGTAACAACTATAATCCTAGACAGAGGAATAACTTTGGAAATGGGCCTAGGAGGCCAATCATCTGTTTTAGATGTGGAGAATGCGGGCACTATCAAAGTAGGTGCACCCTACCAAAAAATGCCCCTCCTTGCAGGAACTACCCTGAGGCCAGAGACCATTATACAAATTGTTTTCCTAAGAATCAAGCCTCTTCATCCGGGCCCCATATTCAAATGATTTCTGTGCACAAAGAAGAAGTGTGTGATCTAGTCAATGAGCCATCACCATCTACCAGGGTGGTGCAATTAGAAGAAATAGAATCTTTGACTGTGCAGACAAGAAGCAAGGGGAAGGCTCAAGCAGACATAGGACAAGGATCAAAGATTAAGGAATGGAATCAAGACAGAGAACAAGCTGAAGATAAAGCCACCACAGGTGCAGATATAAGGCAAAAAGGAGATCTCATATGCACCAGTGATGCCATTGGGCATGCCTTCAACAAGGCTCATGAGGAGTTTGATAAGTCAATTGGAGCCCATGCTCTCAAGGAATCAGAGGCTTCAAAACTACTCAAGTCCATGAAAAAGGAGGTTAGTATTTTTTATTTAATAAAGATGGATGGGGAATTCAGGTCGGAGTTATTGCAGGTAATTGATGAAGCTTCCACTACAAGTTTAGTGGCAGACTGTTGTTTCACATAAAGGAAAAAGTATAGGGGAAGCACCCCTTACAGATTATAAAAGTCCTCGACTGATAGTATCTATCAAAGGTCATGAATTTCAAGGAGTTATTGTAGATGGTGGTTCTAGCATTAACTTGATGCCTGAACATACAATGGAAAAGATTGGACTCCACCCTTCAAGGCCTGCAAATTTCACTGTTACTTTGGCATATCAGAGCAAAGTAAGGCCCTTGGGAGTGATCCCAAAAGTTACACTTGAAGTACATGGTAATCTATTCATTCTGGATTTTGTGGTTTTAAGATTGCCCCATGTTGAAGGAGGATTTCCCCTCTTAATTGGACGACCATGGCTGAGGCATGCAAGTTTCATTCATGATTGGGGCAAGGAAACGATGTGGGTACAAAAGAAAGGGCAAGAGCTGACACAGATTCATTTAGAAGAGGGCCCAGATAATCAGGGAAACACTAGCATGATGCAAACAGTTGGCATATGCATGGAACCAGAATCGGAGGATCAACCCCAAATAGATTCCGAGGAAGAAGAGGATATTCTAAATTGGCTCCAAGCAGGAAACTCTTCCTCTTATTTTGGAATTTTTCTTAATAATTCTTGCACGACTGAAGGTTATGATGAAGATAAGGAGAAAGTCCAGGTTGATGGATTGGGAGAGCCAATCACAGACCACAGAAGGGGCAGGAAGACACCCCTCAAATACAACTTGGAGGAGGATATGACAACCACAGATAAGGAAGTTACTAAAGCTAAAGGCAAGGTAAAAGATTCTAGTGAAGAGTGTTCTTTCTCGATTCAAGAAATCCCTGTAGGATGGATGCAGGACAAGGAGGAACACATTGAAATCCAAAATACACCTGCTTATGAAGCAATGCACGAAAAGCTAGTAGAAGAAGACAAGGAAGAAGATGAGCACGAAGATAATATGGTAGAGAGAAATCCTGTCAAAGAAATACAATTAGGCACTCAAGACAATAATCGACCAGTTTTGGTGGCCACTTGGTTGTGGAGCCACCCAGGGCTCCTTGAAAAGGTAAAATCATTCTTGACCCATTATACAGATGTTTTTGCCTGGCATTATAAAGACTTAGAAGGAGTGCCTGCAACTTATGGAGAGCACAGAATCCCTCTGGTTGATGGAGCCAAACCCATAAGAGGGAAGAGTTATAGACTTAATCCAAAATATGATGAAGCTGTCTATGTGGAAATACAGAAGATGGAGGATGCAGGAATCATCATTCCTGTGGAACACTCTGAGTGGCTCTCACCTATGGTTATAGTACCAAAGAAGAATACTAATAAAATCAGAATTTGTGTTGACTTTAGAGCACTCAACAAGGTGACCATTCCAGATAGTTTCCCTATGCCTTTTGCAGAGCAGGTCATTGAAGAAGTGGCTGGGCATGCATTATATAGCTTTATGGATGGATTTAGTGGCTATAATCAAATATCAATACACCCAGAGGATCGTGAAAAGACAGCTTTTATCACACCTTGGGGAACATATGTGTATGTAAAAATGCCATTTGGGCTCAGAAATGCTCCAGCCACCTTTAACAGAACGGTCAATCTCATTTTTGGCCCCCTATTGCTGGAATCACTTAGAATCTTCATGGATGACTTCTCTTCGTTTTCAGGCTCTCACAAAGAAACTCCTCTAGATTGTTTGGACCATCACTTGAGGCACCTGCAGAATGTTTTCAAGAGATGCAGGGAGACTAAGCTAAAGCTCAATCCAAACAAATGTCATTTCCTTGTGACAGAAGGAACTCTCTTAGGACATGTGGTGTCGACTAAAGGTATGGCCCCGGATCCTGACAAAATCATTTCTATATTAAAGTTGCCTAAACCTAAATCTCCTAAGGAGATTTAGAGTTTCTTGGGGCATACTGGATACCATAGAAAGTTTATAAAAATGAATGCAGAGATAGCCAGACCACTAGCTAGACTTAGAGGTAAAGAACTATCTTTTAAATGGGAAGAAGAGGAGGAAAAAGCATATCAAACATTACGGTCAAGGTTAGTGTCTGCTCCTATTTTGATCACACCTGAGTGGTCAAAAATCTTTCATATACATGTAGATGCCAGTGCCTATGCAGTGGGGGTAGTTTTGACCCAACCCAGTGAAGAATTTAAAGTGGAGAGACCAATTCAATATGCTAGTAGAATCTTGACCAAGGCTGAAAGGAATTATAGTACTACAGAAAAGGAAGCCCTAGCAATGGTTTTTGCTGTCCAAAAATTTCATCATTACTTACTAGGAGTAAAATTTATTATTATAACAGATCATCAACCACTAAAATACTTGCTCAACAAACCACAAGCCACTGGTAGAATATGGAGGTGGTTATTATTGTTCCAAGAGTTTGATTTTTCTGTAGTCCACAGACCAGGTAAAGAAAATGTTATGGCGGATCACCTATCCAGAATTAATATGATGAATCAAGCTAGTGGAATCAATGATGATTTTCAAGATGCTCATCCGTTTGTTGTACAAGCTCAAGGTTGGTATTATGATATCAAGAATTTCATTAAAACTGGTCTGTATCCAGAAAAGGCTAGTGTTGTGCAAAGGAAGAGACTACTAATCAAGAGTAGACCATATACCTTCATTGAAGATAAATTATATAGACAGGGCAACGATGACAGGTTAAGGAAGTGTTTGGAAGAAGAAGAAGTGAGGGAAGTCCTTCACTCTGCACATGAAGGGATAGGTGGTGGGCACCTTCTAGGGCATATTATGAGTCAGAGGATACTAGATGCTGGTCTATGGTGGCCTACACTATTTAAGGATGCGGATGAATGGGGAAAGGCATGTGATGTTTGCCAGAGGTGTGGACATAAGCCAACAAAGCAGAGGCATAGCCCCTTGATTGTTTCCACTTCCTGGAAACCATTTGACAAGGGCTAGATTTTCTAGGGCCCATCTACCCTCCCACGATTCCAAAAAGAGAGAAATATCTCTTGATAGCTACAGATTATGCGACAAAGTGGGCTGAAGCTATTGCCTCCACCGACTACACTGCCCAAACTGTTGCTGATTTCATCTACAGTAGCATCATTTGCAGGTTTGGATGTCCACTTGAAATTTGTACAAATCAGGGTACCCATTTTGTCAATAAGGTCTTGCAGGAAATTTTCAACAGGTATAGAATTCTACATAGGACCTCTTGTGCCTACTATCCAAGAGCCAATGGACAGGCTGAATCGACAAATAAGGTTTTAATCTCAATGTTAAGGAAGGAGTGTATGTTACAGCCCACTTCCTGGGGCATTGCTTATCAAGGTACCCTATGGGCATACAAGTTAGCGTACAAAGAGGCCACGGGATATTCTCCATTCCAACTGGTTTATGGCATATTGCCCATTGAGCCCTTTGAATTTTTACATGGATCACCTAAGATAGCATTCATGCAGGGCAAGAAAGATTGTGATGTCTCTCAGAGGCTCGAAGCACTACATAAAGTGGAGGAGATTCGTCTACTAGCAACAAAACAATTGATAGAGACTCAGATGAAGAGGAAGGAGGCACATGATCGACATCTGTGGAACAACAACATAGAACCAGGCATGTTAGTTCTTCTCCATAGACCTCATCTTCATACACAACTGAGAGGAAAATGGCTTCCACATTGGGAAGGACCTTATCGAGTCAAAACAATGTTAAATTGGGGTGCTGTGGATTTAGAGACGCTGAAAGGAGAGGCCTTGCCACTGGTCAACATATCAAGGCTCAAGGCCTATCATCAACACAGTTAAAGAAGTCTGGATCACGTGGAACTGCAAAATCTGTCCAGGTTGTACATAGTTTTCTCATCTCATTTTGCTCAGTTTTAGTAGTTTTCTTTATCAATTTCATTCATGTTCCTTGTGTTTTTAGAAAACCTAGAAGGCATTTCATAACCTCTACAAAAGTAAAACTTTTGGGTATTTTTGGAAACTTTTCTAGCAATTTTAGCATTTTTCTAGCATTTTTTATCCTTTTCCGTTATCATTTTCTTGCCAAATAGGAGCAATAAAAGGAGGCTCTCTATGGTTTGATGAAAGAAATTGGGCTTAGCACTGTAGACAACTTCATGAGAATTTTTTCAGAATTTTTTGGCAATTTTTTGGCACTTTTTTATTTTTCCTTCAATTTTCTCTATTTTTTGGGTTATTTTCCAAAAAAAAGGCCCCCCAGGATTTTCGGGTTAAAAACAAAAATAAAATAAACCCCCCCCCCCCTCCCCCCATATAAATCCATATTCCCTTTCAAGCAAAGGCATGCAGCACGTCGCCCAATTCTAGGTATTTATTTATTTATTTTTATTATTTATTATTTATTTATTTTTTTTTGTTTCATTTATTTTATTTTTATTTTTATTTTTTATTTACCTCTTTCTTATTTCTTTATTTTTATTTTGTATAATTTCATTAAGAATTGTATATTCGTGTTTCTTTTTATATATATAATTCTTTTATTTTTATTTTCTTTTTATATTTGGTGATTCTTTCTTTTTTTCTCCACTTCCCTTTTTCTTTTATTTATCTCCTTTTGTAATTACTCACGTACCCCTCCGTTCTTGACGTTTTCACAGTCATTTTTAGGGTAATTGATCGTGCTGAATCCAAATTTTTGGTTGTATGCTCTCACTTACGATGTTTTTCGATGTTTTCTCCATGTTCATTATAGAGTTCCCATCATAGAACATTGCTCTCTGTGGTTGCAGCACTTTTGTGACCATGTTTCTTGATCTGCACCTATGGTGTCTTCCGCTCCCCAACATGATTCATCCATGGCTACCGAGGCGTACTTGGAGCTTGCTCCTTCGGCCTTGGCCTTGGGTCCTATCCATCCCAAGGTAGGCCCCCTTTTTCCTATGGCCTCATCCCAGTCTGCCCCTCTGGCCTCCACCCCCACCGTCCCTGTCCCCACCCTACACCCCGCCCCTAGAGCCCCCCCGCCCTCTTCCCTCCCCTCCATGGTCCACTCCATCCCTCGCACACTAGTTCCATGCCCTACTACCCCTTAAACCCCTACCCATTTCCATGGTAGTCAGCCTTTTGCGGTTTCACTTCCATGCTTCTCCCTCTCTGGTTCTTTGTTGTATAGCACCGGGACCCTTCCCCCTGGTCTTCACCTTCTTGTTGCAGCTACCACAGCCATGTCGACGCACTCAGATGGTTCTAGTGGCCACCCCGCCCGCAGCTCCGGTAGCCATTCCACCTCTACTGTTCCCCGTCCACCGTCATCATCCATCGTTGACCATAGAGACTCATCTTCGACCCTATCCCTTCGCCTGCATTTAGCTTTGCCTCCCATTCCACTCATTGATCTACTTCCCGAGGGCTGCCTCCGTCAGACCGGTCTTTGGCGACTGGCCTCCCTCCTCTTCTCGGAGGCGGAGGGGTTTGATATTCGCATAGCACTGCTTGACTTCCCTCATTTTCCATCTAGTTCGCTGACCCCTGCGGTCGTAGCTACAGGCATAGGTTCGAGCATCTCTTCGTTTCATACTCCACCGACACTCTACTCGGGGTTATCTCGGGAAGAGACCATCGCTTTCTGCATATCATTATATGGTGTTTATGCCATACCCACTCAATACCAGCTCGCCGTCCTTCATTCGTTCATTTTCTTCTTCTTATTTCGTAGTCCCTCCTCGGACCTTCCTTTGCACGACATCCATATAGCTGACCCTCTTTTCTGTTTTTTACATGGCCACCCTTTTCCCTATGGCACACTCATGTTCCAATCATTCCTTCTTCGATCTCGACAATTCCATGAGGCCCTCCATTGTGGCACTCGTTCATTCTCCGTTTATTCTGCCCCAGTTTTAGCTTGGCTCTTTCATCTGCCTGGTACAAACACCCTAGCATCCAGCCATAGTCTTGACCCTTCTCATCTAACACATGCTATTGCCCATTCTCCCCATCCCCCTCCACAGCCACCCATCGTATTGCCCTCAGCCCCTAGCACTCTTCTGCAGGCACCTACTTCCATGGCAGCCTCCACTCCACCTCCCGCTCGGAGAGTCCGTACACGGTTGATGGATTCTTTTCCCACCTCTATTCGTGCCTCGGCCATTCCGTCACCCCCCCCCCCCCCCGGGCCACTGCCTCACAACCTCCTCCATCTCCCGCCATATCCATTGAGTCTGCCTCCACCTCCCATCCTCATCAATCGCCTCCGGCTTCTCCCACTTACCCCCAGCCTACCCCGGCCCCTCCCCCACCACCACCCATCTCGTAGCCTTCCATCCCTGATAGCCTCGACGACGATCCACCTTTCTTGGGCCTTCTTCGTGATGCGAGCCTAGTAGCGAGTGATGGAGTAGATGCTGCCCGTCTCTCCCTTGATTCCGTATTTGCGACAGTTGTGCTACATCAGCAGTATCCTCTGAGGATCAATCGCATTTGTGCTGCTGCAGTGGCTCAGTGGCAGACGTCATGCGATGCGTTGCGGGCCATGCAGCAGGATAGAGACCGGTATCGAGATGAGGCTGATGTTGTGTTGTGCTCTTATGGAGATCCGCCAGTGTGCGTCCTTAGGCATCTGTCATAGTCCTGCGTGTCGGTTGGTCCGCCGAGAGCGCGATCACCTCTGCCGGTATAGGAGCAGGATTGCTGCATGGACTGAGGAGGCAGCCATCATTCCACCCACCTCACCCGACTTACCTCCACCTCAGGGCGATGTTCCACCTGGGGATAGGCCTCCTTCTCTGCCGATGCCTTAGCCAGTCACTCGTTCTGTGCCTATCCCCTAGGCTCTAGGTATTCATACATACTTGGGTTTCCCTAGTTTCATTTGGTTTGTCCTGGCCTCCTTTTGTTGTTGAGGCTCAGTTGTAGGATGCATTTATTTATCCTTTTTGGTTCTGTTGCCATTCCTTGGCTCATCATTTACTTTCTGCTAGACAGCTCTTTGCCATTCCTTGGCACTTCATGTACTTACCATGGAAAATTGTTTCCTTGTACTTTTCTGCTTTTATATGAGATTCTAGTTCGGGGTTCATTGTGTGTTCCTTCTGCACTCTCTGATTGCTGGTCATTTTATTACTGTGTCTGTGTACAGGTTGGTCTCTCTCTGGTTGGGTATTTCTTTCATTGCCACCCCTCCCTATACTCTCGTCTCCCTCTTTGTTCTTTTCACCCTCGCCCCCTCTTCCCCGCCCCACACCCCAACCTTCCCCCCCTCCCCCCCCGCCCCTCCCCCCCCCTCCCCCCGCCCCACATTGCTGATTACTCTCTGGTGCTTTCTCCGCTGCTCTAGATGGACCTGGTGGCTGCTCTAGTGTCTTTTTGAAGTTTTGCAGCTCCATTATCCTGGTGTTTGTTATGCTCAGAGTTTTGTCTATCGCTCTCTGGGACGGAGAGCACATTAGGTGGTGGGCAACTGTTGAGCCCATAAAAGTCATAAAGGTCAAAGTCAACTACAGTCAAAGTCAAAACGTCAAAGTCAATAAGGTCAAGATCAAAGTCAACAGGTGCAAAGCCAAAGTGCTAAGGTGCAGGTGTCAAAGTGCACAGGTAGTGCACAATTAATTGTCCACAAAGAGTAAATTGGAGAAAGTGGGTTGCAGGTTGTAGAGGTATTTTCTCTAAGTTCCCTAAGGTTCAAAGTATGTTTTAGAGTGTTTTGGAAGGTTCAGGTGAACCCCCTCTTAGGTGCAAAAGTGGACTTAAAAGGAAATGTGAAGGTATGTGAAGCGGCAGCGTACGCAGAGGTGAAAGTATGGCCTCCCCATTAAAATTTTTGGTTTTAGTCTAAAGTCACTACAGGACAAAACAGTGAGTCGTTGGCTGTCACTTGTGAAGACAATCTTGGGACATCAAAGTGAGCACCAAGATACTATTGCAGTTAGGAGCGTACATGATCGACACACTCAAATCAAGGCAAGGACTATTCTTGGACCAATCTTAGAGTAAGCAAGACAAGCATAGTCTAAGTGAAGCAAGGGAGAGAAGTGCAAGAGTCACCAGTGTACGACGCAGAGAAGTGGAGTTGAAGGAGTCCCTGGAGAGTGACTAAGGGATTGTGTAGAGAGTGCTAAGCTAGTCCCCCAAGGATCTCAAGGTCTCCTTGTAGTGTGTGCGTGCCGACAGAAGGTATTCATTCCTCCCCCTTAGTGGAAGCTTGGTGCAAGGTGTGCACAAGGATAAGCTTGAAGCAGGTGGAGGTCTGGTGCAGAGGAGGCCGACGGAAAAAAGACTTTGGGATATTTGGTATTTTGTAATTGCGCACTCTGTGTGATTGTGCACAGAGGTATTGGCTTGTATTGTGCTTCAAACATAGCAATTGTTCTACTGTAATCAATCGGCAGAGGCTTCCAGGTGTATTTTCTCTTCTTGTCTCTTTCCTTTTCTCCTACAAACCCTCAAACTCCTTCTTGTCCAAGAATCCCCCAACAGACATTTTATGAGCTGAAGGATCGAGAAGATGAAACTAGAATCACATACCTAGATAAAAATCAGAGAAGATATTGGTTGGTTAGTGCCTTGGACAGAGCTCAACTGAAATACATGGGTTTGCCTCTATTCCCTCAGAGAGATCAGGCAACTAGCTTGCAAAACCCCTTTGTAAATCAACAAGAGACAGAACACACCACGTCAGGACAAACTAGCCAACGGAGTGTTCCAAATCGTACTCATGTATAATTTGCGACTCCCAGAGTGCAAACACACAATCAGACCCACCCAGGAGTAGGGAATCAGTAGCGACCACCAGTAAGACCGCGACCACCAGTAGGAGGGCAGCCTGGAATACCTCCACTTAGACCAACTGTTCCGGTCTTTCCGGTAATGCCTAGACCGCCAGAACCAATGAGAAGACTGAGACCTATCCAAGTGGCCAAATGTGTAAGAAATCACTATGACGGATTGGGAGAACCCTACGACCACATCGCTGAATTCAAAAAAGTACTAAGGGCAGAACAAGTAGATGACTTCTTGGTGCAGTATGAGTCTTTTGGACTCACCCTCAGAGGAACGGCTCTGACTTGGTTCCAGCCATTAGATCCTAATCAGTTTGGAAACATGGAGCAATTTTTTGAAGGATTCATTGGGGAATTTACTAAGAGAGGGATTAAACACAATTCTGCATCTTTAATCCATAGTTTTAAACAGAACCCTAATGAAACAGTGAAGACAGTTGCCCGAAGATTCAATCAGTATGTGGATAGATGCCCCGTTGCTGAGAGACCCACTCAGCAAAAAATGATTTCATTATTTTTGGATGGACTCACAAACGGAACCCTAAGAACGCTAGTTTACGTAAAGAGGCTACAAACCCTAAGTGAGTGTCTTCAAGAATGCATTGATCTAGAAGACAATCTAGCTGAGGACCTCAAGAGCATGCCCAGCCCCACCAAATCAGAAGACTCTCAGAGTACCATTACATCCAACTCCAGTAATATGGAAGAATTAGCGGATTTATTAGCAAAGAAACTAGGAGTCCAAGGACAAAGAACTTACCAACACCCAGCCCAAAGAGTGCATATGTTACGAAGGTGTAGCCTATGTGGAGGAGATCACCCCACCCACATGTGTGTGCGAGAAGGGACTGGTGCACATCCGACATATCCATATAACAGACAACACCAACAAGGGACTGCCTTGTACTGCCACATAGAACAAAAATACACCAACCACACCAGAGAGAACTGTCCATTCAATAGGCAAGCATGCCCTTTACAACCACCTCAGTATCGACCATACGGATATCCACCTAGAGAGCCGGGCAGAGAGATGCCCAGATACAATCCCTATCCAACACTAGCAGGAGCACCGATACCTTATGAACAAGCACCATATCCACCACCCCAACCAATGTTAGGACCACAACTGTCACAACCTCAACAAGTGATACCTGTGAAGTACGCCCAACCAAAAGAAAATTTGGAAAGAGCCATAGTGCCAGCTTGTTAGATTACGAATCAACATACGATTCGGCTTACTATGGATACGAAAACTATGACTAGAGCTATGGAACTGAGGTAGCAACTTTGATGTATACTGCACCTAAAATACAACCACCCATGAGACCATCTATTAGACCACCTGTGCCGAGAGGACCTTGCTATAGATGCGGAGGACACCATTTTATTAGAGAATATCCTCGGCCTTACAATCCCCCACCATCTAGGACTTGGGAAGGATATTGCAGTGATTGCGGAAAGGAACACCTTTTTAGGGACTGCCCTAAGAACCCAACTAAAGTCCAAGACACAGCATCGATTAACGTCATTGAAGTAATAGAAGCATGTGGAAGTGATAAGGAATATAGAATACCTGTAAAGGCTATTACGAGAGCTCAAATGAAAGAAAAAGAGGAAAATGTCCAGAACAGAAACGAGAGAGCAAAAAAACAGTAAGCCCCAAGATTCCAATAGTTGAACATTCTAAAGATCTACGTGAGAGTACCCAAAACATTAAAGCACAGAAATGGAAGGAAAGAAGAGAAAAACTCAAAGATAAATGGATGAAAAACAAAAGTCAGGACAATAAGAAACACACTAGAAATACGAAAGAACAAAAAGAATAGGAAATGCAGAAAGAAGTGCCCATTCCACCATCTATCCACGAGGTAGAGCAACTAGAATCCATTTTAGCTGACCCAAAATCCGACGACCTAGACATGTGGTTGAAAGCTTACCAAACTAGAATTAAGATGGGACCGAAAGTAGAACAACACGAAAAACTTTACCCACAAGGAGAATTAGAAAAAGAAAGGCTTGCATTATGTCGAAAGCTTATAGAGGTTGCACAAGCTACCCTAGAAAAAACTATTCCAGCCCTCCCAGAGACGAGAACACTAGATAATCAATATAAGGAACACGTCAGAGACTTGGATAAAGAACTTAGAGGGAAGAATGACAAGCAAGGGCAAGTAAGAACTCAGGACAAACCTATGTCAACCATACTTGACTTAGAGGCTGAATGGCCGAAGGAGTTATTGAATAGACTCCTAGAAGAACAATGGAAGAGGAATGGGGTAAATAAGCCTCCTTTTGAGGAATTAGATGTGGAAGTCTATCAACCCAACCCCAACCTAGAAGAAGTATATGAGGACGTATCAAGACTCGACCGAAATAGAGAAGAAGCCTAGAGCATTTCAACATTGCCTAATTACATGGGAGAATACGAAAAGGAGTCTATGATAATACAAGCACACATGGCGCATGGAAAGGGAAAAGAAAACTCAGAAAAGAGTTCACACAATCTAACTGAACTAAAGAAGACAAAAGTGCAATGCAATTGACCGTGGAAGAACTACTTCGAATTAAGCCGCATTTATAGAAGCAAATAGCAAGCCAAATGGAATTAAGGCAAGAGAAGGAAGAGGAAGAAGTTAGGGGAAAAGGAAACTCAACTAAAATACAAATCCCAGTTGATAAAGTGGGAGAGTTTATTGAAGGAGACGAAGGTAACACATGCCTACCTGTCACTTACAATGGGTACATGTCCAAGGCTATACTAGACACAGGAGCTGGCGTAGGAATCGCCACCAAAGAGATTTGGGAAAAATGGGGAAGACTTGCATTATGACCCACATGCATGAAACTCCAATTAGCAGACGGTCATGTAGAGAAACCCCTAGGAATACTGGAAAGAGTCAAATTGACCACCTGTGGAGTTGAATTTGAACACACACTAGCCATTTGTAAATTCGAAAAGGCTAAGAATTACGAGATGATATTAGGACGACCCTTCATGAGACAAATGCGGGCAGTGCAAGATTGGGGAAGAGATTCATTGCACCTAAAACATCAAGGAAATACCACTAAAATAAACTTGCACACTTTTTCCTATAGAGATGTCCCTCCACTACAATGGAATCCCATACATAAGGAGGAAGACGATGTGTCCATTCATAGTGTTGGATCAAGCGATCAATCATGGATACACGAGGATGCTGAGTTATGGATGTGTAAGGAAGCCAAGAAAGAAGATAGCAAAAGACAGATATGGCCCATAGGACATCCTAACTACCGACCAGTAGAGGACCCAAGGTACATGCCTCAAATCTTTCCGGATGAGACCTTTGAACCGCATGGATGGATGTAAATCCTAGCAACCTTAGATGTGTGTAGATGAGGAAGGCTATGATGTAAATCTTTACATGGTTGTCCTTCAAGAAGTAGAAGAAGGGGAAGTCTTGGAAAAAGAATGGAAAGAGGAGTATGAAAGTATAGAAATGGAACCAGAATTTGATTCCGAGGAAAGCTACCTGGACACCATTCAAACCAGAGAGAAAAAGGAACCGACCAAGATCCTGGCAATAGAAGCCGCTCCCAGAGTACAAGAACAAGAAGCAAAAATGAGTAAAATTGAATCAGACCCAGATCTGTTTGAAGTCCCTGAACATTTTAAAAGATACGAAGTGGAGGAGCAAAAAATAGCTATTGAAATGCCTAAACGAGAAGCTCGAGATGGAGAAGCATACGACAACAAAGAACAAACGAAAAAAATTATAGTAACAGTGGAAGACGGAGAATAATGATGCACATACATAGGCAAAGATGTATCAGTCGAAGAGGAAGAGGAACTCATACAACTGATTCAAGAATATCGAGATGTGTTCACATGGATATATAAGGATCTCAAAGGCGTGGAACCCTCGATCTGTTCTCATAGGATACCAATGACATCAGAGGTGAAACCATCATAGCAACACCCTTATACCTATCATGAGATATACGCTGCTAAGATTAAGGAAGAAATAGACAAGCTCCTAGCGACAGGTTTCATATATGAGATAGAACGCACCGAGTGGGTATCACCACTAGTAGTTGTGCCTAAGAAGAATGGAAAATTGAGAGTGTGCATTAACTTGAAAAAGGTCAATGCAGCCACCATACATGACAGCTACCCATTACCCATTATGGACCATCTATTGGAAAGAGTAGCAGGAAAAGAAGTATATAACTTCTTAGATGGATTCTCCGGATACAATCAAGTAGCAATCGCCACTGAGGATCAACATAAGACCGCATTCGCGACCGAATGGGGAGTTTATGCCTCCAGAGTGATGCCTTTTGGACTCACTAATGCGCCTGCTACTTTCCAACAATTGATGTGTCATGTTTTCAAGGAATTTATGAAAAAAGCATGGAAGTATACATAGATGACCTATGTACATACTCTAATCAAAGACAAGATCATATTCCTGAGTTGAGGAAGATATTTAATAAATGCCGCCAGTATCGAGTTTGCCTAAATCTAGAGAAATGTGTTTTCATGGTGAGACAAGGGAAAATCCTAGGACACAGTCTCTAGAAATGGAATATCCACGGATGAGGACAAGATTAAGGTCATTTTAGAACTTCCTAGACCAAAGAATGTGAAAGAGGTGCAAGCATTTATGGGACACTATGGATATTACCGGCGGTTTATCCACATGTATGCCATAATTGCCAAACCCCTGTATGGTCTCTTAACTCAGTTCACTTGGACAGAAGAGTGTGAAAAGGCATTCAATGAGTTGAAAAAGAGGCTTAGCATGGCCCCAATTCTAAAAACGCCCAATTGGAACAAGCCTTTTCATATTCATGTTGATGCGTCTAATTATGCAATAGGATGTATCTTAGCCCAACCAGTTGATGAAGGAAAATTAGATCACCCCATTGCCTACGCAAGCAGACAACTAAATCAAGCTAAAAGGAATTATACTAGGACCGAGCGAGAAGGACTAGGAATGGTCTATGCAGTGAAGAAATTTAGGCACTATCTCTTAGTCAACAAATTCAAGTTTTTCATAGACCATCAGGCTCTATTGTACCTCATCAATAAGCCTTGCAACATGGGAAGATTGGTAAGATGGTTCCTACTATTAATGGAGTTCGACTTTGAAGTAATAGTAAAGAAGGGAAACACCCATGTGAGAGCGGATCATCTTTCAAGATTAACGCACGGAGAACCACCAAATGGAGTACCCGATGGTTTGCGAGATACTTATTTGTTCAATCTGGAAGTTTGTCCAAAATGGGTAGAGAAATTAATTCCTATACTCACTCATGGTCCAAAACACTCCATTAATAAGGAAAGTAAAAAGGAAATTTTACAATCAAGCAACTTGCATATCATTGTGGGAAGCGTGTACTATAAGGAACCCAACGGGGTATTGCTAAGATGTGTCGAGGAAGACGAACAAACGAAGCTAATTGAACAAGCACATGTGAACAAATGGAGAACACACCAAGGGAGTCATGGAACTATCAGGGAATTAAAGAGGTTAGGAGTATACTGGCCTGAGATGCCCAAGAACGTCCATGACTACGTGGGTAATTGTGCAGAATGTAAGGAGACAATCCCCGAGGATCATACATCACTAACTTTCTCAACCATAGCACCCAATTGGAGCCAAACTTTAGTAAAATTTCTCAGGACAAGAGAACATGAGGAAGGAGTTAGCTTGGCTAGAAAACAATCCCTAGAAGAAATGAGCAAAGACTATGTTCTCATAGGAAGAAACTTGTTTAGACGGGGAAAAGACAACCAATTACGATTATGTGTTCATGAAGGAGAATATTTACCCATATTAGAGATGGCACACGCAGGTGCAGCAAAAGGTCATTTTTTAGCCGAGAGAACTGTAAAAATGATCCTCTTCGCAGGTTTGTGGTGGCCAACTTTACATATGGATGCTCAAACATATGTACAAAGTTGTGAGACATGCCAGAGAGCTAAATACCCAATTCGAAGAGATGACATGCCATTGCAACCTATGGTTTGTGCGAGACCATTCTCTAAATGGGGTATTGACTTCATAGGATCCATTAATCCACCGCCCAAAGGATCACATGCTGAGTACATCATAGTAGCCACTGATTACTTGACAAAATGGGTAGAAGCAAAGGCTACTAGGAGGAACGATGCCCAAACCACTGCGAAGTTCCTTTTTGAGAATATATTCACTCGTTTTGGATTACCAATTGAGATTGTGAGTGACCGAGGAACACACTTCATTAACAAAGTAATAGAATCCCTGATGAACGAATTTTTAGTAATCCACAAAAAATCAGCACCATACCATCCTCAAGCTAATGGTCAAGCTGAAAGTTCCAATAAGGTATTATGTACGGTATTGACAAAGATTGTCAATAATGGGAGGTCTGACTGGGACAAGCAATTGCATCATGCACTTTGGGTCTTCCGAGTAGCATATAAAACGGCTATTGGAACTACTCCATTCAATCTAGTGTACAGGCAGAATACAATTTTGCCAATCGATTTTTCAATCCCAACTTTGAGAGTAGCCCAAAAGTATGAATGGAATGGACATGAGTTATCCCAACAACTAGACCAAATCGAAAAGTTACATGAAACTAGGTTACAAGCGGTAGCAGGAATCTATGCAGCCAAGAATAGACAAAAGGCATATTATGATGCAGATATAAAAGACAAAGGACTTAAAGAAGGAGACTTAGTCCTGGTTTACAACTTAAAACAACATGCCAACAAGCTACACAAACGAGGATATGGACCTCTGATCATCAATAGGATCTCTACTAGTGGAGCGGTTAATCTAGCCACTCTAGATGGAGACATTCTTCCTAACTACATAAGTGGATGAAGAGTTAAACGATTCATGGAGCCATTGACGGATGAAATGTTAGCACGTCTAGTAGGTGCTCAAAATAGGAAGAAAGAGGAAGAAAGGATTAAAGAGGAGGCACGACAAGAAGCCCAAGAACGCATCAAGAAAAGGAAAGAATGGATTAGGCAAAGAGACAAACGATATCTCCAAGGAGAGGGACCTATCCCTATGGCTAACTATCAAGTCCATACATTTGACACTAATGGAGCTCAGAGGTCACAATCTTACCTAAACTTAGGGATTGGAACGACAGAGTACAAATTGATAGATGCATTAATAGATTTAGGAGCAGGACTTAGTTGCATACGTAATACGGTCATAAAAGATCTTCAACTGATGATGACGCCCACAAAAGCTCAAATGATAGGAATTGGAGGTCAAATCATAAAATGCATGGGAACCACTAATGTATCCCTCCACCTAGGAAATTCTTCCATGACACAACGAGTTTTAGTGTGCAGAGATGAGGATTTATTTGAAGATTTGATCCTAGGATAGGAATGGATCATTGAGAATGAGGTGAGCATCAACCTAGCTCAAGGCTATATTTCAGCCAAAATCGGGCACAAGGAAAATTTTAGTTTATTAGGAGAGAAGCCTTTACTCCAACCAACTACCATCGAGAATGCGGAAGGATGCAAAGAAAAGCTACTGGAACCTAATCCCAATCCTAATACCTCAAAACCAAATCTAGAAGAAGCAGAAAGTTCAAACCCTAAAATGTCCAAAGAAGAGGTGAAATCACCTCATTTAGCTGATGAACAACTAGACACTACGGAAACCAACTCCCATGGAGCTTCTCACCCAGCCAAAGGATCACCAATGTGGAGGACAACATTCAGACATTTACATCAAGGGAAGAACAAATTCAAATGGGTACGCAAAGATCAAGTGCAGAAATCAAAAATGTCATCACCAAATCATTGGGAGAATAAGACGAATAATAAGTCATCATCGCGACCATCTGACACAACACTACTCTTGCAAGTATGGATTCCTAAGTCTTTGATTGACGCTCAAAAAGCACGCCAGCAAATATGGATCCCTAAGAAGGTCAGGCAGGCCGCCAAGCAAGAGATAAGCAATCTGGAGGATAAACTACTTTGAAACAGTCGAACGACAACACAAAGAGAGACCCATCCTAACAACATGAAGAGCAACAATTCTATTGCTCAGCTACCCAAAGATACAAAGAGAACACAAGAAGGTCGACGGACCAGAGAGAAGACACGGGACATCATGACAACAAAATGGATTTGGAGACCCAAGCAATTGCAAGGAGTGGACCATAGAGACGACAAAGATTCCAATTGCACTCATAAAATATCAAATGCACCTAAAGTATGCATAATAGGGCCACAGTACAAGGCCAAGCATTCGGCACATGATGTACATGATAAAATTAGGGGTGCACATTCTCTATTTGAGACTAGATCATAGCTTCAACTCTCTCAGGAATGGACATACTATGTACATAAATAAATGCTTCGGCTACACTAACATTTGTTTTCTTTCAGGAAAATAAATAAAAAGATGTGGTAAGAGATCTCACCTATGGAACCATGGGAAACAGAGTAATGAACGACAACAACACACAGCAATGCACTGTGAGATTGCTATGCTTTCTATTAAAGCTAATGCACTTTTCTGTGCAAGTGTAGATGGCTTCTGAAGACTCGGAAGCAACGATTCAGGAGGAAGTAATGGAATTTCCTCCTCAGAGTATCACAAGAGCTAAAGGACATTGGTTTAGAGAGGAACAACCAGTTGGAGAGTATCTCTTCTTGGCAACTATAAAGATCATGGATACAGATCATCAATTTCCGGTCATGTCCCAAGACTTCAGAGTTTTGCATGAACTCCCATCTACAATAGCCATTATGAAGAAAGCAAGCATTCATAAATATTTTGAATTGCCAATCTATAAGCCCGACTTCCAAAGATGCACACATGTCATGAACACATTACAGCTGGCACTACATGATCCATTGGTGCCTGAAGCTAAAGTGATGGATAAAGTAGGTGAATGGGTAGTCATCCAATTTACGCATGACTTAATTAAGGAAGCTTTTGGATGGGAAAAGGATGGAACTACAGTGATAAAGGAAGAGAGTCGCGGCACAAAGACTAGAACATTCACAGACATTAACAGAGTGGATATAGAAGAGGAAGTCAGACTCATCCACCAACACTTCTGCTTTCCCAATATGCATCGATACACGGCTCCTGCAAAAAATTATAGTTCAGCTACTCTCCCATTCCATTAAACAGATCGGTAATCAAATTAATCTGACTCCTTACATAAAGCAAAGGCTCTTCAAGGAAAAGAAGCAATGGAAAAATAAGAAGTTCCTCAACGGCAGTATGGCTCTGACTATCTTAATTTATCATGCTTTAGGCATCAAAGAGCATCTGCAAGAAATGCCATCATCGACTGCTCTTGCCAAGTACGTCAAAGTTTCCACCATTCCTAAAAAGAAAAGAGGAGTCAAGATGGTGGAAGAGGCAGAAACTAGCTCTCAACCTAGAATGAGAGGCACAAAGAGGTTAAGGGAAGTAAAGCATGTGGAAGAAGAAGTTCCAGCAATGAAAAGAATGCATGTGCTTCCAAAGACAAGGATTGAAGAGCAAAGGCCGCTTACTGAGGAAGATTTAACTCAAGCCCTCGAGGATACACATCAGTATATAGAAGGGAAGTCAATTTACCAGTACAAGGGCACCATTATCAGCAGGCCCACCACGAGATGCAAGTGAAAAGGAAACTCACCAAAGTACACCGATACAGAGAAATCGGATTGGATAATTCAAGCTCATCTTTAGGTGCACAAGAAGAACCTGACATGTCATTATTGAATGTGGATATTCAAAGTGAATCAAAGGATGATGGACAATGGGTGGAGTTGAATGCACTCAACTACAATGAAGAAGAAGAGGGCATAAAGACGAATGACTACACTATGCACCCTGATCAGGACACCGCAAGTAATGAAGAAAACCAAGAAGGTACGCATGTGATAAAAACTAATGAGACTTCCACTATTCATATCAAGGAGGAAACACCTACATGCGTAGCATCAATCAAGATACCAATGAAAGAGCCTCAAGATGAGATAGCAGAAGAAACAGAACCCTTCACACCAATAAGGGTCGTGGTAGAATCCTCCCCCATGGATGTCACATTTCAAGGGAGTGCCACAAAAGTGCTTGATTTGAATAAAGAAGAAAAAGTACCACACATACAACTACAAATCAGACAGCCCCACAATGAAACCATCCATGTAGAACAAGGCAAGGATGTGCAAACTAGCAAAGCTCCAAGCATACCGAAGACATGGTTGAATGTCGACATCGCTCAACTCAAGCCTGTCGTACAAGATATGATCAGAATCGCACTAGACACACAACAACTAATGCTGGAGGCTGATGAAGATTATGATCAAGCGATGCAAGACAAGCATGAGCTTCAAGAAAAGAGTAAGAATCTTTCAACAGAATTGAAATTGGAACAAGAGCACATCCGAAATAAATAAAGGGAAGTCCAGGAAGCCAAAAAACTGTGCAACTATTTAATGTCAGAAAACAAAAGATTGAAAGAACAACTACAAGAAGTACAAACAAAATATGAAGCTAGCGAGGCTAAAAAAGCACGAATGATTGCCAGGAGTAAAATATTGGAATCACAAATCAAAGTCTACATGGAAGAGGCCGAGAATCTAAGGAATCGCAATAAAGAACTCATGACAACTCTTCTCAGTGATCAGACCATTGAAATTCAGGAAGGCCCAGCAAAGGATATCAAGGACTTGGAAGAAAAGCTAGCTAAGTATGAAGATCAGCTAAAAAAGGAGCAAGCCACCATTGCCAAATGGGAAAAGAGGTACATGGAAGACACCGCCGCTCTTAGAACAAAATGGAAAAAAGCAGAAAGTAGGTACCTACTGCATTGTAAAGAAGACACAGATCAACTTGCGATAGTGGCAGAGGAGATCCAAAAGAATAAGGAAACAATTTTGAAAGCAGAGGAAGAAATTAAGCAAAAGAAGGAAATGATAAAACAACTGCAGGATCAACTAGCACACAAGGAAAGTGAGGGGACACCAGTAGCTCCAAAATCCACCGAGGCTATTGAGGAGATTGAGGTACATCCTCTCTCTCCCCCCTCACATCATTCACCGATAAGGGAGGAACAAGAGGTCCAAATTGAACATAATACTCGGGACATTGCAGAACTGAGCCGACCGAAAAGGGCACTACTGGTGTCCGAGCTTACTACTGAATTCGAAGATCAGATCATCCACATCATGAAGGAGTCCTAAATAGAAAGCAAACATTTGGAGAAAATTTTGAAGCCCTTCAATATACCATACGATCTCCTAAAAGAGCAAACGCGGCATTATATAAGGACAACAACTAATCAAGAGTGTGATAACAACAATCTGTTTGACAAGAATACTTTCAATTACACTCAAGAGGAGTTCGAGAAGGATGATCCTATATGGAGATGCAAGATTTTGGAAAAGAATCCCACACTGCGGGTACAATGGGAAGCTTCACCATACGTGCTTCAAGTCAATCCATCATTTTGCCCAGTACCTCGCAGATGCTCCTGGATGCAATTTTGGCAAGGAGAGCGACAAGGAAGCATCAATAATCAATGGCTGAATTACTGATTGTTACCTAGTCCGCCACACAACTACCTACCAATGGAAGAATATATGGTAAAAACAATGGAATTTTGGATTGCAAGATATGCGACTGTCTCGGACTTAGCAGTCAAAATGACCAATAAGATATTCAGCATGCTATTAACTATCATCAAAGTCTTCCAGCATGCCAAATACACTTTTTTGAATTTCATTGGCATTACACAAGGCTCTTACGCACTCATTTTTTATCTTTCTACCATTCCGAGCCGCTTAATGCTCATGGCTTATTATTCACAACTGATGTTTTTGCCGAGCACATACATGCAAACATTTGAAGAAGCATTTTTCACCGACTTCTTTGAAATGGATTCTGAAATTTTTGTCAAGATGACTTCGAACCTTAATGCACGCCTGGTGGCTTATGAAACAAGTTTTTTTGCGGATCACCGACGAGCACCAGAGGATGGAGTCAAGTCCCAACAGTGGAAAGAATTTATGCTATGTCATGCTAATTTGCTGAATCAAAGAGAGCAAGCAGCCATACAAACATATTCGCTTGGCCACAAAAAGCCTGTCGGGGACGACAGAGTTCAGGAGGAGGGACGTGTGGAAGGGGAATCAAGCAAGAAGAAAAGAAGAAGAAGATCAAAGTCAAAAACCACGCAATAAAGAATGAAGATCATAAAATAAAAGAACCACCCTCTGCCCAAAGCCCCGTAGGGGCACGCATCAGGCAACAACGCAAAACATCTAGGTCTTGAGGAGTGGAATTAAAGAACAATCAGAACCATGACATTTCATGGGAAGGACGGACCAGGGCCAAGAAGCATACATGAAGAAGTGCAAGAAGATATTTGGCAGGTAATAATCCTTCCGTTGATAGCGTGCGTTGTCAACAAAGTAAACAGGCTCAAAACAATACAACAAGATTAGATGTGTGCAACCAGGACAAATCAGAAGACCAAAAATTAGAAAGGGGCAGAGGCGGAAAAGTTGAAGCGAGTGACTAAGAACAGCACATTCTTAGCCACTCGTGGCGTGCGTGGAAGCCCAACTGAATACAGCAACCCATATATGTGATATAAGGAATACCAAGGGGCAAACAGAAGCAAGGACATACAGTGGATAAAATAACAAATTCTCTGACAGTCCTTGTTGCCGCTTCGACCGTTGGGCGCGTGTATTCAGAAGACTTAAGCAAGCAGCAGACGAGAAGCTAAAGCCTGTCAAGGGACGACAGAGACAAAGAGGGGGATAGTGTTGCAGAGCAAGGAAGCACAAGAGAAGAGCCCCAAAATTTTCAAATTAATGGGCATTATTTTTCTTCTTCAAAGTCTTAGAAAATTCCCTCAAGCCATGTAAATGCACTAGAGGAGTCCTCTAGTTGCATAATTCCAACTTGTTGTAAAATATCTCTTGTAAATTAGTAGGAATTTCACTTTTTAGGAATAAAGTGCCGGTCTCTTGTGTGAAAGGACCAAACTTAGGCCACATGTATATAAGTCACTTTGTGACTCTTTGTAGACACTTTTTTTGCTATTGTGAACAAGGAGAGCTTGGAAATCTCGAATTTGCCTCTTTCTTGCAGATTTCTATCTTTTCTTTGATCTTCTATGTGTGTGTAATGCTTGGAATGTGTGTGTAGGACTGTTGTCTACCCCTCCCCACTGTTTTTGAACTACTGTAGTGTGTGTGTGAGCTTATAGGAGTTATGGCATGAGTGTGGGTGTTTCCTGTCATTCACTATTTTGGTCATAATTTGAAGTATAGTTGTCAGAATCGAGTGTGACTAGTTCCAATAGATGCGTCGTGGCGAGAGCTTCAAAACAAGTACCCTATTGACTATATTCGGAGTTCGGAGCTTGGAGAAATCCTTGATTTACTGAAAACTATTGTAAGAGGTATCGCGGCAGACACTTTCTGTCTTGCAGTGAGTTTGAGTGGTAGATTAGTCTTTTCTCATACATGTCAGCTGAACCACTTCATTTTCCATCATGTGTGCACATGTCTTCATATGCTTGGTTAGGTCGTTTGATCGGATTGACATATAAGTGTGTGTCAATTTCCCACTATATGCACTTGTGTTGCAAATGAGGTATAGTCTCTTTGGCACAAGTCCTTGAGTCTTCTTGACTTAAGTACACAGCATGGAATACACCAAGTGTTTACAAGCAAATAATTGAAGGAGATTTGTGGGATTGGTGATAAAAACTTCAGAGTGGTATTCCCAAAAGCCTCTCATGAACATCTCTTCAAAGGTCATCTTATAACATGCACGTAAGCACTTTATACGGCAATGCCAAGCATTACATAACTGTAGCAATGGCATAGTGCTCATATCACATGCCAGATCTTGGTTGCCATGCTCAAAGCCTAGGGTGTTGACATATGGTGTTTTGACACTTTTTAAGATATCTCGTCATGTCAAAATCATATCAAATATCTTGACTGTCATGTGTGCTACAATGTTATCCATGTGGTGTAAACGAGGGAGCCAGTGGCATATTGTGGACATCATATATCCCACTATGGGGGGTCGGTGGGGTGGAGTGAAGTAAGGATAATTAAGCCACTCTTGGCACTACTTATTATTTTGAGCTTTGATAGGAAATGCCTTCCAGGAGCGGCATTGTGGCATAGGAGCTCTACAGGGATTGTAGTTTAAGTCCAATGGTGCCTTGACTTAGGTGTGCATCATCTCCGGATACTCTTGTAGCTATTCTTGGCACCAATTTGGTTGAAACATTTTACCTCTCTATGCTTCCGGTGGTAGGTCATCGGGCTCAAAGTGAGTTGCATGGGTTGGCTTCTTTATCATCGGTGGGCGAAATAGGGCAATTGTAATATGCATTCCTCGATCAAGGCCATGGCATGTAGTTGTGCCTCGACACTTGTGGAAAGGGTTTTACCAAGTTCTTCCACTGACTTAAGCCATGCGGGTGTAGGAAGTTTGAAAATATCTTGGCCTTCTATGGTGATACCTCCGCCCAGTAGGGGTTATGGTTCATAGGCATCTTTGTATGTTTCCTCCACTAGTATAGAAACGGTTTCCTCTTCAACCAAAATTTATGGTGGGGAATCTAGCTTGGGAGGCACGGAGTAAGTAGTAATCTGTGCTTGAAGATCAAGTACCTATGCCTGTAGAGTATTGAGTTCCCCGAGAATCTCTGGGGGGTGACTTCAAGAATTGGTTGGGGTTGTTGATCAAGTGTTCATAAAAGTAGAAGTTTATGATCTTGCTGAAGCTTTTGATATTCCTCATTGATCTTATCGTAGTCCTCTAGTAGTCGTGCATGATCTTCTAATAGTATTTGCATGGATTTGGAGGGTAGTGCTTTAAATTGGCAGGGACTGAGGGGTTCATTTGGTCTATCAAATGCTGCTTCTAGATTCTTGCAATTCTGTTCTTGTAGCCGCTCATTCTCCTCCTTAGCAACTGCAATGTGACATCTTAAGAGTCCCATATTTCTAGTGAGTGTAGCGTTTCTTATGATCTGAGCCTGTAACTGATTCTCTATATCCATAAGTGCTTCTTTAGTCTTGTGTTGGCTAGCTAGCTTGAGGGAGTGGTATGCTTCTTGTAGCTCTTGATGTCGTGCATTGAGGGAAGTATTTTTTATGGTTAAAGAGTTCAAGTGCATCTGTAACTGTGTAGTGGTTTGCTGCAGTGCTTGGTAGCTACTTCCAAGAGATGCAAATTCCTCTCTAACTTGTGTCATGCAAGAAAACATTTGTTGGAAAGTAGAGTCAATCCTGGGCAACAATATTAATGGTGTAGTGAGTGAAGATGTTGTGGGTGTGGGTGTGGATGCATGGTGAAGGGGAAAGGGGGATGGGAAGGTGGATGCAGTGGTAACTGTGGAGGTGTGTGATATGCCTAGATGTGGTGGGGAAATAGATGAGGTAAGTAGTGGTGCGATGGGTGGTGAAATGTCCATATCATTGGGCGTGATATCGAGTGCAGTGATAGTGAATAGTGGTGTGATGGTGGGTGCGTGAGTGGGTGTGAACACTAGATTTACAAAATTAGACGAATAGTTTATATATTGAGTCTCGAGGATTGCTTGGTAGAGGGAGGAGGATAAAGGGAATATAGTTGGGTAGGGAGGCAACACTCAAGAGAAGGTCATTGGAGGTGGAAATGGGAACACAGGCCTTGGAGGGATGGGAAATGAAGGAAAGGATGGGTTGATTGGAATGGTGGTAGCTATAGGGGGAAGTTTAGGTGGAATGGTTGCAAGGGTAGTTTGGGGTGTTGAGGCAGCTAGGGCTTCTGCAATAGTACTTGCTATGACTGTAGAATATCGAGGTGAAGTGGGGTGTATTGGGCAAACTGTATGGTCGGGAGGTGAAAGAGGAGTAGGTGATGTGGTGGGGATTTCGACCATGGTTTGGTTGTTATAGTGGAAGGATGAGTTAGGTAATCGATAACGATGGTCTCATCTTATGGTTGGGTTTTTATCATGGTGTCAAGGTTGAGTCAAGCCTCCTTGGCATGATGCAAAGATTCTACATCTGTGGATACATGGATGTATTGAACTGGCTTGGACATTAAATGGATGCAGTGAGGGTCAAAACTTTGGTAATGGCTGTTGGAGTTAGACATCTACGAAAGCACACAAACAACACAAGGAAGAAGAAGAAGCTTGGAGCACAACACACAATATTGAATGTATTACTAGAGAATGTACAAAGATAAGTAGCCCATTAGGGCAATAGGCCTATACAGAAGCCGGGGGAAAAAACCTCCTAAAGAGGGAAAAAAGTGCCCCGGTGGTCCTATTGTGTTCATACACATAACTACCTAAATATATCAACAAATCCTCCCTCGGAGTGATGCGGTGAACAAGGAGCTGGCACTCAAGTATAAGGAAGTGCCAAGCTATGTGGAAATCACTCCAAAAAAGGAAGTAAGCCCAAAGCTTTGTGAAAAGCTTCAAACTTGTCCCTAGGTAGAGCCTTCGTGAAAAGGTCTGCAATGTTCTCCTGTGTGGGCACATATGCCAAGATGATCTCCCAGCAAAGAATCTCTCTTAACATAGTGATAATGCACCTCAATGTGCTTAGTGGGAGCATGGAACACAGGGTCCTTTGCAACTACCAATGCGCTCTAACAGATGTATATCTTGGTATACATGAGCTACCAAGATATACATACATGTCTTTGGAGCTAACAGATGTCTCCTTAGTACATGAAAGCAATGGTTGAATAGCATCTTCCACAAAAACAACATTACGGCTAACTAGAATGCGTTTAGTCTGTGGATGATACAGATGATAGCCTTTACTTTCAGAACTGTACCCAACAAAAATACATTTTACTACTTTATCATCCAATTTTCTGCGATGTTGTTCAGGCACTAATGCATATGCCAAACAACCAAAAACACACAGATGATCAACAGATGGCTTGTGATCATGCCAAGACTCATATGGAGTGATAGACTGTAGCACTTAAGTGGGATACTTGTTCAGTACATATGCTGCACACATGACAACCTCAAGCTAGAAACTATGTGGTAAAGCCTGACTTTTGACCATAGATCTCGCCATCTCCAAACCTGTTCTTTCGTTCAGCAACTCCATTCTGTTGAGGTGTATACGACACTATACATTGGTGTTTTATCCCATGTTCAACCAGAAATGCATTAAAATTAGAAGACATATATCCCCCCTCCCTCGATCTGAATGGAGGGTGCCTATTTTACATGCTAACAGATTTTTAGCCAAAACCAAAAACTATTTGAAGCACATGAACACTTCCGACTTTGCCTTCAATGGATATACCCATGCATGCTTGGAAAAATCATCAATGAAAGTCACGAAGTAAAGATAATTTCCAAAGAAGGTGTCTGCATAGGACCATAGACATCACTATGCACAAGTTGAAATTTCTGAGTAGCCCGAACTGAACCATCTTCTCGAAATGAGGAATGCTGCATTTTGCCCAAAATACAGCCTTCACAAACATGTTTTCTAGGTGCCTCAAGTTTGGGCAAAGAGGACACCATTTCAAATTTTTGCAAGTGTAGCAAACTAGCAAAATTCAGATGACCAAAGCGTGCATGCCAAAGCTTTGTATCTGAGATAGCCTAAGAATCATGTAGTGCACATGCTGAATCATTCACAGATCTTTCATAGTCTATGAGCTTATAGAGCCCACGACATAAAATACCAAAAGCAATAATCACATTTCCATTTGACAAATCATGAATTGTACACTTGTCATCAAGAAATTTCACAACCAAGCCAATCTTGCCTAATGCAGAAACTGATAAGAGGTTCTTCTTGATCCTTGGCACAAATAAAGCATCTGACAAAGTGAAAGAACTACCATCAGTAGTAGTCAAAATGATCTTACCAACTCCCATAACAGGATAAGAGGAGTTGTTGGCGCATGTAACAATATTCCATATAGGGGCAGGCTCGAGTGAAGAGAAGAAACTATGCTGCGAGCTAATATGTTTGGTCACCCCACTGTCAAAGTACCAAACATCTGAGTCTACTGCAGACATGCACTGCTCATGAGAAGATGGATCAAAACTACAAATAGTAGTAAATGCCCATTCTTCTTCTAGCACGAATAGGA
Source organism: Ceratopteris richardii (assembly GCA_020310875.1). NCBI lineage: Eukaryota > Viridiplantae > Streptophyta > Polypodiopsida > Polypodiales > Pteridaceae > Ceratopteris > Ceratopteris richardii. The sequence continues at coordinate 2,449,337 of CM035420.1, forward strand.
ATATGCAGAATATCATCATCTTCGATACCTTCTGCATCAGCTTCAGTACCTGTAGTTGTAACATTTGCAGGTGTGATAGGACGTTTTTTGACACCCTACATAATGTTCCACAGTCCTTTTGCAACCAACACATGTCGCATCATATAAGCCCATAACAGGTAGTTGGTACCATCCAACTTATCCTCAACAACCAACATACGGAATACATCACTACTTTCAGCCATGGCTAGTGACTAAAATACCTTGATGTAGAAAATTGACTGTATCTCAAAAAGTTGAAGAAAACTTCCCAGACAAATTCTGCTAGGCATGTAGCAGACTTCGAGATGCTTATACTGGCAAACAGAAACTGGTATATACCTTTGTCATAAAAAGATGAAATTGCCTGCACAAGCACTGCGATAGTGGGTTCAGAGGATCTCTAAAACACCCTGAGTATGCTCACCAAATTTTGTGCGAATCTGAGACTGCAAACGGAGCAGTATCGATGGCGTCCTAGATGAAGCAATGATCTGCTCTGATACCAATTGTTGGAGTTAGAGGTCTGCGGAAGCACACAAACAACACAAGGAAGAAGAAGATGCTTGGAGCACCACATACAATACTGAATGTATTACTAGAGAATGTACAATGATAAGGAGCCCATTAGGGAAATAGGCATATCTACAAGTCGAGGGAAAACACCTCCTAAATATATCAACAATGGCTTCCTCTTGAAATAATGGAGGGCTTCAGCAGTTCCCACTGATTTGAATAATTCTTTAAAACCTTGAATGAACGATTCTTCAAAACCTCCACTAGCGAGTTCTTGCTCAAGAATTGCTTGACTTTGTTCCTTGGATAATTGTCTACGTGCCCATCCAACTTGCATATTGCAGTATAACTTCTGAATTGCCAAAGTATAGGTGGCTGCTTTGAACATGTCATCCTCATGGGTACTCATATCACCTTGGGCTTTGGTTTTCTACTCTTTCTCTTCATTTTGCACATCCTCTTGAGAGTCGTGGCTATCCTAATTGGCTTTGTCATCACCATCTGTTGAAGCTCAAGGTCAAGGACAAAGCATGGAAGCGCATCAAGGAAGTGGACACACAAGAAGAAGGAGCTAGTAGGGAGCTCCAAGAAGCACCTGTCAAATTTTCAGATGAAATCCCTATAAAAATAGTGATTATTATCACTAAAAACCATTGTAAATACCATTTTTCATTTTTGTAACTCCATTTTGTTCAAGCCGAGGAGTCCTCGAGCTTGAGGAGTATTAGAACTACCATCCTACCAATTTTCATAATTTTTAGACTCCGTTTGAGCCCCCAAATAAGCCCTGGAACCTATTTTTTAACTAGGCCGGACACTAGGTCTGGACAGGGCCAAAACCACTCAAAAACTATAAAAAGGGCTGGAGAGCTCATTTTTGAGGTTAGCTTGTTGTAGATTTCAGCTTTGTGAGAGAGCTCTTGGATAGTCGAAGATCTTCCATTGTTCCACTCCTTGCTCTTACTTTGTGCGCGTGTGTGTGTATGTGTGTGCATGCTTGTGTGCTTTCACTCACGCACTTGTGCCATCACTTGCTCACGGTCTTCATACCGGTCCTCACGTCTCCACGGATTGACATTTATGAGGTGTATCTCCTCACGTTGGTACTCACCATTGTGCTAGAGTGACACCAAATTTGGCGCCGTTGCCGGGGAGAGAGCTTGGAGGACGAGCGTGTGACGGTAAGACGTAGAGTAGCGACGTTGGAAGGTAAAAAAATCATCATTTTCAGTTCAGTTTTTGAATTTTCCTTCTTCTTCATCTTCATCATCATCACCATCTCCACCCACCTTCATCTTCTCAGTTTTTTCCATTTTTTAGAGTACATTCACCTTGTTTTTACTTGTGGTTGTGAGCAAGAAGCTTAGAGAGGGTGCAGAACAGAGGCACTGAAGAAGTAGCACCAAAATAGCTAAAAATCTGAGTGAACAGCCCCAAACGTGACGAAACCTGTGCCAAGTATCATGAGTGCAATATCGTGGGTTTGAAGGAAGATTTTGCATCTACAGACACATGAGAGTGACAAGGAGGACACAAGGTACTCATATTTGTAAAAATTTTTGAATTTGGACTCCAAAAAATCCAAGTATCGTGTTTCTCCCGCGGTTGAGGTATCGCGATACCTGACAAGTATCGTGAATCTCCTGTGGTTGAGTATCGCGATATTTCCTAGGTATCGTGTATCGTCTCAGGAAGATCGCGATACTTGGCAAGTATCGTGTATCGTTTTGGCTAGAGATCGTGTATCGTCAGAGATCGCGATACCTATCAAAGATCGCGTATCGTTTTTGCCCAGGTATCGTGTATCGTTTCATACCGATCGCGATACTTAACCGAGGTCGTGTATCGTGTCTAGTGTATCGTGTGATCTCGGTCGCGATACCTACCAAGTATCAAGTATCATGTTCTCTGAGTATCGAGTATCGTTTTCCTTGAAATATCGTGTATCGTCTGGTTCAAAGATCGAGTATCGTGGACATCAAGTATCGCGATATTTCTCAACTATCGTGTATAGTGACAAGGTAAGTATCGTGTATCGTTTCGTACCGATCGCGATACTTGTTACTGATCGTGTATCGTCTTGAGCTAAGTATCGTTTTGCCGGAGTATCGTGATAGTCAAGTATCATGTATCGTTATACAGCGATCACGATACCTATCAAAGATCGTGTATCGTGGAGTTTGCTCGCGATACTTGTTGAAGATCGTGTATCGTGGAGTTTGCTCACGATACTTGTTGAAGATCGTGTATCGCCTACTTCAAGTATCGCGATACATACCAAGTATCGTGTATCGAGTTCCTCAAGTATCAAGTATCGTGTCCTACAAATATCGTGTATCGCCTATTTTGAAGCATTTCCTGAGAGACCTTGTTTCCCTATTTTAAACCCTAGAACCCTGAACTGGCATAACTTTCTCATACGAAATCCGTTTGCTGTGATTTTGGTTTTGTTGGAAAGCTCGTGGGGAGTACAACCAAAACATCGACTAGTTACGTAAAAATAATACTAGGATTATTAGGTAGGGTATTTTGAAGTTGACCCTCTGGAAAACTGGAAAATCAAGGTGTTCCAAAGGATTTTGAGCAATAGAAGAGAACTTTGGGACTAGAAGCCAAGGCTTATGAACCTGCGATCTGGCAGACACTTAGGCAAGGATAGACAAAGCATTAGGTCATCTGAGGCTAGTGTCAACCATACAGCCAAGTCTTGGGCTCAACAGCTTAGTGGTTGTCCTTACACGCTAAGTTCAGAAACCAGTTACTCAAAAATGTCTTTTAGCATGGAGAGACCCACACGTGGCTCAGGCACTACTTATTTACAGACACCAGAAGGTCCTTATAAGACCCAATTGGATTATATCAAGACCAACCAATTAGGTGCTCGCATCTATGAGGATGATCTAAGACGATCAGTGGTTCAACTCAAAAATCCTGACCAACCCTTTGGACTTGAACACCCAGTAGTCAAGTTCGAAGAGGGTGCTTACATTGATAAGGAAGGAACCATGTATGTGGTTACCAACTTACCAGATAGGACAGATGAGTTTGGAAATATCATTCCTGAGAATGAGATAGGAGACCTAGAGAAAGGGGACCTAGGAGGAGAACCCAAGACCCCTAGAGGTAAGTCAGTCTTGACTAGAGTGATCACTCTAGAATGGATTCCTCAAGATAACAAAAGCATAGAACTATTCGTGAATAGAGAAACGGAGGAAGCCTTTTGGAGATTTAGGCCAGATCAACCCAGCCCAGTAGTTACCATCTATGAATTCAAGGACCCAGAGACACCAGGGAAAGCTGTCTATCTAGATCACACATCTCAGAAATTATTCTTAGTATCAGATCATGACAGACATGCTTACACTTGGCAAGGTGAATCAATTTTCCCTCCACCAAGATCTAATGTTTCCCAGGGCCTCCAAGGAGCCGGATCATCCAAGGGTCATGAAGCCCACAGGGAAAGAACTAGAGAGAGACCGGAGGTAAGCTTTGCAGACACTATGGGCAGAGACAGATCAGGATATGGAATGGAAAAACCTGAAAGGGAGAGACATAGAGCTCATAGGCACCAAAGAGATGAACATGATTTTCCATTGCCTAGACCACGAGAGCACTCAAGAACACTTAGACCCTCTCAAGTGGTTAAGACAATGAAGAACTACTTTGATGGATTTGGAGATCCTTATGATCATGTGGCAGAGTTCAAACAAGTGCTAAGAGCTAAACAGGTTGAAGACTTATTCACCCAGTTCGAGGCATTTGGTTTGACTCTTAAGGGTACTGCCTTAGCTTGGTTTCAACCTCTAAACAGTCACAACTATAGAGAGATAGGTCAGCTGCTAGAAGAATTCATTGTGGAATTTTCCAAAAGCGGTATCAGGCATAACACATCATCCTTGACCCTCCACAGTGTAGCTCAATGATGAGTAGCACCTCCTTTAATGTCAATCCGGGAAGACGTGAGGATGGTATGAAGACCTCGAGCAAGTGGCTGCACAAGTGCGTGAGTGAGAAGCACACTAGCATGCACACACATACACACACACGCGCACACAAGGCAAGACAAAGAGTGAGAATCAATGGAGCTTTTAGATTACTTTCAAAATGCTCTTACAAGTTCATTTCAATTACAATCTAACCTCAAAAATGAGCTCTCTAGCTCTTTTTATAGTTTTTGACTAGGTTTTGGCCCTGTCCAGACCTAGTGTCCGGCCTAGTTAAAAATTAGGTTCTAGGGCCAATTTGAGGGCTCAAACGGAGTCTAAAAAATACGAAAATTGATATGTAGGTACTTCTAAGGCTCCTCAAGCTCAAGGACTCCTTTGCTTGCACAAAATGGAGCTACAAAAATATGAAATGGTATTTACAATGATTGTTAGTGATAAGAATCACTGTTAAAAGATGTAGATTTGGAAAAATTGAAGGGCCTATCTGCCAGATTTGCGTCGACTGCTTTGTCTACTTACTCCTTCACCTTGTTCTGACTCTCTCCGCTGGCTTCCTTGTCTAGTCGGTCCTTGGGTGCCCATACTGCTCTCAACACCCCCCCCTCTCTCGCGTCTGTCGTCCCTGACAGACCCTTGTTGCTGGGAGTGTTGGATGTAATATTCCACAACCTGAGTGGCAAGCTGATGTTCTTGTATGCGTAGTCCTCTGGCCAAATCTGTCATCATATGATCCCAATCGATTGGTCCTGGAATGTCCGGATGTGGCAGGCGTAACTGATCTGCATGGATCGCTTGTTCTACTGTGAATAGATGTAGCAAATGTGTGGGTCTGGGAATGAAAATTTCAGAATTGTATTCCCAGAATCCCGTAGAGAACATTTCCTCAAATGTCTGCTTGAAGCATGCGGGCAAGTACTTTATTCGTGCGTGCCAAGCAAAGATGACAGTGACCGAGGGGGTTTGGCTCATGTCGTAGACTAAATCCTTGTTGCCTTGAGAGAATCCAGGGGCAGAGATGTATGGAGCTTGGACATTCCGAAAGGTTTTGAAGACAATGGTCATGAGCTCGAATATCTTCATACACATTTTCGCTGCTATGTCGGGTACATTATTTAGACGTGTAGACCAGTGCCGAATTGTTGATATCATGTAGGCTACGGTTGGGGTCCCTCGAGGTGGAGCGAAATATGGGTAGTTAACCCAAGCTGAGCACTCTTTATTGTTGCGTACCTTGATTGCAAATGCTTGCCAGGATCTGCGACGTACCACTGGACAATAGCATGGATTATACTTGATATATAGTGGCATGGTTGCCCAAGTACTCATCATCTCTGGGTAGTCAGTGAGTAGACGTTGTTGGTGCAAACAAGCCTTCACACTTGGGTTTGATCTGTACCTTGAAGACTCAACATAAGGCTTGGACAATTGGAACCTTGGAAGGCTAAAGTTTGGACCCTTCAAGGAAGTATTCACATGGAACAAGTACCATAGGAACCTAGTCTTATTGTTCTTACCATTTATCTCATGTAAAAAGTCTTTATGACTTTATCAATCATGTAATCACACCTACTAGACTAGAGTCGTGGAAAAAGTAGATGAATCAGTTGAGGGAATATCTCCCTAAGTCTAGTGGAGAGAATCAAGGGAACTTTAGTTTGAATTCAAATTCAAACACTCTTCAAAACTCTTATAAAAAGGCTATGTAAAAAGTCGCGGGTCAGCTTCACTCTTCCCGAGGCAATTCCAAGCAAATCATTGAGTGTGTGTGAGCTACATTATAGCATACACCTCTGAGTACCATTGAGCATCACACTACATGCCAATGGGAATGTACAATCATTATAGTTAATCAATATACATACATTCATAGTCTCTGTTTTCTCTGAGTGACTACCTCCAAGTCTGTCAACTTCAACAGGGGATATCTCAAGATCTACTGAACCAAATTGGATGATTCAAAGCCCATTGGAACCAGCTTAAAGCATTCTACAAAACTACAAAGTTTCAAGTTATTCCATTCAGCCAATTGGGAGAAATCACGGTCAAAGCAGTCTCTGGTATTTTTCTGTGTAGATCCTAAAAAGTCGGGGGTGTCTCTGATTTTGCTAAAGATCATTCTCAGTGCATAGTTTATCAATTGGAGTGATTTAACTTGCTAATGGTATCTTGTTAAGTTAATTTAATACTCCCAGAAGGAATTAATCCAATTGTAAGTGTGCTGGTCACACTAAGCTTGAGACTGAGCAGGTATCATTACAGGAATAGAAAGTTTTTGGACTTGTGAAGGTTCAAAATCATCTGTTTTGATTTGGTTATTACACAATCATTTTGTAAAGCACATATATAGTTTCTTGGTGTCATTTGGAAGCTCAAGGAGTCTCCTAAGCATATCTGAAGAAAGTGGAGGGCAGGTGTGAAGTAGGATTTGCAGCACCAGCTTGATCTTCTGATTGCATCCAGCCATCACTTCCAACAGTGGTATCAGAGCAAATAAGGTAATTATGGGTGATGGTTTCCCTTCCTTCATTGACAAATTGGATAGAAATAATTACCAGGCTTGGTCATTGAGAATGAAGACCTATCTACAAGGGAGAAGCTTGTATGGATACATATCAGGAGATGAGGAATTGCCCTCATTCAAAACCAGAGGCCTACCTACAAAGGATGAACATGAGAGGCTCAACCAATGGTGTGCTAAAGATGCTTTGGCAAGGTCATATCTTCTAAACTCTATTTCTGATTTCCTTCTACCTCATGTAAGGAACTGTAAGACTTCCCAAGAGACTTGGGAAACCTTGTCAACATATTTTTCATCAAGCACAAGGGCCAGAAAGAATCAGCTATGGATTGAGTTTACAACTCTTAGGAAGCAATCAAAACAATGTGTCTCAGATTTTGTCACCAAAGTCAAAGACATTGCAGATCAACTTGCAAGTGTTGGAGAAGAAATTGAAGAAGAGCAAATAGTCAGACAAGTGATCAATGGACTAAAGGCAGATGACAAGTGGGAGAGCTTTACCACAGCAATGGACTTGTACATGGACATCCAAGCACCTGATCTAACAACTCTGATTGGACAACTCTTTACACATGAAGCAAAGATCACAAAGAATGGAGAGCAATCAAAAGGTAACAATCCCTCTGCCCTATATACTAATAAGAAGACTAAAGACAAGGGTAAAAGCAAGAAGGTTGATGAAGAAGGCTCTACCTCCCAAGCAAACTATGCAGGGAGAGGTAGATCATCTAGAGGTAGGGGCAGAGGAGGTAAGTCAGGTAGGGGGAGACCCTATAACCAATCTCCATGCAATATTTGTGGCTTGTCTAACCATACTACAGATGAATGCTACAAAAACTACAAGAACCAAAGAGGAAGAGGTCACCAAAGAGGAGGATACTCTCAAGGCAGAGGCAGATTCAATCAATCTCAAGGCTACCATGGCTACAACAATAATTACAACAATAGCTACAATCACAATAGCAATTATCAAGGTGGATACAGGAACAGAAAGGATTACAACAATTATGCAGAGGATCAAGATGATTCCTTGTTGATTATGAACATGACATCTAAATCAGGTATCAATGATGATCATTTGTTCTATATTGATTCAGGTTGCTCTAACCATGTAGCTGGAAATGTTGCCTTACTCTCTGATTTGGAAGAACCTAAAGGCAAGCACCAAGTGAAGACAGGTGATGACACTAAACATTCAGTGGTTAAAGTAGGCAATGTCAAAACAAGTGATGGTAATCAGAATTTACTAAGCAGAGTATTGTATGTTCCAACAATCACCAAGAATCTGATGAGTGTAGGTCAGATTGTTGAAAAAGGTCTACAGGTCAGGTTCACTCAACATGGTGCATATGTGGAGGATCCAAGACATGGATTCAGAAGGATAGCCAAGGGAGAGAAATCAGGTAGATTGTTTACCTTTGAACTTGAGGATACTAAGAATATTGCCTTGTACAACTATAAGGACCAAACCCTATCAGAATTGGAGATGTGGCACAAGAGATTAGGTCACATTGGAGAGAGGACCATAAAACAAATGAGCAGGGATCAATGTGTGCTTGGGATACCTAATGTATCCAAGCAACACATGATATACAAGTGTGGGGCTTGTCAATTTGGTAAGTCACACAGATTGCCCTATACCAAGAAAGGTTTTATGCATGAAGATTATTTGGAATTGGTGCATACAGATGTTTGGGGACCAAGCAAGGAGCCATCCATATCTGGATCAAGGTACTATGTGTCCTTTATTGATGACTATAGCAGATGGACTGTCTTGTACTTCATGAAACATAAAGATGAAGTATTTAATTGTTTCAAAAGGTATCTTGCATTAGTTGAGAATCAAACAGGTAGACATTTGAAGAGGCTAAGGTCAGATGGTGGTGGAGAATACTTCTCCAATGACTTTGAAGATTTCTTGCAGGAAAGAGGCATCAAGAGGGAGATTACCACAAGGTACTCACCTGAACAAAATGGGGTAGCTGAAAGGAGGAATAGACTCATTGTAGAGACAGCTAGGTCTATGCTTAATGAGAAAAAACTACCAAATTATCTTTGGGCAGAGAGTGTATCTACTGCCACATACTTAATCAACAGGCTGCCATCAAAGACACTTGATGGAATGACACCCTATGAGGCTTGGCATGGTAAGAGACCATCTTTGGATCATTGTAAAATCTTTGGGTGTGTTGCATATGTGCATATTCCCTCACAGGTAAGGGGAAAGCTAGACCCTAAGGCTGAAAAGTGTATCTTCATTGGGTATGATTTGAATCAGAAAGGATACAGGTTCTATAACCCCTCAAACAAAGGCTTCAAGGTAAGCAGAGATGTCATATTTGATGAAAATGATTCATGGTATGAAAATGAGTGCAGGAAAGTTAGCCTACCTTATGATATGGAAGAAGACTTTCCAAAGCTTATCAGACAAGAACCAACTCAGAAAGAGGACACAAGCTCAGATGATGAAGACACCATCAACATTGAAGAATTCAAGGCTTGGAAATCAAAAGGGAAGATGAAGATGAAGCAACTAGAAGACAATCCAGAATGCTCAACTCAAGCTATGAGGAGATCTCAAAGAGAAAAGAAGAAACCTATTAGGTATGGGTATGATACTTCACTTGTAACCAAGCACTCTGTATATCTTGCAAAGGATATCTTGAATGAAGAACCAGGTACATTTGAAGAAGCAATTACTAAATCAGAATGGAAGGAAGCAATGGATGAAGAAATGGAGGCTCTCAAGGAGAGTGATACTCGGGACTTGGTACCCAAGAAGGACTCCATGAAGGTGATAGGATCCAGATGGATCTACAAACTCAAGAGGAACTCAGATGGCACAATAAACAGGTATAAAGCTAGGTTGGTAGCCAAGGGTTTTGCACAAACCCAAGGCATTGATTATGAGGAGACATTTTCTCCTGTGGCCAAGATACCAACTATCAGAGTTATGGTGAGTGTAGCTGCATCCAAGAATTGGAACATGTACCAATTGGATGTGAAGAATGCATTCTTGAATGGATGGATATCTGAAGAGGTCTACATGTCACAACCACCTGGCTATGAAGATCCCAATAAGGTAAATCATGTTTGTAAATTGAAGAAGGCTCTGTATGGATTGAAGCAGGCACCTAGAGCATGGAATTACAGGTTGACAACCTATCTCCTAGATCAAGGATTTGTGATGAGTAAAGCAGATACTTCATTGTTTATAAAGAGGAACAATTCAGAGGTAATATACTTGTGTGTCTATGTTGATGACATCATTATTACAGGAAATGATGTTCAAGGGATAAGACACATCAAAGGACAAATGATGAAGGAATTCAAGATCAATGATCTTGGATTATTGAAGTACTTTCTAGGACTTGAATTGGTCTACACAAATTCAGGTATCTTTATTACTCAGAAGAAGTACATTCAGGACATGGTCAAGAAGTTTAATTTGCAGGAAGCTAAAGTCTCAAACATTCCTATGGAGGTCAACCACAAACTCAGTGCACATGAAGGAGAAGAACTCAAGGATATTACAGGTTACCAAAGTTTGGTAGGTAGTCTTAATTATGCTACCTTAACCAGGATTGATATATCATATGGTGTTAGTGTACTTAGCCAATTTATGCATAAACCAAGAGTACCACATTTGGAGGCAGCCAAGAAGATAGTAAAGTACCTAAAGGGAACACAAAATCATGGGTTGTACTTTCCATATTCATCAGACATTGACATTAAGGTATACTCAGATGCAGATTGGGCAGGTTGCAAGGATGACAGGAGGAGTACATCTGGTTACATATGCTTTGCAGGTGATAAACCAATTTCTTGGTCATCCAAGAAACAACCCACAGTAGCTCTATCATCTACTGAGGCAGAGTACAGAGGGCTAGCCAATGCCACTCAAGATGCAATATGGTTGAAGCTATTATATTCAGAATTGGGCCTATACACAAGGCCACCAATCATATTTGGTGATAACACAAGTTCTCTTCACCTAGCAGCTAATCCAATTTATCATGCTAGGACAAAACACATAGAGGTTCATTACCACTATGTGAGGGAGAAATTACTTAGCAAGGAAATCCAATTATCATATGTGTCTACTAACATACAATGTGCAGATTTGCTTACTAAAGCTCTGGATGGAAGCAAGCTATGCAGATTTAAATCCATGATTGGATTGCAGGAAATCATTGAAGACTAGAGATGAAGACTTGAGCCAAAGTGTTTGGCTTGAGGGGGAGCTGTTGGTGCAAACAAGCCTTCACACTTGGGTTTGATCTGTACCTTGAAGACTCAACATAAGGCTTGGACAATTGGAACCTTGGAAGGCTAAAGTTTGGACCCTTCAAGGAAGTATTCACATGGAACAAGTACCATAGGAACCTAGTCTTATTGTTCTTACCATTTATCTCATGTAAAAAGTCTTTATGACTTTATCAATCATGTAATCACACCTACTAGACTAGAGTCGTGGAAAAAGTAGATGAATCAGTTGAGGGAATATCTCCCTAAGTCTAGTGGAGAGAATCAAGGGAACTTTAGTTTGAATTCAAATTCAAACACTCTTCAAAACTCTTATAAAAAGGCTATGTAAAAAGTCGCGGGTCAGCTTCACTCTTCCCGAGGCAATTCCAAGCAAATCATTGAGTGTGTGTGAGCTACACTATAGCATACACCTCTGAGTACCATTGAGCATCACACTACATGCCAATGGGAATGTACAATCATTATAGTTAATCAATATACATACATTCATAGTCTCTGTTTTCTCTGAGTGACTACCTCCAAGTCTGTCAACTTCAACAGGGGATATCTCAAGATCTACTGAACCAAATTGGATGATTCAAAGCCCATTGGAACCAGCTTAAAGCATTCTACAACACTACAAAGTTTCAAGTTATTCCATTCAGCCAATTGGGAGAAATCACGGTCGAAGCAGTCTCTGGTATTTTTCTGTGTAGATCCTAAAAAGTCGGGGGTGTCTCTGATTTTGCTAAAGATCATTCTCAGTGCATAGTTTATCAATTGGAGTGATTTAACTTGCTAATGGTAGCTTGTTAAGTTAATTTAATACTCCCAGAAGGAATTAATCCAATTGTAAGTGTGCTGGTCACACTAAGCTTGAGACTGAGCAGGTATCATTACAGGAATAGAAAGTTTTTGGACTTGTGAAGGTTCAAAATCATCTGTTTTGATTTGGTTATTACACAATCATTTTGTAAAGCACATATATAGTTTCTTGGTGTCATTTGGAAGCTCAAGGAGTCTCCTAAGCATATCTGAAGAAAGTGGAGGGCAGGTGTGAAGTAGGATTTGCAGCACCAGCTTGATCTTCTGATTGCATCCAGCCATCACTTCCAACAGACGTGCACGCCAATTAGGTTGGAAGATCGAGCCAGCACGTGCATCTGTCGGTAAATCCCCTATCTCAAATTGAGTGGCGAACGTGGGCTCCTTCCCTGTGTGTCTTTTGACTTCTGCATTATAATCATGTAGTAAGACAAAATAAGGCATGTATTGCGATTCTGATGGGATAAATTTTGAAAGTAGGAAGACCGAAGGACAGTTTCTTCCAGATTTGTGAGAGATTGCATTTGCACGGCCACACGATCATCATGTGTCTTACCCACTTTCTCGACCCTTTTGACCCAATCTGGAACTTGAATTTCTAACGTGTCTTGTCCTTCTTCTGTAGTTCGACCACCAGGCGTCGGCATAGGCTCGTATGGCTCTTCATAGCTGTCATCGACGGGGATTTCCACTACTGTTTCAAGTTCTGGTTCTTCAATGGGTGAGGGTGGCCGTTCATATGGTAAGAGGCGTGCTTGGAGTTCTGCCACCTGTTTCCGGAGGGTCTCCATTTCTTCTATAGAGTGTTGCAAGATTACCGGCTCCTGTTGAGCAGTGGGTACACTGGCTATCTGTTTCTTTAGATCTGCACATTCAGTCTCTAGTTTTTCATATGACTCCAAGAAATTTGCATGCTCCTCAAGTAAGATGCGAATGTCTTCTGATGGAACTGCTCTATATCTGGTAGGGCTAATGGTTGCTCCTACGGTTCCTTCCATAGCCGCTTCAAAGTTTTCTTGGTTTTGTTGTTGAAGTCGTTTGTTCTCTTCTAGTGCTGCGGCCATATGCTTCCTTAATAGCCCAATGTTGCGTCTGAGTGTAGCGTTAGAGATCATTTGCGCTTGAAGCATTGTTTCTAATTCCTTGACTGCTTGGTCATCTAGAGTTGATGTCTTTGATTCCAATTCGGAGTGAGCCTGTTGTAGTGTGGTATGCTCGGTTAGGAGCGTCTTATGCTCGGTTAGGAGCGTCTGGTAGTCAGCTTCGAGAGTGGTGACTCTAGCTTGCAGACGTTGAGATTCTGCCTGGAGGGCAGCAGTGCGTTCTTCCAATTGATGGTAGTCTTGTTGTAGCTGATGTGCACACTGAAGTAATGTGTTGAACGTGCTATTTACATTATGAGATGCAAGGGGAAAAGTTTGAAATGCAGGGGAGGTGGGATTGGGTAGGGGGGTAGTGAATGCTGTGTGTGCCAATGATGTGAGTGGTGAGGTGGGGGGCAAGGGAGGGGAAGATGGTGGAATCGTGGGGAGAGGTGCTGTGGTTGGTGAAATGTCCATTGGGTCAGACAAGGTGGTGTGTGCAGGGGCTACCATGTAGGTGGGTATGGTAGGTGAAGTGAGTGTGGTGTTCGTGTAAATTGATGTCGTTGCGAACATCGGAGAAATGTGCCTCGGAAACATTGGAGAGCGGGTGAACTGCTCCACAACGGACGGGTATTGGGGTGGCGCGGTCAGGTTGAAAGAGGTGTAGGGGCCAGATGGGAAGTGAGGGTCATGGAATGGAGGTACCCGTATTGGGGGATAGGTCGGGAAACACAGGGTGCCTTCTGTGGGTGCTGGGTTTCCAACTACACTTGGAATTATGGGATGGCCAGTCATGGGTTCAGAGGATAGGCGGGACGAAGTGTACAAGGGATTGGTGACGAAGGAGAAGAGGGTGTCTTGTGAGGTGGGTTCTCAAAATGAGAATGATTTGAATGAAGATGGGTTATAAGTGAAGGTAGAGGTGATGACTGTCGTTTCTTCCAAGGTGGGAGGTGGTGGTGGGGGTGGAGAAGGTGGTGATGGAGGATGCTGGGGTGAGATGGGTGATGTCTGAACGAAGGTTTCGGCGGAGAGGTCAGTGGTGGTTGTGGGGGTGGCTGTTGTCTCAATGGGTACTTCTTGTTCTGTGACGGGTATCCTGATAGTCTTACCTGCTCGTGGTAACGTGTCCACTCTGCGTTTGTCATACCTTACGGACTGGCGGACTGCGGTGTGGACAGCCTCCGGAACTCCTAAAGAGTCTGACACTAATTTGAGGGTGTCAATGAAGTGTTGGTCCACCCCTTCATCTGATAGCATTTCTTGCATCAAAGCTTGACCTGATACCAGAGAGAGCTGATGCCTTTCTTGTACTGCTTTGATAGTGTCGTATAGCCTTCATAGTTGAGCTGTATATGCTGGTGCACCTACAAGTTCTGGCACTTCTTGTTGCTCCTCTTGGTGCTCTTGATCATACTCCTCCTCATCATCCTCCTGTTCTTCATCTCCGTCATCTTCTGCATCCACTTCAACAGGTGTGACAGGTGCTTGGGAGGTTGTGGCCTGCGTTTGTACGTTTTCCGCTTGTTGTGCCTCTTCTGCCTCCAGCTCTACATCTTGTAATAGTTGTTCGAAGTCTTCATTAGTGAGTTCTTCCAAAGGTGCACCACTAGGAAATTCGAGATCCGTTGGGATGGGAGGGAATATCAAGGTGGAACCATCGGTGCTGCATCTTGGAAGTCGGAGTGTGAATGGTCGGACTCTTCGGGGTGGCGGGGTGACGTCTGGTGTTAGGATGGCTCCACGTGGTTGAGCACATGGGACTTGGACAGTGCCTCTCGTCTTCTTAGAAGGGGGTCCCGTGGATGTCCTGCCTCTAAACTGCTCAACCCGATTCCACATTAGGGCCCGTTGGATTGGAATGTCATAAGCCAAACACCTATAAATGATTCTTGTCAGAGCACAGCAACCATATAAAACCTGTTTCTGCGGCCAGCGTTTGTGAGCTAGGTGTATCTGATCAATTATCCAGTGGGGTAGGTTGATGGTGAGGCTCTGTGTCTCTGCCAGATACAGGCTAAATCAAATCTTTTTGGGAGGCATGGTGAATCGATCTTGTGTCGGGAAAGCAAAGTGTTGCATGCACATGCGAAGGTGTATTGCAATATTAGGCGTCATGGATACCATGTCCTTGAGTTTGGTGAGACTTCGATTCTTCATGTAATCCGGTACTAGGGTTTCCTTTTCTGTAGGAATATGCATTCCGCGCATATCTAGAGCCTCTCTCACCAAATTGTTTGATAACCTGAACCTCTTGAGCTCATTCCCCTTTGTCAGAGATGGAATCACAAATGAGCTTGCACCTTTTGGGTTCTGATTTGGAGTCAAGGTGTTGATGAGATAGTAGCATCGCATGAAGTCAGGTTTTGGGAGTCGGGCACTGAAATAGGCACTCAATCCTGCTTTTTCCCATATCGGACGTAGACCTTCCGCATTTTGTAATTTCTCAAATTCTCTTGTAAAGAAATGGTATCTGCCTTGCTTTCCATTGAAGTCCAACTCTGATTCCCATAGGTACGTTCCTTCACCCAAGGGTCCTGCCACCTCGGTAAACCAATGGGAAGTCTTTCCCACGGGCATGGTGTGGCCACGCGGAGGGTCCGCAATAGGTATGATTTTGACGACCTGCAATTCTTTTGGTCTTTCAATTGTCTCAGGCAAAACGGGTAAACTGTCCAAGTCCACCACTTGCGGGTTTGTTTCTGTGTGAGAGCTAGTTCCTACTGCCTCCGCCATGTTGAAAATGTCGCAGCTGATTCTGTGAGAATATATGAATAAACGTTAACATTGCAATGGACACAAAAATGACATGGTGTCCCTTGTTACAACATTAACTTAGAGTTCGGGAGTGGTTAGGGGTTAATGAGTGCTCGGTGCTGGTGTGTGGAATTAGGAGTTAGGTAGACCTAAGAGCTAAGCGAAATGATGTGATGTGAGGGTGAAGCGGTTAGTAGGTGGTCATGGATTTACAATCGGGGTCCGGGGGTTTGTTACAAGTCTGGGGCTGCCAAATGCAGTGGATGGGTTTTGCTCGTGGTTCCGTAGAGATTCTCGAGGGCTTTATAGGTGTGTCAGTTTGAACATGAGGCCTTTTAGGTACCCATTTACAACTGATTCTGTTCGTGCTCATGTGCCTTGGTGTTGAAAATGAGTGGATGTAGGCTGTGCGAGTGAATGGATCATGCTGTGTAGGGTGTGTTCTTGGTGTAGCTATTTGAGCCCGCAAACAAGCCTTAGGCACCCAAATTTGTCTTGATTGTGGGCTAGCCTTCATCGACTTTTTGGGCAGCCAAATAGATTTCACGTTAGCAGAAGAATTTCCGAAAGACTTCTTATTAGTGTCGTGTTGTTGGTTACTAATAAGAGGCTTTGCCCGTGTGGTTGGCTTGAGTGCAACCGGGTGTTCGCCTTTCCGCACCCACACTTGTTTCACTTGCTGGGACATTTTGCTGCGCAGGTACTTTGGATCCCCGACATAGGTAGTACCCTGCTTCTTCTGCCTTTGATCCACCATCGGTTGCTGCCTCCTTCTGACCTTTGGAAAAGAAGGGAGTTCTGTTGCATCCCTGACTCCTTTTTTGCAACCATCATTCCTCTGCAACACATAGTTTTGGACAAGAACAGCATGGTCATCTTCATGTGTACTCCTGGAAGGACCAGGAGTCTGTGCCTTTCCTAGTTCCTTGAGTGCTCCATTATCTAACTCTACTGTAATTCGACTATGATTGACCCATACCTGAAGAAGTCCACTTCTTAGGTTCAAGTTGACTGCTTGGTCATAGATCCAGTCTTGACCCAAGACAAGGGGTTCCGTGAGGTCCTCATCTTGACACACTAGTACTTTAACTGTCATTGTCTCATCATGAATGTAGAGGGGAAGTTCCACCTCGCCCATGCAAGGGGTTTCCACGCCTCCCAATCCTATGAGATATGCTTCCACAGGATTGACAGTTAACTGCAACTCTTGACAGTAAGACACTCTAACAGCACTAGTGGCTGCACCTGAGTCAATCAAGGCTGCACTCTTTCCTTGTCCTATACCTAAGGTTACGAAAGGACGTCGATCAGTTATCCTATGTGAGCTTGTTCCTGCGACTTCACACATTGCCATATGATATCCTTGATCTGCATAGTCATTTGTTCTAGGCTGCTCTCTACCTTGCCTTCGTAATTTCATCCTTCTGATGCGTTCTAAAGCTTCTGCTTGAGCTTCTTCTCTAATTCGCTTTTCTTTCTCTTTGCGTTTCTTAGCAGTGTTGAGTCGGCTGAGCATTTCCTCCGTGAGGGGTTCCTGATACAACTTGACTCTGCAACCGCTAATGTAGTTTGGGAGAACATCACCCTCTAACGTGGCTAGTTGCACTGCTCCGCTCGTGGAGATTCTATTGATGATCATAGGTCCGTATCCTCTCTTTTCTAGCTTCCGTGCGTGTTGTTTCAGTGTATAGACTAAAACTAGATCTCCTGCTTTCAAACCCTTATCCTTCACATGGGCATCGAAATATGCCTTCTGTCTCTTCTTGGCTGCATATATTCCTGCAGCGGCTCTTAGTCTTGTTTCCCCTAATCGTTCAAGGTCAAAGATCCTAGAGGAGAGCTCATGACCTGTCCATTCGTGCTCTTGTGCGACTCTCAATGTAGGGATCAAGAAGTCCAAGGGTAACACAGCGTTTTGGCCGAATACCATCTGAAAGGGGGTGGCTTGGAGTACCGTTTTGTAGGCAACTCGGTATGCCCAAACAGCATGGTGTAGCTGTTTGTCCCAATCAGAGCGTTTAGTGTTCACTAATTTCGTCAGTACATTGCATAAAATCTTATTAGTGCTCTCAGCTTGTCCATTAGCTTGAGGGTGATAGGGGGCAGACTTCTTGTGTATTACCAAGAATTCTTGGAGTAGATTTTCAATCACTTCATTTAAGAAATGAGTGCCTCTATCACTTACAAGCTCTATAGGTAGCCCGTATCTTGTGAACACATTCTCAAACAAGAATTTAGCAGTTGTCTGAGCATCGTTCTTTGTCGTAGCCTTTACCTCTACCCACTTGGTGAGATAATCCGTTGCAACAACGATGTATTCCGCATGAGAACCCTTGGCTGGGGGATTAATAGGACCTACGAAGTCTATTCCCCACTTAGAAAATGCACGTCCATCCATCATAGGTTTCAATGGCATCTCATCTTTTCGTATAGGATACTGAGTTCTCTGACAGACATCACACCGTCTCACATAGGTATGTGCATCCATGTGAAGGGTCGGCCACCAGAAGCCCGCAAATAGTATTGCCTTGATCACCCGATCTGGTCCAAAATGTCCTCCTGCTACACCTTGGTGAGCGGTTTCTAAGATCTTCAGATATTCACTTTCATGGACACATAACCTCAGGTAACCATCTTTACCGCGCTTATATAGATTATCACCTATGAGTGAGTAATCCTGGGCTTCTTGTTCTAAACTCCTTTTCCTAGCCAGCGTCATGTCTGGGGGGAATGTGTTTGTCCTCAGGAAGGATACTAGTGGTTCACTCCAATCTGGCACAATGGATACTTGATACAGAGTGGCGTGTTCCACTGGTGGTTTAGTGCAACAGCTTGGGCATTCCTTGCACAACTTTTGGACATCCGCTTCCATAGTTGGCCAATGCACTCCGAATCTCTTTAGAGTCTGTAAAGTTTGTTGCTTTGAATGGTGTTGCTCTAACGCACCTACATGTGCTAATTGCAACCATTTAGCGTACTCTTCCTCTTCTACGCAACAAGCCAAGATCCCTTGATCTGTGTGCTTGTACATGCTTCCTGCCATGATGTGGTACTTTTGGGCTTTTACAACCTCTCTATTCCGTGTGTTTACCACTGGATGGTTAGGCCCGTATGTCAATACTGGTACCAATGGCTTAGCCCACTGCGGTACAACTTCCAAATTAAACAAGTAAGCATCAGGGAGGTCATCTGATACTCCTTGTGGGGCTTCTCCGGATGTAAGCCTAGAAAGATGATCAGCTCTCAAATGGGTCCTCCCTTTTCTTACCACAACCTCAAAATCATATTCCATTAGCAAGAGAAACCATCTTACTAATCTTCCTATATTGCATGGCTTGTTTACAAGATATAACAATGCCTGATGATCAGTAAAAAATTTAAACTTATTTGCAAGCAAATAGTGTCTAAATTTCTTAACTGCATATACCATGCCTAATCCTTCTCGCTCTGTAGTGGTGTAATTCCGTTCAGCCGCATTCAATTGTCTACTGACATAGGCAATTGGAAGATCCATATTACCTTCACCAGTAGGTTGTGCAAGCACACATCCAATAGCATAATTGGATGCATCAACATGAACATGGAATGGCTTATTCCAATCTGGTGTGGTCAAGATTGGTGCTGAACACAATCTTCGTTTAAGCTCCTGGAAGGAATTCTCACATTCATCCGTCCACTCAAAGTTTGTCAGAAGTCCGTACATGGGCTTTGCAATGACAGCATACATGTGTATAAATCGTCGGTAATAACCACAGTGCCCCATGAAAGCTTGTACTTCCTTGACATTCTTTGGCCTAGGTAGCTCTGCTATGGCTCTCACTTTTTCTTCGTCGGTAGATATGCCCTTCTTTGACACTATGTGTCCTAGAATCTTGCCTTGCCTGACCATAAAAACGCACTTTTCTGGGTTCAGGCAGACTTGATATTCTCTACATTTGTCAAAGATTTGTCTGAGTTCAGGAATATGGGTTTGTCTAATATTGGAATGAGCACAAAGATCATCAACATAGACTTCTAAACTCTTCCTCAGGAACTCCTTAAACACATGGCACATCAGCCTCTGGAAGGTAGCTGGTGCATTGGTAAGCCCAAATGGCATTACTCTAAAGGAAAAAATGCCCCATTCTGTGGCAAAGGCTGTCTTATGCTGATCCTCTGGAGCTATGGCTACTTGATTGTAACCCGAAAATCCATCAAGGAAGCTGTACACTTCCTTGCCTGCCACTCTTTCTAAGAGATGTTCTGTGATGGGAAGCGGATAGTTATCTTGAATAGTGGCTGCATTAACCTTCTTCAAGTTAATGCACACACGCAGCTTGCCATTCTTCTTGGGCACCACTACGATGGGGGATACCCATTCAGTGTGCTCAATTTCATAGATAAATCCAGCTTCAACCAATCTATCTATCTCTTCTTTGATCTTAGCAGCGTAATTATCGTTATAAGTATAGGGCTTTTGCTTAGAGGGTTTAGCATCTGAAGTCATGGGGATAGTGTGTGAGCATATGTCAGGGTCAACACCTTTCAAGTCCTTGTAACTCCAAGCAAATACATCTCTGTATTCTCTTAGCAAGGCAATTAACGCATGCTCTTCTTCCTCTGTTAGGTCATGGCCTATGTACGTGCATCTCTCCTCTCCTTCTTCTAGGGCCACTACTATTTTCTTGGTGGTTTCTTTGTTATCATAGGCCTCTCCTGATTGTGCCTCTCGTTTAGGCATTCTAATCATGACTCTCCTGTCATCTATCTCATACTTCTTAAAATTTTCTGGGACCTCAAACAAAGATTCTTCCTCCTCTGGTGAGACTTCTTTCTTCTTTCGTTTCTTTCCTTCTTCCTTCGGGGTCATATGTGTTGCTAATCTTACATCATTTGTAACCTCTCCATGCCTCTGGGGTTGAAATTCTACTTCATGGAAGTATTCTTCATCTGATGCAAATGGTGGGTCCATAATGATAGACTCGAGATTGGAGTCACTTGCATCCTCATATGCATCAGGGCTAGGTTCGCATTCTTCTAGAACTGCCTCTCCCATAATTGGCTCTATGGAGAAGACTGAAATGTCATAGCCATCCTCATCACAGTGAGGTGTCCATTGTTCTTCATTGATGGCTACATCCATTGTTGCTAAAATTTCTGCCCAGCCATGGGGTTCGAATTCCTCATCAGGAAAAACTACAGGTGCATAGGCTGGGTCTTGAATTGCTCTATGTGTTTCTTTTGCACCTATTTCTCTGGCCTTTTCTCTCTTCTCTTCCTCTACTGCTACTTTGCACATCCATAAGTGGGTGTCTTCATGCATCCAAGAGGATCCTGACCCTATGGAATGCACAGACTCCGTATCATCCTTGGCTCTATGGATGGGATTCCACTGGATGGGAGGGACATCTCTATGAGAGTAATCTTTGAGATTTACTTTGGTTGTGACGCCTAAGTGTTGCAAATACAAGGAGTTGGTGCCCCAGTCCTGTACCACTTGCAACTGTCGCATAAATGGTCTTCCCAAAATCATCTCATAGGCATGATTTTTGCTGAAGTCACATATAGCAAATGTATGCTCAAACTCGACACCACAAGTGGTGAGAGTTATTCCTTCTAGCAATCCTAAGGGTCTCTCAATATGACCATCGGCCATCTGCAATTTCATCCTCGTTGGCCTGAGTGCTGGCTTGCCCCAACGCTTCCATAAGGAGGTGGTGGCAATTGCAACTCCTGCACCTGAGTCCAAAATTGCCTTGGTGGTGTACTCCTGGTAGGTGATGGGAAGATAGGTGTTCCCTTCTTCACCTTCACACATATCTCCTATCTTATCCAAGGGAATTTCTGGCACTGTCCTATGGGACCCTACCCGAGAACGAGGTTCTGCAACTTCAGTTACTTGACTGGCTACATATTTCCGCGCTTTTGGTCTATTCTTAGGCAGTTCTTCCAAAGTGAGATCGTGCTGCGCCTTGGTGTTCTTTACTACCTCCGTGTTCCTAGGTATGACTGAGTCGTCGTTCCTTACCATGACTGTGGGTGCTCTCATACACGTGGACTTTGCTTCCCATGGGCCTGTGAAGTGGGGTAGCTCTTGTATGGAATTAGACTCAAAGTCCAATCTCTCGTGAGACTGAGTACTCTCATGTTCCCCGTAAATAGATGGGATGTCTTGTGGGAATTGATCATGTGCATCATCCACAAGTTCAAAAGGAGGGGCGACTTCACTTTTGTTATCCCATTTGTCTTCTTGAATCTCTCGTAGGAAGTCTGGTGCAAACCGATTCATAGAAGAAGAAGTGTCTGGCTCCGTAGAATTAGGCACATAAGCAACCTGGGAAGGAGGGCTTATTCTATCGTTGACTCTCTCCTTGTTCTCATAGATGGCTGGAGCACAAGCTTCCTGGGGAGGATTACTTATTCTATTACTCTTCTGAGCAGGCTCATACGCTCCCTGAGAAGGAATGTAGGCAGCCTGTGGAGGTACGTAAGCTTTCGAGGGGGGTTCATCTGCCTTTTGGGGGGGAAGATAAGCTTCTTGAGGAGGCACATGGGCTTCCTGAAGAGGCTGGCTTATCCGTTCTCTTGCCCTGTCCTTTCTTTGAGGGGCAGGTTCCTTTTCTGATTGTGCAATTAGCCTCTCTATTCTTTCCAGCAGTCCATCAAAGTGTAACTGCGTCTTAGCTGAACTAGAAATGTTAAATAGGCGGCTGGCCTCAAACATGGTCTGAGCCAATTCCACCATTTTGGCACAAATCTTAGTTCGTTCAAGCTCTAGCTTGGCTCTAGGGTAGCATTTTTCATGATCGGTTATGGTTGGCCCTTCTTGGATTCTGGCGTGATATGCTTTAAGCATCATGTTTAGGTCCTCGGGAGTGGGATCAGCTAATACTGATCCTGCTTGGGGTGGTGGGTGGGTTACGTGGGGTGTATTAGAGGGTGGAGGGATGGAGGGTGATGGGGATGGTAGCGGTGGGATTGTGTGAGAGTGCGGTTGGGATGTGATCTCTATGATTTTAGCCTTGGTTTCGCGTAAACTTTCCTCAAGTTCACTCATCTTCTTTGCCCATTGCCTTTTCATACGTTCACGGCTATCTCTCCAAGCTCTAGTCCTTTTCTTGGTTATGCTCTCAGTTTCACTAGCTGTTGGGCTCTTTTCCTGGTCTACCCCTTGGTTTTGCTGCAATGCTTGAGCTCTAGTGACTACCTGTACGGGAGCAGTGGAAGTGACACTTCCTGTGGAATCTACTACTAACCCAATAACGTTGATAGGCGTGATTTTTGGCATATTATTGGGGTTCTTTGGGCAATCTCGTAAGAGATGCTCTTTTCCACAATCTTGGCAAAAGCCTTGGATTGCCACTGACTGGGGTTGTGTAGGTGGAGGTAAGGGACAATCACGAATGAGGTGATCTCCTTGGCATCTGTAGCACGGTCCTCTTGGGAATGGAGGTCTTACTTGTCTAGGTTGAGGCCTAGGGTTGGGGTTTGCATACATGACGTTTGTATAATCTGACTCCCAACTAGGTTCATTTGGCTCTTCGCTGTAATAGGACTCACCATGTTCTGGGGACTGCATGTAGTACGCCTGGGGACTATCAACATATGTAGAATCAAAGCTATGGTCACTGAGGTCATTTTCAGAAAGCAAGGATGTTACCGGGACTAAGGCTCTATTCATGTTCTCTTCTGCAGCAGTATACTTTACCGGGATCACACTGGTTGGGGCAGGGGGTTGTTGTGCTAGCACCGGTTGAGGTCTTTGTTGGTTTTGATATTGTGGTTGATAATTTTGTTGTGGTCTGCCATATGGCTGTGGAGGGTACTGGTTCTGGTATCTTCCTTGTGGTGGATAGGGTTGAGGATAGGTTTGCCTAACTGTTTGCTTATTGTAGGGGCAATCCTGTGCGGTGTGATTGGTGTACCTCCGTTCTATGGTGCAGTACTGGCTACTAGGATTTACTTGGGGCTGAGCCATAATGGGGCACACGTTTGCCATATGGTCACCACCGCATGTATAGCACCTCTTCGCTGGGGTAAACCTTGGAATTTGTTTGCTAGAGACGCCTAGTTTTTGGGCCACTTTCTCTGCGAGTTCCTCAATTGATGTGGATTGCGTGGAAGAGTGACTAGATGCACTATCTGAATCTTTATAGATTTTGGAAAGCTCTAGTTCTTCCCCTAGGTTATCTTCAATGTCAATGCACATGCGTACACAGTCCTCTATAGTCCTAGGGTCCTTCAGATACACATAGGATCTCAATTTCGTACTCAGCAATCCATCAAGGAATAAGGCCACTTGTTTGGCAGGTGTGGGTAGCTCCGAAACAGGGCACCTTTCAAGATATTGCCTAAATCTTCTTCCTGCAAGTCTCACGGTTTCTTGAGGGGTTTGCTTGAAGCTATGAATCAGCGAGGAGGTATTGTGTCTTATGCCACTCTTAGAGAATTCAATAATAAATGCCTCTAGGAGTTGGTCTATGCTCCTGAACTGTCGCTCATCCAATGGTTGAAACCATGTAAGTGTTGTGTTCCTAAGGGTTAGACCGAAGGCATTGTACTGCGTGAATAGATCCTCCACTTGTTCAGCTCTCAAGACTTGCTTGAACTCCGCCACATGATCATAGGGATCTCCTGTGCCATCAAAGTAATTCTTCATGGACTTAACTAGCTGGGTTGGTCTCAACGTTCTTGTATGCTCTCTAGGTCTCGGCAGAGGAAATCCATCCACATTTCTTTGGTTCCTGTGAGCTCTAAGCATCTCAGGTTCTACCCTATTCGTCTCCGTTCTCGTTCTTTCTCTGCCCACTGGGTTGGCAAAACTTACTTCTGGTCTATCTCTACTTCTGTCTCTTTGCATACCATGAGCTTGGGAAGTTCCAGCCCCAGGGTGACCATAGGATACATTTGATCTTGGTTGGGGGAAAATGAATTCACCCTTCCAAGTGTAAGCATGCCTATCATTTTCCGTAACTGCAAAGATCCGTTCTGAAGCGTGATCTAAGTAGGTCACTCTGCCTGGGCTATCAGGATCCTTAAACTCATAGATCATGATGTTTCCTATATCAGTTGGCTGATTAGATTTATACCTCCAGAAGGCTTCGTCGGTTTCTCGATTGAGGAGCAACTCTATGCTCTTGTTGTCTTGGGGTACCCACTCAGGTGTGATAATCCTAGTGAGAACTGATTTACCTCGAGGGGTTCTAGGTTCCGCACCCATGTTCCCTTGTTCCAAGTCACCTAAGTCCGCTTCTGAGATTACATTCCCAAATTCATCTGTCCTATCCGGGTGACTAGTGACTATATATATAGTTCCTTCTTTGTCCAGGTATGCACCATTTTCAAACTTGACAGCTGGGTGTTCTAGTCCAATGGATTGATCAGGATTCTTAATCTGTATCACAGATCTTCCTAAGCCATCCTCATAGATGCTGGCACCTAATCGGTTGGTCCTAAGGTACTCCAACTGTGTTTTGTAAGGGCCTTCCACCCTGTACAAGTAAGGCACTCCTGAACTTCCCGTAGGTCTGTGCATGCCTTGAGACATCTCTGACTCACTGGTCTCAGAGCTAGGGTAGTACGAGTGGTGGCTCAACTGCTGGGCCCAGGACCTAGCAGTGTGGTTAACACTAGCCTCTGAAGATCTAAGGCTCTGTCTCTCCCTTACTAGATGTCGTCCCGATCTAAGGTTCATATGCCTAACTAAGTAGCCCAATTCTTTGCCCAGAGTACAACTTCGTTGCCGATCAATTGGTATCAGTCACTTGATTCTTTTTAGTTATTTATCGTGTTTAAGGTCTTGTCTGATATTACGTCGTCGAAATACTTGAATGTTCTTCGTGCTTTTAGGTTGATCGTTCCACGTTAGGTTCTTTCCTTTATGTTACCGACAGTACAAAGATTAGGTTTTTAGCTTGAACTTGAGTTTTTAGGTGGTCTTCAACTTGATACCTGCTTATCGTCGCTCTGACTTACTCCTACCTCTCGTCGTTCTTAGCCTAAGCTAGGAATTGATAAAGGGAGTTGAGAATTTCCAACCTTTTGTTTCCTTCTTGGTTGCCTTGACTGCCCAGGAAGTGTGTTCCCAAGCCTGCACTTACTCTTGCTTAGAACGCCTTTCGATGCTCTCAAAGGATCTGTAAAAGTTCCAAAGTTAGCTTAAAGATTTAAATTCCAAAGACAAAACCAATGATTTTCATTCCTGTAGCACACACACTAGCTTGCATAGTGATTTTTTAAGAGAACAATTCTAAAGACCCCTGACTTTGATCCCCGTGGGTATGGTCAACTTCAAAATACCCTATCTGAAAATTAATGCATTATCTTTATAAAAAACAGTTGAGGGCGTGTAGTATATGCCACGAGCTTTCCAACAAGCCCTAGAGCTCAAAAAATGGATTTCGTATGAAAAAGTTGTAACCGTTCAGGGTTCTAGGGTTACGACAGGGTTCAAACAGGATCACTGTGCAACAGGTTTTCCCCAAGTTGCTTTCCTAAGGCTTCCTCATGTGCTCAAGAGTATAATATTTGTGCCCAAAATTAGCCCAACTCTTCAATTAACAATCCCTAAAAAATTTGGCTAAAATTGGCTGTCAATCGCGATGGACAGGGCTGTCAATCACGATGGACACTCAGCCAATTGCGATGGACAGAGAGTTCAGTCAATCGTGATGGACAGAGAGTTCAGTCAATCGCGATGGACAGGGAGTTCAGTCAATCGCGATGGACACCCAATCAATCGCGATGGACAGAGAGTTCAGTCAATCGCGATGGACACCCAATCAATCGCGATGGACAGAGAGTTCAGTCAATCGCGATGGACACCCAATCAATCGCGATGGACAGAGAGTTCAGTCAATCGCGATGGACACCCAATCAATCGCGATGGACAGAGAGTTCAGTCAATCGCGATGGACAGAGAGTTCAGTCAATCGCGATGGACACCCAATCAATCGCGATGGACAGAGAGTTCAATCAATCGCGATGGACAGGCAGTCGGTCGCGATGGACTGGCAGTCAATCGCGATGGACAGAGCTGTCAATCGCGATGGACAGAGAGTTCAGTCAATCGCGATGGACACCCAATCAATCGCGATGGACAAAGAGTTCAATCAATCGCGATGGACAGGCAGTCGGTCGCGATGGACTGGCAGTCAATCGCGATGGACAGAGCTGTCAATCGCGATGGAGAGGGCTGTCAATCGCGATGGACTGAAATTTTGCAAGATTTTCAAAAATTTTGGTGGAAAGGTGGTGTGCAGGGTCTCTAGTCCACTGTGGTGCACTCAGATTTACCAAAAGGTGAGAATTTCTGTCAATCGCGATCGACAGAAGTCGGCGACTGCGAGACAGTTTCGTCGAGTTTCCTACCTGCGCAGGGAGCTGGGGATGGTGATGTGACCTGTACCTGCAAGATAGCTCAAGAAACATGCAAAAACAGCACATGCAATTTCGCTCTCTCGCTCTCTCTCACAAGTGAAATGAGGGAAATGAGGTGGAGATGGGGATATAGTCAAAAAACTGAAATTTCGTGATGATGGAGATGGAGGTGGAAGATGGTGAGGATGATGATGATGATGATGGTGGTGAGGTAAGAAAGAGAAAAATAGGAAAAATAAAGAAATTACCTACAACTCCAACGCGTCAACTCTACGTCTTACCATCACACGCTCGTCCTCAAAGCTCGATCCCCGGCAACGGCGCCAAAATTTGGTGTAGCTCAATGATGAGTAGCACCTCCTTTAATGTCAATCCGGGAAGACGTGAGGATGGTATGAAGACCTCGAGCAAGTGGCTGCACAAGTGCGTGAGTGAGAAGCACATTAGCATGCACACACATACACACACACGCGCACACAAGGCAAGACAAAGAGTGAGAATCAATGGAGCTTTTAGATTACTTTCAAAATGCTCTTAAAAGTTCGTTTCAATTACAATCTAACCTCAAAAATGAGCTCTCTAGCTCTTTTTATAGTTTTTGACTAGGTTTTGGCCCTGTCCAGACCTAGTGTCCGGCCTAGTTAAAAATTAGGTTCCAGGGCCAATTTGAGGGCTCAAACGGAGTCTAAAAAATACGAAAATTGATATGTAGGTACTTCTAAGGCTCCTCAAGCTCAAGGACTCCTTGGCTTGCACAAAATGGAGCTACAAAAATATGAAATGGTATTTACAATGATTGTTAGTGATAAGAATCACTGTTAAAAGATGTAGATTTGGAAAAATTGAAGGGCCTATCTGCCATATTTGCGTCGACTGCTTTGTCTACTTACTCCTTCACCTTGTTCTGACTCTCTCCACTGGCTTCCTTGTCTAGTCGGTCCTTGGGTGCCCATACTGCTCTCAACACACAGCTTCAAGCAGACACACCAAGAAACAGTGCGACTCGCAGGAAGAAGGTTTAGAGAGTACTTGGAAAGATGCCCTGTACCAGAATTACCCACATCAGCCAAACAGGTGGCACTGTTTTTAGATGGCCTATTGAGCACAAAATTAAGGTCATATGTATACTTGAAAGAGCCTAGATCCATAGAAGAGTGTGTACGGATATGCATTGACATAGAAGACAACTTGGGTGAGGAGTTAGGACTATCCAAACTCTATAAGGACTATGATAGTTCTACAAGTAATACCTCTAGAACCTCCACTGAGATAGATGAGATAGCTGAACAAGTGGCCAAAAATCTAGGAGTTCAAAATAGACAAATGCCAAGGGTCACTTCAGTGAAGCGATGTTATA
Organism: Ceratopteris richardii; assembly: GCA_020310875.1. Classification (NCBI taxonomy): domain Eukaryota; kingdom Viridiplantae; phylum Streptophyta; class Polypodiopsida; order Polypodiales; family Pteridaceae; genus Ceratopteris; species Ceratopteris richardii. The sequence continues at coordinate 2,477,966 of CM035420.1, forward strand.
CATGTGGAGGAGATCACATGGCTAATGTTTGCCCTTTAACGACTCAACCCCAAGGAAACCCTAATGCTCTATATTGCACCATTGAGAGGAAATATACAAATCATACGACTCAAGATTGTCCCTATAACAGGCAGGCTGTTAGACAAAATTATCAGCAACCTTACCAGCAAGGTAGGTATCAGAATCAGTACCAACAGCCATATTATAGGCCACCACAATATCAACCTCAATACGAGCAGCAATATCAGGCACCATATAGGCCACAACCAGTCCTAGGAAACCAACCGCTAGCTCTTGCCAATGTGATCCCAGTTAAGTATACAATGGCGGAGGAGAACCCTAATAAAGCATTGGTACCGCTAACCCCATTGATACCAGAAAATGACTCTCACGCTCATGGTTCAAACTACTTTCATGAAGAGAGTCCACATGCTTATTACATAGAGTCACCTGAGCAAAGTGAGACTTCTCAGTATCAATATGAGACACCACCTATGGAACAAAATTGGGAACCAGAATACTCCAATGTCATGTATATGAATCCAAATCCTAGGCCCCAATTGAGACAAGTAAGACCACAAGCCCCTAGAGGACCATGCTTTAGATGTCAGGGCGACCATTTCATTCGTGAATGCCCCCACCAACCAGCTCTGGGACAAGGGCAAAACATTACAATACAAGGCTTTTGTCCTGAGTGTGGCCAGGAACATCTTCCTAGAGAGTGTCCGAGAAACCCCTCTAGTGCACCCAAGGTGACACCCATCAATGTGGTAGGCTTAGTGGCAGATTCAAGTTCAAGTAGTAGTAATGTGGCTCCTGTACATGCAGTTACTAGGGCACAGGCTGCACAACAAGCAAAACCATCCGAGCAATCGGAGTCAAGTGAATCAGGAGAGCCTAGTAAGAGGAAACCAAGAACATGGAAGGATACCAGAGAGAAGGCTAATTGCAAGTGGAACAAAAAGCTATCCGAGCTAGAAGAAAGCCTAAGGGATACCAAAACAAAAATAGAAGACATTGCATCTCAAAGCCCCTCACATACCGAAGCTCCATCCACTTATCCTCATTCCACCCCACCACCCATTGTAAATAACCCACAACCAGGGTCTGTTCTTGCAGATCCAATCCTAGAAGGCTTGGACATGATGTTCAAGGCCTACCAGGCTCGTCTTCAAGAAGGGCCAACAGCTGCAAACCTAGACAAGAGTTACCCTAGAGCAGATTTAAAGATTGAACGGATGAAAATGTGCATGAAAATGGTAGAACAAGCTCAAGCTATACTTGAGACTAGTCAAAAGTTCAATAAGACAAACTCTGTCAAACCGGATTTGCATTTCCAAGGCTTACTAGAAAGATTAGAGCAGTTGGTAAACAAACCACAAGTTTCTTTACCTCCACAGGCTCAACCAGTTATTGAAAGAGGAAGCTCACCACCAATGGGAGCTTATGTTCCTAATTCCACGGATGCTGGCATACCTCCTTCAATTCAATAGTACTCTCAAGAGTTCTTGCGGGAAATACAAGAAGAGAAATGGGCCAAGGAGAAGGGTGATTCCCCTCCTTTTCCTGAGATTGATGATCTTCATGATCAATTTCCCCAAGACATTCCGTCTATCTATGGAGATCAAACAGAGCAACCAGAGGATGAGAGATTAGATTTTGAATCTAATTCTTTACAAGAGTTGCCTCATTTCACAGGCCCATGGGAATCTGAATCTCTCCAGATCAGAGCTCCCACAATATTGGTAAGAAATGAAGACTCAGTGATTCCAAGAAACACTGATGTTGTGAAGAACACTAAGGTTCAATGTCATCTCACTATAGAGGAGCTACTCAATGCAAAACCGGAGCTATGGAATCATGTGAAGGATCAAGTTCCAGAACTTGATTCCAATATGCCAAAAGTAGGCCCTAAGCAGAAAGTACCAAAGATACCTCTAGACAAAATAGGGGACATGAGTGAAGGTGAAGAAGGTAATACTTATCTTCCAATCACTTATCAAGGTTACACAACCAAAGCAATCGTAGATTCAGGTGCTGGTGTTGCTATTGCGACCACCTCCTTGTGGAAGCGATGGGGCAAACCCACATTAAGACCAACAAGAATGAAGCTTCAAATGGCAGATGGTCATTTTGAAAGACCTCTAGGATTGCTCGAAGGGATAACTCTAACCACTTGTGGTGTAGAGTTTGAACATACATTTGCTATATGTGACTTTGAAAAAAATAATGTCTATGAGATGATCCTAGGAAGACCGTTCCTACGACAATTGCAAATAGTACAGGATTGGGGAACCAACTCCTTGTACTTACAGCACTTAGGGGTCACCACCAAGGTCAATCTGAAGGATTACACCTTCAGAGATGTACCACCCCTACAGTGGAATCCTATCCACAAAGCAAAAGAAGATTCAATCTCTGTGCATTCTGGAAGTTCACCTGATCCATCCTGGATGCATGAAGATACTCACTTGTGGATGTGCAAGGTCGCGGAGGAAGAGGAAAAGCGTCTAAAAGCAAGAGAAGAAGGAACTTCCCCAGGAGATAGACCAATAAAAGACCCAGCCTATACACCGATGATATTTCCAGATGAGGAAATTGAGCCTCATGGTTGGGCAGAAATCTTAGCTACCATGGACATTGCAGTCAATGAAGAACAATGGACACCTCATTGTGATGAGGAGGGTTATGATATTTCAGTGTTCATGTGTCAGCCCCTGTTGGAAGAGTGTGATCCTAGGGAGTTCATAGAAGAAGACGAGAATGACGATGATCTAGAATCCATTGTGATGGATACTTACTTTGACTCAGAGGAACACTATTTAGAAGACATAGGAGTGTTAACCCAAAAAGAAGAAGAACCCCTCACGAGTATTAAAATGATAAATTCAAAGGAAGGAAGTGAAGGAGGTCAAAAGAAAAAGAAAAGAAAAGTAGTAAAACAAGAAGAGGAAGAATCATTGTTTGAAGTACCAGAAAATTTCAAGAAATATGAAGTGGAAGACCGAAAAATTTTGGTACGGATGCCTAAGAGAGAGGCCATTATAGGAGAAGCATATGACAATAAAGAAAAGACCAAAAAAATTGTAGTGACCATTGAAGGGGACGAAGAACGATGTACGTACATAGGAGATGACCTAAGTGCAAAAGAAGAAGCAGAGCTTGTAGCTCTATTAAGGGAATATAGGGATGTGTTCGCATGGCACTATAGAGACTTGAAAGGAGTAGATCCAAAGATTTGCTCTCATACGATTCCGATGACCGCTGATGCCAAGCCCACCAAACAAAAGCCCTACACATATAATGAAAATTATGCAGCCAAAATAAAGGAGGAAATTGACAGGCTGATTGAAGCTGGATTCATCTATGAGATTGAGCACACTGAATGGGTATCCCCCATTGTGGTGGTGCCCAAGAAAAATGGAAAGTTGCGAGTGTGTATTAACCTTAAAAAAGTTAATGCCGCTACGATCAGAGATAGTTATCCACTTCCAATCACCGAACATCTATTGGAGCGTGTTGTAGGCAAGGAAGTTTATAGCTTCCTTGATGGATTTTCAGGTTACAACCAAGTAGCCATTGCCCCCGAAGATCAACACAAAACGGCCTTTGCCACAGAATGGGGAGTTTTTGCATTTCGTGTGATGCCATTTGGGCTCACCAATGCACCTGCAACATTCCAAAGGCTCATGTGTCATGTCTTCAAAGAGTTCTTGCGAAAGAGCTTAGAAGTATATGTGGATGATTTATGCGCTCATTCCCAAGAAAGAAGTTACCACATCCCTGAGCTCAGACAGATCTTCAACAAGTGTAGAGAATATCGAGTGTGTCTGAACCCAGAGAAGTGTGCGTTCATGGTACAACAAGGTAAGATCTTAGGTCACATTGTTTCTAAGAATGGAATTTCAACAGATGAAGACAAGGTAAGAGCGATAGCAGAGTTACCAAGACCAAGGAATGTTAAAGAGGTACAAGCCTTTATGGGCCATTGTGGATATTACCGTAGGTTTATCCACATGTATGCCATCATAGCTAAACCTCTTTATGGGTTGTTAACAAATTTTGAGTGGAACGAGGAATGCGAGAATTCCTTCAACGAGCTGAAAAGGCGTTTGTGCACAACACCAATATTGACTACTCCGGATTGGAGCAAACCCTTTCATGTCCATGTAGATGCCTCCAATCATGCAATAGGATGTGTGCTAGCACAACCCACAGGTGAAGGAAACCTAGATTTGCCGATAGCATATGCTAGTAGGCAATTAAATGCAGCTGAACGAAATTATACCACAACGGAGAGAGAAGGCTTAGGCATGGTATATGCTGTGAAGAAGTTTAGACACTATCTATTGGCCAATAAGTTTAAGTTTTTCACCGATCATCAAGCTTTACTATATTTGGTCAATAAACCTTGCAATACAGGCCACTTAGTAAGATGGTTCCTCTTACTAATGGAGTACGACTTTGAAGTTGTTGTCAAGAAAGGTAGAACCCATCTTAGGGCAGACCATCTTTCTCGTATCACTTCAGGAGAGCCACCGCAAGGAGTGTCTGATGAATTGCCCGATGCTTATCTGTTCAATTTAGAAGTTGTTCCTAAATGGGCAAATAAGTTGGTACCTGTCCTAACCTTCGGACCTACAAATAAGAATGTAAAAACAAACAAAGAAGAAATTGTACAATCACAACAATATCAAATATTGGCAGGTAGTATGTACAAGCAAGACACCGAGGGCGTACTAGCTTGTTGTGTCGAGGACGATGAACATACTAGTTGGTTACAACAAGCCCATGAGGGATTGCTAGGAAATCACTACTCTAAACAACGAACATTGCAAAACCTAAAACGTTTAGGAGTGTATTGGCCTAGCATGGACAAAGAAATACATGAGTGGATTAAGAATTGTCTAGTGCACCAGAAGAGACCCCCAGTGGAGCATGCCACTCTTTATCACGTGTCATTAATTCCGGATTGGAGCGCTCCACTGGTAGAATTTATGAGATCAGGAACACTAACGAACGAGCGTAATCTATCAAGAAGAAGAAGCATGGAGCTGTTGGTGCAACACAAGCCTTCACATTTGGCCTGGATATCTACCTTGAAGACTATACATGAAGCGTAGACCATAGGAACTTATGCCTATGATTTCTTACCATTTTATCTCTTGTAAAAATATAAATGACTTGACGTATTACGCAATCACGCCTAATTGATTGAAAGTCGTGAAAAGGCGGTTGATTGATCGAGAGAATATCTCAATCAACTTTTTTAGGTGAAAGATTTTTGGAGATTGATTTGAATTCTAATTCAAGTCATCACTCAATTCCTATAAAAGCTACAAGGAAAAATGTCGCGGTGGGTTCTTCACTCATTCCGAGGCATTACTGTATCAATCACTGAGTGTGTGAGGTCCACTTTATAGTCTACATCTCTGAGTACCATTGAGCTATGTTTATTATGCCAATGGGAATGTACATTTACATGATCTAATACAAATACTTACATTCATCTACTCTGTGATTCTCTGAGTCATTATCTTCAAGTCTGTCAACCTTGAAGAAGTATATCTCAGGATCTACTGAACCAAATCAAGTGATTCAACGCTTGATAGATTCAGCTCAAAGCATACCACAAACATACAAAGTTTGAAGCAACTTGATTTAGTCAATTTTGAGAAATCAAGAAATTACAGTCAAAGTGCTCACTGTTGCAATTCTTATAGTAAACGAGTAATTTTCCGGTAGAAGAACAAAATAGATCTCGCAGAGTAATGCACAGCTTTGTATGAGAAATAGCTCACTCTATAGCTAGACATCTCTACTTTTAGTTGATCAATCTTTTCAATGAAAAAGATATCTATACACTGTACAAAGTCTGACCGAAAAGAGGCTCTCTGAACTAGAGAAGTTTTTTCTTAAACTTCAGAAAAAGTTCTGTTAGTTAAGAGAGTTCATGTGTCACTTCCTTACTTCATGTATGTTCACTTGAAGTAATTATAAACAAAATTATAGTTCATTCCGGTACAATTCCAGTACAATTACGGTGACAGTACAGTGACAGTCTGGTGAAATTTCGGTCTGGTGAAATTTCGGTGAATTTTTTTTTTTCAAAAAGGTTAGAACACAGTCTTATATCAGTTTCCACAAGGCTCAGTCTTTGCTGCATCATCAAGGAGTAGAAACAAAGAAAAAGATCAAAGAGGGCTGGTGCAAAGCAGGATTAGCAGTACCAACTCAATCTTCTGAGTGCATCCAGCCATCACATCCAACAGTGGTATCAGAGCTTATAAGGTAATCATGGGTGATGGTTTCCCTTCCTTCATTGACAAATTGGACAGAAACAATTATCAGGCTTGGTCATTGAGAATGAAGACCTATCTACAAGGGAGAAGCTTATTTGGATACATATCAGGAGATGAGGAATTTCCCTCATTCAAGACCAGAGGACTACCTACAAAGGATGAACATGAGAGGCTCAACCAATGGTGTGCAAAAGATGCTTTGGCAAGGTCTTATCTCTTAAACTCTATATCTGACTTTCTTTTACCTCATGTAAGGAATTGTAAGACTTCCCAAGAGACTTGGGAAACCTTGTCAACGTATTTTTCATCAAGCACAAGGGCCAGAAAGAATCAGCTATGGATTGAGTTTACAACTCTTAGGAAGCAATCAAAACAATGTGTCTCAGATTTTGTCACCAAAGTCAAGGACATTGCAGATCAACTTGCAAGTGTTGGAGAAGAAATTGAGGAAGAGCAAATAGTTAGACAAGTGATCAATGGACTAAAGGCAGATGACAAGTGGGAGAGCTTTACTACAGCAATGGACTTATACATGGACATCCAAGCACCTGATCTAACAACTCTGATTGGACAACTCTTTACACATGAAGCAAAAATCACAAAGAATGGAGAGCAATCAAAAGGTAACAATCCCTCTGCCCTTTATACTGATAAGAAGGTGAAAGATAAAGGTAAAAGCAAGAAGGTTGATGAAGAAGGCTCTACCTCCCAAGCAAACTATGCAGGGAGAGGTAGATCATCTAGAGGTAGGGGCAGAGGAGGTAAGTCAGGTAGCGGGAGACCCTACAACCATTCTCCATGCAATATCTGTGGCTTGTCTAACCATACTACAGATGAATGCTACAGAAATTACAAGAACCAAAGAGGAAGAGGTCACCAAAGAGGAGGATACTCTCAAGGCAGAGGCAGATTCAACCAATCTCAAGGCTACCATGGCTACAACAATAATTACAACAATAGCTACAATCACAATGGCAATTATCAAGGTGGATACAGAAATAGGAAAGATTACAACAATTATGCAGAGGAGCAAGATGATTCCTTGTTGATTATGAACATGACATCTAAGTCAGGTATCAATGATGATCATTTGTTCTATATTGATTCAGGTTGCTCTAACCATGTAGCTGGAAATGTTGCCTTACTCTCTGATTTGGAAGAACCCAAAGGCAAGCACCAAGTGCAGACAGGTGACGACACTAAACATTCAGTTATTAAAGTAGGCAATGTCAAAACAAGTGATGGTAATCAGAATTTATTAAGCAGAGTGTTGTATGTTCCAACAATCACCAAGAATCTGATGAGTGTAGGTCAGATTGTGGAAAAAGGTCTACAGGTCAGGTTCACTCAACATGGTGCATATGTGGAGGATCCAAGTCATGGATTCAGAAGGATAGCTAAGGGAGAAAAATCAGGTAGATTGTTTACCTTTGAACTTGAAGACACTAAGAGTATTGCTTTGTACAACTATAAGGATCAAACCCTATCAGAATTGGAGGTTTGGCACAAGAGATTAGGTCACATTGGAGAGAGAACCTTAAAGCAAATGAGTAGGGATCAATGTGTGCTTGGGATACCTAATGTATCCAAGCAACACATGATATACAAGTGTGGGGCTTGTCAATTTGGTAAGTCACACAGGTTGCCCTATACCAAGAAAGGTTTTATGCATGAAGATTATCTGGAATTGGTGCATACAGATGTTTGGGGACCTAGCAAGGAGCCATCCATATCTGGATCAAGGTACTATGTGTCCTTCATTGATGACTATAGCAGGTGGACTGTCTTATACTTCATGAAACATAAAGATGAAGTATTTAATTGTTTTAAAAGGTATCTTGCATTAGTTGAAAATCAAACAGGTAGACATTTGAAGAGGCTAAGGTCAGATGGTGGTGGAGAATACTTCTCCAATGACCTTGAAGATTTCTTGCAGGAAAGAGGCATCAAGAGGGAGATTACTACAAGGTACTCACCTGAACAAAATGGGGTAGCAGAAAGGAGGAATAGACTCATTGTAGAGACAGCTAGGTCTATGCTAAATGAAAAGAAATTGCCAAATTATCTTTGGGCAGAGAGTGTATCTACTGCCACATACTTAATTAACAGGTTGCCATCAAAGACACTTGATGGGATGACACCCTATGAGGCTTGGCATGGTAAGAGACCATCTCTGGATCATTGCAAAATCTTTGGGTGTGTTGCATATGTGCATATTCCCTCACAGGTAAGGGGAAAGCTAGACCCTAAGGCTGAAAAGTGTATCTTCATTGGTTATGATTTGAATCAGAAGGGATACAGATTCTATAACCCCTCAAACAAAGGCTTCAAAGTAAGCAGAGATGTCATCTTTGATGAAAATGATTCATGGTATGAAAATGAGTGCAGGAAGGTTAGTCTACCTTATGACATGGAAGAAGACTTTCCCAAGCTTATCAGGCAAGAACCAAGTCAGAAAGAGGACACAAGCTCAGATGATGAAGACACCATTAACATTGAAGAATTCAAGGCTTGGAAATCAAAAGGGAAGATGAAGATGAAGCAACTAGAAGATAATCCAGAATCCTCAACTCAAGCTATGAGGAGATCTCAGAGAGAAAAGAAGAAACCTATTAGGTATGGGTTTGATACTTCACTTGTAACCAAGCACTCTGTATATCTTGCAAAGGACCTCTTGAATGAAGAACCAGGTACATTTGAAGAAGCAATCACTAAACCAGAATGGAAGGAAGCAATGGATGAAGAAATTCAGGCTCTCAAAGAGAGTGACACTTGGGACTTGGTACCCAAAAAAGAGTCTATGAAGGTGATAGGATCCAGATGGATCTACAAACTCAAAAGAAATTCAGATGGTACAATAAACAGGTATAAAGCTAGGTCGGTAGCCAAGGGTTTTGCACAAACCCAAGGCATTGATTATGAGGAGACATTTTCTCCTGTGGCCAAGATGCCAACTATCAGAGTTATGGTGAGTGTAGCTGCATCCAAGAACTGGAACATGTACCAATTGGATGTGAAGAATGCATTCTTGAATGGATGGATATCTGAAGAAGTCTACATGTCACAACCACCTGGCTATGAGGATCCCAATAAGGTAAATCATGTTTGTAAGTTGAAGAAGGCTCTGTATGGTTTGAAGCAGGCACCTAGAGCATGGAATTACAGATTGACAACCTATCTCCTAGATCAAGGATTTGTGATGAGTAAAGCAGATACTTCATTGTTTATCAAAAGGAACAATTCAAAGGTAATATACTTGTGTGTCTATGTTGATGACATCATTATTACAGGAAATGATGTTCAGGGAATTAGACATATCAAAGGACAGATGATGAAGGAATTCAAGATCAATGATCTTGGATTATTAAAGTATTTCTTAGGTCTTGAATTGGTCTACACAAATTCAGGTATCTACATCACTCAAAAGAAGTATGTGCAGGATATGGTCAAGAAGTTTGGCTTGCAGGATGCTAAAGTCTCAACTACTCCTATGGAGGTCAACCTAAAGCTAAGTGCTCATGAAGGAGAAGAAATCCAAGACATCACAGGATACCAAAGTATGGTAGGTAGCTTGAACTATGCTACCTTGACAAGAATTGACATAGCATATGGAGTTAGTGTGCTTAGTCAATTTATGCACAAACCAAGAGTACCTCATTTGGAGGCAGCAAAGAAGATAGTAAAGTACCTAAAGGGAACACAAAATCATGGTTTGTACTTTCCATATTCATCAGACATTGATATTAAGGTATACTCAGATGCAGATTGGGCAGGTTGCAAGGATGATAGGAGAAGTACATCTGGTTACATATGTTTTGCAGGTGATAAACCAATTTCTTGGTCATCCAAGAAACAACCCACAGTAGCTTTGTCATCTACTCAGGCAGAATACAGAGGGCTAGCCAACGCCACTCAAGAAGCCATATGATTGAAGCTATTGTATTTAGAATTGGGCCTATACACAAGGCCACGAATCATATTTGGTGATAACACAAGTTCTCTTCACCTTGCAGCTAATCCAATTTATCATGCTAGGACAAAACACATAGAGGTTCACTACCACTATGTGAGGGAGAAGTTACTTAGCAAAGAAATTCAATTGTCATATGTGTCTACTAATATACAATGTGCAGATTTGCTTACTAAAGCTCTGGATGGAAGCAAGCTATGCAGATTTAAATCCATGATTGGATTGCAGGAAATAATTGAAGACTAGTGATGAAGACTTGAGCCAAAGTGTTTGGCTTGAGGGGGAGATGTTGGTGCAACACAAGCCTTCACATTTGGCCTGGATATCTACCTTGAAGACTATACATGAAGCGTAGACCATAGGAACTTATGCCTATGATTTCTTACCATTTTATCTCTTGTAAAAATATAAATGACTTGACGTATTACGCAATCACGCCTAATTGATTGAAAGTCGTGAAAAGGCGGTTGATTGATCGAGAGAATATCTCAATCAAATTTTTTAGGTGAAAGATTTTTGGAGATTGATTTGAATTCTAATTCAAGTCATCACTCAATTCCTATAAAAGCTACAAGGAAAAATGTCGCGGGGGGTTCTTCACTCATTCCGAGGCATTACTGTATCAATCACTGAGTGTGTGAGGTCTACTTTATAGTCTACATCTCTGAGTACCATTGAGCTATGTTTATTATGCCAATGGGAATGTACATTTACATGATCTAATACAAATACTTACATTCATCTACTCTGTGATTCTCTGAGTCATTATCTTCAAGTCTGTCAACCTTGAAGAAGTATATCTCAGGATCTACTGAACCAAATCAAGTGATTCAAAGCTTGATAGATTCAGCTCAAAGCATATCACAAACATACAAAGTTTGAAGCAACTTGATTCAATCAATTTCGAGAAATCAAGAAATTACAGTCAAAGTGCTCACTGTTGCAATTCTTATAGTAAACGAGTAATTTTCCGGTAGAAGAACAAAATAGATCTCGCAGAGTAATGCAAAGCTTTGTATGAGAAATAGCTCACTCTATAGCTAGACATCTCTACTTTTAGTTGATCAATCTTTCCGGTGAAAAAGATATCTATACACTATACAAAGTCTGACCAAAAAGAGGCTGTCTGAACTAGAGAAGTTTTTTCTTAAACTTCAGAAAAAGTTCTGTTAGTTAAGAGAGTTCATGTGTCACTTCCTTACTTCATGTATGTTCACTTGAAGTAATTATAAACAAAATTATAGTTCATTCCGGTACAATTCCAGTACAATTACGGTGACAGTACAGTGACAGTCTGGTGAAATTTCGGTCTGGTGAAATTTCGGTGAATTTTTTTTTCTCAAAAAGGTTAGAACACAGTCTTATATCAGTTTCCACAAGGCTCAGTCTTCGCTGCATCATCAAGGAGTAGAAACAAAGAAAAAGATCAAAGAGGGCTGGTGCAAAGCAGGATTAGCAGTACCAACTCAATCTTCTGAGTGCATCCAGCCATCACATCCAACAGGAGCAAGAGGCTCAGGAATATGCCTTAGTAGGAGACAACCTATACCGACGAGGAAAAGATGGTTATCTAAGATTGTGCGTTCATGAATCAGATTATTTGAAGGTCTTAGAAACTGCACATAGTAGTGTTGCAGGTGGACATTTTGGGCCTGACCGAGTAATCAAGACCATTCTATTCTCAAGACTTTGGTGGCCCACTCTTCATATGGATGCACATACTTATGTGAAGAAATGTGACACATGCCAACTTGCCCAATATCCGATAAGAAAAGATGAGATGCCTTTGAGGCCAATGATGGGAGGGCGCAAAAGAAAGCAGGCAATCATCAAGGATATGGGTTTGGAAGCCAAAAGCACCAACAACATCCACAGAACCAAAAGGCCAACCACACGGGATACCAAAGTTTGGAAAGCATCCAAAGATGACGTGGCCTGAGGTGATCTCTATAGCACCAAATCCTATTCCAAAATGGGTTCCAATCCGGAGGATTACATCATTTCGAGATCCAATCGACACCTCCAATCAAAGAATTCATCAAGTATGCAAGTAACATCAAAAGCCTCGACCAGCAGCAACCATGTGCCTTTGGCATAACCCAATCGTTTGCACCATTCAGGTCATGCATTTCCAAAGTATGCATCAATATAGGGCCACCTTACATGGCCGTGCATAGACACAATTGAGAAATCCCAGGCACATGAGACACAATTTTCACATGCAAAATATGTTATTGATACTAACCTCTTTCTTCTTGTTTGATGCCACCGTGTGCAAAAAAAAAAAGGGGGCAAAGAAGAGGACTGTGCTTGAAAATACTCATCAGCAAACTTTCAGCAAGAACATCCATCAACAAAAAGGACAAGCCGATGGTCAAACACCATGATGGAACTACAACACGAAGAGATGAAGATCAACGGACCCTTCACCATGGTAAGACGTGTATGCTTCAACAACACTATAACCATGATCGATTAGGAAACCTCTTCGTCAGCATACCCTTGAGCACTTAGCTCAAGACCCAATCTCTTGCACCATACTTCTTGCCATGCATTTTCCAAGTACGCATATGTAGGGCCACATTACAAGGCCATGCACAAGGCACATATTTTGTCCAACCCCCGCACTAAAGCACTTATCCATCATCCATTATGGGTTACAAGTACTTGGCAGGAAAACTATGAAAGCCATCTTTGGAAGAATCAGTGGACATCACGGTGACCACTACAAGAACAAGCGAGCCATCCACCATTGAGAGTTGCTCATAATCAACATTGAACACCTCCTTTGAGCAACTAGTAGTTTTGGAAAACTCACAAATGCACCATCCAGATGGAATACAAGGCAGAAGTACGTACAAAGTGTTGGCGCAACACAAGCCTTCACATTTGGCTTGGATATCTACCTTGAAGACTATACATGAAGCGTAGACCATAGGAACTTATGCCTATGATTTCTTACCATTTTATCTCTTGTAAAAATATAAATGACTTGGCGTATTACGCAATCACGCCTAATTGATTGAAAGTCGTGAAAAGGCGGTTGATTGATCGAGAGAATATCTCAATCACTTTTTTAGGTGAAAGATTTTTTGGAGATTGATTTGAATTCTAATTCAAGTCATCACTCAATTCCTATAAAAGCTACAAGGAAAAATGTCACGGTAGGTTCTTCACTCATCCCGAGGCATTACTGTATCAATCACTGAGTGTGTGAGGTCTACTTTATAGCCTACACCTCTGAGTACCATTGAGCTATGTTTATCATGCCAGTGGGGATGTACATTTACATGATCTAATACAAATACTTACATTCATTTACTCTGTGATTCTCTGAGTCATTATCTTCAAGTCTGTCATCCTTGAAGAAGTATATCTCACGATTTACTGAACCAAATCAAGTGATTCAAAGCTTGATAGATTCAGCTCAAAGCATACCACAAACATACAAAGTTTGAAGCAACTTGATTCAGTCAATTTCGAGAAATCAAGAAATTACAGTCAAAGTGCTCACTGTTGCAATTCTTATAGTAAACGAGTAATTTTCCGGTAGAAGAACAAAATAGATCTCGCAGAGTAATGCAAAGCTTTGTATGAGAAATAGCTCATTCTATAGCTAGACATCTCTATTTTTAGTTGATCAATCTTTCCGGTGAAAAAGATATCTATACACTGTACAAAGTCTGACCAAAAAGAGGCTGTCTGAACTAGAGAAGTTTTTTTCTTAAACTTCAGAAAAAGTTCTGTTAGTTAAGAGAGTTCATGTGTCACTTCCTTACTTCATGTATGTTCACTTGAAGTAATTATAAACAAAATTATAGCTCATTCCGGTACAATTCCGGTACAATTACGGTGACAGTACAGTGGCAGTCTCGTGAAATTTCGGTGAAATTTTTTCCAGAAAAGCTAGAACACAGTCTTATATCAGTTTCCACAAGGCTCAGTCTTCGCTGCATCATCAAGGAGTAGAAACAAAGAAAAAGATCAAAGAGGGCTGGTGCAAAGCAGGATTAGCAGTACCAACTCAATCTTCTGAGTGCATCCAACCATCACTCCCAACAGTGGTATCAGAGCAAATAAGGTAATCATGGGTGATGGTTTTCCTTCATTCATTGACAAATTGGACAGGAACAATTACCAAGCTTGGTCTCTAAGGATGAAGACCTATCTACAAGGAAGGAGTTTATTTGGATACATATCAGGAGATGAGGAATTGCCCTCATTCAAGACTAGAGGACTACCCACAAAGGATGAACATGAGAGACTCAACCAATGGTGTGCAAAAGATGCTTTGGCAAGGTCTTACCTTCTTAACTCTATATCTGACTTTCTTTTACCGCATGTAAGGAATTGTAAGACTTCCCAAGAGACTTGGGAAATCTTGTCAAATTATTTTTCTTCCAACACAAGGGCCAGGAAGAATCAACTATGGATTGAATTCACCACTCTTAGGAAGCAATCAAAACAATCAGTTTCAGATTTTGTCACTAGGGTCAAAGACATTGCAGACCAACTGGCAAGTATTGGAGAAGAGATTGAAGAGGAACAAATAGTAAGGCAGGTAATCAATGGACTAAAGGCTGATGACAAATGGGAGAGCTTTACCACAGCAATGGACTTATACATGGACATCCAAGCACCTGATCTAACAACCCTGATTGGTCAACTCTTCACACATGAAGCAAAGCTTACAAAAAATGGAGAACAATCAAAAGGTAACAACTCCTCTGCCTTATACACTGATAAAAAGGTTAAAGATAAAGGTAAAAGTAAGAAGGTTGATGAAGAAGGCTCTACCTCCCAAGCAAACTATGCAGGGAGAGGTAGATCTTCAAGAGGTAGAGGCAGAGGAACTAAGCAAGGTAGGGGGAGACCCTACAACTCATCACCATGCAACATTTGTGGATTGTCTAACCATACCACAGATGAGTGCTACAGAAATTATAAGAATCAGAGAGGAAGAGGCTACTCTAGAGGAGGATACTCTCAAGGCAAAGGCAGATTCAATCAACAACAAAGCTACAAT
Source organism: Ceratopteris richardii (assembly GCA_020310875.1). NCBI lineage: Eukaryota > Viridiplantae > Streptophyta > Polypodiopsida > Polypodiales > Pteridaceae > Ceratopteris > Ceratopteris richardii. The sequence goes on from CM035420.1 coordinate 2,493,264, forward strand.
AACAATCAATACAACAACAATTACAACAACAACCACAATGGACATTATCAAGGTGGATTCAGAAATAGAAGAGATTACAACAACTATGCAGAGGAGCAAGATGACTCTTTATTGATCATGAATATGACTTCTAAGTCAGGTATCAATGATGATCACTTATTCTATATTGATTCAGGTTGTTCTAACCATGTAGCTGGTAATGTGGCACTACTCTTTGATTTGGAAGAACCCACGGGCAAACATCAAGTGCAGACAGGTGATGACACTAAACATTCAGTTGTTAAAGTAGGCAATGTCAAAACATGTGATGGTAATCAGAATTTATTGAGCAGAGTATTGTATGTTCCAACAATCACCAAAAATCTGATGAGTGTAGGTCAGATTGTGGAAAAAGGTCTACAGGTCAGGTTCACTCAACATGGTGCATATGTGGAGGACCCAAGACATGGATTCAGAAGAATAGCCAAGGGAGAAAAATCAGGTAGATTATTTACTTTTGAGCTTGAAGACACCAAAAACATTGCTCTGTACAATTACAAGGATCAAACGCTATCGGAATTGGAAATTTGGCACAAGAGGTTAGGTCACATTGGTGAAAGGACCTTAAAGCAAATGTGCAGGGATCAATGTGTGCTTGGGATACCTAATATATCCAAGCAACACATGATATACAAGTGTGGAGCTTGTCAATTTGGTAAGTCACACAAATTGCCTTATAACAAGAAAGGTTTTATGCATAAAGATTATCTAGAATTAGTGCATACAGATGTTTGGGGACCTAGCAAGGAACCATCCATATCTGGATCGAGGTACTATGTGTCCTTCATTGATGACTATAGCAGGTGGACTGTCTTATACTACATGAAACATAAAGATGAAGTGTTTAATTGTTTCAAGAAGTATCTTGCACTGGTTGAAAACCAAACAGGAAGAAACTTGAAGAAGCTAAGGTCAGATGGAGGAGGAGAATACTTCTCAAATGAGTTTGAAGAATTCTTGTAGGAAAGAGGCATCAAGAGGGAGATTACTACAAGGTACTCACCTGAACAAAATGGGGTAGCTGAAAGAAGGAATAGACTCATTGTAGAAACAGCGAGGTCTATGCTTAATGAAAAGAAGTTGCCAAATTATCTTTGGGCAGAGAGTGTATCTACTACCACATATCTCATTAACAGGTTGCCATCAAAGACACTTGATGGAATGACACCTTATGAAGCTTGGCATGGTAAGAGACCATCTTTGGATCATTGCAAAATCTTTGGTTGTATTGCATATGTGCATATACCTTCACAAGTAAGAGTAAAGCTAGATCCTAAAGCTGAAAAATGTATCTTCATTGGTTATGACTTGAACCAGAAAGGGTACAGATTCTACAACCCCTCAAACAAAGGTTTCAAGGTAAGCAGAGATGTTATCTTTGATGAGAATGACTCATGGTATGAGAATGAGTGCAGGAAGGTTAGTCTACCTTATGATATAGAAGAAGACTTCCCAAAGCCTACCAAGGAGGAAGCAGTCCAGAAAGAAGACTCAAGTTCAGATGATGATGTTACAATAGATCTTGAGGAGTTCAAGGCTTGGAAATCCAAAGGGAAGATGAAGATGAAGAAGCTAGAGAATATACCAGAATCCTCAACTCAAGCAATGAGGAGATCTCAGAGAGAAAGTAAGAAGCCTATCAGATATGGGTATGATACTTCTCTTGTAACTAAGCATTCTGTATACCTTGCAAAGGATCTATTGAATGAAGAACCAGGTTCATTTGAAGAAGCAATCACTAAACCAGAATGGAAGGAAGCAATGGATGAAGAAATGCAGGCTCTCAAAGAGAGTGATACTTGGGACTTGGTACCCAAGAAGGACTCCATGAAGGTGATAGGATCCAGATGGATCTACAAACTCAAAAGGAATTCAGATGGTACAATAAACAGGTATAAAGCTAGGTTGGTAGCCAAAGGTTTTGCACAAACCCAAGGCATTGATTATGAGGAGACATTTTCTCCTGTGGCAAAGATGCCAACAATCAGAATATTGGTGAGTGTAGCTGCATCCAAAAACTGGAACATGTACCAATTGGATGTGAAGAATGCATTCTTGAATGGATGGATATCGAAAGAAGTCTACATGTCACAACCACCTGGCTATGAAGAACCCAATAAGGTAAATCATGTTTGTAAATTGAAGAAGGCTCTGTATGGTTTAAAGCAGGCACCTAGAGCATGGAATTACAGGTTGACAACCTACCTCCAAGATCAAGGATTTGTGATGAGTAAAGCTGACACTTCTCTGTTCATAAAGAGGAGTAGTACAGAGGTAATATATTTATGTGTCTATGTTGATGACATCATTATTACAGGAAATAATGTTCAGGGAATTAGACATATCAAAGAACAGATGATGAAGGAATTCAAGATCAATGATCTTGGATTATTAAAGTACTTCTTAGGACTTGAATTTGTCTACACAAATTCAGGTATCTACATCACTCAAAAGAAGTATGTGCAGGATATGGTCAAGAAGTTTGGCTTGCAGGATGCTAAAGTATCTACTACTCCAATGGAAGTCAATCTAAAGCTAAGTGCTCATGAAGGAGAAGAAGTCCAAGACATCACAGGATATCAAAGTATGGTAGGTAGTTTGAACTATGCTACCTTGACTAGAATTGACATAGCATATGGTGTAAGTGTGCTTAGCCAATTCATGCACAAACCAAGGGTACCTCACCTAGAAGCAGCTAAGAAGATCTTGAAGTATCTAAAGGGAACTCAGAACCATGGTTTGTACTTTCCTTATACATCAGACATTGATATTAAAGTGTATTCAGATGCAGATTGGGCAGGTTGCAAGGATGATAGGAGGAGCACATCAGGATACATATGTTTTGCAGGTGATAAACCTATTTCTTCGTCAGCCAAGAAACAACCTACAGTAGCTTTGTCATCTACTGAAGCAGAGTATAGAGGGCTAGCAAATGCCACTCAAGAAGCTATCTGGTTGAAGCTTTTGTATACAAAGTTAGGCTTATATACTAGACCACCAATTATCTTTGGAGATAATACAAGTTCTCTTCACCTTGCAGCTAATCCAATATATCATGCTAGGACAAAACACATAGAAGTTCATTACCACTATGTGAGAGAGAAGTTGCTTAGTAAAGACATTCAGTTGACTTATGTATCCACTAATATGCAATGTGCAGATTTACTCACTAAAGCTTTGGATGGAACTAAGTTATGCAGATTCAAATCCATGATTGGATTGCAGGATGTGATTGAAGAATGAAGCTGAAGACTTGAGCCAAAATGTTTGGCTTGAGGGGGAGCTGTTGGTGCAACACAAGCCTTCACATTTGGCTTGGATATCTACCTTGAAGACTATACATGAAGCGTAGACCATAGGAACTTATGCCTATGATTTCTTACCATTTTATCTCTTGTAAAAATATAAATGACTTGGCGTATTACGCAATCACGCCTAGTTGATTGAAAGTCGTGAAAAGGCGGTTGATTGATCGAGAGAATATCTCAATCACTTTTTTAGGTGAAAGATTTTTTGGAGATTGATTTGAATTCTAATTCAAGTCATCACTCAATTCCTATAAAAGCTACAAGGAAAAATGTCGCGGTAGGTTCTTCACTCATCCCGAGGCATTACTGTATCAATCACTGAGTGTGTGAGGTCTACTTTATAGCCTACACCTCTGAGTACCATTGAGCTATGTTTATCATGCCAGTGGGGATGTACATTTACATGATCTAATACAAATACTTACATTCATTTACTCTGTGATTCTCTGAGTCATTATCTTCAAGTCTGTCAACCTTGAAGAAGTATATCTCACGATTTACTGAACCAAATCAAGTGATTCAAAGCTTGATAGATTCATCTCAAAGCATACCACAAACATACAAAGTTTGAAGCAACTTGATTCAGTCAATTTCGAGAAATCAAGAAATTACAGTCAAAGTGCTCACTGTTGCAATTCTTATAGTAAACGAGTAATTTTCCAGTAGAAGAACAAAATAGATCTCGCAGAGTAATGCAAAGCTTTGTATGAGAAATAGCTCATTCTATAGCTAGACATCTCTATTTTTAGTTGATCAATCTTTCCGGTGAAAAAGATATCTATACACTGTACAAAGTCTGACCGAAAAGAGGCTGTCTGAACTAGAGAAGTTTTTTTCTTAAACTTCAGAAAAAGTTCTGTTAGTTAAGAGAGTTCATGTGTCACTTCCTTACTTCATGTATGTTCACTTGAAGTAATTATAAACAAAATTATAGTTCATTCCGGTACAATTCCGGTACAATTACGGTGACAGTACAGTGGCAGTCTGGTGAAATTTCGGTGAAATTTTTTCCAGAAAAGCTAGAACACAGTCTTATATCAGTTTCCATAAGGCTCAGTCTTCGCTGCATCATCAAGGAGTAGAAACAAAGAAAAAGATCAAAGAGGGCTGGTGCAAAGCAGGATTAGCAGTACCAACTCAATCTTCTGAGTGCATCCAACCATCACTCCCAACACAAAGGGACTACAAACTGCAAGAGATAACAGTGGCAAAGTGAAGAACTAGACAAACGACGAGGATACATTGGGAAGAGGGATCGCCCCTGTTGGACGCAAAGGACGCTATCTCCCAACGTACTACATGGAACGACCACTACAATAAGGGTCTGTCAGGGACGACAGACTCAAGAGGGGGGGGAGTGTTGAAGCTCAAGGTCAAGGACAAAGCATGGAAGCGCATCAAGGAAGTGGACACACAAGAAGAAGGAGCTAGTAGGGAGCTCCAAGAAGCACCTGTCAAATTTTCAGATGAAATCCCTATAAAAATAGTGATTATTATCACTAAAAACCATTGTAAATACCATTTTTCATTTTTGTAACTCCATTTTGTTCAAGCCGAGGAGTCCTCGAGCTTGAGGAGTATTAGAACTACCATCCTACCAATTTTCATAATTTTTAGACTCCGTTTGAGCCCCCAAATAAGCCCTGGAACCTATTTTTTAACTAGGCCAGACACTAGGTCTGGACAGGGCCAAAACCACTCAAAAACTATAAAAAGGGCTCGAGAGCTCATTTTTGAGGTTAGCTTGTTGTAGATTTCAGCTTTGTGAGAGAGCTCTTGGATAATCGAAGATCTTCCATTGTTCCACTCCTTGCTCTTACTTTGTGCGCGTGTGTGTGTATGTGTGTGCATGCTTGTGTGCTTTCACTCACGCACTTGTGCCATCACTTACTCACGGTCTTCATACCGGTCCTCACGTCTCCACGGATTGACATTTATGAGGTGTATCTCCTCACGTTGGTACTCACCATTGTGCTAGAGTGACACCATCATCATCACCAATCACTATCCTATCTTCATCTGAATTGGAGACTACCTGTTCTTGTGGTTGGTCTCGGGGGTACTAGGATAGCTAGGATGTTCGTACTCTTGTGAGAAAAATTGCCCTTTTGAAAATTGAAACGTGCTGGACAATGCATCGTGCATTTCAAAATTAAGGTGGTGTTAGTGGGTTCTCCCTCCAAGTTCGGTATAGGGAAAGTAAAAGCTTCCACACCAATAGTGGTGGGAATTTCTCTTGTTGCAATAGTACGTTCGTGAGTGGTGGTTGCTTGAGGAGTTACCGCACTACTATGCCTTCTGTGATAATGGGTGTTGGAAGGTGTATTCTTGGAAAAGCATTTTTGATGTAAAAAAATTAGTAAAAAGTCAAAAAACTTGTAAAATATTTATGCAATGGTTGTAAAAATAAGGAAGAGTCTTCCTTATGTGGTTGAGGATCTCATGTAATTTTTGTAGAATTTTTAGAAACTCTTAGATAGCATTTTTTAGAAAATTAGAGAAAAAGACCTAATTTCAAGTGTGAAAAGGGACACTTGAAAATGTATATAAGTCAATTTTCTCTATTTTGGAGAGGTTGGTTAGTCATTTGCTCAAGCTATCAATAGAGAAGAAAGAGTTTCTGCAAAATCGTGTTTTCTCCTGTTGAGTGTATTTCCTTTGATGTGTGAGCTTGTCTCTCGCTTAATCATGGAGATTTGTGAGTCACATTTGTGTATTACTGAGTAAGTTGTATGAAGAGAGAGACCTATTGCTGTAAATGAGTGGAAAGGACTGAAGGAAGTTCCAAAATTGTGAAAATCGTCTGTTGGTACAGAATCGCGATTGTCTCGTCTTTGTGATACAGGTGATATTTTTCAATTTTGAGTTCATAGTTGTATTCTGCTAATGAAATGGCATGGTTTTGACATAAAGAACATAGAAAATGATGGAGATTTGCCTTAGTTATGGTAAACTCAAGATTTTCTCTTCATCTTCAATTTCTCTCAGCAATCTAGCCATCAATCTCTTATTTCCTTGAATCTATTATCTTGAAGGGGCTGTGGTCTTATGGATATTCCTAGGATTGACAAAATAAAGATGATTTGTTGATTCTTTGTTACTTCATGATTGGAGAGGACAACTTGGAGTCCAAAACAAAACATTTTTTGGCGCCGTTGTCGGGGATCGAACCCGGGTCTCCCGCGTGACAGGCGGGGATACTCAAAATCGCGATTCTGTGAAAAGTGCCATCAACATCGCGATTCCCAGAACGCGATTTTCATAAGAAAATCGTGTTTTTTACAATCTGTGAGCAATCACGATTGTCTGGGAACAAAATCGTGGAAAACACGATTTTGTGAACAAAATCGCAAAAAACACGATTTTGACACAAAATCGTAAAAAACACGATTTTGACACAAAATCGCAAAAAACACGATTTTGACACAAAATCGTAAAAAACACGATTTTCACACAAAATCGTGAAAAACTCGATTTTGAACACAAAATCGTGAAAAACACGATTTTGATACAAAATCGTGAAAAACACGATTTTGACACAAAATCGTAAAAAAACACGATTTTCACACAAAATCGTGAAAAACTCGATTTTCAACACAAAATCGTGAAAAACACGATTTTCAACAGAAAATCGTGAAAAACTCATAAGTAGGTAGAAAATCGTGAAAAACACGATTTTCAACAGAAAATCGTGAAAAACTCACAAGTAGGTAGAAAATCGTGAAAAACACGATTTTCAACAGAAAATCGTGAAAAACTCACAAGTAGGCACAAAATCGTGAAAACACGATTTTCATCAGAAAATTGTGAAAAACCCCAAATCCATCAGAAAATCGTGGAAAAGTCTAATTACATCATAAAATCGTGAAAAAAACACGATTTTCATCTAAAAATCGTGAAAAAACACTACTGGCAGTAGAAAATCGTGAAAAAAACCCTAAATTCATTAAGAAGTTGTGAAAAGCACAAAACATAGGAAGAAAATTAAAACACACACAATTTTGGACAGAAAATTGTGGAAAACCAATATATTGGTTAGGAAACTGTGACAAACACTCTTTTGAGTATTAGAAATTTGTCAAAAATAGTTGAATGATACTAAGGTCTGGAAATAAAATAAATTCACTTCCTAAACAAGACCTAACAAGGAAGGAAAAAGAGCCAGGAAGTAGTAAAAGATCAGAAAGAAGTTTAGGCCAAGAAAATAACATGGAAAACCTAAATGAAACAAATGAGTCAATAGAAACTGGGGATTTTAGAAACATCCTTAAATACATGTATACAAATAGGTTTGGAACCTATGTATACCAGGATGGAATGCATAAATTCCTCATTAGACTGAGAAATTTAGAAGTTCCCCTGAATATAACTCTAGTAGCCCAATTCAAAGATGGAAGATATGAAGATAGGCAAGGATGTGTATACATCTTCTCTCAAGACCCAGAAAATTCAAATGATCTAGGGCAATGTGCTGACAAAGGACCTTGGGAACATAACATGGGACAACCAGACATACCTAGACCAAATGAAAACTACACTAATAATGAGCAACATCATGGGAGAAGGACACATGCTTCACCAAATCCCTTTGACAAAGAACCAGAAGGATACAATGACTTCCCACTCAGAAGAAGACCTCATTGGCAACCTCAGGGTAGGATGCTTAGACCATACCAAGTAGCCAAATGCATGAAGAACCAATATGAGGGGTATTCAGATCCTCATGCTCATGCTGCAGAATTTAGACAACTAATTAGAGCAGAGGAAGTAGAAGATTACAAGGTGCAATTTGAGGCATTTGGTCTAACCCTAACAGGGCCAGCCTTATCATGGTTCATTCCTTTGAGAAAAGAAATGTACTTAGACATTGAATCTTTCTTAGAAGCTTTCATTGGTGAATTCTCTAAGACTGGAATCAAACATAGTACAGCCACATTGATACACAGCTTCAAACAACAAAAGGAGGAAAATGTTAGAGAAGCAGCCAGAAGGTTTAAACAGTACATTGATAGATGCCCAAGAGAAGAAGTACCTTCCATGGCAAAACAAGTATCCTTATTCATTGAGGGTTTGAGAAGTGCCCAATTAAGGACCCTAGTGTACTATAGGAGATGTCCTGATTTAGCAGCCTATGTTAAGGAAGCAATAGATTTGGAGGACAACAGAGGTCAAGATTTGTTAGCATTTGATCAACCCAGATCTTATGAAGACAAAATTCCTCCAGCAGAAGAGTTGGCTCAGGCTATTGCTAAAGCCCTAGAGGTAAGCACTAAAACTAACCTGATAAACTCGAGGATAAACACAAACAAGAAATGTTACATTTGTGGAGAAAATCATCTGGCACAACAATGCCCTTATCAGAAACCACAACACTTACAAGACAGGAAGACACTCAAGTATTGTACACTAGAGAGAAAATGGACAAACCATACCAGGGAGGAATGCTTCTATAACAAACAACCTGTCAAGGAAAGAGACTACATGGCTCAGAGGGAATCAGGTTATACTGAGCAACCAAGGCCAGTATTAGGACAACAGCCTCCTATTCCAACTAATGTGGTACCAGTCAAATATACACCCATTGACGAAGGAAATTCAAGATTCAGATCACCTTATAAGGAAGAGTACCAATGGAGTGAGGGACATCAGGAAGAATGGGAAGATTATGAAATAAGGGAACCTGAGCTTAAAGCCCTAGATTTGGGAAATGGAAAAATTGAAATGGACACAGCAACATTCATGTACATTACCAACAACTACATGTCCAATCAAAAACCTCAATTCAAAGGGGGACCAAAGATAACATGTTATAGGTGTGGGGGAGAGCATTTCATTAGAGATTGTCCACAACCTCCAACATTCAGGATAGAGGGAGCATACTGTAAGGATTGTGGTAGAGAACATCTGATCAAGGACTGTCCAAAAAATCCCCAAAAACAACAGAACACACCTAATAACATACCTTTAAAAACAGTCAAAATTATGGAACAAGAGGAATTGAGTGACAATGATCAAATTGAACTTAATGTTATAACAAGGGCACAAGCCAAACAACAAGGAACAATTAAAGAACAAAATGAGGGTTCTACATCAAAAGGGAAGAAAAATAGACAAAAAGGGAAATGGGAAAAGAAAAGGAAAGTGGGCAAAAGTCTGGAAGAAGACAATCAGGAACAAACAAATTCAAAACATACTTCTCCGCAAAAGACCCAGAATCTGTCTGAGTTAGGAAATTCTCAGAGCCTAGACACCCTAATCAAAGCCTATAAAGGAAGGATTCAAGAGGGACCAAACCCTGCAGATCATGCAATGGCTTATCCCATACCGGATTTAGAGCATGAAAGGTTGCTAAAATGCAAACAAATTATCCAGGAAACACAACTCAGATTAGGGGAAGAAGACAGCTCTCGGAGAACATTTGATCAGCATGAAAAAACAAAAACCAAGGAAGATGATAAAGAAGGAAATCCACAAATAACATTCCAAATGATCTTAGATGAACATTGTAGTATTACATGTCATACAACATGGGAAAATTTGTTGAAACAAAATCCTCACCTACAAAACAAGATGAACAAAGGAGAAACAATATCTGGAAACCTTCATTCACCAACACAAGAATTAGAGGAACTATGGTATATTCCTATTGACAAAATAGGAGGATATTGTGAAGGAGAAGAAGGGAATTCAACCTTAAAATTACAATATGGAAAACATTCAGCAAAAGCCATTTTGGATAGTGGATCAGGAGTGGCTATAATGACTAAACAAACCTGGGAGAAATGGGGAAGAAATGAATTACTACCCACTAAAATGAGATTACAACTTGCAGATGGACATATAGAAAAACCCCTAGGAATTTGGGAGAAAGTGATTGTGGACATATGCGGCATAGAAATAGAGCATACCTTTGCTATAGTAGAATTTCCACAATCCACATCTTATGAAATTATCCTAGGAAGACCCTTCATGAGACAAATGCAAATTGTACAAGATTGGGGTAATGATTGTTTGTATCTTCAGAACCAGGGGAGAATAACAAGAGTAAACTTAAGAAATGGCCACTATTGTGACATATCTCCTAGAGAATGGTATAAAATACATCAAAATCAACAAGAAAGTGAAGAATCAGAGAGGGAGGATCAGGAAGAGGGTGAATCAGCAGTTTGGAAGTGTAACATATTAAGAAATATCACAAATAGGAAAAGGAAGTTAAGAAGAGAAGATTGTGTAGAAGAAAGAGAAATACAAGATGAAAATTATGTGCCTCAACAATTCAAAGATGAAGAGTTTGAGCCTTATGGATGGAATCAAACCCTAGCTACCATGGATTTGGCCAGTGAGGAATATGTGGGAGTGGAATTCCAAAATGAGGAAGGATTTGATATTTTCCACATTGGCATACACATGATAGGAGTATCAAAAACAGAAGAGGATCAAAATCAAGAAATGATATTAAAAGAAGGAAAATCACAATATTTGGAAACAGTAAAAGCTGAGGATGCAATCAAAGACAAAATCTCAGGCAAATACAAGGAACATAAACACAAAGAAATAGCAAGAGACCAGGAGAAAGAAAAGAAAGAGAAAGAGATAAACAAAGATCAATACTTTGATGTACCAGCAAACTTTAAAACTTATGAAGTAGAAGACAGACTACTTCTGAAAATGAAACCAAAAAGAGAGAAGAAGAAAGGGGAAGCATATGATAATGAAGAACAAACAAAGAAAATTGTAATTACACAGGAAGAAGGAGAAGAGAGACAAATAGTAATAGCTGATGACATGACATCACAAGAAGAAGAAGCATTAAGGAACCTGGCAAAGAACTATAGGGATGTATTTGCTTACAGTTATAAAGATTTGAAAGGAATTGATCCAAAAATTTGTGAGCATAAGATCCCTATGACACCTGATGCAAAACCAAGCAAACAGAGACATTATACATTTAATGATAAATACTCTGCCAAAATAAAGGAAGAAATTGACAAGTTGTTGGCTGCTAATTTCATTTATGAAATAGAGTACACTGAATGGATATCACCTATAGTTATGGTGCCAAAAAAGAACGGGAAACTTAGGGTATGCATTAACTTGAAGAAAGTGAATGCAGCAACTATAAGGGATAGTTATCCACTGCCAATAACAGATCATCTTCTTGAGAGAGTTGCAGGAAAGGAAGTCTATAGTTTTCTAGATGGGTTCTCAGGATACAATCAAGTACCTATAGCTTTAGAGGACCAACATAAGACTGCCTTTTCTACAGAATGGGGGGTTTATGCTTTTAGGGTTATGCCCTTTGGATTGACTAATGCCCCAGCAACTTTTCAAAGGTTGATGTGTCATATTTTCAAAGAATTCCTGAGAAATGTGATGGAAATCTATGTAGATGATTTATGCACTTTTTCTTTAAAAAGACAAGATCATTTACAAGATTTGGAAAGAATATTCAGGAAGTGCAGGACATATAGAGTATGCTTAAATCCTGAAAAGTGTGTATTCTATGTCAGACAAGGAAGAATGTTGGGTCACATAGTGTCAAAAAATGGAATTTCTACTGATGAGAAGAAAATAAAAGCCATAATAGAGCTTCCTAGACCTACAAATGTGAAGGAACTCCAAACTTTTATGGGACATTGTGGGTACTACAGAAAATTTGTATACAAATTTGCTGATATAGCCAAGCCCTTATATGCCCTCATCACAAAGTTTGAGTGGACTGAAGAATGTGACCAAGCATTTGAAACATTAAAAACTTGTTTGGTGACAGCACCAATTTTAAAAACACCTCAGTGGGATAAAATCTTTCATGTACATGTCGATGCTTCAAATTATGCTCTGGGATGTGTGTTAGCACAACCTATAGAAGGAAGCAAATTAGATTTCCCAGTAGCATATGCAAGTAGACAATTAAACATTGCAGAAAAAAATTACACAACCACTGAGAGAGAAGGATTGGGAATGATCTTTGCTGTCAAAAAATACAGACATTATCTATTGGCCAACAAGTTTAAATTCTTTGTGGATCACCAAGCTCTACTCTATTTAGTAAATAAACCATGTCATACAGGAAGAATAGTAAGATGGTTTCTTTTACTAATGGAATTTGAATTTGAGGTGGTGGTTAGACAAGGAAAAACACACTTGAGAGCAGATCATTTATCAAGAATCCAGTCAAAAGAACCTAGTTCACCTATAGATGATGATTTGCCAGATACATACTTATTCAAGGTGGAAAGTGTTCCTGAATGGTCGATGTCATTAATTCCTTTACTAACCATGGGACCTTGTAGGTCATTAGCAAATAACACACATTTGGTGTTACAAAGCAGGAATTTCATGTTGATAGCTGGACATTTGTATCACCTCAATCAGTCAGGTATACTGGAATATTGTACTCCAGAAGAGGAGCAACATGAATATGTAAGAAAAGCTCATTGCTGGAATCCATGTACTCATGCTTCTACGATTGTCACTCTAAGTAACCTTAATAGGATGGGAGTACATTGGCCAAATAAGATTCAAGATGTGGAGAGATATATTGATAACTGTCAAAAATGTCAAACATGGCAGAAATCAGAATTAATAACTCTATATTGGTTTCAGAAAAACCCTGAATGGAGTGAAAATATTGTTGAGAAGTTGAAGAGAAAGGAGAAAGGGAAACAGGTAATAGCTGGTGCTGATTCAAGAAATCTACAAGTGATCTCAGAGGAATATCAACTCATAGGAGAACAATTATACAAGAAAGGAATGGATGGATATCTGAGAATTTGTGTTCCAGAAGAAAGGTATTTAGAGATGTTGGAAATGGCACACTCGGGAGTAGCTGGAGGACATTTCTCAAGTGATAGAACAGCCAAACTCATCTTATATTCTGGCTTTTGGTGGCCAACCCTATTTCCCGATGCTAGAACTTATGTAAAAAGATGTGATGTCTGTCAAAGGGTAAGTCAACCAAACAAAAGAGATAACATGCCATTAATTCCTTTAATTTCAGCCAGAGCTTTTAGTAAATGGGGATTGGACTTTATTGGACCAATACATCCTCCAGCCAGACAATCTCATGCAGAATACATACTAGTAGCTACAGATTATTTGACAAAATGGGCTGAGGCCAAAGCTACTAAAAGAAATGATGCTCACACCACTGCTAGATTTTTGTATGAAAACATTATCACTAGATTTGGACTACCAATTGAATTGGTAAGTGATAGGGGGACTCATTTTTTGAATCAGATCATAGAAAACATGACCAATTATTTCATGATTAGTCACAATAAGTCAGCCCCATATCACCCACAAGCCAATGGGTTAGCAGAAAGTACTAATAAAGTACTTTGCAATGTATTGTCCAAATTAGTCAACACAAACAGAAATGACTGGGATTATCAACTGAATCATGTTCTTTGGGCTTATAGAGTGGCATACAAAACGGCTTTAGGGACTACACCATTTAATTTGGTATATGGCCAGAATGCAGTTTTACCCATGGAATTTCTTATTCCAACATTGAAGGTGGGTAGCCAATACAATTGGACAGGACATGAATTATCTGAGAGAGTCATAGATTTGGAAAAACTGGGAGCATCGAGACTCCAAGCAGTGATGAGTATATACACAAACAAGAAAAGACAAAAAGCTTATCATGATGTTCACATAAAAGACAAGGATCTACAAGAAGGAGACCTGGTCTTAGCTTACACAATTAAGGAACATCAGAAAAAGTTTCAGAAAAAAGGTCATGGTCCATATATCATACATCAGATAAGCAAAAGTGGAGCTATTCAGTTAGCCAACATTGATGGGGAAATCATGCCAAATTTCATAAGATGTAGAGTGAAGAGGTATGAGTGCCCATTAACTACTGAGGAATGGAGAAGATTGCAAAAGGCCCAAAACAGGAAAAAAGAAGAAGAAAGTATTAGACAGGAGGCTCAACTAGAAGCCAAAGAGAGAATTAGAAAATTGAAACAAGTGTGCTTATGTGAAAACACTCTAAAGCAAAAAGATCATTTGCCTTTGATTATGATGAATTATCAGAATGAAAACATAAGGGTTTTGATAGATTCAGGAGCTCAAGTGAATCTAATTAGCTCAGCCTTGATCAATAAGTTTAACCTTAAGAGAGCTGAAAGCAGAATTTTGATCAAAACCCTGGGAGGGAAAAGAATTCAGAGCATATCTTCACTTTCTATTAAAGTTAAATTTAATAATGAATATATGGAGATAGATTGTGAAGAGTGGCCAGACCATTTAATGGCTGAAAAGCTGATTTTAGGGCAACCATGGCTCAAACAAGGTAAAGTCATCTTAAATTTTGAAAAAATGAAGCTTAATTTGACCATCAAGGACAAAAAGTTTTTAATGTTCTTTCTGAGTAATGAAGAGCAGGTAGTTCATATGGATGTTCATGACCCAGATCTCGAAGGATTTACTTTCTCAATGGAGGACAGGAACATTTTGACAATACAAAGTGATCAAGCTTCATACACTCAAGACCAGCAAAAGACTGAAGAGGTAAAGGTGGATGAGGAGACAAAACAAAGAAGACTATTATTGCCAAATTTGCAATATCAACAAATCAGAACAAGAGGAATATGGAAACAGGTCATGCACAGTTATTGCTCACCAAAACAGGAAATTAGAACAAAATGGATATGGAAGCCAAAAAGTGTCACAAAATGTTCATCCACAGAGCATGGATATTTCCATAACAGAAGGACAAATGAAGTAAAACATTACTGGGTGAAAAAATTCAGAATTGGGTCAATGGAAGAGGGATAATCCACAGTGGACCTATTTTTGGAATTTTGAAAATGACAAAAAAATATTTCCTTCTTTCCTCTTAGAAGAAAATTAGGAGGGGAAGGAAAGAAGAAAAAAAAAAAAAAAAAAAAAAAACCCCAGAAAGATATATTTTATTTTCTTGATTTTCTTTCTAAAATTAAAAAACATAAAGCAAGATATAGGGAGGGAAAGAGTAACTTATTATGGAAAAAAGTTGTTTTGTCTTATTGTTGTTTAATTTTTTTGTGATCATTTTTTTTGACCACTACTTTTTCAAGTTTCTTCATTAATCATCTTTTCTAGCATCATCTTTCTATTCAGGAATTATTTTTTGAGCAAGGAAGTGACAATTGGAGAGAGCACATTAGATGTCTTGCTACACCTGTGTTGCTCACTTAAAATTGAGTCTCTTGGAAAAAAGCAAAAATTGCTTGGAACTTGTCTTTCTTATTTTTTATATATGTCAGTAACATTCCAGAATAATATAGTATTTTCTTGTGAAATCTTGTGACTCATGTGGGTGGAGTATTTTCTTTTCTGTTATATATAAATACAGGATGGTGAATGCAAAGAAGTTGACAATCCATGACTTCAAAGCTGATTCAGTGACTTTGTCCAGAGGACACTGGTTTTTGGATAGTGATGCAGCTAAAGAACAAGTGGACTTAGAATCAGATGAAGACCAAGAAATCCCAGAAGCTGAAAAAATAGCAAAAGAACTTAAAGAAATTCTAGGAGTAATAGGACAGCATATCTTCACAGTAGCAGTGGGAGGATATAAGTACACTATGCTGTGCCAGGAATTTTACAGGTTTCAGAAAACTTCTGTCAACCTCAAGAGATGGAAAGCTGTGGGATTGCACAAGCTCTTGGAAGAACCTATTTTCTTTATTGACTTTGAAAGAGTAGCACAAGTGATGGGTAGTTTGGAGGAAGTGGGAAAAGGTAATGATGCCTACTTCAGATGCAAAGTGAAGAACAAGGACAATCAGGAGGTACGGATAGTTATCAAAGCAGAACATATCAGAGCCGCCTTACAGTTCTATCCAATGGGCACCAAACTGGACCAAAGTTTTGTCAAGAAGAATAAGGAGACTTACACTGGATATGTAAAGTTCACTGACTTCAAGGGAAGAGAAAATGAAGAATATGCTATAAGAATGTTCTTGCAGTTCTTTTGTTTTCCAAAATTACCAAGGTACACCATGCCTCATAAGTCAGTAACTCTATTGATGTTCAATAACAAAGATAGAACCAAGCCATTTGGGGTGATGGATGTCTCACCATACATCCATGAACAGCTGAAGGAGGCAGCAAAACACTGGGAGCAGAAGAAATTCATGAATGGAGCCCAGTTTTTGACAAGAATCATTTATCATGTTCTTGGAATGGAAGAACAGTTAAAGTTAGCTCCTGAAGCACAGTACTTCAGAAATCTAATGTCAGGAATCAAAAGTCCCCCAAGAAAAGCACTTGGAAGAGAATCAGAAGGACAAACTCGCATGAGGGGAACAGGAATGAAGAGAAAAGTAATATCTGAGGAAGTGATTCCAGTAAAGAAAAGAAAGTTGGACCCCAGAAAAGTAGAATTAGAACAGGCAGAAGAAACAAGAGAGGAACAGGTGGCAGCACAGAAAAAGGTACAATCCTCCAGTGAACCTCACCCTCCGCAGACAAGTAAAGAACAGCTTTATACTTATCTTACTCAAGGAAACAACAAAAGAGCTATATATGAGGCACAGTATCAAAAAATGTTGGAAGATTTTTCATGCAAAGCTACAGATTGGATCCAAGAAGAGGTGGAGCACTATGAAGCATTACATGAAGAAATGATGGCAGCCGAAACTGAAGAGATATTTGTGAAGAAGGAGGTAGAATTGCTGGCATACTTCAAAGAGTTGCAAGGACCTCCAGAGGCCAGGACTACTGTGATAGTGAAAAAGAAGATGCCAAGGAAACCTGTCCAAAAGAAGAAGATGATAAAGAAAGGGAAAGGAAAAATGGCAGATGAACCTGTGATAAAGGAAATGGAACAAGTAATTACAGAAGAAACACAAAAGCTAATCATAGTAAAGGAAGTATCAAAGTCTACAGAACAAGAAGTAGGAGGATCCTCACGATTCTCATCTGATTCAGATAGTGATATTGAAAGCTTCTTGTTAAAAAGTCTAAATCTTTCAATACCAAATACTCCTAATGTGGTTACACAAGCCACAGAGAAGCTGAAGACACCTGAGGATTCAAGTAAGAAATCTCAAGAGAAGCAGACACAGGAGGAAATAGTTCCACAGATGAGTGCTGAAGAAAAAAGAAGGCTGTTAAAAGGAAAGGCAAGAATGACAGAAGAGGAAAACCAGAAGAGAGATGAAGATAGCTCTGGAATAATGAATGTTGATGAAAATTCAATATGGACCAAACCTTCACAGACACAATTCCAATTAAATGCAAGGTTGACTGCAAGTTTAGAGGAACTAGCAAAGAAGGTATTCGGCAGTTCAAATAATCAGCAGAAGTATGCATCCGAAGAACAGGAAAGCAAGAAGTTAGAACCAGAAAAGAATGCTCAAGAGGTCTTGGGACAAGTAATAGAGGAAGGAATTGTTCAAAGTATAAAGGATGTGCTGCAGGATATAAACAGCAGTGAGGAATTTACATCTAAGAATGATCAAGAACAAGAGGTAGAAGCAGATTTTATGGACATTGAGGAGCAAGATCAAGAATACACAAATGAGAAAAGTAATGACCAGGTTGCTTGTACAAAAGAAATTGAATCAGTTGAAGTTCAGGAAAAACAGGAACAGGAAGAGCAACTCAGGAAAGTTCAACAAACTCTTGTTGGAAAGGACTCAAACAGAAGTCAGGAAACCCTAACACAAGAGAAGGAGATACAAACTAAGGGAGACCAGCTCTTTACAGAGAAGCAACAAGTATTGGAAGAAAAGAAGTCATTAGAAAAGAAGAGGGCTTCAGATTTTTCAGAGCAGAAGAGTGCAAATGACAAAGCACTAGTTTATGAAGAGGATGATACCAATCAGGATACAAAGACTGATGATCACAGTTATGAAGAACAAGACATTCAGGACATAGAAGATGAAACAGCAGCAGAAGAAGATGATGTGGGTAAAGAAGATAAGCAAATTGAAGTTAGACAGACAGAAATAGAAGTAGGGTTGGAAAGAATACCCAAAAATATAAGATCAGCTTGTCAAATAATTATGAGCAACATTGAACAGTTCAGACCATCTAGTAGAAATATGATCATATCAGGAATGGTGGCTGAATCAGAATTTGAAAAAGGAAGTTTAATTATCAAAGAACACAAGAGGGAAAAAGAGCAGATGACAGAGCAATTAAGGGTGATGAAGGAAAGGAATGAAGAATATATCAATAGAATCATTTCTTTGGAAGAAGCTGAGGTTCAGAAGCAGAACAGGATCCAATATTTGGAAGAAAAGAGTGTAAAGTTATCAGAGCAGAATGCCAAAATGGAAATGGAACTAAAAGCCATAGGAGGAAGATAGAGAACTTTACAAACATCCTATCAAATTCTGACTAGAGCACATGAAGAGATTAATAAAGTGTTGTTAGAAGAAGGTCAACTACAAGATGGAGGTAAACCTGTTCAATTGACAGAGGAAGAAAAGGAAGAGCTGCATAAAGAAATTCAAAAACTTCAAATAGAATTAAGAGAGGCCAAAGAAATGGAGAAACAGGCAAACACTCATGCTGCCACATCAATGAGAGGGTATCATCAATTACATTTGGAGGTAGAGAAGGAAAGAAGTGAATGGCAAACAAAGATGGAGAAAGAAAGAAATGAGTGGAGGAAGGAAAAGGAGTTATGGGCAGCTCAGAACAAAAGTTCAATGATGACTATAGAAGAATTACAGAAACAGTTGGAGAAATCAAAAGTTCAAGAAGAAATTCAAGATCAAGTACAGGCAGAAGATACAGATAACAGGGAATATGAAACAGGGGATTTTGACAGGGAACAAGAGAACAAGGAACCAGCAGCCAAAGAAACAGAGGAAAAGTATTCTGAAGATTTTGTCCAGAAATTATTGACCAATAGAGAGTCAAGAATGGAATTTATCAGAAAAATGCATGATGAGTATGAAGATCAAATAGTTACCTTTGCTCTGAATAAAGGCATTAATCCAGATCAGCATCATTGGGCTGCAGATGGATTGGGAATACCTTTCTGTATGATTTTGGAGAGTATAAAGAATTATCAATTGGCCAGAGTAGGGCTATCTCCAAACAAATACCTTGAGTATGAAGAAGATATTAATGTCACGAAGGAGTTATTTGAAAGAGCAAATCCTAAATGGAGAAATAAGTGGTTGGATGCCGATAAGGAATGTAGGAAAATCTGGAAAGAGGCACCTTTGAATTTAAAGATCAACCCAGCTTATTGCCCAGTTGCCAGAAGAAGAGAATGGACTGTTTTTTGGGAAAGAAGAAAAACAGGGTAGATTCCAGCAAAATGGTTGAACTTTCCAAAAATAGCAGGTCCAAAGGCAGGAACTTGGCCTACAAAAAGTTACGTGGTGAACACTGCTGAGTTAGTTTTAACAACATATAAAGATGTTAATGATCCGGCTTGTATATTACTTGTCAGAATAATGAGGTTGATTCTAGCCTGTATAGAGACCTACACTGATACAGATGTCAGAATTTTGAACTACATAGGTTTTAATTCGCCAACAGATGCTCTTTTGTTTGATTTGAGTGAGACACCAGACAAGATTTGTTTGATGGCCTACTACAGTAGAATAATATTTTTGGGCAGTCATTTTTTGCAAATATTTGAAGATGCTTTTGATTATGGATTCTTTGAAAGGGAGTCAGAAATTTTTGGAAACTTATCTGTTGTTACAAAAGCAAGACTTACTGCCTATGAAGCTGCTTATACAGAATATTTGAAAAAGGACGTTATTGACAAACCTGAAGCTGCGATACAATGGAGAAAAGCCTTGTTCGAGATGGTCAACAATTTGAATGTAACAGAAAGGAAAAGCCATGATTTACTGTCACAGGTATATCAAAGAAAGAAGAAATGAAGAAAAGTGACCAAAGTAGAGGATCATAAAAATCTTTCGTCAGGAGCCGAAAGGCTTAGGAGGGGAAGAATGTTGGAAGGTGTATTCTTGGAAAAGCATTTTTGATGTAAAAAAATTAGTAAAAAGTCAAAAAACTTGTAAAATATTTATGCAATGGTTGTAAAAATAAGGAAGAGTCTTCCTTATGTGGTTGAGGATCTCATGTAATTTTTGTAGAATTTTTAGAAACTCTTAGATAGCATTTTTTAGAAAATTAGAGAAAAAGACCTAATTTCAAGTGTGAAAAGGGACACTTGAAAATGTATATAAGTAAATTTTCTCTATTTTGGAGAGGTTGGTTAGTCATTTGCTCAAGCTATCAATAGAGAAGAAAGAGTTTCTGCAAAATCGTGTTTTCTCCTGTTGAGTGTATTTCCTTTGATGTGTGAGCTTGTCTCTTGCTTAATCATGGAGATTTGTGAGTCACATTTGTGTATTACTGAGTAAGTTGTATGAAGAGAGAGACCTATTGCTGTAAATGAGTGGAAAGGACTGAAGGAAGTTCCAAAATTGTGAAAATCGTCTGTTGGTACAGAATCGCGATTGTCTCATCTTTGTGATACAGGTGATATTTTTCAATTTTGAGTTCATAGTTGTATTCTGCTAATGAAATGGCATGGTTTTGACATAAAGAACATAGAAAATGATGGAGATTTGCCTTAGTTATGGTAAACTCAAGATTTTCTCTTCATCTTCAATTTCTCTCAGCAATCTAGCCATCAATCTCTTATTTCCTTGAATCTATTATCTTGAAGGGGCTGTGGTCTTATGGATATTCCTAGGATTGACAAAATAAAGATGATTTGTTGATTCTTTGTTACTTCATGATTGGAGAGGACAACTTGGAGTCCAAAACAAAACAATGGGTCATGAGAGGCAGATTCGTATTGGCTATACAAGTGTGGGGGGTTCAGGTTGGAGATTGTTGAGGGGATGTTTGTGGTGACGGTGTCATGAGGAAGGAGATAAGGAAGAGAGCTCACACACACTCTCACTCTCAAGGAGAAGCACACACACACAGATTGAGGCAAGGAAGAATGGTCTTCTTCTTCTTCTTCAATTACATAAAAAGGAATGTACAAGAATGACCTAAAAAGAAGAATACAACAAGTGCAATATATAAAGATCAGTACATAAGGAAAAACCTAATGTCCACGAATGAGTTAGCAGGAAAGGAACAAATGTGCCATCACTCTCAGTAAATAAATCTAATAAAGCTCAATGAAGTATCCCTGACATATATCGGCATGACCACTATACATGTCAGAGAAACGAAAAACTGGTACATGTCATCCTCGATCATCACATGTTGAGCTTGATATCTCAACGCTCCCCCTCAAGCTCAACGCCATATCCTATAATCCAAGCATCTCCCTAAACTTCTTCAACTTCTCAGCTCCAAGTGCTTTGGTGAAAATATCAGCAACCTACTCATCTGTTCTCACATAAACAAGATCAATATCACCTGCTAATACCTTCTCTCTGATGAACTGATAATGTACCTTGATATGCTTTATTCGAGCATGGGAAACAGGATTCTGTGCTAGCTGTATGCTACTAAGATTATCACAATAAATAGTGATAGGCTTTCCCACTTCCACACCTAAATCTGCAAGTAGCACTCCTAGCCATGATGCCTCACATGCTGCCATTGCAGCAACTCTATACTCAGCCTCTATACTCGACAAAGCAATAGTGGGTTGCTTCTTGCTACTCCATGTAACAGGTGCACTCCCAAATGAGAATAGAAAACCACTAGTAGATCTTCTATCTGGAATGCTACTAGCCCAATCTCCATCGGTGTATCCATAAACCTGCAAATCTACACCAGCCTCATAAAACAATGCATAATCCAAAGTAGCACTCACATAACGTAGAGTGCACCTCAAAGCATCCAAATGTGGCTTCTTGGGAACCTGCATAAATTGACTTTCAAGTCCAATGGTATAACTAGATTAGGCCTTGTAATTGTGAGATATATAAAACTTCGCACAATTTTCCTCTACATAGTAGTATTTTCCTATGCTTCACCTGATGTAGTATCAAATTTTGAATTCTAATCTAATGGCATAGAAATTGGCTTACAATCAGCCATACCATACTTTTGCAGCATATTCAAGACATATTGCCTTTGCGACATCCATATACCTGTATCTGTATGTATAAACTCAATGCCCAAGAAATAGCGTAGCACACCAAGATCTTTCATGTCAAATTCCTGCATAAGAAGTTGCTTTACCTCTTTGATGCTTCCTTCATTATCACCACCTACAATCAAGTCATCAACATAAATAGCCACAATAGTGATGCCATCATCAGCCTTCCTTGCATATAGTGAGTGATCTACATCACACATAGAAAACCCAATTCTGGTTAAGTAATCAACAATCCTTGCATGCCATGCACGAGGGGCTTGCTTCAGCCCATACAAAGCCTTTTGCAACCTGCAAACATATTCTGGATGCTTTGAATCTTCATATCCTTGTGTCTAGTCCATATATACTTCTTCCTGTAACTCACCATGTAGGAAAGCATTCTTCACATCCATATGATGCAAAGTCCATCCTTTTGCTGTAGCTAATGCAACAAGTGTTTTGATAGTAGAAATTTTAGCTACATGGCTGAATGTTTCCTCATAATCAATGCCATATGTATGTGCATATCCTTTAGCTACCAATCGTGCTTTATATCTGCTTATGCTACCATCAGCATTATGCTTTACCTTGTAAACCCATTTGTAGCCTATGGGTTTCTTTCCTTATGGCAATGGAACCAGCTTCCATGTATCATTTCCATAAAGCGCAACCATCTCCTCATCCAGAGCTTTTTCCCTATATGCATTACCAATTGCATCTTCAAAACAAGAAGGTTCATTATCTTGTATTACCTTTGTCATGTAGGCACAATGGCGAGCCATGTAACTATCATATGTCAATCGTTGCACTGAATTATGCATCGTCCCAGATCTTCTTGGTCCTAGGTCACGTCTCCTTGTATCATCTGCATGTGCCCTTCTTACTCCTAGAGTCTTCACAAAGGGCAATCCAAGTTCCTCATCAAGACTCTTTTCTGAACCACTTGAATCTCCATCAACATCTTCAAAACCTGCACATGTTTTACTACCAGGAGAAAGCTTTTCTTTAACTTTCTTGGATGTATTTGATGAATTTGCTGGACAGAAATTTCCACGCAATCTTCCACTCCATGGATTTGAGTTGTAACTATTATTTGGTGATGCATCCCATCCACTCAAAACTTGCTCATTGACAACATAGAGAGGAATTGTCCTTTGTTCCTCCCAACCAACATCCATGTATCCTAGTATATTTTTTCATGTAAAAGAGTTTTAGTCTCTCTAGCTTTTTTCTCTCTTATATCAATTTAGAAAGACTCCTTATTCTTGCCACATGGAATTCTATTTCATGTCTTATAAAGGGTGTTCCAATTCTTTGAGATATAAAACTACATTATTTGATATTGGACAAAGTTAATTTTGAACTTGTTACTTCTAGTTTGATTTCCAAACCAAATTCAAATGCAATAGAAATGCTTTTGAACTTGTTACTTCTAGTTTGATTTCCAAACCAAATTCAAATGCAATAGAAATGCTCAAAGCATTGATAGGGATGGAAATTGCACCACAGTTGCTAGATTCATGCACTAGGGATGCCTAGTAATGGACCAGTACATTGATTCCATCCATTTCACATGTTAGTGCCTATATAGCACAAAGAAAAAATAAAGTAAATTGGCCAAGGGTATTATCTACTCCACCCTTGTCATTCTTACCATATTTTGTGAGTGCAAAGATAGATAGTACTTAACATGATTTGGTTGGGGATCAAAACATGCAGGGAGCACCCTTTTTTAGATTGAGTTCAAGATGGAATCCACTTCCATTTAAAGAGCTGAATGATAGAGATAACAAACATGCTCCTCAATTTGAACTATGGGCCCAAGGGAAAAGCTATTATATAATTATACGTGGAAGCATATTTTCTACTACAAGAAATGTTCTTCATGGGGGGCAAGGAAATGTTATAAAATAGCTTAATGTTAACATTATGTACTTTTGGAGTGCTAAAATGTTTTAAGCATAGCTTAGTGGTTATGTCTCATGGGTGGGAAGGAAGAGGTGTTGGGTTCAATCTCAATGAGTGGCATGGGGAGAGTAGTTTCCTCAAAGAATATGAAGAGATGTATATGTGGACTCCAATTACTCTAGCGGTCATGGTGAATTCCCTAAATCTATATAATGGAAAGTTGGGTGGAGAGTTTGAGTCGCTCTCTCAAGTGTGAAAGCCAAGTTCTTTATAGATTACCTTCGTAGCAACCTCTCGACCGCATTCCTAGTTTCTTTGTGACCAAGGTGGGCTGAAATACATACACTTTTTCATGTAAGTCACCATTCAGCAATGCATTTTTAACATTCAACTAATGTACATTCCAACCATGATGAGTTGCAAAAGCAGAGATGCTATGAACGGTGGTCATTGAACATGTGGGTGCAAAGGTCTCATCAAAATTAATGCTCTCTCTTGAGCATAACCTACTACAAAGATCCTAGCCTTATACCTACCAATGTTTCCATGAGGCTTGTGTTTTAGTATGTATAACCATTTAGTGTGAATGGCTTTTTTCCTCGAGGAAAATCACATAAAGGCCATGCACCATTCTCCATAATAGCATCATATTCTAATTTCATAATAGGCATCCGATTTTCTAAATTTTGTGCTTCATGAAAAGAAATAAGTTTATTCTCAATCAGAAGACAAGAGGCAGCGATATCATAGCAACTTGATGCAAAAGAATAACTATGAAAGCTTGAATGAGTATGAAGTGGTAGAGGTGCATCTAATTCGCTATCTCTCAGGTTCAACACCAAACATTTAGGCATAGTGTTTTCCTCCTCTATATCAGCCCTCTTATCAACAAGTGCATCATGTAAATCTGCATCATAAATCAAATGTTTGGCATCATCATGCGAAACCTATTAAGGTTGAAAAAATATATTATTTGAATTAGCACTTGATTTTCAACTTGTAAAAAGAGGCAAAAAAGTGTCACACACATGCCAAGATCTAACAGAAGTCTCCTCGGCACATAAAAGTAATGGTTGAATTGCATCTTCCATGAAAAACCATCATGTCTAACGAAAATGCATTTATTCTATGGATGACACAAATGATAGCAATTTCTTTTATAATTATACTTAAAAAAAATACATTTCACTACTTTATCATTCAATTTGTTGCACTTTTATTCAGCTAGTATTGCATATGTGACAACCAAAGATATGCAAATGAGCAATAGATGGCTTGCAACCATGCCAAGCCTCATATAGAGTGATGGATTCAAGTGCTTTGGTGGGATATCTATTAAGTACATATGTGGCATACATAAGAGCCTCAAGCTAGAAGCTATGTGGTAAAGCTTGAATTTTGACCATGTACCTCACCATCTTCATGAGAGATATGTTCTTCCTTTTGGAAACTCCATTTTTCTTTTAGGTTTATACCAAACTATACACTAATGTTTTATCCCATGCTCAGCCAAAAATGCATTAAAATTAGAAGACACATAGTCCCCCCTCAATCAATACGGAGGGTGCCTAATTTATGTGCTCATAGATTTTCATCCATAACCAAAAACTCTTTGAAGAACAAAAACAGTTAAGACTTTGCTTTTAATGGTTACAACCATGCATGCATGGAGAAATGATCAATGAAAGTCACGAAGTAAAGCTAGTTCCCAAAACAAGGTGTCTGCATTGGTCCACAAACGGCACTATTGAGAAGCCGCAATTTATGGACATCTCCAACTCAACCATACATAGTGAAGGACGAACACTACATTTTTCTCAAAATATAGCTTTCATAGACATGTTTACAAGGTGCCTAAAAAGTTTTGGTAGAGAGGAATCCTTTTCAAATTTCTATAGGTCTAGCAAACTAGCATAATCGACATGTCCAAAGCATGCATGCCAAAGCTTTCCATCTGAGATAGCCTAAGAATCTTGAAATTTATAGGTTGAATCATTCATAGATTTTGCATAGTTTATGAGCTTATACAATGCATGACATAAAATACTAGAAGCAATAATAACATCACCATTTGAAAGATCATGAACTATACATTGATTATCAACAAATTTGACAAACAAGCCAATCTTTGCTAATGCTAAAACAAAAAATAGATTTTTCTTAATCCCTGGTGCATAGAAAGCATATGACAATGTGAAATGACTACCATAAGTAGTAGTTAGAATGATCTTACCACATAAGAGCTTCTCTAAAGATCATCATCTTTAACCCCATTTGCATCACCTTCAATAACTATATCCATAAGTGTAGTAGGGTGTTTTTCAATAACCTACACAATATTCCATAGCCCTTTCACTACCATTACATGACATATCATATATGCCCATAAAGCGTAATTAGAACCATCAAACTTGTCCTCAAGAGAGAATATATGGAATACATCATTGCTTTCTGCCATGGCCACTAACCAAATATCTTGACACTAAAAAATGATTGTAACTCAAAACATTGAACACAAGTACCTTGTCAATCTCTACTAAACATGTAAGAGACTTTGAGGCACTTCTACTAGAAAAGTGAAACTTTTATATATTTTTGGCACAAAAAGATGAAATTGGTTACATAAGTGTTGTGATAGTGCATTTCGACACCAAAATGAGCTCACTACAAGCTTTCTACACCACAAAGCAAAACAATTTTGAACTCGTAATTGCCTTGAGTATGCTCACTAATTTTCAAGCGATTCTGAGACTATGACTGGAGGTGTGTCACGATGCCCTTGATGCAGTGGTGTTTGAGTGAGGGCTCTATTGATGGACAAGGTCAATTGCTAGTGATCCAAGGAGATGACACATGCAAGCAATGGAGGCTAACTCAATGAGATGATTAAGTAAGGCAACCAAACTCCAAGACCAGTGATGAGATCCCTAGGGAAACCTTATGATAATTACATGTGCATTGGGAAAAGTACTTGTTCAAACATCATCAAATAAAGTGAACTTCTCTTTTGAAGAAAACATATCAAGTGAAAAAATTATCTCTTTCCATGCACATTTGTGTCCGGATCAAGCAAGAAAATGAAGATGAAGAGTGAGTGAGAGTGAGCATGCCAGTTGCAAGGAAGTCCCGAGGTACGTACACACACATACAAACACATAAAAACACACATATGCATACAGACACATGTTGGTAGTGGTCAAGGCTGTCAAGGACTTACAAGACAAGGGAGCCAACGAGAGGGGCCAAGCAGGCAAAGCAGTCAAAGAAGATCTGGCAAATAGGCCACCATTTTTCCTGAATTAATATTTCCTAAATAGTGATTTTAGTCACTCCACACCATTGTAAATACCATTCCACCTTTCTGTAACTCCATTTTGTGCAAGTCAAGGAGTCCTTGAGCTTGAGGAGCATTAGAAGTACCTACATATCAATTTTCGTAATTTTTTGAGCTCGTTGAGCCTCCAAATCAGCCTAGGAACCTGATTTTTATCTAGCCTAGACACTAGGTTTGGACAGGGCCAAAGTTAGTCAAAAACTATAAAAAGAGCTTGAGAACTCATTTTTGAGGTTAGCTTATTGTAGAATTGAACTTGTATGAGCACTTTAGAGTAATCTAAAGAACTCCATTGCTTCTCTTTCTTTGTCTTGCCTTTTGTGCGCGTGTGTGTGTATGTGTGTGCATGTTAGTGTGCTTCTCACTCACGCACTTGTGCCATCATTTGTTCGAGGTCTTCATACCATCCTCATGTCTTCCCGAATTGACATTAAAGGAGGTGCTACTCATCACTAAGCTACACCAAATTTTGGCACGGTTGCCGGGGATCGAGCTTTGAGGATGAGCGTGTGATGGTAAGACGTAGAGTTGTGACGTTGGCATTGTAGGTAATTTCTTTACTTTTCCTTATTTTTCATTTTCTTACTTCACCATCATCATCCTCACCATATCCTACCTGCATCTCCATCATAGCGAAAATTTCAGTTTTTGGATCATATCTCCTTCCTCCTTCCATTTCCCTCATTTCACTTGTGAGAGAGAGCGAGAGAGAGATTTGTGTGTACTGCTTTTGCATGTTTTTTGAGCTTTCTTGCAGGATTTGGCTGTCTCATTGTCTCCAACAGGCTGCGCAGGTACGAAAAAGCTCAGCCCTATCTCTGTGTCGCAGACCTCTGTCGATCGCAACCGACAGAAAAATCGCTCCTTTGCTAAAACAAAGTATGCCACAATGACACACATAAGGAGCACATTCTATATCACATATCAAAATTAAAAAAATCATTAGTTCTCTATCAATCACGATTGACACCATCGATCGCAATTGACACCCATGACCGACAGACCCTGTCAATCATGACCGACACCGTTGATCGCGATCGACACCCATGACCGACACCTCTATCAATCGCGATTGTCACCGTCGATCGCGACCGACTAAAAGATCATAATTGACTCAAAAATTCGCGTTGCCACGTGTCCATCATGACGGACACACCCCTGATCGACTGAAATCATGCCGAAATTCGTGGAAAACGTGTCGATCGCGATTGACATCGTCGATCACGATTGACAAGCCCCACGATCGACTCTGTCGATCGTGATTGACACCGTCGATCGCGACTGACATGTCGATCATGACCGACAGGCCCCGACGGATACCTTTGTCAATCGCGATTGACAGACCTATCGATTATGAGTGACACGCATTTTCGGGCAATTTTTGAGGGAATTTTAATTTGAAGAAGACCCTATTTGTTTGTATCCTGTTAGAACCTTGATTTAACCCAAAAACCCTGAAGAGTCATAACTTCCTCATACAAAATCCATTCGGGGTGATCTTAGGCTCATTGGAAAGCTCATGGGGAACAAAACTAAGGGATCTATAGAATTGTTTTCCAGATATCTAAATTGCATGAATGAAAGTGATTTATTATGTCAATTATTATGTCAATTAAATCTAAGTCTTGAGCTAACCTTAGGACTTTTACAGGTCCATTGAGAGCATTAGAAGGCATCGAAAGCAAGGGCATTCAATAAGCTTGAGAACAGGGTTCTTGAGCACCAAAGAGCAAGGGATCAGCAAGTGAGGTTGGATTATTCTCAACTCCCTTTGTCAGTTCCTAGCTCAGGCTCGTTAATACTAGGATTATTAGATATAGAAATTTTAAGTTGACCATACCCAGGGGGAACAAAACTAAAGGATCTATAGAATTGTTTTCCATAAAGACAAAGGGCAAATTGATATTTGAATTGCAAGAATGAAAGTGATTTATTATGTCAATTATTATGTCAATTATTATGTCAATTATTATGTCAATTATTATGTCAATTATTATGTCAATTATTATGTCAATTGAATCTAAGTCTTGAGCTAACCTTGGGACTTTTACAGGTCCATTGAGAGCACTAGAGGGCATCCAAAGCAATGGTATTCTATAAGCTTGAGAACAGGGTTCTTGAGCACCAAAGAGCAAGGGATCAGCAAGTGAGGTTGGATTATCCTCAACTACCTTTGTCAGTTCCTAGCTCAGGCTCGTTAATACTAGGATTATTAGATATAGTAATTTTAAGTTGACCATACCCAGGGGGAACAAAACTAAGGGATCTATTGAATTGTTTTCCATAAGACAAAGGGCAAATTGATATCTGAATTGCATGAATGAAAGTGATTTATTATGTGAATTATTATGTCAATTGAATCTAAGTCTTGAGCTAACCTTGGGACTGTTACAAGTCCATTGAGAGCACTAGAGGGCATCCAAAGCAAGGGCATTCTGTAAGCTTGAGAACGGGGTTCTTGAGCACCAAAGAGCAAGGGATCAACAAGTGAGGTTGGATTATTCTCAACTCCCTTTGTCAACTCCTAGCTCAGGCTAAGTGCAAGTAATGCTAGAAGTAAGTCAGGGTGAAGATAGGCATCTATCAAGTTGAAGACTATTAAATAATCAAGTTCAAGCATAAAGATAGTCTCTTTGCGATTGATAACTTAAACAGAAAAGAAGTTAACGTCGTAGGATCAACTTAAAAGTGTGGAAATTAACTCAAGTATTCCTGACGACATGATATCAGACAAGATCATAAACACGATAATCAACTAAAAAAGAACCAAGTAACTGATACGAAAGAACTCAGCAACGAGGTTGTACTTGGGAAAATTGGGGCTACTCAATTAGGCATATGAACCTTAGATCAAGACGACACCTAGGGAGAGATAGACAGAGTCTTAGGTCTTCAGAGGCTAGTGTCAATCATACTGCTAGGTCTTGGGCCCAGTAGTTGAGCCATTATTCGCACTACCCTAGCTCTGAAACTAGTGAGTCCGAGATGTCTCATGGTATGGAGAGACCCATAGGAAGTTCAGGATTGCCATAATTACAAAGGGTAGAAGGCCCTAATACCTTAGGAACAACCGATTAGGTACTTGCATCTATGAGGATGGCCTATGAAGATCTGTGGTCCAGATCAAAAGCCCGGATCAACCCATTGGACTAGAACATCCAACAGTCAAGTTTGAAAATGGAGCATACCTCGACAAAGAAGGAACCATATACGTAGTCACCAGTCACCCAGATAGGACAAACGAATTTGGTAACGTGATCCCAAAAGTGGACATAGGTGACCTAGAGCAAGGAAACATAGGTGGAGAGCCTAAAACACCTCGAGGTAAATCAGTTCTTACTAGAATTATCATGCCAGAGTGGATTCTTCAGGACAATAAGAGTGTTGAGAAAAGGGGAGCAACAACCCTAACCGCCTCACATGGAAGTGAGAGGTTTCTCCAAGTTGGGGCAAAGAATGAGAGGAGAGGTTCACCCACGCTCATGGAGCAATGGCAACCATGGCCAACGTCACAAGGAGCAAAGGGGAACATCCTCCCAACCATGCACACACACATGCAAATCCATACACCAAGATCATCGCCTTGCACACAAGGAAACAGGAGAGTAGCAAATGACACCTTCTTCCATTACCAAAATGGAGGCCAAGGCCATGGCCAAGGGACCTCCCCTTTACAAGAAATAGCCTCTATTTATAGGCTCAGCTCATTCTCCCATGTGCTCTTTTTGACTAGTCAAAAAGGAGCACATGCTCATATCTCTCTAGATCTTTTCAAATATTCCTTCCAACCACCCTCTTCAATACAAGTATATGCGTGGGAAATCTACGTGGGAAATCTATGGATGTGTGCAAAAAGAGATTTTATTTAAAAAAGGCTTCCATACCATAGACTAGAGGAATTATCAAAAAGGGGTTTTAGGAGAGTGTTCATATGGACATATCCTAAATACAAAAAGAGATATTTTTATGAGGGCTAGAGGGTGCCATTGCATGAGGAAATTGTGGGCAACCCTTATAACAACACCCTCCTCCTCCTAGACTTTGTCGTCCTCGACAAAGCTAAGAGAGAAGCATATAGTGCCGAACTGGTCCAAGTTTGGAGTCTTCAACTCTTCAAATATGCAGCAGTTCCAATCTGAATTTTGCAAGGCTGCAAATCTTTTGAATCAGCAAGCCGTCTGCCTGCAAATCTCTAATCCAGCAGTGCTGAGCGACACAATCCCCTGGGGGGGCAGTCAGCCCAGCATGTATCCAAATTTGTAAGTCTTCAAGTCTTTTTGGCCTGCAATGCTGAGCGACACAATCCCCCTGGGGGGCAGTCAGCCCAGCCTCCTTCCTATGCCTTCACTCAAAGCTCCAATACCTGAAAATTAAGCATACACAACAAGTAGACTGATTTTTGAAAAGAAGCAACAAAAAAATGTTAATTCCATTTTTAGTTTCCACTTCAGGGGGCATCCATTGCCACAAGACTTGCTCTATTAGAGAGAAGTCTGTATGAAAAACCGTCTTGCTCCTGCAAAGAAAAGAAAAACCATAGTCTTGAAACAAGGAGCCTTTATCAAGACCATGAGTGTCTATCCCTTATGTCTCAATGATTCCATACTCTGTTATTTTCAAGTGAAAGTGGGACATTTTTGCAATGTAAAGCATGAGATGAATGTAGCCTATGGTCCTGCCATCATTTATACTAAGCTTCTAGTCAATCAAGCTTGCAATTTCACATGAGTGTTCTGTGCTCATAAAATCAGTAGATAATAATGCAACTTTATGAGTCCTAGCATCTTACAAGCATTCATGAGATTCAACAACTTATCCAACTCTCTTCCTGCCATCTATAATAGCAAAACATCCATAGGAGGTAAGAATGATCAATATGAGTGTCGGCATGTAATGAATTTGAGCCTTAAATGAGAATGTGGAACTAGAGAGTTACCTCCCTAGCAAAAAACAAAGATTCATTTATGACTTCACACTTAATTTGGTTCAGGTCTAAGAATTTGACCTCCCTATGTGCATGTTCTTCTGCAAATATCTTTTAAAGAATGCATGCTTAGATCATGAAGAACATTTTAAAGTATAAGCAATATGCACTCAACCCAAGAATTTTACTAGAAGCAGCTACTTGCGTTAATAAAGAATGCAATCAAAAGAGTAAAATTGGCAAGTAGGAGGAGTTGTGTAGCATTGTACCTCCTTTCTGTTAGTGGGTCAATGGATATCAAGCAACATTCATACCGATGCTAGATCAAAACAGATTGGATAAACCCTTTAGCTTCTATCCCTAAAGTATTGAGCAAACAATCTCCTGGAGCAAGCCAATCTTAGCATACGAATTTCCTTTCAAACTTACATGATCATAAGCAACCTCACAAACATATAGATGAAGAATCAAACAATTTTATTCATTTCCAATGATTATGCAATAGAAGCTTCACACGCCATGGAAGCACCATCAACCTTCGTTTCAAACCTGTAACACTCAGAGTCAAGAGGAATTGAGTACACAATTAGCAATTGAAGATAAGCTTCTCATTTAAAGATAAGCAAAGAAGAATTCGGTAACCCCAAAAGCTGTTTAATCATCATAAGGGACTCCTGCCTGAAGGAGAAAAATCAATATACTCTAGCCACTTAGTAATTATGTTAGCTTTCATCACTTAAAAGTGAGCAGTCTTATCCATCTAGCTTTGATAACTTCAAAGCACCATCCCTGAAAAGAAGCTCCAAGTTGCAAAATCTAAAATCTGACCATACATTGCAAATTATCCTTTAATAGCCCAAGAAAAAGAATAGGTTCACAGTGTGACTATCATGAATGCCTCCCGTTGTGAAGATGTATTCAATAGGGTTTAGGACACTCCCATTATGTTACAAACATGAATGGATCTCATCCTATCAATCCTGTAACTTCCCAACTCATCAAGTATTTCAAAAGGAGAACACCTGCATATTTAGATTGGTTGAACATCTTGTAGTAAAGAGGTAACAAGCCCCCCAAACTTAAGGACCACCATCGAGCTATGTTTCAATCCGAGGAAGCATTCTGCGCCTGCCAAGCTCAATTAGTAATGGGAAATTTTTGTACTTATGTGAACATGGCAAAAAAAAATGGTAAGTTATAACTTTCTTTTCATAGGCATGTCAACATTAAATCCTACACCCAATCCTTCATTCGATCTTCTCCCTATGTTGTTAGTGATTAGCCTTTTATGTCAATTGGGCCTTCATGCCCATGGTCCTTTGGCTCAAAAAAGAGCAGGAGAAATCATGGTCTAAGGTAGAGTTATTTCTATGAGTTTCAAGCCAAGACCCGCTTGGATGAACTAGGCAGGAGAGGAGTCGTTCGTGAATGGATGCCAAAGTAGGAACCTGACTTCAACACATCCAACATCTTGGAATGTGCTGAAACTTATTACTGCTATCATGACAGAATTGTGAACACGATGCTCAAAAAAGGTAGTCACCTAAAACCTCAACAGACCGCAAGAAAAGTGGCAGAGAAAATATCATGCTAGTCGAGAGTTAAGGCATCTATTCCTCGTGAGGATCATTTTTCTACATAAGAAAATGAAAGGATGGCAACAGCCATGCTTTTCCTGCATAGAGTGGTACCAATGTTCAAGCCACTAGGAGAGTGTATTTAAGGCCATAACTCATTTGTAATAAGAGAAGAATAAAACATTGGAGCCCAGGACAACAAGCATAACCAAAAAGCGTTGTTACATTAGTTTAGCACTGCAGCAAGTATCTGTACAAAATCACTTTGTTTATTGATCAAAGTTCACAAAACATATTTGAGCACAACAATTGCATAGATGAACAACATGCAAGACTCCCTGGCCCGACTTTGTAAGCAGTCTTATGCCAAAAAAAATATGCCAATTTCAATTGTGCAAACAGTACAGAAGTCCTTTGATCACTCCCATAAAGGGGAAATTGAATTCCTGAACCTGCATGCCCACAGGGTGTTGAAAAAAGGGAAGTTGGACTCCAAAATCATAATCTTTTATCCAATCCATCCTTAGTGATCCGAGACTTAAAGGTCTGATGCTGCTAAACAGAGTTCATTACTTATGATCTGGATATATCATATATCGTTTGGTGCTTCAACAACTAGAGTCGCGTGCCATATAACCCTGTTTATGGTAACAACAAAACTTCAACATTTAATCATGAACATAAAAAGGGTACCAATCATGGGTGGTCAAAAAAATTATGTGAGCCAAGTGATCGATTACATCGTGCAGCAGAAAATGCATTTTCCTACAGCCAACCAACTTGTTCGAATAGTGCGATTCATATATATTTTTTTTTTTCGAATGGCCCAACAACCATAACAACAGTAGGCTTGGAGTAGCCCTTGTCAAGCAAAACTTTAAAATTTCTTGGTTCAACACATGAAGGAACCTCCACAGTGATGTTTGTCATGACCCCCACTTGTCAGCATGTGTCGTTGTTTGAGTCTCACCACAAGGATGGGATCATCTTCCCCAGGAGCCGTTGGGACTGAAGCCGAGATAGCCATGCAAGCCGAAAATGACTTCCAAGGTGCACTGCAGTTCCGTTGATATATTTAAGGCATGCACAGTTTCATTGGCCTATCGGGAAACTGAGACCTGACTCCTAAAACCCTTTGGTGGAATCTGCACAACAAAGAAGATTAAAAGCGGCCTATAGCATGACATGCCATAGTCTGGACCAATACCCGCATGAGGAATCAAGTGGGAAGAGCTACAGAATGCTCAAACTCATAATAGAGAAGCTTTTTGGCACCAAAGGAGGTTCGAGTCTGAGCAGGTTAAACTAGGACATGAAGTAATGGAAGAAGAAATTCCCGAAATATTGACCGAAGGGACAAAACTCATATAGCATGCGATAGAGTTACCAAGGACACAGGTCGGGGTAAGTGTCTCGGTACCTGACTTGAATGAAACCACCTCCAGCGTGGAGTCAAAAGTAAGCAAGGAGCACAAGAGTCCTCTCGGTATGGCAAATATGGAAACCGATCAACATCTTGAGGGTCAACACTCTGAGGTAGCTCGACTGGGAGAAATACCAAGCTTCGGTCCTAAATCGCAAAAGGAGCTACAGAAGCGGGAGCTAGGCACAACCCACCACCAAGCATTGTCCATTGAAGAGTAAAGGAAAGCACAGAGACGCCTGCACACCACGAATGCTTTACCAAGCAAGCCCGGAAATGCAGACATTGCCAACTTCGATGCAAGTCTGAACACAGGGCCAAGCTCAACATGACATTAGGGGGAGCAGGCCCAAGATCTCCACCCCATCAACAGCTTCGGTGAAAAGAGCAGGGAGCACGAAGGCTCTGCCCCTGCTTCATACGCAGAGGGAGAAGGGGACACACCAGTGAGGTCGTCGTCGCCTTCCAGAGAATGAAGAGAGAGAGATGAGAATAATGCAATCACATGCACAAGCAGAACTTGAATTCACCGAATTTCGAGGAGGCCCATCACATGCGTGAATCAGGCGCTTGTCAGCGGCGTCAGGAGAGAGGAAGAGGGAGTTAATGCTCCACTTGGCACATACATACCTGCTTTATGGATAAAGGGGACGAACGGTAATCCCCTTATACCAGTTTCCCACGCTCCCCTTCTATGATAAGTAAGACAAATATTTCTACAAATTCATAAGGTAGCATCCAAAGTGAGTTCGTGGGGGATTTGAAGTGTTCAACTTGTAAAACTCATTTTTCTTTTGTTTGTGGGGAGTTAAAATGAAACAAAATGAACAGAAGGGGTTAAGAAAAAGGAGATACCCCCATCCCTCTACCCAAGGCAATTACTCCAAGAGATAGCAGTGGTGGAAAGTAATGCCAAGTGAGTGAGTGAGTGAGTGTGTGTATGTGTGGAAGTGAGAGAGAGAAGGGGGTTAGGGGGTGTTTTTGTGAAACAAACAGAAAAAATGAACCAAAACTACTCAAAAATTAAAAGAAGAGAGGTACCCTAGGCCAACCGAAGGACACACGTATTCATCCTCCTCCAAGTGTCAAGGTGCATCTCACGAAGTATGGACACGCAAACTTGGAAAAACCAACGGCTAAAGGCCGACGTCCCCGGCAACGGCGCCAAATTTGTTGAGAAAAGGGGAGCAACAACCCTAACCGCCTCACATGGAAGTGAGAGGTTTCTCCAAGTTGGGGCAAAGAATGAGAGGAGAGGTTCACCCACGCTCATGGAGCAATGGCAACCATGGCCAACGTCACAAGGAGCAAAGGGGAACATCCTCCCAACCATGCACACACACATGCAAATCCATACACCAAGATCATCGCCTTGCACACAAGGAAACAGGAGAGTAGCAAATGACACCTTCTTCCATTACCAAAATGGAGGCCAAGGCCATGGCCAAGGGACCTCCCCTTTACAAGAAATAGCCTCTATTTATAGGCTCAGCTCATTCTCCCATGTGCTCTTTTTGACTAGTCAAAAAGGAGCACATGCTCATATCTCTCTAGATCTTTTCAAATATTCCTTCCAACCACCCTCTTCAATACAAGTATATGCGTGGGAAATCTACGTGGGAAATCTATGGATGTGTGCAAAAAGAGATTTTATTTAAAAAAGGCTTCCATACCATAGACTAGAGGAATTATCAAAAAGGGGTTTTAGGAGAGTGTTCATATGGACATCTCCTAAATACAAAAAGAGATATTTTTATGAGGGCTAGAGGGTGCCATTGCATGAGGAAATTGTGGGCAACCCTTATAACAACAAAGAGCATAGATTTTCTCTTGAATAGAGAGACTGATGAAGCTTTTTGGAGGTATAAGCTTGACCAGCCAAATGAGATAGGAACAATCACGATCTATAAGTTCAAAGACCCCGATAGCCTAGGCAAAGTGACGTATCTAGACAACACTTCAGAGAGGATCTTTGTGGTTACAGAGCATGGTAGGCATGCTTACACTTGGAAGGGTGAATTTATTTTCCACCAACAAAGATCTAATGTGTCTTATGGTCACCCAGGAGCTCGAACATGCCAAGCTCAAGGAGCTCAAAGGGACAGAAGTCGAGATAGACCAGAAGTAAGATTTGCCAACCCCTTGGTAAGAGAAAGGATGAGAATGGAAACAGAACCTAAGAGACCTAGAGTGCCAAGAAACCAAAGAACTCTTGATGATTTTCCTTTGCCAAGACCTAGGGAGCACAATAGAACCTTGAGGCCAACCCAACTGGTTACGTCCATGAAGAATTACTTCGATGGCACTGGAGACCCATATGATCATGTGGTCAAGTTTAGGCGAGTCTTAAGAGCTGAACAAGTCGAGGATCTATTCACGGAGTACAATGCCTTTGGTTTAACCCTTAGGAACAGAGCCCTTACATGGTTTCAGCCACTAAATGAGAGACTGTTTAGGAATATAGACCAGCTTTTAGAGGCATTCATTACTGAATTCTCTAAGAGTGGCATATGGCATAATACTTCCTCATTGACTCACAGCTTCAAGCAGAAACCTCAAGAGACCATAAGAATTGAAGGAAGAAGATTTAGGCAATATCTTGAGAGATGCCCTATTCTCGAGTTACCCACATGAGCCAAACAAGTGGCCTTATTCTTGGATGGACCGCTAAATACCAAATTGAGATCATATGTGTACTTGAAGGACCGTAGGACCATAGAAGAGTGTGTATGCATGTGCATCGACATCGAGGATAACCTAGGGGAGGAATTAGAACTTTCAAAAATCTACAAAGATTCAGATAGTTCTACTAGCCTCTCTTCCTCACAGTCCACATCTATTGAGGAACTTGCTGAGAAAGTAGCTCAGAAGTTAGGAGTTTCAAGCAAAAAAATACCAAGGTTTGCCCCAGTAAGAAGATGCTATACATGTGGAGGTGACCATATGGCGAACGTGTGTCCCATTATGGCTCAACCCCAAGTGAATCCTAGTAGCCAATACTGCACCATAGAACGGAGGTACACCAATCACACTGCACAAGATTGTCCCTACAATAAGCAAGTAGTGAGGCAAACATATCCACAGCCCTAACCTCAACAAGGAAGGTACCAAAACCAGTATCCACCATAGCAGTATGCGAGACCTCAACAATCCTACCAACCACAATATCAAAATTAGCAAAGGCCTCAACCTGTGTTAGCACAACAACCCCCTACTCCAACAAATGTGATTCCAATAAAGTACGCAGCTGCAAAAGAGAACCTGAATAGAGCCATAGTGCCAATGACACCATTGCTTTCAGAAAGTGATCCAAGTGATCATAGTTCTGACTCTACTCACATTGATAGCCCGTAGGCTTACTACATGCAGTCACCTGAGCATAACAAGTCGTATTACTCTAAAGAGCCAAGTGAACCTAGTTGGGAGCCAGAGTATGCAAATGTCATGTACGCAAACCCCAACTTTAGACCTCAACCTAGGTAGGTAAGACCCCTAGTCCCTAGAGGACCATGCTACCGATGTCAGGGAGATCACGTCATTCATGATTTCCCCATGCTTGCACCTACACAGCCCTAGTCAATAACAATCCAAGGCTATTGTCAAGATTGCGGCAAAGAGCATCTCTTACAAGACTGCCCAAAGAACCCCAATAACATGCCAAAAATCACTCCTATCAATGTTATTGGGTTAGTAGTAGATTCCACAGGAAGTTTCACTTCCATTGCACCAGTGCAAGTGGTCAGTAGAGCTCAAGCTACACAACAGAACCAAGCTTTAGGCCCAAAAAAAGTGCCGAAGTTAGTGAAACCGAGAGCATGACCAAGAAGAGGACTAGAGTCTAGAAGGAGAGCCATGAAAGAATGAAAAGACAATGGGAAAAGAAGATGAGTGAACTCGAGGAAAGCCTAAGAGAAACGAGAGCCAAGATAATTGAACTTACATCTCGACCTCCCTCTCACACTACCCCACCACCACCATTCCCATCTCCATCCGATCCACCACCTTACGACATGCCTCATGCGATCCCACCACCCCCTAGATTAGGATCAGTATTAGCAGATCCTACTCTCGTGGACCTAAATATGATGCTTAAGGCATATCAGGCTAGAATCCAAGAAGGGCCAAACGTGACAGATCATGAAAAGTGTTACCCTAGAGCCGAACTAGAGCTTGAACGAACTAAAATTTGTGCTAAGATGGTGGAATTGGCTCAAACCATGTTTGAAGCGAGTCGCCTCTTTAACATCTCTAGTTGAGCTAAGATGCAGTTGCACTTTGATGGACTACTAGAAAGATTGGAAAGGCTTATTGCACAATCAGAAAAGGAACCCACCCCTTCAAATAAGGGCAAGGCAAGTGAAAGGGTAAACCTTCCGGCCCAGGAAGCCTATGTGTCTAACTCCACCGAACTAGACACATCTTCTTCTATGAATCGGTACACACCACAGTTCTTGCGAGAGATTCAAGAAGAGAAATGGTGTAGCTTAGTGATGAGTAGCACCTCCTTTAATGTCAATCTGGGAAGACGTGAAGATATTATGAAGACCTCGAGCAAGTGGAGGCACAAGTGCGTGAGGGAGAAGCACACAATCATGCACACACATACACACACACACGCACACACGGCAAGACAAAGAGTGAGAAGCAATGGAGTTCTTAGATTCCTTTCAAAAAGTTCTTACAAGTTCATTTCAATTACAAGCTAGCCCCAAAAATGAGCTCTCTAGCTCTTTTTATAGTTTTTGACTAGGTTTTGGCCTTGTCCAGACCTAGTGTCCGGCCTTAGTTAAAAATTAGGTTCTCTACCCTATTTGGAGGTTCAAACAAAGTCTAAAAAATGTGAAAACTGACAGGTAGGTACTTCTAAAGCTCCTCAAGCTCAAGGACTCCTTGGCTTGCACAAAATGGAGCTACAAAAATATGAAATGGTATTTACAATGGTTTTTAGTGATGAAAATCACTATTGTTGTAGGGATTTCTTCTAACATTTTGACATACATTTCCTGGAGCTCCCTACTTGCTCCTTCTCCTTGTGTGTCCACCTCTCTTATATGCGTTAGTGTCTTGAAAAAGTATTGGCCTACTTGCCAGGTCGTCATTGACTGCTCTGTCTGCTTGTACTTTCTCTTCTCTCTGACTCCCTTCTTAAGCTTCCTTGCCTAGTGAGTCCTTCAGTTCCAACACCCCCCCCCTCTCTCGCGTCTGTCCTCCCTGATAGACTCTTGTTGGGTGGGTCGTTGGATGTAGTACTCAACAACGTCTTGTGCTAAGTGATGTTCTGCAATCCGCAACCCTTTGGCCAAGTCCGTGAGTAGAGCATCCTAATCTACCGGCCCGAGAACCTCTGGATGTGGTATACGTAACTTTTCTGAATGAAGAGCTTGTTCCACTGCAAAAAACTGCAATAAATGTGATGATCTGGGAATGAATATCTCTGAATGATATTCCCAGAATCCCGTGACGAACATTTCTTCAAACGTCTGTTTGAAGCAGGCTGGTAGATACCTGATACGCGCGTGCCATGCATATACAACATTAAGATGGAGTTGCGCTCATGTCGTAGACAAGGTCCTGATTTCCTTCATTAAATCCAAGGGCTGACAGATGAGGTTCCTTGACATTTTTGAAAGTCCTAAATGTGACCAACATGAGCTCAAACATTTTCAAGCACATTTGGGCCATGACGTCAGGCACATTTTTAAACCTGACCCCCCAATGCCGAATCGTCGAGATCATGTATTGTTGAGCCCATAAAAGTCATGTTGGTCAAAGTCAACTGCAGTCAAAGTCAACAGGTCAAAGTCAACAGGTCAAGGTCAACAAGGTCAAGGTCAAAGTCAACAGGTGCAAAGTCAAAGTGCGTAAGTGCAGGTGTCAAAGTGCACAGGTAGTGCACAATGAATTTTCCACAAAGGGTAAATTGGAGAGAATAGGTTGCAGGTTGCAGAGGTACTTTCTCTAATTTCCCTAAGGTTCAAAGTGTGTTTTAAAGTGTTTTGGAAGGTTCAGGTGAACCCCCTCTTATGTGTAAAAGTGAAGACTTAAAAGGAAACATGAAAGTATGTGAAGCGGAAAAAGTGTACGCACAGGTGAAAGTATGGCCCCCCATTAAAATTTTTGGTTTTAGACTAAAGTCACTACAGGACAAAACAGTGAGTAGTTGGCTGCCACTTGTGAGAGCAATCTTGGGACATCAAAGTGAGCACCAAGATTCACTTGCAGTTAGGAGCGTACGTGATCGACACTCAAATCAAGGCAAGAGCCATTCTTGGACCAAGGTTAGAGTAAGCAAGAGAGCATAGGCTAAAGTGGAGCAAGAGAGAGAAGTGCAAGAGTCACCAGAGTACGTCGCACAG
Source organism: Ceratopteris richardii (assembly GCA_020310875.1). Lineage (NCBI taxonomy): Eukaryota > Viridiplantae > Streptophyta > Polypodiopsida > Polypodiales > Pteridaceae > Ceratopteris > Ceratopteris richardii. The sequence continues at coordinate 2,535,160 of CM035420.1, forward strand.
AAGTGGAAGTGCAAGGTACATAGAGAGTGACCAAGGATTTTGGTGCAGAGAAGTGCTAAGCTATAGTTCCCCCAAGTATCTCAAGGTCCTTTGGCAGTGTACGCTTGCCGACAGCAGGGATTCACTCCTCCCCCTTTGTGGAAGCTTGGTGCAAGGTGTGCACAAGGAGAAGCTTGAAGCAGGTGGAGGTTTGTTGCAGAGGAGGTCGGCAGCAAGAGGACATTGGGATATTGGATATTTTGTAATTGGGCACTCTGCGGGATTGTGCACAGAGGTATTGGTGTATCTTGTATCTTGTAATTCAAACATTGTACTTTTCTTACTGTAATCAAACGGCAGAAACTTCCAAGGTGTATTTTCTCTTTTGGTCCTTTCATTTTCTCCTACAAACCCTCAAACTCCTTCTTGTCAAAGAATCCCCCAACATGTATCCTATGGTAGGTTGGCCTTTGGGTGGTGCTAAGTAAACATAATTGAGCCATTTCTCACATCCTTTGTTTGTCAGCACCGTTTTTGTTTATTCCGGCCATGACCTTCTTCGAAACACAGGGCAGTAGCATGGGTTGTATTTGATGTACAAGGGCATGTTATTCCATGTTCTGACCATTTCTGGGTAGGTTTCCAGTAGACGAATCCTCCACATCAGTTGATGAATATTGCCCTGCTTGGCACTCGCTGGGATGTCTTCCGGTGCGAATTGTGTGGTGGAGGTTGGTTCCTTTGCGGTATGTTGCTTTATTTCGGCATTGTAGTCCGCCATTAAGACACAGAAGGGAACATAAAAATCGTCGGATGTGCCGATCCACCTATGATGGGAGAGATTCCTAAAGTAATCCGATTTTATGACTACTTCTTCCAACCGTGACATAGATGCTATCTGAACTGCCACTCTATCATCATGGGTTGTGGCCACTTTCTCTAACCTCTGCATCCATTCAGGAGCCTCTATCTCTATGGTGTCCATGCCCTCGTCTGTTTGCTTGCCCCCTGGTGCAGGCATGGGAACATACGGGTCTTCGAGAGTTTCCTCTATCTCGATTGGCACTAGATCTTCAGGCTCGGGCTCGACAAGGGGAGAGGGCTGACGTTCGTATTGCATGACTTTGCTGCGTAATTCTTCAAGTTCTGCTCTGAGTTTTGTGACTTCTTCGGATGTGTCGTCTGTGGCTGTGGCTTTGCTTGGTGACTCCTGCTGAGTTGCCAGTTGCTTAAGTAGATCATCCCTTTCTCGTTCTAGCACTGCATGGGCCTCCAGGAGGTCGGCATGGGTTTCTAACACAGTTTTCATATTCTCTGAGGGAATGGCCTTGAACTTCTCTGGGTCGATTTCCTGCGCGGATCCCTCCATGGCTGCTTCCAAGTTCTCTTCATTCTGTTTCTGCAACCGTTTATTCTCTTCGAGAGCTGTAGACATGTGTTTTCGTAGGAGGGCCCGGTTGCGTCTAAGTTTGAGATTCTCCGTTATCTGGGAGTGTAGCAATTCATCCATATGTTGTCTTTCCTCTGCATCTGACTCGGGTGGATTGGCTACTAACTGTTCATGTTGTTCTTGTAAAGTGGCATGTGGTTGTTGTAGTAGCCGCTTTTCCCTTTCGAGATCAATGAATCGGAGTTGAAGTTCCTCATGGCTTCGAAAGAGTTGTGTGTGTTGGTTATCAAGATGTTGGTAGTGCTGTTGCAGTTGCGACATACACTGATACATATTATTAAATACATTATTAATAGGGGTGGATGCGGGAAGGGGGTTGAATGCAGAAGGGAAGGGAAAGGGGAAGGGAAATGGAAGTGTGGATGTGGTGCTGGAAAATGGTGAAGTGGGAGGTGGGGGAATGGGAGATGGTGGATGCATGGGGGGAGGGAGAGGTGCGGAGGTGGGTGAGATGTCCATAAGATCAATGGTGGATGCAATACTGGGAGTGATTGTGAATAGTGGAATTGTGGGTGCGGTGATAGTGGTGAAAGTGTACAGTGGTGTGTGCAATTGTGAATACGAACTGCCTGGAAGTGTGATCGGGGGGTTGAGATTTTCTGTGGCAGCAGTTAGAACTACTGTTTCAGTGGTCGTATGGACAAACGAAGTGGAGATAGGGTGTGTGGGTTGTGTGGGTTGAGTGACGGTCTGTGCTTCGGTATGGGTAGTGAACTCGGAGGCGGTGACAGTAGTGGTTACACTGGTTGTGGGAGGTGAATGTGGTGGAGATGGAGGCAGGGGTGGCAACGGGGGTGACGGAGGTGCACTTGATACATGGGTTTCCTCAGTATCGTGGACAGTGTGTGCGGTGCCCGTGGTTGTGGATGTGCCTTGTGGTTCTGATACTAATACATTCATCTGCTTTGCTGCTCGAGGGGGGCGTCTGCCATATCTTCGTTCCGTTCTTCGTGCTTGTGCAAGGGCGGTATGCACCGTTTCAGGGACGCCTAATGCCTCAGATATCATGTCAAGGGTGGCACGATATTGCTCGTCGACTCCTTCCTCCTCAAGGATCTGATTCATAAGGGCCTTGCCTGCTGCTAGGGACAGTCTATGTTGCTCTTGAACTCTGTTCATGGTGTCATAGAGCTTTTTCAATGCTTTCGTATAAGCTGGGGCACCTTCAAGTACCTGCATAGCTTCTTGATCATATTCCTGCTCTTCTTCCTCGGATTGTCCATCTTGTTCCTCCTCTTGTCTTACTTCTTCTTCACCCTCTACATTGACAACATCTGGTTGTTTGGGATGGGGTTGGTCTGTAGCCGTTTGTTGCCCACTAGCTTGTTCTGCCTCCACTTCCGCGTTAACAGCCTCTATGATTCTGGCTACCTCCTCATCAGTTAGGTCTTCTAAAGTGAATCCGTGAGGGAACTCTAGGTCGGTTGGTACAGGTGGAAACACTAGATTTGGTCCATCAATGCTGTGTCTTGGTAATCTAATAGAGAAGGGTTGTACCCGCCTTGGAAATCGTGGAGTTGTCTCTGGTGTCAATGTCGCACCGCGGGGTTGTGCGTAGGGCATCTGAACGGCGCCTCTCATTTTCTTGGATGGTGGTCCTGCGGAGGATAATCGGCGTTGAAACTCTTGTACCCTGGTCCAAATGAGTGCCCTTTGCACTGGTACATCATACGCGAGACATCTGTACACAATCCTGGTCAGAGCACAGCATCCGTACAGTACAGACTTTTGTTTTTTATACCACCTTTGATGAGCCAAGTGGATTTGGTCGATAATCCAGTGGGGCATGTTGATTGTCAAATCAAAGGCATCAGCCAAGTATAAACTAAACCATATCTTCCTAGGTGGCATTGTGAACCTCTCTTGGGCGGGAAATGCAAAGTGTTGCATGACCATTCGCAAATGAATAGCAATTGTAGGCATCATTGCCACCATGTCTTTTAACTTTGTCAGATTCTTGTTCTTCATATTGTCCGGGACCATAGTCTCTTTCTCCGTAGGAATATGCATACCTTTCATGTCTAGAGCTTCCCTTACCAAGTTGATAGTTAATTTGAAACGCTTGAGCTCATTGCCCCTTGTGAGAGATGGAGGACAAAGGAGCTGTATCCCTTTTTGTCTTTGCTCGGAGTGAGGGTGCTAATCAAATAAGAGCATCTTAGAAAATCCGGCTTTGGCAACTAGAATTTGAAGTACTCGTAGAGTCCTGCCTTCTTCCATATAGGTTTCAGTCCTTCATTATTCTGCAGTCTCTCAAATTCCCTAGTGAAAAAGTGATACCTACCCCAGCGCCCATTGAATTCTATCTCGGCCTCCCACATATAAGTGCCTTCACCTAGGGGTCCTGCCACATCACAGAACCAATGAGAGTTTTTACTGACTGGCATAGTGTGCCCTTGTGGAGGGTTCTGAACCCGTATGGCGTGTAATGCTCTCAATGCTACAGGGCGTTCCTTCAATTCCTCCTCAACAGGAAGACTTTCAATATCCAGGACTTGGGGGTTGGTGCCTGCCTGGGAGCTAGTTCCTGCCGTATCTGCCATGTTACTTCTTGCCTCCTGATTTTGTGAGAATATAGAAATATGTGTTAACATTGTAAAGGACAAGATAGAACCACTTTTGTCCCCATTACAACATTAACAGGAGGTTCGGGAGAGATTAGGGGGTTAGTAAGTGCTCGGTGCTTGTGTGTGTAGTTAGGAATTGGGTAGACCTAATAACTAAGTGGAATGATGTAGTGTGAGAGTGACGTCGTTAGTAGGTGGACATGGATTTACAACTGGGGTCTGGGGGTTTATTACAAGTTTTAGGTTGCCAAATGCAATGGATAGGTTTTGATTTTGACTTTGTGGAGGCTCTGGGGAGTGTGATAGGGTATTTACTTGAAAAATGGGGCTTTTTAGGAACCCATTTACAAGTGATTCTACTTGTGCTCATGGAAGAATACGTGTTAGTGCGTGATGTGTAAGACTGGGCCTCAGATGTTCGCGTGAGTGAAACATGTTGTACAGGGTTTGGCCTTGGTGTAGCTATTTGAGCCCACAAGCAAGCCTTAGGCACCCAGATTTGTCGTGATTGTGGGCTGGCCTTCATTGACTTCTTGGGTACCCAAATAGACTTCACTTTCGCAGAAGAATTTATGAAGGAATTCTTATTAGTGTCGTGTTGCTGATTACTAATAAGAGGTTTTGGCCGTGGTGTTGGCCTGGTCGGAACAGGGTGTTCGCCTTTTCGCCTCCATACTTGTTTCATCGGCTGAAATAATCTGCTTTGCTCCTTTTTTTGGCCTCCAGTACAGGTAGTGTTCTGCTTCTTCTGTATTTGATCTGCCGTTGGCTGCTGCATCCTTCTGGCCTTTGGAAAAGAATGGAGTACCGTCTTATCCTTGACTCCGTTGTTGAGACAATCCTCTTTCTGCATCATACATTTTTGGACAAGAATAGCATTGTCAACTTCATGTGCACCCCTAGAAGGACTAGGAGTTCGTGCTTTACCTAGTTCCTTGAGTGCCTCCTTTTCCAATTCAACTGTAATTCGGCTATGATTTACCCATTGAAGAAGTCCACTTCTTAGGTTTAGGTTGACCGCATGATCATAGATCCAGTCCTGACCCAAGACAAGAGGCTCAGTGAGGTCCTCATCTTGACACACTAGTACTTTGACCATCATTACTTCGTCTTGAATATAGAGGGGAAGTTCCACCTCACCCATGCAAGGGGTTTCCACACCTCCCAATCCTATGAGATATGCTTCTGTAGGATTAACAGTTAATTTCAACTCTTGACAGTAAGACAATTTAACAGCACTAGTGGCTGCACCTGAGTCAATCAAGGCTCTTACAGTCCTTGCACCCTTTCCTTGTCCTATATCTAAGGTTATACAAGGACGTCGATCAATTATCCTATGGGAGCTGATACCTGAAACTTCACACATAGCTATGTGATATCCTTGATCTGCATCGGCATCTGGCCTAGGTTGCTCTCTACCTTGTCTTCTTAATTTCATTCTCCGTATGCGCTCTAAGGCTTCTGCTTGGGCTTCTTCTCGAATTCACTTTTTTTCTTCTTTGCGTTTCTTAGCAGTATTGAGTCGACTTAGCATTTCCTCTGTGAGAGGTTCTTGATACAACTTGACCCTGCATCCGCTAATGTAGCTCGGGAGAACGTCGCCTTCTAATGTGGCTAGTTGCACTGCTCCACTTGTTGAGATTCTGTTAATAATCATGGGTCCATAGCCTCTCTTCTCCAGTTTTCTCGCATGTTGCTTCAATGTGTAGACTAAAACTAAGTCGCCTGCCTTCAAACATTTATCCTTAACGTGGGCATCAAAGTATGCCTTCTGTCGTTTCTTAGCTGCATATATCCCTGCAGCCGCCCTCAGTCTTGTTTCTCCTAATCGTTCGAGGTCAAATAGTCTAGAGGAGAGTTCATGACCCGTCCATTCATGCTCTTGTGCTACTTTCAGTGTTGGTATTAAGAAGTCTAATGGTAGCACTGCATTTTGGCCAAATACCATCTGAAAGGGGGTGGCTTGGAGTACCGTTTTGTAAGCGACTCGGTATGCCCAAACAATGTGGTGTAGCTATTTGTCCCAATCAGAGCATTTATTGTTCACTAATTTCGTCAGTACATTGCATAAGATCTTATTGGTGCTCTCAGCCTGGCCATTATCTTGAGGGTGATAGGGGGCATACTTCTTATGTACTACCAAAAATTCTTGGAGCAGATTTTCAATAACTTCATTCAAGAAGTGAGTGCCTCTATCGCTAACTAGCTCTATGGGTAGCCCGTATCTAGTGAATACATTCTCAAATAAGAACTTAGCAGTAGTCAGAGCATCGTTCTTTGTCGTAGCTTTTACCTCTACCCACTTTGTTAAATAGTCTATCGCAACAATGATGTATTCAACATGTGAACCCTTAGCTGGGGGATTAATAGGACCTACAAAGTCTATTCCCCACTTAGAGAATGCACGTCCACCCATCATAGGTTTCAGTGGCATCTCATCTTTGCATATAGGATACTGAGTTCTCTGACAAACATCATACCGTTTCACATAGGTATGTGCATCCATGTGAAGGGTCGCTACCAGAAGCCTGCAAATAGTATTTCCTTGATCACTCAATCTGGTCCAAAGTGTCCTCCTGCTACACCTTGGTGAGCAGTTTCCAAGTTCTTGAGATATTCACTTTCATGGACACATAGTCTTAGGTAACCATCTTTACCACGTTTGTATAGATTATCACCAATGAGTGAGTAATCCTGGGCTTCTTGTTCTAAACTCCTTTTCCTAGCCAGAGTCATGTCTGGAGGGAATGTTTTCGTCCTCAGGAAGGATACTAATGGCTCACTCCAATCTGGCACTATGGATACTTGATAAAGAGTGGCATGTTCCACAGGTGGTTTAGTGCAGCAGATTGGACATTCCTTGCACAACTTTTGGACATCAGCTTCCATAGTCGTCCAATGCACTCCGAGTCTCCTCAAGGTCTGTAGGGTTCGTTGTTTTGAGTAGTGTTGCTCTAATGCACCTACATGTGCCAATTGCAACCACTTAGCGTACTCATTCTCTTCCACACAATAGGCCAAGATCCCTTGATCTGTGTGCTTGTACATACTTCCTGCCATGATGTGGTACTTTTGGGCTTTTACTACCTCTCTATCCTGTGTGGCTATTACTGGGTGGTTAGGCCCGTACATCAATACTGGCACTAATGGCTTAGCCCACTACGGCACCACTTCCAAATTAAACAAGTAAGCATCAGGAAGGTCATCTGACACTCCTTGTGGGGCTTCTCCCGATGTGAGCCTAGAAAGGTGATCTGCTCTCAAATGAGTCTTCCCTTTCCTTACCACAACCTCAAAATCATATTCCATTAGCAAGAGAAACCATCTTACTAATCTTCCTGTATTGCATGGCTTGTTTACGAGATATAGCAATGCCTGATGATCAGTAAAAAATTTAAACTTATTTGCAAGCAAATAATGTCTAAACTTTTTAACTGCATATACCATGCCTAGTCCTTCTCGTTCGGTGGTGGTATAGTTTCGCTCAGCTGCGTTCAACTGTCTACTAGCATAGGCAATTGGAAGATCCATATTACCTTCACCGGTAGGCTGCGCGAGTACACACCCAATAGCATAATTGGATGCATCCACATGAACATGGAAAGTCTTATTCCAATCTGGTGTGGTTAAGATTGGTGCTGAACATAATCGTCGTTTAAGCTCATTGAAGGAATTTTCACACTCATCAGTCCACTCAAAGTTAGCCAAAAGTCCGTACAGAGGATTTGCTATGATGGCATACATGTGTATAAACCGTCGGTAATAACCGCAATGCCCCATGAAAGCTTGTACTTCCTTGACATTCTTTGGCCTAGGTAACTCGGCTATGGCTCTTACTTTCTCTTCATCAGTGGATATGCCATTCTTTGACACTATGTGTCCTAGAATGTTGCCTTGCCTGACCATGAAAACACACTTCTCTGGGTTCAAGCACACTTGATACTCCCTACATTTGTCAAAGATTTGTCTGAGTTCAGGAATATGGGTTTGTCTGATGTTGGAATGAGCACAAAGATCATCAACATAGACTTCTAAGTTCTTCCTCAGGAACTCTTTAAATACGTGGCACATCAGCCTCTGGAAGGTTGCTCGTGCATTGGTAAGCCCAAATGGCATTACTCTAAAGGCAAATATGCCCCATTCAGTGGCAAAAGCCGTCTTATGCTGATCTTCTAGAGCTATGGCTACTTGATTGTAGCCCGAAAATCCATCGAGGAAGCTGTACACTTCCTTGCGTGCTACTCTTTCTAAGAGATGCTCTGTGATAGGAAGCGGATAGTTATCTCGAATTGTGGCTGCATTAACCTTCTTCAAGTTAATGCATACACGCAGCTTTCCATTCTTCTTGGGCACCACTACGATGGGGGATACCCACTCAGTATGCTCAATTTCATAGATGAATCTAGCTTCAACCAGTCTATCTATCTCTTCCTTGATCTTGGCCGCATAGTTGTCATTGTATGTGTATGGCTTTTGCTTAGAGGGCCTAGCATCTGAGGTCATGGGGATAGTGTGTGAGCATATGTCTGGATCAACACCCTTCAAATCCTTGTAACTCCAAGCGAACACATCTCTGTATTCTCTTAGCAAGGCTATTAACGCATGCTCTTCTTCCTCTGTTAGGTCATGGCCTATGTACGTGCATCTCTCCTCTCCTTCTTCTAGGGCCACTACTATTTTTTTGGTGGTTTCTTTGTTATCATAGGCCTCTCCTGATTGTGCCTCTCGTTTAGGCATTCTGATCATGACTCTTCTGTCATCTATCTCATACTTTTTAAAGTTTTCCGGGACCTCAAACAAAGATTCTTCCTCTTCTGGTGTGACTGCTCTCTTCTTTCGTTTCTTCCCTTCTTCCTTCGGGGTCACATGTGTGGCTAGCCTTACATCATTTGTAAGCTCTCCGTGCCTTTGGGGTTGAAATTCTACTTCATAGAAATATTCTTCATCTAATGCAAAAGGTGGATCCATAATGATTGACTCTAGATCGGAGTCGCTCGCATCTTCAAATCCATCAGGGCTAGGTTCGCATTCTTCTAGAACTGCCTCTCCCATGATTGGCTCTATGGAGAAGACTGAAATGTCATAGCCATCTTCATCACAGTGAGGTGTCCATTGTTCTTCATTGATGGCTACATCCATTGTTGCTAGGATTTCTGCCCAGCCGTGGGGTTCAAATTCTTCGTCAGGAAAAACTACAGGTGCATAGGCTGGGTCTTGAATTGATCTATGTGTTTCTTTTGCACCTATCTCTCTGGCTTCTTCTCTCTTCTCTTCTTCTACTGCTACTTTGCACATCCATAAGTGGGTGTCTTCATGCATCCATGAGGATCCTGACCCTATGGAATGCACCGATTCTGTATCATCTTTGGCTCTATGGATGGGATTCCATTGGATAGGAGGGACATCTCTATGAGAGTAATCTTTGAGATTCACTTTGGTCGTAACACCTAAGTGTTGTAGGTACAAAGAATTGGTTCCCCAGTCCTGTACCACTTGCAACTGTCGCATAAAGGGTCTTCCCAAGATCATCTCATAGGCATGATTTTTGTTGAAGTCACATATAGCAAATGTGTGCTCGAACTCAACACCACAGGTGGTGAGAGTTATTCCTTCTAACAGCCCTAGGGGTCTCTCTATGTGACCATCGGCCATTTGCAATTTCATCCTTGTGGGCCTGAGTGCTGGCTTGCCCCAGCGCTTCCATAGGGAAGTGGTAGCAATTGCAACACCTGCGCCTGAGTCTAGAATGGCCTTGGTGGTGTATCCTTGATGAGTGATAGGAAGATATGTGTTTCCCTCTTCGCCCTCACTCATAACTCCTATCTTGTCCAAGGGTATTTCTGGCACTGTTCTCTGGGATCCTACCTGGGAACAAGGTCTTGCTATCTCTGGTACTTGTTTGGCTACATGTTTCCATAGCTCTGGCCTTACTTTGAGTAGCTCTTCTAAGGTGAGGTTGCACTGTACTTTAGTGTTTTTCACTACCTCTGTGTTCCTAGGTATGATCGAGTCTTCGTTTCTTACCATGACCGTGGGTGCTCTCATACAAGTAGACTTAGCTTCCCATGGGCCTGTGAAGTGGGGTAAATCTTGTAAAGAATTAGACTCAAAGTCTAGTCTTTCTTGAGAGTGGGTGCTCTCCTGCTCCTCATAAATGGAGGGGATGTCTTGTGGGAATTGGTCATGTGCATCATCCACAAGTTCAATAGGAGGAGGGACTTCACTTTCTTTAGCCCATTTGTCTTCTTGAATCTCTCGTAAGAATTCTGGTGTGAATCGATTCAGAGAAGATGATGTATCTGGCTCCGTAGAGTTAGGCACATAGGCTTCAGGCACATAGGCTTCCTGGGCAGGAAGACCTGCTCCTTCACTTGCCTTGTCCTTATGTTGAGAGGCTGGTTCCTTTTCTGATTGTGCAATTAGCTTCTCTATTCTTTCTAACAATCCATCAAAGTGCAACTGTGTCTTCGCTGAACTAGAGATGTTAAATAGGCGACTGGCTTCAAACATGGTCTGAGCCAATTCCACCATCTTAGCATAGATTTTGGTTCGTTCTAGCTCTAGTTTTGCTCTAGGGTAACACTTTTCATGATCAGTTACGTTTGGCCCTTCTTGGATTCTGGCCTGATATGCTTTAAGCATCATGTTTAGGTCCTCGGGAGTGGGATCTGCTAGGACTGATCCTACTCTTGGGGGTGGTGGGCTTAGGTGAGGCGGGTTGGAAGGTGGCGGTTCGAATGGATTTGGGAATGGTGGAGGTGATGTAGGTGGGGCAGTGTGAGAGGGAGTTTGAGCTGTGAGTTCAGTTATCCTGGCCTTTGTTTCTTTGAGGCTTTCCTTGAGTTCACTCATCTTTTTTGCCCATTGTCTTTTCATTCTTTCACGACTATCTCTCCAAGCTCTAGTCCTTTTCTTTGTCATGCTCTCTGTTTCACTAACATCTGGGCTCTTTTCCTGGCCTACCCCTTGGTTTTGCTACACTGCTTGAGCTCTAGTGACTACCTGTACAGGTGCAGTGGAAGTGACACTTCCTGTGGAATCTACCACTAACCCAATAACGTTAATAGGAGTGATTTTTGGCATATTATTAGGATTCTTAGGGCAGTCTCGTAAGAGATGCTCCTTTCCACACTCTTAGCAAAGGCCCTGGATCGTTACTGATTGGGTTTGAGTAGGGCGGGCATGGGGCAGTCACGAATGAGGTGATCTCCCTGACATCTGTAGCATGGTCCTCTAGGGAATGGGGGTCTTACTTGCCTAAGTTGAGGTCTAGGGTTGGGGTTTGCATACATGACGTTTGTGTAATCTGACTCCCAACTAGGTTCCTTTGGCTCTTCACTGTAATAGGACTCACCATGTTCTGGAGACTGCATGTAGTAGGCTTGGGGGCTGTCAATATGCGTTGAATCAAAGCTATGGTCACTCGGGTCACTTTCAGAAAGCAATGGTGTTACAGGGACTATAGCTCTATTCAGGTTCTCTTCTGCAGCTGCATATTTTACTGGGATCACATTAGCTGGGGCAGGGGGTTGTTGTGCTAACACAGGCTGAGGCCTTTGTTGGTTTTGGTAGGGTTGGTAGGTTTGTTGAGGTCTCGCATATTGCTGAGGTGGGTACTGGTTCAGGTATCTTCCTTGTTGAGGGTATGGTTGTGGGTACGTCTGTCTAACGGTTTGCTTATTGTAGGGACAATCTTGCGCGGTGTGATTGGTGTACCTTCGTTCTATGGTGCAGTACTGGCTACTAGGATCAACTTGGGATTGAGCCATAATGGGACAGACATTCGCCATATGGTCGCCTCCACAAGTATAGCATCTTTTCACAGGGGCAAACCTTGGGATTTGTTTGCTAGAGACACCTAGTTTCTGAGCTACTTTCTCTGCTAATTCCTCAATTGATGTGGATTGCGAGGAAGAGAGGCTAGAGGCACTATCTGAGTCTTTGTAGATTTTGGAAAGCTCTCGTTCCTCCCCTAGGTTATCCTCGATGTCAATGCACATGCGTACACACTCTTCTATAGTCCTAGGGTCCTTCAGATACACATATGACCTCAATTTGGTACTTAGCAATCCATCCAAGAATAAAGCCACTTGCTTAGCTGGTGTGGGTAGCTCAGGGACAGGGCATCTCTCCAAGTATTGCCTAAATCTTCTTCCAGCAAGTCTCACGGTCTCTTGAGGGGTTTGCTTGAAGCTGTGAATCAGCGAGGAAGTGTTATGTCTTATGCCACTTTTAGAGAATTCGATAATGAATGCCTCTAGAAGTTGGTCTATGCTCCTGAACTGCCTCTCGTTTAGTGGCTGAAACCATGTCAGGGCAGTGTTCCTAAGGGTTAGACCAAAGGCATTGTACTGCGTGAATAGATCCTCCACTTGTTCAGCTCTCAAGACTTGCCTAAACTCAGCCACATGATCGTATGGATCTCCAGTGCCATCGAAGTAGTTCTTCATGGACTTAACTAGCTGAGTCGGTCTCAAAGTCCTTGTGTGCTCTCTAGGTCCTGGTAGAGGGAACTCATCCGCATTTCTTTGGTTCTTGGGAGCTCTAAGTACCTCAGGTTCTACTCTATTTGTTTCCATTCTCGTTCTTTCTCTGCCCCCAGGGTTGGCAACGCTTACTTCTGGCCTATCTCTACTTCTGTCTCTTTGAATTCCATGAGCTTGGGATGTTCCAGCTCCAGGGTGACCATAGGACACATTCGATCTTGGTTGGGGGAAAACGAATTCACCCTTCCAAGTGTAAGCATGTCTATCATGTTCTGTAACCACAAAGATCCTCTCTGAAGCGTGATCTAAGTAGGTCACTCTGCCTAGGCTATCAGGATCTTTGAACTCATAGACCATGATTGTTCCTATATAAGTTGGCTGATCAGATTTATACCTCCAAAAGGCTTCGTTAGTTTCTCGGTTCAGGAGCAGATCTATGCTCTTATTATCTTGGGGAATCCACTCTGGTGTGATAATCCTAGTGAGAACAGATTTTCCTCTGGGGGTCCTCGGTTCTTCACCCCTGTTTCCTTGCTCTAGGTCACCTAAGTCCGTTCTTGGGATCTCATTCCCAAATTCATCAGTCCTATCCGGATGACTGGTGACTACATATATTGTCCCTTCCTTGTCTAAGTAGGCTCCGTTTTTGAACTTGACAGCTGGGCGCTCTAGTCCAATAGATTGGTCAGGATTCTTAATCTGTACTACATATCTTCCTAGGCCATCCTCATAGATGCTAGCACCTAATCGGTTGGTCCTAAGGTATTCCAACTGCGTTTTGTAAAGGCCTTCTGCCCTGTGCAAGTATGGCACTCCTGAACTTCCTGTAGGTCTGTCCATGCCTTGAGACATCTCTGATTCACTAGTCTCAAAGCTAGGGTAGTATGAGTGGTGGCTCAACTGCTGGGCCCAAGACATAGCAGTGTGGTTGACACTAGCCTCTGAAGACCTAAGGCTTTGTCTATCTCTCCCTAGATGTCGCCTTGATCTAAGGTTCATAAGCCTAAATGAATAGCCCAAATTTGCCCAAGTACAACCTCGTTGCTGAGTTCTTTTGTATCAATTACTTGATTCTTTTTTTTAGTGGATTACAGCGTTTATAGTCTTGTCTGATATCACGTCGTCAGGTATGTTTGATTTAATTTTCCGCACTTAAGTTGATCGTTCCTCGTTAGATTCTTTCCTTTAAGGTTATCGCATCACGAAGAGATTATGTTTAATCTTGAACTTGAGTGCATAGGTAGTCTTCAACTTGATTGATGCCTATCGCCGTCCTGGCCTACTCCTGTCACTAGTCGTTCTTAGCCTAAGCTAGGAATTGACAGAGGGAGTTGAGGATTTGCCAACCTTGAGTTTCTTTCCTTGCGTTGTTGCCCTGGTGTGCCCAGGACGCGTTGTCGGGAAGTTGCGGACATAAGGCTGGTGGATCAGTCAGCCACTAAATCCCTCGGCACACGTAGGGTGTCTGTAGCGGACTCAGGCTTATGAAAATAAGGGTTCTAATGACAAAACAATTTAAATTACCTATTTCTATGACTGAAACTAAGGTCTTTAAATAGTTGAAATAGCTATGGACCGTAAGGATGGCCAGCCCTGTATCGTTCTATAGCTTCGATTTGATAAGGTGAAACTAAGTTCTCACCGGTAATTTGATCTTTAATCATGTCATTTTCTTCAGTTGCAATTTGATCTGAGCTCGGTTTTCGAACTAATGTAGGTGGGAAGAAGTCTTCGTTATCCTCCGGTTCTGGCAAAACTATAGTAAATAACGGTAACAGTCGAGAAACAAGACGATCGTATTCTAACGTGCGTAAAGACTCATTAACTATTTTATCTTTAATAAGTTCAGGTTCTATAATTTCGCTATTATATGAATTCTCAATTGGAGATGGTAGCAATGTTCCTATAATTAAGTGATCTAATTTGTGCTTAATATCAGAATCATTTTTCGAACTACTGGTAGTTCCTATTCCTTTCGACATACGAATGAAAAATTAAGATCTCAATAAAGTTGCAGAAAAACAATATGAAGAATGTCAATATCAAACTATTTCAGTCTATACAAAGGCATATATTCAGTGCTACTATAATCTTCTAATCCTATACAACTTAGTAAGTTTGAAATCGTGAAATCTTGTATGCTTGTTTCTTTATCAGCACTCCTTGACACTTCGTGTTAGACGGCCGCCGAACAAAGGACAATTGTACTTAGACAGAGGTTTTTAATGTAGAAAGAACCCTTCTGGAAGTACGCGGTAAAGAAAGATTCGCACAAGCCTTGTAATAAAATTCTATTTAAAGCAATGAAAAGAATAGCAGAGGGACGAGAGAAGGAGCCCCCCCCGTTTTTGGGAGTTGCGAGTGTATTGTGAGAGCCCTGATTTGGGATTAACTCTTCTACTGTGTGTAGGTAGGTGTTAACGAGTAGAGTATCTTGGCTCTGTCCTGTTCTGCGTGCCTTATCTGTGTAATCGTTTTGACTGCGTATGCGTGATACACTGCGGTGTTGCGAGTCGGTACTGCGATTTGAGATTCTGTTCGATAACGAGTTAAGATATCTTTGATTATGCGTAAGGTGTTAGTGTATTGTCTATCTGCTATTTCTTCGGTGGAATAGGTAAGCGTGAAGAATGGACATGAGTTGCTATGATTCGCTGTAAGTGACTGAGTCGGTATTTTAGTCTGTGTTCAAAGGTAACGCCGGTAATGTCTAAGTACGCGTAGAATGGTAACAATGTTGCGACACGTCTTGCGGTCAGTAGATATTACGGGTTGAAGGTAGATACACGGTAAGTCTGTGAACTGACAAGAAGAATTGTGTGTTATGATTTTGTTAAGTTACTAAAAGTATTGGACTGTCATCTCGGACTACTGCTCAACTACTATGGCAGGAACAGTCTGGGAGCTCTGAGTCCAGTACGTTGGTCTAGTTGAGTTGTTCAGAAGCAAAAACTGAGCTAAGACGTGAAAACCATAACTACGGTTGAGTGAGAAGTTGGGAAAATAGTACAGGGCCTCTCTCGAACAGACCCCTACCACTCCCAAGGACCCACTTGGCTAGAGTCAGTTTATTTTTGCGGTAAGATTGAGTACAGAGAAAGAGAGACTCGGAAATGTCTGGTACGCAGGTGTGGAACCAGACTCTGGAGTCTCCGAAGAATTGTTGTTTTGAATTAGTAATTAACGTCTGCGGTAGGTAGTTAACAGTTAAGTTAATAGTAAACAATCTTACCTTTAACATTTGGCGCCGTCTGTGGGAAAGTGGCATCCGCTTGCCAGTTCTCTGGCCCGTTGCCTGTGGGAAAGTGGCAACTGATTACCAGTCTCTGCGGTAAAGTAGCATTTGATTACGAGTCACTTGTAAGACAGTGGCATTAGAGTGCTAACGGTTTGTAAGAAGCAAACATCTAGCAACAATTGCTTCACTGACAGTAGCAACAGATCCAGATTGTTGCAAACTGCTCAGATAGTATCACTGGGCAATGATACATGCCGGTCACTCGATCGGGCAAAACATATCCTAAGAATCGTCAGATTGAAGCACGAAAATCACAAAAGATAGCCTCGGGAGAAGTAGGCATAACTAGATCTGACCAAGTGGTCAAGAAAAGTGGAAACGTTACAACTGATTCCGGTCATATTCCGGTAGAACGGTCAACGCCTTTGATACATTCTGATGCTACTTCGACCCAGCCTATCGAAGATATAGCAAGTCCAGACTCTATCAAAACGCCGTTGGAACCTAGTTTAACAATATCAGATAAAGATTTAGAGTTATCCACGGTCAGAAATACGTTAGGAAAATTTGGCAAAAGTAGTAAAACAGGGCATTCTGGCCCAATTTCGGTTCATTCCGGTGAGATTCCGGTGATAGAATCACCGATCGCTGGCAAAGGTTTAGCCTTTTTTGCGGAATCATCAGCTCAACCTTCGTGTTTGGAAGAAAGATTTCGAATATTAGACATCCAGAAGGAAGGAAAGCTGTTCGAAACAGAGATCCGAAGCATCCTAAGTCGAAACAGCACACCGGAAAACGCACCATCCGGTGATACAAGTCCCGATAGTTCTCCCGATCAATCCCGAGATACAGAAGGAAACCCTGAACCCTTCACAATGAGCGGGCAACACCAACAACAACAACATCAACAACAACAGCTAGGACCGCAAAGACCACCTCCAACAGGAGTAACCTACACGAAATTCGGTGGATTCCCAGGAGACGACCCAGACGCCCACGTACGAATGTTCGAGATAAGTTATGCAGTTCTTAACCATCCGCCAGATCAGGCGTATAAGGCCATTGTTTTTCAATCTACACTGATCAATGAAGCGGCGAGATGGCTCACGGAATATGATATCAATCATTTTGGTACTTACGATGCAGTACGAGACGCCTTTTTACAGCGATTCAGACTAAAGAAGAATCCTGCTGAAATCTTTGAGTATCTACAGAACAACAGACAGAAGGTAAATCAGACCGTCAAGGAGTACGCTACCCTCTTTAGAACACATTTACGGCAGATACCACAGGCTCACGCTAATCTACCTGATGATGTCATCTCTCAATGGTTTATCAATGGATTAACCCCACAACTGAAGCAGATCATGATCATAAGATGTGTCGGAGCTATGACCTTGGATGCCGTCATTGCAATGGCTCTACAGCTAGAATCCAAGGTTGGTGGATTTTCAAAAGACCTGGAATGGTTAAAAACAAACAAAAATATGGCTGAAGATATCACCAGGCAAGTATATTGCACCACATGCAAAAATTCGGGGCATACAAGTACCAACTGTGCACTGAACCAAGTGTTTTGCGCTATCTGCAACACTACCGGGCACACCACCGGAAACTGTGTCTACAACGCTAGAATACAAGGGACAGCAACCGTCAATGCAGTCATCCAAGAACATGGCCAACCAGTAAATCACTATGTGCCTCCGCAACTGAGAAACAATCAACAACAAGGATATCGGAACTACCGAGGATAGAGAAACAACACTTATAATGCCAACCGATGGCAGAATGGACCACCACCGGAAAACCCTGAGTTACCACCTCCACGCTGTCATTTCTGTGGCGAATTCGGCCACATTAGAAGGTTTTGTAAAGACGCAATGGAGTATGATCAAAGAAAGAAGGAACGCCAAAATCCAATGGCCAACATGGTAAAAATTACACCGATCGAGACACAGACTGCTACAGTCCAGACCCGTTCCGGTAAACAACTTCAGCCGGCAGCAGAAATCTTTGAACCAGGGATACAAGAACAACGAAGGATGTATAACAAAGCTAGTCACTGGACCACAACAGAACCACCAGTGTTCCCCGAACCTATTCCGGTGACTCAGGCTTCTTCATGAAAGGACGAAACAACACAAAAGGATGCATCAGTAGGGCCATCATCATCAGTAGAGACAACAGCAGACACTTCTGCGTCAGTAGAAACTTCAAGTCCAAAAGAACAAGACAATCAAGCTCAACAGGCCTGGGAGATTTTGTCCAAAGCATCCATCACGCTGGCCTTAGTGCTCGGGATCCGACAACAGTTTCAGCAACAATTCAGCCCAGTACATTCTTGCATTCCGACAACAGCCGCAGTTCAACCGGAACCTGATGCTGCGATTGATCACGCAGTGCCCTTGATCACAGTATGGTATAAGAATCAGAAGATCACGCAGGTTTTAATTGATGGAGGCTCAGGCGTAAACATTGCAACCGCAGCGTTATGCAAAAAGCTAGGCTGGACCAAAATTGAACCAGTTCAATTCTTTGTTCGAATGGCGGATCAATCGAGAGTCCATCCTGTAGGACTTGTGCGGAATGTACCCATCACTCTACAAGGTACAACTTTCAAGATGACTTTTGTCATACTAGATCTACCCGAATCCACTTTGGATTACAATCTTCTTTTCGGCCGACCTTGGCTGAAGCATGCGAAGGTAATACAGGACTGGTCGGCACAAGAGCTTACATTCAAGAATGCCCATCGTAAATATGTGGTGAAACTAGATGCTATGCAATCTTGCGAACCTCACGCTAGACCATACTTTGCTGAACCAGTTCATATGTTAGATGGACTGTCAGATGATGAAGAAGAGTAATTTCTGAAGAGTAATGCCGATTTAATGTCTCTAGGAACTGTTGACCTACAATCCGTCATAGATAACTGGAACACGTCAGTATGTACAGTAGTAGCTATCACTGGAAAAGTCGGTCCAGGAAGATACTTCCTCAACCCATGACGACGAATTACAACCACTGTTCAAGCCAACAGATGATACAGAGAAACCTCAACAATTTTATGTTCCAGAAGACCAGCTGATCACGTACAATCTAGGAGATAGAGACCACCCACGACCTGTGAAGATGAGGCAGAACTTACCGGAAACATTTAAGGAGGATTTGATTAAACTTCTTCGCGAATTCGCAGACGTCTTTGCATGGGATTACAAAGACATGAAAGGATTAGATCCGCGCATCTATCAACACAGGGTCATGTTGAAACCGGAAGTGAAACCAAAAAGACAACCCAGCTACAGAATGAACCCCCATTATGCATCACAGGTAAAAGCCGAACTTGATAGACTATTAAAAGTCGGATTCATTGTACCAGTAGAACACGCGGAATGGATCTCACCCATCGTGATCGTGCCAAAGAAAAACAAGCAGTTACGAATCTGTGTGGATTACCGGAAATTAAATGCAGCAACAGTACCAGATCCTTTCCCGATCCCCTTTTTGGATACCATGCTTGATAGAGTCGCAGGTCACGAAATGTATTCATTTTTAGATGGATACAGCGGGTACAACCAGGTTAGAATGGCTGAAGAGGATATACCAAAAACTGCCTTCATTACCAATTGGGGTGTCTTTGCCTGCACAGTAATGTGGTTCGGATTGAGAAATGCACCAAGCACATTTCAAAGATGTATGCAAGAGATATTTTCTCCTTATCTCACTTCATTCATGCAAGTATATCTCGACGACTTCTCAATCTTTGGGAAGATGATAGCCCATTTGTTTCATTTACGATGCTGTTTTCAGAAGTGTAGAGAATATAGACTCTACCTTAATCCCAACAAATCCGTGTTTGCAGTTTCGTGTGGCAAACTACTTGGGCATATTGTATCTGCTCAAGGTATTCGAGTGGACCCGGATAAGATTTCAGCGATTTTAGAAGCCCCGATACCCACAACTCCGAAGGAAGTAATGCGTTTTATGGGTCAAATACGGTGGCATGGCAGACACTTACGGTGGCTTGCTCACCTAGCAGTGCCACTGAACAAGCTAATCACAAAAACTCCCCGACAATTTGAATGGACTGAAGAATGTCAAACTACATTTGATCGACTCAAGTATCTCCTGACGCACGCTCCAATTTTACAACCACCAGACTAGGACAATCCGTTCCACGTTTTTGTTGACGCTTCAGATATTGCAATCGGCAGTATTCTGATGCAGCAAACAGATAAGTGGTTTCGCCCTGTTTATTACGCCAGTAGAAGACTGGCACCAGCAGAAAAGAACTATTCCACCATTGAAAGAGAATGTCTAGGATTGATCTACTCAATCAAAAAGTTCAGACATTATCTACTAGGCCGGAAATTTACCTTTCATGTGGATCATGCTGCCCTTGTTTATCTAGTAAGACAGCAGCACTTAGGAGGACGATTAGCACGATGGGTGCTACTTTTACAAGAATTCGATTATGATGTCATTCACCGACCCGGAAATGCACATGCCTTAGCAGATTTCTTATCACGCCTAGATTCCGGTGAAGCTCCGGCAGGAATAGATGACACGACTCCTGCGATTTATAATGCTGAACCACTACCTGATGAGACGCCCAACTTACAAACACCACCTACATACTATGATCAGATTCTAACTTTTCTCACCGAAGGACGCTTTCCAACTGAGACTGCCAAGGCGGTTCGAAGAAAAATCGCAGTTTTTAGCCGCCGATTTCGGTTAGTTGCTGGAGAACTATACTATACAGATCATACCGGAATCCTACTTCGCTGTATTCCACCACATGAAGTTAACTCAGTTATCACTTTGGCTCACTCAATTCCTCCCGGTGGCCATTTTGCAGCAGACTTAACTCACCGGGAAATTCTGCAAGGAGGACTCTGGTGGCCAACTATGTACAGAGATATCTCACAGTTTGTTAAACAATGCGATGCTTGCCAAAGAGCTGGTCAGCCTTTACAACGGCATCTTTTTCCCCTGCAACCCATCTTACCATTAGAACCTTTTCAGAAATGGGGTTTAGATTTTATCGGGCCAATTACACCTCCAGCAGTATCCAATAACAATCGATACATACTGACTTGCACAGATTAGGGCTTTGCGGTCTGCTACAGCAGTTACGGTAGCAAAATGTCTACTCACGGATGTCTTCCCACGATTTGGTTTACCACTGGAAATTGTCTCAGATCAAGGCACTCATTTTGTAAACAATTTAATAAAGGCACTCACACAGTCCTTCCAAGTCACACATAAATTTAGCTCCCCTTATTATCCACGTGCCAATGGATTGGCTGAAAGTACAAACAAATCACTGTTAAACATCCTCCGGAAATTGATCATGGAAGCACCGGAAAGATGGGATCAACTACTACCTGCAGTATTATGGGCATACCGAACTACATATAAAGTAACAACAGGCTTGACACCTTTCAAGCTAGCTTATGGCTTAGAAGCAATCGCTCCCATGGAAGTAGTCATCCCAAGTTTGCGGGTAGCAATCACTCAGAAGATGCTACCGGAATCTTCACTAACAGCACGAATGGACGCACTTAGAGAACTTGATGAGCACTGATGGCTCAGTTTTTTAACTATGCGCGAAGTTCAACTAAGGCAAGCTAAGACACACGATCGATATTTGAAGACGCCAATCTTTTCGGTAGGACAGCTTGTACTCTTCTATAACGCAAAATCGGACAGAGCAGCAGGAAAATTCAAACTACGATGGTTCGGCCCTTTCAAGATCTCAGCACAAGTAGGTCCGGCAACTTTTTGGTTGACTACGTTGACCGAAATTCCACTTCCAAAAGTAATTAATGGATCGAAGTTGCGGCCGTATTATCCCACTACCAGTATGCCTTAATTATTCGGCGACGAGCCACGTTTTGTATAAATTTTTATGTTTTGCTTTTAGCCGTCTTTTGTACAAATCTTTATGATACCAGCCGCCTCTCCCTACCGGTCACTCAGTACGCACGCTAGCATGCAAACCGTATCATTCCCGCACCACACAATGATACTCACCCGCACACCGTGTTCTCCATATTTAACCCCCTGAGTTGCGTCAAAAACCGCTATTGTGTTTTCGTGATTGTGTGTGTTATCTCAGTATTCTGTGTTTTCTGTAAGTGTGCATTGTGAACGCCATGGAAGCGCTAGCCAACTACGCTTCTTTCCGCGACGGTATCCCTACAGACGTAGGCGAATACCTGCGATGCAGAGGGTTGGCCAACTTCGCTGAGTTGCCTTGGCACTCAGTGGAAGCCCATCCCTTCTCCGCACAGATCATCCAAGCCATTGCCCAAAGCCCCGCCACCGAACGACAGTGGGTCTTCCTTTCCCTCCCACATAGATCCGTCATCACCTTCCAAGCCTTCGCCGACGCCTACCGCCTCGCCCCGCAAGGCCGCGAAAATGGCCCTACCATCCCTTTCGCCCGTATGACCGAACTCTTTCCCCGCTCCTCATCAAACGAATACGCCATTCTATGCCGCCCAGAACCCGAGCGATCCGCCCTACAGTTCCTTGTAGCCATCCTTAACTTGCAAAAACGAACATATGGCATCTCTCGCCCCTTCTACTCCGCCTTAGACTTAGCTGCCCGCGAACCTGTAAATTTTGCCTCTTATTTTTTCCTTAGAATCCATAAAGAATGTGTAGCTATCGTAAAACAGCTCCAAAAGGGTTCTACCCCCCGCTCTCGCCTTCCCCACATCATCTCCTTCCTCTTCCCAACCATTCTCGCCGCACAACCCCCACCCGCAGGCCCCGCACTTCGACACGAAGAATCCGCACAACCAATCGAGGACACTGAAGAAGAAGACGAAGAGATTAATCAGCTCTTCCGTACCAAGCGAATTCGGATCAGCTCCTCGGAAAGTGAAGTCCAAGGATCCGCCGGAAAAGATCAGGAGACCAAGCCAGACGACCAAGAGGAAACATACCACGACACCGCCACACACCACGAAACATCGACGGAGCAACCAGACCAGCAGGATCAAGCAGAGACAGAAATAGTGTCCACAGAAAAAGAATCTGAGCAGCACCAGGATGAACAGGAATCGGCCACCAAAGCACTGGATCAACTCATTGACGCCATCAACCAGACAGAAACCATACAACAAACACTCGACAAGGTAAACCCCTCAGATACCGTTCTCCCTACACCACCTCCTGCCAAACCCCTCCCCCCACCGGAACCACCCCTCCCACCCATCATTGAACCCGCAGCATCTTCCTCTTCCTCCCCTAACTACTCTCCGCCAAACTCCCAGCAACTACTCACCGACACATCCTCTCAACCTCGTCATCCTCCACCACCACCACCACCACATAACGCATTCTCGGAACTTGCCGCCATGGGGCAGTTCCTCATCCAGTTATCACACCAGCTGCCCGCCCAGTTTACGGCAGCCACGGACCACCTGAAACTCGAATACCAGCACAAGGTAGACACCCTGGAAGCCGACATCGCCCCCCTCCAGGAAGAAGTTGATGCCGTAAAGACCGAGAATCATCAACTCCGGACACAACTAGCAGAACTCCAAGCACGACTTTCGACAGAACAGACGCTAGTACAACAACGAGATGCAGCCCTGGACCAGCTAGCTGCCAGAGACCAACTCATACACGACGCACATGAGGAAATTCGAACACTGAAGGCCGCCCTTCAAGAACAAGAAGATATCAACGTATCTCTCGAAGAATTGATCGCAGACACGAAGACTCAATTACAAGAAACCACCCAGAAGATGCAGGACCAACAGAAAGAAGCCGACCAAGTTCAAGAGCAATTACGGCGAGCCGAAGAATGTGCCGACGCGGTCAACCGTATTCTCAAAAACAAATTACTAAAGGAAGGCCAATACCAAAAAGATATCGCCAACGCCCGCAGAGAACGTGATGCGTATAAGAAAACTCTCAATTTCCAAACACAACAATTTGAACGCCAAGACAACCAAATACGCAACCAGAAAGAGTGCATCAGAGAGATGCAGACCAAACTGACTGAAATAACGACAGCCCGAGATGCGGCATTAGCCAACGAATTTTATCTCCAGGAGGCTTTTCTTCAAACCCAAGCCGAAATTTTGTTAAATCAAGCCATAGCCCTCAGTGCCGTCAGAACCGACGCCCAATTATTAGAACCTACCACCTTAGTGCAAATGTTAGAAACCCTCAAAAAGAAAATTACCCGAACATTTAGGCTCGCCCGAAGTATGTACTTAGAAGGTCTAGTATCCGAACCATAGGAACTTGCGGGTTCGAGTCCACCGTGCGTGCCAGTGTTAGACGGCCGCCGAACAAAGGACAATTGTACTTAGACAGAGGTTTTTAATGTAGAAAGAACCCTTCTGGAAGTACGCGGTAAAGAAAGATTCGCGCAAGCCTTGTAATAAAATTCTACTTAAAGCAATGAAAAGAACAGCAGAGGGACGAGAGAAGGAGCCCCCCCCGTTTTTGGGAGTTGCGAGTGTATTGTGAGAGCCCTGATTTGGGATTAACTCTTCTACTGTGTGTAGGTAGGTGTTAACGAGTAGAGTATCTTGGCTCTGTCCTGTTCTGCGTGCCTTATCTGTGTAATCGTTTTGACTGCGTATGCGTGATACACTGCGGTGTTGCGAGTCGGTACTGCGATTTGAGATTCTGTTCGATAACGAGTTAAGATATCTTTGATTATGCGTAAGGTGTTAGTGTATTGTCTATCTGCTATTTCTTCGGTGGAATAGGTAAGCGTGAAGAATGGACATGAGTTGCTATGATTCGCTGTAAGTGACTGAGTCGGTATTTTAGTCTGTGTTCAAAGGTAACGCCGGTAATGTCTAAGTACGCGTAGAATGGTAACAATGTTGCGACACGTCTTGCGGTCAGTAGATATTACGGGTTGAAGGTAGATACACGGTAAGTCTGTGAACTGACAAGAAGAATTGTGTGTTATGATTTTGTTAAGTTACTAAAAGTATTGGACTGTCATCTCGGACTACTGCTCAACTACTATGGCAGGAACAGTCTGGGAGCTCTGAGTCCAGTACGTTGGTCTAGTTGAGTTGTTCAGAAGCAAAAACTGAGCTAAGACGTGAAAACCATAACTACGGTTGAGTGAGAAGTTGGGAAAATAGTACAGGGCCTCTGTCTAACAGACCCCTACCACTCCCAAGGACCCACTTGGCTAGAGTCAGTTTATTTTTGCGGTAAGATTGAGTACAGAGAAAGAGAGACTCGGAAATGTCTGGTACGCAGGTGTGGAACCAGACTCTGGAGTCTCCGAAGAATTGTTGTTTTGAATTAGTAATTAACGTCTGCGGTAGGTAGTTAACAGTTAAGTTAATAGTAAACAATCTTACCTTTAACACTTCGCAATGGTTTTAATTGGAAAATAAGATTTAAATGAATCTTCAATCTTGCTGCTTCTCTTCACTTTACTTCATTAGCTTGAACTCATCAATGTTTCTGCAAAGAAACATTATAACATTAGTAATCTAACAAGAAATTAATGAAAAATATAAAACCCATACTTTACATACATTAAAGCATACACATACTAACATACATATTAATATACTCATTTGTATATTCATCAAACATTTTATGCATTGCATAAATACGTTTTCCTAAAGCATATATGCATACATGTAAACACTAACTCACATAACCATACTTACACACATATAATCATGTATTAAACTTTCTCTCTCTCTCTCTATCTCGATCTTTCTTTCCTCAACCAATCTGCGCATACCAGTTAACTCTCCACGTGCTCTATATCTGATCATTAACACACCTATGCATTAACTTAAGCTGTAGTATATAAGAACCATACAAACACTCACAATCATACATTTTAATGTATACGCACACACGTTCACATCCACAAATTACTCGCATGCACATGTAAACACACACTCATAGCAGTCTCAATTCAATTCTGCGAGCATGTTTGCTTAGATTGAAAGGCTACCGAGTGCTCCTTTATGCAAAAATAAGACTTATGCAAAAGGTGCACACGCTAAATGTTGCAGAGCCAAAGAGCGCACAAAGCAGAGAAAAAGACGGGCCCCAAAATGTTTCTGATTTGGACTACACATTTTTGTATCATATTCATTCTTGTAATATATTTCCCCTTGTAAAGGCACTAGAGGAGTCCTCTAGATGCATCCCCACAGAAAAGTAGAGAATACCCATGTACAATAGTAGGAAATTAGCCTCTTAGTGAATAAAGTGCCGGTCACTTGTGTGAAAGGACCATTTTTAGGGCACTAGTATATAAGTCAAATGTGACTCTTTGTAAAGGACTTTTTTGCCATTGTGAGAATAGGGAGCACAGAAATTCGAATTTGTGTCTTCTTCCCTCCTTATCTTCTTCTTCACGAGCTTGTATGCGTGTGTATTGCTTGGAAAGAGTGCTTGTGAGTGTTGTCTATCCTTGAGAGTGTTTCCTTGCTGTAGGAAAGGTGTGTGCGAAGTGTAGGAAGTGCTGAAGTGTAGGAAAGTATTCCCGCGACTCAGTATTTCGCTCATAACTTGAAGTAGGAGCGTCGGAATTGAGTGAAATCACTGCCATTGGATGCGTCTTCTCGAGAGCTTCGAAACGTATATGCTATTTGCTATATTTGGAGTTCGGAGAAGGGCGAAAAGTCCAAAATACCGACGGCTGCTGCACCAAGTATCGTTTCGCCTTGACCAACAGTTGGAGCTTGGTTGGATAAGTCTTTGCCTCATTTACATTCTTTGAGTAGTTCACATGCATTGACCATTACATGATTGCATGTCTTCATACACTCGGCTAGGTTTGTATACTCTTTGGATTGATAATTAAAAGCGTGTATCCCCACTATATGCACTTGTGAGGGGATTGAGGTATAGTCTCTTTCTCCGCAAGTCCCTAAGTTGAT
Source organism: Ceratopteris richardii (assembly GCA_020310875.1). Classification (NCBI taxonomy): domain Eukaryota; kingdom Viridiplantae; phylum Streptophyta; class Polypodiopsida; order Polypodiales; family Pteridaceae; genus Ceratopteris; species Ceratopteris richardii. The sequence goes on from CM035420.1 coordinate 2,561,787, forward strand.
GCTTAGGTCAACACACTTTTTGGCGCCGTTGCCGGGGAGTGACGAATCAAACCGAGGCATTCGTGTGATGGTAAGTAGTTTTTTGCATTGAAGTAAGTGGAGGAGCGGAAATCTTCTCTTCTTTGGTAAGTCATTTTCAGCCGCACTTGCTACTTCTCATTCTTGGAGTGTGTGTAGTGAGTTGTTAGTTTAGGGAAGTGAGTGGTAGGAGGAAATTAGGGAGAGTAAGGGAGTAGATTAGAGTGGCTTTCACTTTTTGGTCTTGTTGTTTCATTTTCAGTAGTTAGGAAAAGCCAGGTATAAAAACCAAAAATATATCATTTTTCAAGTCACTTGTGTGAACAAGTATCGTGGAGAGCACTGTCGAGTATCGCGTGAGCTAGCAGAGATCGTGGGCGAGTATACAAGCAAGCTGGGGTTGCACAGAGCAAGGAAGTTTGACCAAGAGATCATAGGAGCTACCAAGGTAAGCTAAACCACCCTTTTGATCAAAAATTTCTCAGCATTTCAACCTAGGAAAGAAAAAACGATCTGCGTCAAGTATCGTCTGAGGCTTGTAAGGAGTAAAGAGTGTGTTTTGTTTGATACAGATAGTGAAGAGAGGAGAGTGGAGCTAGGTGAGCAAGGGGGTAAAATCAAAACCTCAAAAACATTTGTAAAAATTTGAAAAAGGGTCAAGTATCGTTTTTGCTCCCGCGGTCGAGTATCGCGATACTTGTCAAGTATCGTGGACTCCTATGGTCGAGTATCGCGATATTTCCCTAATATCGGTATCGTTTCGATCAAAGATCGTTTGAGCCCAAAGATCGTGTATCGTTTGGCTCAAGTATCGTGTTCCAGAGATCGCGATACTTGCCAAAGATCGTGGATCGTTGAGATTAAAGATCGGTATCGTTTCGGTCAGATATCGTTGGTCGTGTATCGTTTGGATCAGCGATCGTGTATCGTTTGGTTCAAAGATCGCGATACTTGCCAAAGATCGTCGATCGTTTGGTCGGGTATCGTGTGTCAAGTATCGTTGTCGTCAAATATCGTGTATCGTGGCCTGAAGATCGCGATACTTGTTAAGTATCGTGTATCGTTTAACCAAGTATCATATTGACAGAGATCGTGTATCGTTTGGTCCAAGTATCGTGTATCGCGTCTCAGAGATCGCGATACTTACCAGCGATCGCATATCGTTTTGAACCAAGTATCGTCGATCGTGTATCGTTTTGACCAAAGATCGTTGAGTCCAGAGATCGTTTTGCCAAAGATCGTTTGGGGAAGTATCGTGTATCGTTTTCTTCCGAAGATCAAGTATCGTCTGCGATCAAATATCGTGTATCGTCTGGACTCGGGTATCGTATATCGTTTTCACTCAGATATTGTGTATCGTGTCCATCAAGTATCGTTTGGTCAAAGATCGTTTACCAGAGATCGTGAAGGTCAGGTATCGTGTATCGTCGGAGGGTGAGTATCGCCAGTTCCAAGTATCGTCTGTAGCCAGAGATCGTGGAATTTGGAAAGCCAAGTTTCGTGGTTTGAAAATTTCTGCTTCAGTCACTTCCCAGCCTAATTTTTCCTAGACTTCTAAGCCATAGCTTAGAATTCTAGAGGCTAGAGGTGGACAAGATTTGATCAGAGCTCTTAAGTGAATGAACCTGAGATCCGGAAGAACCCTAGGAAGCCGAAGAAGTGTAATCTCTTCCGTAGGGAGTGTCGCCGAACCAAGTAGCCGTTCACACTATTCTGAGACCTCCAGTGAGTCAGAAGGAGAAATCCCCATGGCTTCAAAGGATATGCAAAACGCTGTACCTATGATTGGCCAGATGTCTATCATTGAGGGAGAATACAGAACTTCCTTAGAGTATGTGAACACCAACCACAATGAAATCCCTATCTATTTGGATGGTCTAAACAGATCGGTGGCCAGACTGAGGAAGGCTTCAGAAGCATACATCGTGCCTAGACCAGCCGTCAAATATGTAGGAGGACTGTACATGGACAAACAAGATATTCAATACATGGTCACCGAACACCCGGAAATCATTAATGAGCATGGTGAGGAAAATAATGCTTCAAGTTTAAATGGATGTGGAAACGAAGAGCAAGTAACTACTCCTAGAGGGAGATCTACAATTACTAAACTTTGGAGAGGAGACCTAATTCCCCAGGATGACACTCTAATAGATGTATATTTGATCAATGGGATGGAGCACCTGCTCAGAACCCATTCCTCGATATGGGAAGCTGCTCCTAATCCAGTTACCATCTATGAGTTACAAGACCCTGAGTTCCCCACCATCATCACATATTTGGATAAAAATCACAGAAGATATTGGCCAATAACAGAATTAGAGAGAGCCGAGCTGAAATATCAAAATATCCAAGTGTTCCCCACTAGGGACCAAGCAACTACTTCAAGAAATCCACTTGGAACATCGCAGAATGATTCATATCAACAATCGGGACAAACACAACAAACACAACAAACCCAGATCCCCGTCAGACCACATGTACAATTTGCAATGCCTGCCATTAATCCTAACTATCGGCCACAACCAGCTATAGACCCAAGACATGGAGTTCATGCTCCAGTCAGACCGCAGGTAGTGAGAGGACCAGGCATACCAATAGGAAGACCAAATTACCCTGTAATGCCTAGACAACCTGAAGTAGGAAGGAGGCTAAGGCCGATCCAAGTTGCCAAGTGCATGAGAAATCATTATGATGGCTCTAGTGAACCCTATAATCACATAGCAGAATTTAAACAAGTAGTTAGAGCCGAGCAGGTAGATGACTTCATGATTCAATATGAGTCTTTTGGCCTTACCTTGTCAGACACAACTTTGGCCTGGTTTCAGCCATTGGACCCGAATACCTTTCAGAACATGGAGCAGGTATATCAAGAAATGATTGAAGAATTTACCAAATCTGGAATTAAAAACAATTCTTCGTCATTAATCCACAGCTTCAAACAAGTCCCTACCGAGTCAGTAAGATTGGCAGCAAGGAGATTCAAGCAGTATGTGGATAGATGCCCCGTAGAAGAGAGACCGACGCAAAACAAAATGGTATCATTGTTCTTAGAAGGACTCTTGAACGGAACGTTGAGGTCATTAGTGTACGTAAAGAGAGTTCAAACCTTGCAAGAGTGTATGAAGGAATGTATAGACCTAGAAGATAACCTTGCAGAAGACTTGAAAATACCCCAAGGTAGTTTGAAAAGCGAAGAGTCAACAAGTAGCACATCAAACCCCAAAAACAACGTAGAGGAAATTGCCGACTTGTTAGCAAAAAAACTGAATGTTCAAGGACAGAGGAATTATCCCACCAATCCTATGAGAATGCCTATGCTTAGAAGATGTATGCAGTGCAGAGGAGATCATCCTTCTCATTTGTGTACTAGGGGAGTAGTCCCACCACCTACCTATGCTCCTCATAGACCCTCTGTCCCCGGACCGCTACAATATTGTAGTATAGAGCAGAGATACACAAACCATAGCACTGAGAACTGCCCTTACAATAGGCAAACCAGACCCACCCAGCCTTATGTGAGACCATTTGGATACCTGCAGAACCAGCAGGGAGGAGAAGCCTTTAGATATCCCTCATATCAGCCGCAGGCACCAATATCACGACCATACGCATATCAGGGATATACGCAACCTCAACCAGTGCTAGGACAACAACCGCCCCACCCTCAGAACGTTGTCCCAGTTAAGATAGCGCAACCAGAGGAAAACCTAGAGAGAGCAATAGTACCAGCCGCTCCTTTGACTAGTAGTGACCCATATGACTCATTTTACAAACCTAGTCAAGGAACATACCCTGGTTATGAAAGCGCGGTAACAGAATATGGGCAACAGTATGACCCATATGCTTATGGCATGGAAATATCAGACAGCTCATACGGACACGAGCAGGATTATGTGCCCTTAATGTACACAGCTCCTAGAGCAACCATGCCACCTCGACCTATGAATAGACAGCCTGTACCCAGAGGACCATGCTACAGATGTGGAGGTGACCACTATATTAGAGAATGCACATTACCAAACCCACCACCACCACAACGAATTTGGGAAGGCTACTGTAGCGATTGTGGTAAGGAACATCTTTTCAGAGATTGTCCTAAGAACCCCAACAAAGTCACATCTAACGTGCAGATTAATGTGATAGAAGTGATTGAATCATCAGGGAGCGACAAAGAGTACACCGTACCTTTAAAAGCTATAACAAGAGCCAAGGCTAGAGAGAACCCTGATAAAACAGACGAAAGTAATCAAAGTGACAAAGAGGGAAATACACCCATCCCTCACAGAGTGGAAGACTCCGAAGAGACAGAAAGAAGTATCGCCAGTAAAAGGTCACAAAGATGGAAGAACCGGAGAGACAGGATAAAAGAAAAAAAGTTATTACAAAAGAAGGAAAACGAAAAGAGTAAACAGAAATCAACAAAAGAACCGCAAGTGGAAGAAGAAAATAAAAATGAGAATAAAAGTGAGGAGGTAGGATCAGTATTAGCAGACCCAATGCTCGAAGAATTAGCCATGTGGATTCAGGCATACAAGGCGAGAATAAAAGCAGGACCTACCATAGAGCAACATGAGAGAGAGTATCCGAGAGGCGACTTAGAGAAAGAAAGACTGGAAATCTGCAAAAAATTGATAGAATTTGCCCAACAAACATTAGAAAAACCCGCATCACCTTTACCAAACAACCGAATTTCCGAAGAAAAATTCCAAGAGTGCCTAAACACTCAGGAAAAGCTTGAAGTAAATAGACCTCTGAATGATGAAATTGGTATTGAGAGAAAGGAAGGATCCATAGTCCCTGAAATAGAAGGAGACTGGACTTAGGATCTATGGGCACGAGTTCAAGAGGACAAGTGGAAAAAGGTAGAAGGAATGGAACCGCCCTTTGAAGAGTTAGAAGCAGAAAACGAAATAGAGGGTTCAATACCTGAACTCAATTCAGAAGAAATTTTTCCAATGGATGCAAGTGACAAAGAAGAGGAAGATGTAAAGGAACTACCCAACTACACCGGGGAGTACGAGCACAACTCATAATTGTATCGCATTCCATCAATAGCGAGACGGGAAACGAACACATCAGTTCAAACATCTGAGATCATACAACGTCTTAGAGAGGTGAAAATCCCATGTACCCTAACATTCGAGGAACTGTTAAAGGTAAAACCACACTTAAAAGAGAAATTGATCAATCAATGGGAAGTCAAGGAGGAAAAGAAAGAGATAACTGACGAAGTAAAAACAGTGAGAATTCCAGTGGATAAGGTAGGAGACTTTAGTGAAGGAGATGAAGGAAATACATGCCTGCCAATCACCTATAAAGGTTACACTACCAAAGCCATTCTAGATTCAGGAGCTGGTGTTGGCATTGCTACCAAAGAAATTTGGGAAAAATGGGGACAACCAGCATTAAGACCAACATGCATGAAAATCCAAATGGCAGATGGACATACGGAAAGACCCTTAGGATTGTTGGAACGAGTTGTCTTCACTACGTGTGGAGTGGAATTCGAACACACCTTAGCAATTTGTCACTTCGAAAGGCCAAGCAATTATGAAATGATCTTGGGAAGGCCATTCATGAGACAGCTAAAGGTCGTACAAGATTGGGGAAAAGATGCAGTATATCTACAACACGCAGGAACCACCACTAGGATAAACCTACATACATACACGTATCAAGATGTGCCACCTCTACAATGGAATCAAATCCATAAAGAGGAAGATGATCAATCTGTTCATAGTGCAGGTTCTGGTGATCAATCCTGGATGAACGAGGACACTCATCTATGGATATGTCAAGCTGCAAAGAAGGAAGAGGAGAGAAGAAAAGGATGGCAGCAGAAACAAGGAATAGTGAGATCTGTACAAGATCCGGCCTATATGCCACAAGTATTTCCGGATGAAGAATTCGAACCTCACGGTTGGATGGAAATCTTAGCCACCCTCGATGTCTGTGTAAACGAAGAAGTAGTAACCATGAACGAATGTATTGACGAGGAGGGTTATGATGTTAGTCTGTATATGGTAGTCCTTCAGGAGGCAGAAGAAGGAGAAGTGATCGAGAAAGACTGGAAGGAGGACTACGAGAGCATTGAAATGGAACCAGAACCCATGGATCTAGGGATTGGTGCCACCAACATAGAGATCACGGCCAATGAAAAACATAAAGAATTCACACAAAAAGGGGAATTAGAAGTTGAAAGGGAATTAGAAGATGAAGAAAACAAACTCCAAGACCAATTTGAGGTACCAGCCCATTTTAAAAAATATGAAGTGGAAGAGAGGAAAATTGCTATTCAAATGCCTAAAAGAGAAGCACAACCTGGAATAGCATATGATAATAAGGAACAAACCAAGAAAATAGTTGTAACTATGGAAGGAGGAGAGGAACGATGTACCTTCATAGGACAGGATGTCTCAGCGGAAGAAGAACAAGAGTTAATTCGACTCATAAGAGAATACCGAGATGTCTTTGCTTGGACTTATAAGGACTTAAAAGGAGTAGATCCATCTATATGTGCGCATAGAATCCCCATGACATCCGAGGCCAAACCTTCGAAACAGAGACCATATACTTATAATGATGTGTATTCAGCCAAGATAAAAGAAGAAATAGATAAGTTATTAGATGCTGGATTCATCTACGAAATTGAGCACACGGAATGGGTGTCACCCTTGGTGGTTGTACCAAAGAAGAATGGAAAGTTAAGAGTGTGCATCAATTTGAAAAAAGTAAACGTCGCAACCATAAGGGATAGCTATCCCTTACCAATCACTGATCATCTCTTGGAAAGGGTAGCAGGGAAGGAAGTTTATAGTTTTCTGGATGGTTTTTCAGGGTATAATCAGGTAGCCATTGCTCCTGAGGACCAACATAAGACTGCATTTGCCACTGAATGGGGAGTATACACCTTTAGAGTCATGCCTTTTGGTTTAACAAATGCCCCAGCTACATTCCAAAGATTGATGTGTCATGTGTTCAAGGAATTTCTGAGAAAAAGCATGGAGGTATACGTGGACGATCTTTGTACATATTCAGCTATACGATCAGAGCACATCCCTGAACTTGAAAAGATTTTTGCTAAATGTCGACAATATCGAGTATGCCTCAATCCTGAAAAATGTGTCTTCATGGTGCGACAAGGGAAAATCTTAGGACATATTGTTTCTAAGAATGGAATTTCCACAGATGAAGACAAAATTAAAGTCATTTTGGATTTACCAAGACCTAAAACTGCTAAAGAAGTTCAAGCATTTATGGGACATTGTGGTTACTATCGAAGATTCATACATATGTACGCCATAATTGGCGCTAGACCTCTTTATGCGTTATTGACTCTATTCAATTGGACCGAAGAATGCGAAAAAGCTTTTAATGAGTTAAAGAATCGATTGAGTTCAGCACCCATCCTTCGAGTCCCCAACTGGAATAAGCCGTTTCACGTCCATGTTGATGCTTCCAAGTTTGCCATTGGTTGCATCTTAGCTCAACCAGCTGATACAGGAAAATTAGACCACCCGATAGCCTATGCCAGTAGACAGTTAAATCAAGCGGAACGCAATTATACTACTACGGAGAGAGAAGGCCTAGGGATGGTATACGCAGTCAAGAAATTCAGACATTACTTACTGGCAAACAAGTTCAAATTCTTCATTGATCATCAAGCCCTATTGTACTTAGTCAACAAGCCTTGCAATACAGGACGACTAGTACGATGGTTTTTATTGCTAATGGAATTTGATTTTGAGGTAATAGTCAAGAAAGGAAACACCCACATAAGGGCAGACCACTTATCTCGTATGACCCATGGAGAACCACCCATAGGAGTTCCTGATGATCTGCCAGATACTTATCTTTTTAACCTGGAAGTATGTCCTCAATGGGCCGAAAAATTGATCTCGATACTTACACATGGACCTAAAGATGGGATCACGCCAAACCAAAAGCAAGATCTCTGGAGGACCAAAAACCTTCACATTATTGCTGGAAGTTTGTACCACCAGGATTCAAGCGGACTGCTGATGAGATGCGTGGAAGAAGGGGAACAAGAAATGTTGTTGGCACACAAAGCAACAGAGGAATCATGCACAATACGGCAACAAGGCCAGATCATTTTTCCCCATGGGTTATGTACAACTCAAGTGATTTTAATCACTACACAAACATTGTAAATCCCGTTTTTGGTAGAATAGACTCCATTTTGTGCAAGCCGAGGAGTCCTCGAGCTTGAGGAGTATTAGAAGTACCATCGTACCAAATTTCATAATTTTTGGACTTCGTTTGAGCCCTCAAATAAGCCCTGGAACCTAATTTTTAACTAGGCCGGACACTAGGTCTGGACAGGGCCAAAGCTAGTCAAAAACTATAAAAAGAGCTAGAGAGCTCATTTTTGAGGTTAGATTGTAATTGAAACGAACTTGTAAGAGCTATTGAAAGTAATCTAAAGAACTCCATTGATTCTCTCTCTTTGTCTTGCCGTGTGTGCGCGTGTGTGTGTATGTGTGTGCATGCTTGTGTGCTTCTCACTCACGCACTTGTGCCGCCACTTGCTCGAGGTCTTCATACCATCCTCACGTCTTCCCGGATTGACATTAAAGGAGGTGCTACTCAACCCTGAGCTACACCAAATTTTGGCGCCGTTGCCGGTGATCGAGCTTTGAGGACGAGCGTGTGATGGTAAGACGTAGAGTTGACGCGTTGGAGTGGTAGGTATTTTCTTCACTCTCATCGAATTTCTTTTACTTTCTTCACCATCTTCATCACCATCATCATCATCACCATCTCCCACCTCCATCTCCATCATCGCGAAAATTTCAGTTTTTTGACTATATTCCCATCTCCACCTCATTTCCCTCATTTCACTTGTGAGAGAGTGCGAGAGAGCGAAATTGCATGCGCTGTTTTTGCATGTTTCTTGAGCTATTTTGCAGGTTTTTTGCTGTACCATCATCCCCAGCAGTGTGCGCAGGCCTATTGAGAAGCAATTGAGAGTATCCAAGCAAGGGTGTGGCGCACGCTTGAGAATCAACTTCTCGAGCACTAAAGAGCAAGGTTCGACAAGAAAGGTCGGAATATTCTCAACTCCTCTTCGTCAATTCCTAGCTTAGGCTAAGAACGATTAGAAGTAGGAGTAAGTCAGGGCGACGATAGACCACTATCAAGTTGAAGACTACCTAAAAACTCAAGTTCAAGCTAAAAACTTAATCTCTGTACTGTCGACAACATAAAGGAAAGAACCTAACGTGGAACGATCAACCTGAAAGTACGAAGAACATTCAAGTATTCCTGACGACATAATAGCAGACAAGACTTTAAACACGAAGAATAACTAAAAAGAATCAAGTGACTGGTACCAATTGATCGGCAACGAGGTTGTACTCTGGGCAAAGAATTGGGCTACTTAGATAGGCTTATGAACCTCAGATCAGGACGACACCTAGTAAGAGAGAGACAAAGCCTTAGGTCTTCAGAGGCTAGTGTCAATCACACTGCAAGGTCTTGGGCTCAACAGTTGAGTCACCACTCTCATTACCCTAGCTCTGACACCAGTGAATCAGGGATGTCTCAAGGTATGGACAGACCTACGGGAAGTTCAGGTGTGCCCTACTTGTACAGGGTAGAAGGCCCTTACAAAACACAGTTGGAATACCTTAGGACCAACCGATTAGGTGCGAGCATCTATGAGGACGGCCTAGGAAGATCTATGGTCCAGATTAAAAACCCTGACCAATCCATAGGACTAGAGCACCCAGCTGTCAAGTTTGAAAACGGTGCATACCTGGACAAGGAAGGAACCATATACGTAGTCACCAGTCATCCAGATAGGACAGATGAATTTGGAAATGTAATTTCAGAAGCGGACTTAGGTGACTTGGAACAAGGAAACATGGGAGTGGAACCTAGAACCCCTCGAGGTAAATCAGTTCTCACTAGGATTATCACGCCTGAGTGGGTTCCCCAAGACAACAAGTGCATAGATTTGCTTCTCAATCGAGAAACTGACGAAGCCTTTTGGAGGTATAAACCGGATCACCCAACTGATATAGGAACAATCATGATCTATGAGTTTAAGGATCTTGATAGCCCAGGCAGAGTGACCTACTTAGATCACGCTTCTGAGAGGATCTTTGTGGTGACAGACAATGATAGGCATGCTTACACTTGGAAGGGTGAATTCATTTTCCCCCAACCAAGATCAAATGTATCCTATGGTCAACCTGGAGCTGGAACATCCTAGGCTCATGGTATGCAAAGAGACAGAAGTAAAGATAGACCAGAAGTAAGTTTTGCCAATTCAGTGGGCAGAGAAAGAACGAGAACGGAGACGAATAGGGTAGAACCTGAGATGCTTAGAGCCCATAGGAATCAAAGAAATGTAGATGGATTCCCTCTGCCGAGGCCTAGAGAGCACACAAGAACTATGAGACCCACCCAGCTAGTTAAGTCCATGAAGAATTACTTTGACGGCACAGGAGATCCCTATGATCATGTGGCGGAGTTCAAGCAAGTCTTGAGAGCTGAACAAGTTGAGGATCTATTCACGCAGTACAATGCCTTCGGTCTAACCCTTAGGAATACGGCACTTACATGGTTTCAGCCATTGGATGAGCGCCAGTTCAGGAGCATAGACCAACTCTTAGAAGCATTTATTATCGAGTTCTCCAAGAGTGGCATAAGACACAACACCTCCTCACTGATTCACAGCTTCAAACAAACCCCTCAAGAGACTGTGAGACTTGCAGGAAGAAGATTTAGACAATATCTTGAAAGGTGCCCTATTTCAGAGCTACCCACATCTGCTAAACAAGTAGCCTTATTCCTTGACGGATTGTTGAGTCCAAAATTAAGATCCTACGTGTATCTGAAAGACCCTAGGACTATAGAAGAGTGTGTACGTATGTGCATTGACATTGAAGATAACCTAGGAGAAGAGCTAGAGCTGTCCAAAATTTACAAAGATTCAGATAGTGCATCTAGTCAATCTTCCACACAAGCCACATCAATTGAGGAACTTGCCGAAAAAGTAGCTCAGAAATTAGGTGTAACTAGCAAACAAATCCCAAGGTTTGCCCCTGTGAAAAGATGCTATACATGCGGTGGTGACCATATGGCGAATGTCTGCCCTATTATGGCTCAACCCCAAGTAAACCCTAGTAGCCAATACTGCACCATAGAACGGAGATACACCAACCACACCGCGCAAGACTGCCCATACAACAAGCAGGCGGTTAGGCAACCCTACCCTCAGCCCTACCAACAAGGCAGATACCAGAACCCGTACCCTCCACAACCATATGGCAGGCCACAACAAAATTTCCAACCTCAATATCAAAACCAACAAAGGCCTCAGCCTGTGCTAGCACAACAACCCCCAGCCCCAGCTAATGTGATTCCGATAAAGTATACTGCTGCAGAAGAGAACCTGAATAGAGCCATAGTCCCTGTAGCATCCTTGCTTTCTGAAAGTGACCCGAGTGACCATAGCTTTGATTCTACGCATGTTGATAGCCCCTAGGCCTACTACATGCAGTCTCCTGAGCATGGTGAGTCCTATTATAGCGAAGAGACAAACGAACCTAGTTGGGAGTCAGATTACATGAACGTCATGTATGCAAACCCCAACCCTAGGCCTCAATCTAGGCAGGTAAGACCTTCATTCCCAAGAGGACCGTGCTACAGATGCCAAGGAGATCACCTCATTCGTGATTGTCCCTTGCCTCCACCTACACAACCCCAGTCAGTGACGATCCAAGGCTTCTGCCAAGATTGTGGAAAAGAGCATCTCTTACGAGATTGCCCAAAGAACCCCAATAATATGCCAAAAATCACGCCCATCAATGTTATTGAGTTAGTGGTAGATTCCAGCGGAAGTGTGACTTCCACTGCACCCATACAGGTAGTCACGAGAGCTCAAGCAGTGAAGCAAAGCCAAGGGGTAGGCAAGGAAAAGAGCCCAGACACTAGCGATACTGAGAGCCAAAATAAAAAGAGAACAAGAGCTTGGAGAGATAGCCGCGAACGCATGAAAAGGCAATGGGCAAAGAAGATGAGTGAACTTGAGGAAAGTCTACGAGAAACCAAGGCTAAAATCATAGAGATCACATCTCAACCGCACTCTCACACATTCCCACCGCTACCATCCCCATCACCTCCCATCCCTTCACCCTCTAAGACACCCCACGTAACCCACCCACCACCCCAAACAGGATCAGTATTAGCTGATCCCACTCCTGAAGACATAGACATGATGCTTAAAGCATATCAGGCCAGAATCCAAGAAGGGCCAAACGTCACGGATCATGACAAGTGCTATCCTAGAGCTGACCTAGAGATAGAAAGAACCAAACTGTGCGCGAAAATGGTCGCATTGGCTCAGACTATGTTTGAAGCCAGTCCCCTTTTCAATTACTCAGGCTCAGCCAAAACGCAATTACACTTGGATGGATTCCTAGAGAAGTTAGAGAGGATAATTGCAAGATCTGACAAGGAAGAAAAAAATCAAGACAAAGAAAAAGCAAGCAAAAACATGAATCATTCCCAATCGGAAGTTTATGTGGCCAATTCCACTAAACCAGACAGTTTCCCCTCCTTAGAAAGAATAGAGAGGCTAATTGCACAGTCAGAAAAGGAACCTACCCCTCAAAGAAAGGAAAGGGCAAGAGAACGGATAAGCCAGCCTCTTCAGGAAGCCCATGTGCCTCCTCAAGAAGCTTATCTTCCCCCCCAAAAGGCAGATGAGCCCCCCTCGGAAGCTCACGTACCTCCACAGTCTGCCTACATTCCTTCTCAGGGAGTGTATGAGTCTGCTCGGAAGAGTAATAGAATAAGCAATCCTCCCCAAGAAGCTTGTGCTCCAGCCATTTATGCGAGCAAGGAAAGAGCCAACGATAGAACCAGCCCTCCTTCCCAGGTGGCTTATGTGCCCAATTCCACGGAGCCAGACACTTCTTCTTCTATGAATCGGTTTGCACCAGACTTCCTACGAGAGATTCAAGAAGACAAATGGGATAACGAAAGCGAGGTTGCCCCTCCTTTTGAACTTGTGGATGATGCACACGACCAATTCCCACAAGACATCCCATCTATTTACGGGGAACATGAGAGTACTCAGTCTCATGAGAGATTGGACTTTGAGTCTAATTCCATACAGGAGCTACCCCACTTCACAGGTCCATGGGAAGCAAAGTCCACATGTATGAGAGCACCCACAGTCATGGTAAGGAACGACGACTCAGTCATACCTAGGAACACAGAGGTAGTGAAGAACACTAACGTGCAGTGTAATCTCAAGTTAGAAGAGCTACTCAAGGTTAGACCTGAATTATGGAAACATGTAGCCAAACAAGTACCAGAGATAGCAAAATCTCGTTCCCAGGTAGGATCCCATAGGACAGTGCCAGAAATTCCTTTGGATAAGATAGGAGATATGTGTGAAGGTGAAGAAGGGAACACCTATCTTCCCATCACCTACCAGGAATACACCACCAAGGCGATTTTGGACTCAGGTGCAGGAGTTGCAATTGCCACCACCTCCTTATGGAAGCGTTGGGGCAAGCCAGCACTCAGGCCAACGAGGATGAAATTGCAAATGGCCGATGGTCACATAGAGAGACCCTTAGGATTGCTAGAAGGAATAACTCTCACCACTTGTGGTGTCGAGTTTGAGCATAGTTTTGCTATATGTGACTTCAGCAAAAATCATGCCTATGAGATGATTTTGGGAAGACCATTCATGCGACAGTTGCAAGTGGTACAGGATTGGGGAACCAATTCTTTGTACCTGCAGCACTTGGGTGTTACAACCAAAGTTAATCTCAAGGATTACTCTCATAGAGATGCCCCTCCTATCCAGTGGAATCCCATCCATAGAGCCAAAGATGATACAGAATCCGTGCATTCCATAGGGTCAGGATCCTCATGGATGCATGAAGACACCCACTTATGGATGTGCAAAGTAGCAGTAGAGGAAGAGAAGAGAGAGAAAGCCAGAGAGGTAGGTGCAAAAGAAACCCATAGATCAATCCAAGACCCAGCCTATGCACCTGTAGTTTTTCCAGACGAAGAATTTGAGCCTCACGGTTGGGCAGAAATTTTAGCAACAATGGACGTAGCCATCAATGAAGAACAATGGACACCTCACTGTGATGAGGATGGCTATGACATTTCAGTCTTCTCCATAGAGCCAATCATGGGAGAGGCAGTTTTAGAAGAATGCGAACCTAGTCCTGATGCATTTGAGGATGCAAGTGACTCCGATCTAGAGTCAATCATTATGGACCCACCATTTGCATCAGATGAAGAATACTTCCATGAAGTAGAATTTCAACCCCAGAGGCATGGAGAGGTTACAAATGATGTAAGATTAGCAACGCATATGACCCCTAAGGAAGAAGGAAGGAAACGAAAGAAGAGAGAAGCCTTACCAGAAGAGGAAGAATCTTTGTTTGAGGTCCCAGAAAATTTTAAGAAGTATGAGATAGATGACAGGAGGGTCATGATTAGAATGCCCAAACGAGAGGCACAATCAGGAGAGGCCTATGATAACAAAGAAACTACCAAGAAAATCGTAGTGGCCCTAGAAGAAGGAGAGGAGAGATGCACGTACATAGGCCATGACCTGACAGAAGAAGAAGAGCACGAATTGATTGCCTTGCTAAGAGAATACAGAGATGTATTCGCTTGGAGTTACAAGGACTTGAAAGGTGTTGACCCGGACATATGCTCGCACACCATCCCCATGACTTCAGACGCCAAACCCTCTAAGCAAAAGCCTTATACATATAACGATAATTACGCTGCTAAGATCAAAGAAGAGATAGATAGACTGGTTGAAGCTGGATTTATCTATGAAATTGAGCACACCGAATGGGTATCCCCCATCGTTGTGGTGCCCAAGAAGAATGGCAAACTGCGTGTGTGCATTAACTTGAAGAAGGTTAATGCAGCCACAATCCGAGATAACTATCCTCTTCCCATCACAGAACATCTCTTAGAAAGAGTGGCAGGCAAGGAAGTGTACAGCTTCCTTGATGGATTTTCGGGTTACAATCAAGTAGCCATAGCTCCAGAGGATCAGCATAAGACAGCCTTTGCCACAGAATGGGGCATTTTTGCTTTTAGAGTAATGCCATTTGGGCTTACCAATGCACCAGCTACCTTCCAGAGGCTGATGTGCCATGTGTTTAAGGAGTTCCTGAGGAAGAGTTTAGAAGTCTATGTTGATGATCTTTGTGCTCATTCCAACATCAGACAAACCCATATCCCTGAACTCAGACAAATCTTTGACAAATGTAGAGAATATCAAGTCTGCCTGAACCCAGAAAAGTGCGTTTTTATGGTCAGGCAAGGCAAGATTCTAGGACACATAGTGTCAAAGAATGGCATATCTACAGACGAAGAGAAAGTGAGAGCCATCGCAGAGCTACCTAGGCCAAAGAATGTCAAGGAAGTACAAGCTTTCATGGGGCATTGTGGTTATTATCGACGATTTATACACATGTATGCTGTCATAGCAAAGCCCATGTACGGACTTCTGACAAACTTTGAGTGGACGGATGAATGTGAGAATTCCTTCCAAGAGCTTAAACGAAGATTATGTTCAGCACCAATCTTGACCACACCAGATTGGAATAAGCCATTCCATGTTCATGTGGATGCATCCAATTACGCCATTGGATGTGTGCTTGCACAACCTACTGGTGAAGGTAATATGGATCTTCCAATTGCCTATGCCAGTAGACAATTGAATGCGGCTGAACGGAATTACACCACTACGGAGAGAGAAGGATTAGGCATGGTATACGCAGTTAAAAAATTTAGACACTATTTGCTTGCAAATAAGTTTAAATTTTTTACTGACCATCAGGCATTGTTATATCTCGTAAACAAGCCATGCAATACAGGAAGATTAGTAAGATGGTTTCTCTTGCTAATGGAATATGACTTTGAGGTTGTGGTAAGAAAAGGTAGGACTCACTTGAGAGCAGATCATCTCTCTAGGCTCACATCGGGAGAAGCCCCACAAGGAGTGTCAGATGACCTTCCTGATGCTTACTTGTTTAATTTGGAAGTTATACCGCAGTGGGTTAAGCCATTGGTACCAGTATTGACCTACGGGCCTAATCATCCAGTCGTAAACACACGGAATAGAGAGGTTGTAAAAGCCCAGAAGTACCACATCATGGCAGGAAGCATGTACAAGCACACAGATCAAGGGATCTTGGCTTGTTGCGTAGAAGAGGATGAGTACGCTAAATGGTTGCAATTAGCACATGTAGGTGCGTTAGAGCAACACCACTCAAAGCAACGAACGTTGCAGACTCTAAAGAGATTCGGAGTGCATTGGCCAACTATGGAAGCGGATGTCCAAAAGTTGTGCAAGGAATGCCCAATCTGTTGCACTAAACCACCTGTGGAACATGCCACTCTCTATCAAGTATCCATTGTGCCAGATTGGAGTGAACCTCTAGTATCATTCTTGAGGACAAACACATTCCCTCCAGACATGACTCTAGCTAGGAAAAGGAGTTTAGAACAAGAAGCCCAGGATTATTCACTCATTGGTGATAATCTATATAAGCGTGGTAAAGATGGTTACCTGAGGCTATGTGTCCATGAAAGTGAGTATCTTAAGATCTTAGAAACTGCTCACCAAGGTGTAGCAGGAGGACACTTTGGACCGGATCGGGTGATCAAGGCGATATTATTTGCGGGCTTCTGGTGGCCTACCCTTCACATGGATGCACATACCTATGTGAAACGATGTGATGTCTGTCAAAGGACTCAGTATCCTATACGCAAAGATGAGATGCCACTGAAACCTATGATGGGTGGACGTGCATTCTCTAAGTGGGGAATAGACTTCGTAGGTCCTATTAATCCCCCAGCCAAAGGTTCTCATGCGGAATACATCATTGTTGCAACAGATTATCTCACCAAGTGGGTAGAGGTAAAGGCTACGACAAAGAACGATGCTCAAACAACTGCCAAATTCTTGTTTGAGAATGTATTCACGAGATATGGACTACCTATAGAGCTTGTAAGTGATAGAGGCACTCATTTCTTGAATGAAGTAATTGAAAATCTACTCCAAGAATTCTTGGTAATACACAAGAAGTCTGCCCCTTATCACCCTCAAGCTAATGGACAAGCTGAGAGCACTAATAAGATTTTATGCAATGTACTGACGAAATTAGTGAACACTAAACGCTCTGATTGGGACAAACAGCTACACCATGCTGTTTGGGCATACCGAGTGGCCTACAAAACGGTACTCCAAGCCACTCCCTTTCAGATGGTATTTGGCCAAAATGCTGTGCTACCCTTGGACTTCTTGATCCCTACATTGAGAGTAGCACAAGAGCACGAATGGACGGGTCATGAGCTCTCCTCTAGGATCTTTGACCTTGAACGATTAGGAGAAACAAGACTGAGAGCCGCTGCTGGAATATATGCAGCCAAGAAGAGACAGAAGGCATATTTCGATGCCCATGTGAAGGATAAAGGCTTGAAAGCAGGAGATCTAGTCTTAGTCTATACACTAAAACAACACGCGAGGAAGCTAGAAAAGAGAGGCTACGGACCTATGATCATCAATAGGATCTCCACGAGTGGAGCAGTACAATTAGCCACGCTAGAAGGTGATATCCTCCCAAACTATATTAGCGGTTGTAGAGTCAAGTTGTATCAGGAACCCCTCACGGAGAAAATGCTCAGCCGACTCAACACTGCTAAGAAACGCAAAGAGGAAGAAAAGCGCATTCGAGAAGAGGCTCAAGCTGAAGCTTTAGAACGCATCAGAAGGATGAAGTTACGAAGACAAGGCCGAGATCAGACCAGAACAGTTGACCATGCAGATCAAGGATATCCCATGGCCATGTGTGAAGTTGCAGGAACAAGCTCGAATAGAATAATTGATAGACGTCCTTTCATAACCATAGACATAGGACAAGGAAAGAGTGCAAGGACCGTAAGAGCCTTGATTGACTCAGGTGCTGCCACTAGCGCTGTTAAGTTGTCTTACTGTCGAGAGTTACAGTTAACTGTCCATCCGGTGGAAGCATATCTCATAGGATTGGGAGGCGTGGAAACCCCTTGCATGGGCGAGGTGGAACTTCCCCTCTACATTCACGATGAGACAATGACCGTTAAAGTACTAGTGTGTCAAGATGAGGATCTCACTGAACCTCTCGTCTTGGGTCAGGATTGGATCTATGACCAAGCAGTCAATTTAAACCTAAGAAGTGGACTTCTCCAGGTTTGGGTCAATCATAGTCGAGTTACAGTAGAATTAGACAAGGGAGCACTCAAGGAATTAGGAAAGGCACAGACTCCTGGTCCTTCCAGGGGTACACATGAAGATGACCATGCTGTTCTTGTTCAAAACCCTGTATTGCAGAGGAATGATAATTGCAAAAAAGGAGTCAAGGATGCAACGGAACTCCCTTCTTTTCCAAAGGCCAGAAGGAGGCAGCAACCAAAGGCGGATCACAGGCAGAAGAAGCAAAGTACTACCTATGTCCGAGATCAAAAGTACCTGCGCAGCAGAATGTCCCAGAAAATCAACCAGGTGTGGGTGCGGAAAGGCGAACGACCGGCTGCACCACCGTCCACTACACGGACAAGGCCTCTTATTAGTAACCAACAACACAACGCTAATAAGAAGTCTTTCAGAAATTCTTCCGCTAAAGTAAAATCTATCTGGGTGCCCAAGAAGTCGATGAAGGCAGGCCCACAATCAAGACAAATTTGGGTGCCTAAGGCTTGCTTGAGGGCATAAGTTGTTATGCCAAGGCCACAACCTATTCAGCATAACTCGACTACGAGAACAACCAGTATTCCCTCGTTCTCAACACTCAGGAACACACCAAGACCCAAGAGCATGCATGTAATCACTTATAAGTGGGTCCCTAAAAGGCCCCATGCCCAAACCACGGCACCGAGACAGCTCTCTAGAGTCTCTACGAAACCGAAAGCAACGCCCATTCACTGCATTTGGCAGTCTAAGACCTGTAATAAACCCCCCAACCCCAATTTGTAAATTCACCCCACTTACTAACGGCATTAGTCTCCTAGGAATACACAGACATTAACTACACTCACTGTCTTCGTGCACTTACTAACCACTAACTCACCATCTACCTCATGTTAATGTTGTAACGGGGACAACAACGGATTTATTCTGTCCATTACGATGTTAACACATGATTCTATATTCTCACAGAATCAGAAGGCAAGAAGAGAAATGGCAGATGCGACAGGTTCAGGCTCACAAGTAGGGATACTTACTGCAGGAATTGATGTGGATAGCCTACCTGTGGACGTGCCCCCGACTGAACGACCAGTGGAGATGCAACACCTTCAGCAATTCTCGGTGCCAGATCCACCTACAGGAATCACGGAAAGAGTCCATGCCAATTCTCATTGGTTCAATGGCATGCCCGGTCCATTAGGAGAGGCCAAGTATATCTGGGAGTCTAAATGCGAGTATGACAGATCATGGGTGCGATTCCAATTTTTCTCCAAGGAGTTCGAGACTTTACAAAACACCGAAGATCTCCAGACCATATGGCAACGAGCAGGGTTAGCGGAATATTTTGAAGCCCCACTACCTAAACCCGACCTCCTCCGATGTTACTATCTGGTCTCCACATTACAAGCTCATGAAGATAAGGACCAACCCGGATCATTTGTTCTCCCCTCATTGCTGGGCAACAACGAGTTGAAGAGGTTTGAACTTACTGCGGAGCTGGTGAGTGATGCTTTAAATATGCATGGCACGCATGTACCCTCAGAAAAGGATGCTCTCGTTCCCACCAACATGAAGGACAGGAAACTAGTGAAGCTGAAAGACATGGCAGCACTCACCCCAAATGTGTCCATCCCTCTCCGCATGTGCATGCAACATTTCGCCTTCCCCGGCCAAGACCGATTCACGCAACCACACAAGAAGATCTGGTTTGCTCTCTACTTGGCGGAAGCAGGTGCGTTACCTATTAAGCTACCAGTGTGGATTATAGATCAGCTGTATGAAGCAAACAAACGGGCTTCTAGGAAATTAGTGGTGAATGGATGCTGTGCAATCACACGCATCATTTACCGATGCTTGGCATATGATGTCCCCATTGAGCGTGCCTTAACTTGGGCACAATTACAAATGTTTAAAAGGCTCAAGACGTCCACACATCAGTCCAAGCGCATGAGGGGCGCGATCCCTTGTGTCCAGACAAGGGAAGTCCTGACTACTCCTGAGGCATCACCATTAAGAGAGGGCACTGTACCTCCCTTTACCATTAGGATACCCAGGTCGGAATCTGACACTACGACACAACCTACCCCATCGGCTCCTCCTGTTACACCTGAATTCGAATTTGCTGCCACTGGAGAGGCTGAAGGACTGGACCCCCAGGATTTCGAAGCATTCCTACAAAGTACACAATTCTCTGATGTGGAGTTCTATTCAGAGGCAGAGGAGCAGGGCACATCCTCACGAAGAAGAAGAAAGTCTACAGACGGTAGACATGTCCATTGGAGTGACGCTCAGCAAAGTCAACAACACGGACACCCGGAAGAAGAAGAAGCATATGAAGAAGAGACCACTGAAGCCCCAGCATATACAGCAGAACTCCGAAGGCTGTATCAGATTATGGAAAGAGTGCGATCGCAGCAGTTACTCAGTGAACAGAGCAGCAGAGTACTTATGACTCAGTTGTTGGAAGAAGCGGGAGTTGACTCAGAGTACAGGGAAGGTCTCTTATTGATGGCAGAAACATATGGAGTTGTAGAAGCTGTGCGCACTGCCATTCAGAGGCCTTCAGTTCAATATGACCCACGAAGGTTCCAGACACGACCTCGCTCAAGTAAAAACATCCAAATTCCCGTTACAGTTGCAGAAGAGCCAACTACTACACCAACCTCCCAAACAGCTAGTCAACAGCACCCCGCCACCCATGAGGAGTCCACCGAACCACTACCATCCACTCCCCCACCATCACCTCCTAGAAGAGAAACAATGGAAACCACATCGACTGCTCAACCCATCGACCCCACCTTCACCTTCCGTACTCCCATCTCCAGTGCCACCCTATTCTCTACCACTGATAATCCAATCTTCGAAGAAAACCCCAACACTACACAATCCGCTGAACCCCTCCTAGAGCCTGCCCTAGGGCAACCATCCCCAACGCCCTCAGCCACGGGTCATCCTGACCCCAGATCCACATTCATGGGCTTCCCTACTACCACGCAATCCTTTCCACCCTTCTCAAATTTACGACCCCAACCCCCGATATCCCTTTCTCCATTTCTACAATCCCTCCAGGACATCTTTGCTAGAGCTTTTCAACCAGGCTCTCAACCATTCCCTGCCTTTTCAGCTCCCCACCCCACTTCGCATCTATTCACCACTTCCACACACACACCACCTACCATACCAATGTATATGGCAGACCCCACACCCACATCCACTCCTGAAGGTATGGACATTTCACCACCCACGGCACCTCCACCCACGGTTTCACCTCCTCCCGTTCCCCCTCCACCAATTTCACCCACACACACAACTTCAGTAGACACATCATTCACTGTCTCCCTTCCCCAATTCCCTTCCCATGCATCTTCCACGGTAAACACCCCCCACTCATCTATAGGTAATGCACTGGACACCATGATGGCTTGTATATCAAATTTAAGAACAGATTACATTCAGCTCCAGCAACAAAACGAACGCCTGCAAGAGCACTCAGCGACACTACAGCACCGCCTTGCGACACTAGAAGAGGAGAACGCTCGCCTCCACACACAGTTCCAAACCCTCCAAGAAGCCCATAATATATTGGAGGTACAGCTACAGAACGTAGATCAGGAAGCGGTGCAGGTGGTAGAAGGTCACCTACGGACACAGCTGGAACGCAACTCAAAACTTCAGCGAAATATGGCGCTACTTAAACGCCATCTTGCGGCTGCTCAGGAAGAGAACAGACGTCTGCAAATACAAAATCAAGAGAACCTGGAGGCAGCTATTGAGAGCACACCGGGGGCACCCATCAGCCCATCCAAGTTTCAAGCAGTGACCCCCGATAATATCAAGATTATATTGGAAGATTATGCCATGCTGCTCGAAGCACATGATAAGCTATCGGAGGAGCTAGGACAACTGAAGCAGGAACACCAACAAGGACCAACAGCTGCCCCTCCAACCACCCCCTCTGCGGCTTCGCTTCTCAACGCAGAGGCCATAAAAGATCTCCAGGAACAGGTAACTGAATTGCAAACACGCCTACTACAATATGAGAGACCATCTTCCCCTCCGGAGGCTCCCACGGACGAAGAAGTTGTGCAAATTCCTGTGGAACAAACGTTTGATGAAGAATATGATCCGCAACCATTCCCAGGAGGCCAACAAACAGAAGAAGCGCAGGACACGTTCGAGGCACCACGGCCGCCATGGTTACGACAAGTGGAGGAAATAGGGACTTCGCATGAAGAGCGCACCGTAGTGCAAAATCAGGCCATGAGGGTCATCGAGGAGACTGTGTTACAATCAGCTTACTTCAAGAACTTGTCATCGAGACGCCTGATTCTCTCATCGGAACTCCAATACAGGCCGTATTATATTATCTTGGCTGATTATAATGCAGAAATACAAAGAGTCACGGGTCAGATTCCTACTTTCGCGACCCAATTTCAACCCGAAGACCTTCCTCCAGAGGTGCGAAAAGGCAAGATTCGTCAACCAACATGGCGGCAGAAACTTTTAGAGACCTATCCAGAAATGCTACGCACATGGAACAACGCGCCGTTGCACCTCCTGTACAACCCATGCTACGGTCCAGTCCCCCGCCGCAGGTCGTGGAAGGCATTTAATATCAAGGTACAGAACAATGCGCAATGCAAAGAATGGCTGAACTACCCGTACATCGCGCCACCACAAGGACCACCATCGGTAGCATATATGATGGGGACCATTCGCCACTGGATGCCGCGCTTGAAGCCCATGCAAGATGTAGCAGCGCAAATGATGCTTAAAATCTTAGATATGATGCAAGTAGTGCTGAAGACCTTTAGAAATGCAGCCGCACCACAGGTACGTCTTCCGGGGTTTAGCAATGGAAATTACGACTTGGTGTATGACATGAGCACCACCCCCAGTATCCGTGTGGCTTACGCTTGGCATGCACGCATCAAGTACCTCCCCGCCTGCTACAAACAGACCTTCGAAGAAATGTTCAGATCAGGTTTCTGGGAGTATCACTCGGAGATTTTCGCACCAAAGCCGACACATCTGCTTCAACTGTTTGCCTGTGAACAAGCAATGTATTCAGAGTACTACACCACCCCGCAACCAGAGACCCCCGGTGCAATAAATTGGGAGGCATTGGAAGCCGATCTAGCAAGAGGCTTAAGGATAGGAGAACATGAACTGGCCACCAATGTCATCCAATATTACATCGACCACCCGCGAGAACAAAGGTCTGTCAGGGGCGACAGACGCTAGGAAGGGGGGAGTGTTGGCACACAAAGCAACAGAGGAATCATGCACAATACGGCAACAAGGCCAGATCATTTTTCCCCATGGGTTATGTACAACTCAAGTGATTTTAATCACTACACAAACATTGTAAATCCCGTTTTTGGTAGAATAGACTCCATTTTGTGCAAGCCGAGGAGTCCTCGAGCTTGAGGAGTATTAGAAGTACCATCGTACCAAATTTCATAATTTTTGGACTTCGTTTGAGCCCTCAAATAAGCCCTGGAACCTAATTTTTAACTAGGCCGGACACTAGGTCTGGACAGGGCCAAAGCTAGTCAAAAACTATAAAAAGAGCTAGAGAGCTCATTTTTGAGGTTAGATTGTAATTGAAACGAACTTGTAAGAGCTATTGAAAGTAATCTAAAGAACTCCATTGATTCTCTCTCTTTGTCTTGCCGTGTGTGCGCGTGTGTGTGTATGTGTGTGCATGCTTGTGTGCTTCTCACTCACGCACTTGTGCCGCCACTTGCTCGAGGTCTTCATACCATCCTCACGTCTTCCCGGATTGACATTAAAGGAGGTGCTACTCAACCCTGAGCTACAAATGTGGATTCAGAAAGCACACATAAACCAATGGAACACTCATTTGAATGCGAATGGAACGTGGCAAATACTCAAGAGATTTGGCATATATTGGCCAACCATGCAACGAGATGCACATAATTATGTGTCAACCTGTCAAACCTGTCAAGAACAAACCCCAGATGAGAACTCTACATTATGCTATTCTACAATAGCACCAAGGTGGAGTAGGCCTCTAGTAAAGTTCTTGAAAACTCGAGAGTACCCTGATGGAGCTACCTTAGCAAGGAAACGTGCTCTTGAAGAACAGAGTAAGGATTATGCCATCATAGGAAAACAACTCTTTAAACGCGGAAAAGATAACCAACTAAGAATGTGCATTCATGAAAACGAATATCTCTCTGTCTTAGAAATGGCACACGCAGGAGCTGCGGGAGGACATTTCTCAGCAGACAGAACGGTCAAGATGATTCTCTTTGCAAGCTTGTGGTGGCCAACTCTACATATGGATGCGGAGACATATGTGAGAAGCTGCGAAACATGCCAGAGAGCGAAATATCCCATTCAAAGAGACGACATGCCTTTAAGACCCATGGTTTGTGCAAGAGCATTTACCAAGTGGGGGATTGACTTCATAGGACCTATCAATCCACCGGCCAAAGGATCACATGCGGAGTACATCATAGTGGCCACCGACTACTTAATCAAGTGGGTAGAAGCAAAAGCCACTAGAAAGAATGATGCTCAAACCACAGCAAAATTTCTCTTTGAGCACATTTTCACACGCTTTGGACTACCGATTGAGATAGTGAGTGATCGAGGAACGCATTTCCTAAACGAGGTCATTGAGTCGCTAATGAATGACTTTCTTGTGATTCATAAAAAATCAGCCCCATACCACCCTCAAGCTAACGGACAAGCTGAAAGTTCCAACAAGGTACTATGTACTGTATTGACAAAGATTGTCAATAAGGGAAGGTCAGATTGGGACAAACAATTACATCACGCAGTTTGGGCCTTCCGAGTGGCATATAAAACGGCCATTGGAACTACACCTTTCAACCTAGTGTATGGGCAGAATGCAATTTTGCCAATTGACTTCTTAGTCCCTACATTGAAAGTGGCCCAGCAATATGAGTGGAACGGTCATGAATTGTCTCAGCAATTAGATCAAATTGAAAAGCTGCACGAGACTAGATTGCAAGATAACCTTACCTTTACATATGGGGAACAACACTATGGAGCAGAGACTCTTAGTGTGTCAGGATCAGGATCTGCTTGAAGATGTTGTGTTGGGTCAAGATTGGATCTATGAATATGAGGTAACCATTCAATTGGCTTTAGGATACATCTCTGCCAGAATAGGACATCGTGAGGTATTTAGTTTGCTAGACGAACGACCACTCAAAGCCACTAATATAGAGCCAGAAGTTCATTCCAATGAACAAAGTCATGATTGTATGTTCACTAGCACTATAGAAACCCCATCGTCAAGTACTTCATGTGAGAATACCGTGAGTTTTGTGTGCATTCCATCTTTGAGTATAGAGAGTCACAAGAGTGCACAGAAACATGAAATCAAGCCCAGGGAAACACAATGCACAAGAGAGAATACTCCATTGCAAGAATTAAAGTCTACACCTATGAAAGTATACCCTATTCCACATTCTACATTAGCTTGGATAAGGAAGGATCAAAGGAAGGCATATCTTCAGCAACAGAAAAGTCTTCGACATCAGCATGTCAAATCGAGTAAGAAGACAAAGAATTTCGAACACTTCGGTCAACCACGACTCACTAGCATATGGATCCCAAAGAAACTGATAACTGCACAAACTGATCGAACACAAATATGGATCCCAAAGTCATGTACTCCAAGGACGACCATCCCAAACAAGGAACATCCTCTGAAGGGCAATCACCATCAACACGGTCAACAGGCACACCAGCCGAGAAAGAAGACCTATTGGAGAAAGAAGGAATCTACAGATGCAATACAAACCAACTTGAGATTCCCAAAATAGAATAAGCAGACGTACTACCGAAGAAGAACCACATTCATCAAAGAGGTGGAGAATACAGTACATTCCATCCAAGTGAAGCAAATTTGGGTGCCGAAAGACAAGACGAGCTGCATACATCAAGAAACTACTTCCAATTGCACACATGAGGAGTTATCAGGACCAAAAGTATGCATGATAGGGCCACATTACAAGGCCAAGCATTCGGCACGTCTTTCTTCTACTTCCAGATAGTCACGCACATTTTCCCTTTGGAAATAGGAGAGCACTTGTACATACATAAAAAAAATATACTCCAAAAAATTTACTAACCGCTTCGGCTATGGACTAACATTTATGTTTTCTTTTCAACAAAAAAATATAAAAATACAAAAAAAAAAATTCCAGGTATTACCTTTTTCACACCCACGGGAAAGGGACGGCACCATGCACTCGGAGCAACATCGAATTATTAATCAACATTTGGAGGAGGATTTCTGAAAAAAAACATATGGATACTAACTCATACTCTATATTGAGTGCAGATGGCTTCCACTGATTCCGAATCCACACAGCAAGAAGAGGTGCAACTTCTTCCGATGGAATCAGTAACAAAAGCAAGAGGTCACTGGTTCAGGGACGATCAACCAGTGGCGGAGCTAATTTTCATGGCTACCATCAAAATCATGGACACGGATCATTACTTCCCTATCATGTCCCAAGATTTCAAGACAATAATACAAGGCCTACCTCATATTGAGGACGTGTGGACACAAGCGGGCATAGAGGCATTCCTCAAGTTACCTATATATGTACCAGATTTTCAGAGGTGTACACAGGTAATGAACACCATGCAGCCTGCTGCAACAAAGATCTCAGTCCCAGAAGCGCAAGTATTGGATAAAGTCGGGACATGGAAGACCATACAATTCACACATGAATTGATTAATAAAGCTTTTGGATGGAATCAAGCAGGCACTACTAGTGTGAAGGAAGAATGCCATGATCCAAAGAAGAGATCATTCTTGGAAATCAATAGAATTGACATAGAGGATGCTGTACGGCTGGTGCATCAACATTTTTGTTTTCCCAGCATGCACAGGTATACAGCCCCACAAAAAATTGTAGTCCAACTACTATCGCATGCCATGAGACAGATAGGCAATAAAGTGAATCTAACAGGGTATGTACAAGAACGATTGTTTGAAGCCCAAAAGAAATGGGGCCAGAAGAAATTTTTGAATGGCAGTTCAGCTTTGACATTGCTGATATATGAAGCTTTGGACATGAAGAATTGTTTAAGGGAGATGCCAACCTCAGAAGGGCTGGCTACATATGTGAAATCCGCCACAATTCCCAAAAAGAAGAAAATCACTACAGGTATTGAGGAGGCAGGGACAAGTTCTCAGCCAAGAATGAGAGGCACAAAAAGACTAAGAGAAGTCAAGCCAGATGAAGAAGGAGGACCTATATCAAAAAGAGTCCATGTACTTCCAAAGGTGACCCTTGCAGGACAGAAACAAATCACGGAGGAAGAATTGACTAAAGCACTCGAAGAGACGCATAAATATACGGAGGGACAAATCAACTTACCTGTGCAAGGTCATCATTACCAGCAGTCACAACAGGAGTCAAAAACAAAAAGAAGACTCACTAAAGTTCACCGATACCGTGAAATCGGATTAGACAATTCCAGCTCATCAACTCAGGACAAAGAAGAAAAGGACACATCATTGTTGGATGTGGATATTCGGAGCGAATCCAAAGATGATGGGCAATGGACCAAATTAAATGAAGTGGATTATGGTGAAGAACCAGAAGGCCTCAAGCCGATAGATCAAGAAATAAAAGTGAACCAGAAAACCACAAGCACAAAGACAGATGAGGAAATTTCCAAAAAGGAGAATGAAGATCAGGATATAGAAACGGAAGAACCATTCACACCAATCAGGGTTGTAGCAGAACCTTCCCCAATGGATGTCACGTTTCAGGGGAGTGCTACTAAAAAGAATGAAGCAAAAGGAGATGGTGAGGAACCCAAGATACAACTACAAGTTAGACAACCGCATAACGAGACACTCCAGGTGGCAGAAGGCAAAGATGTGCAAACGGGAGAGACTCCTGAAATAGCAAAGACATGGCTGAATGTAGACATAGCTCAGCTCAAACCTGTTGTGCAAGATATGATTCGAACGGCTCTAGATACACAACAATTAATGCTTGATGCTGATGAAGATTACGACCAAGCCATGCGAGACAAGAAGGAACTGGAAAGAGCAGGTAAGCATCTTTCTGAAGAACTGTCCAAGGTGCAAGCACAAGCTCTGACAAAAGAAAAGGAACTTCAAGAGGCCAAATCACTAAACTACATGCTAGAGCGGGAGCAGACAAAATTGAAAGACCAAGTCCAGGAATTAACAAAGAAATTAGAGATGAGTGAGACTGAAAAGACACGTCTTCAAACACGCAGTAAAATCTTAGAGTCTCAGCTCAAGGCCAGTATGGAGGAAGCTGACAACATGCGACAACGAAATAAAGAATTAACGACAGCTCTTATTAGTGATCAACCATTGGCAATTGCTGATGACCCACAAAGAAATGTCAAAAACCTGGAAGAGCAGATCACTAAATTACAAGACCAGCTCAGACAGGAGCAAGATGTCATAACAGATTGGGAAAAGAGGTATATGGAGGACACAGCGGCCCTCAGAATGAAATGGAAAAAAGCAGAAAATAACTACCTGCGACAGTGCAAGGAAGACACAGAGCACATGAACATTGTGGCCCAAGAATTAATGAAACATCAAGCAACTATTGCTAAGGCCGAAGAGGAAAACAAACAAAAAGATGATTTAATCAAACAGCTTCAGGAGCAATTAGAGCAGCGAGCACAACAAGGGACACCAGTAGTTCCGCCAGGGACCTCGGCTACTGTGGAGGAAGAGGTACGCCCTCTCTCTCCCCCCTTGTATCATTCACCAATAAGGGCGGAAAAGGAGGTTCCATTAGAACCTAACACACGAAAAATTGCAGAACTGAGCAGAACAGAAAGGGCACTACTGGTGTCCCAGCTTACTGCGGAATTTGAAGATCAAATCATCAATCTAATGAAAGAGGCTCAAATCGACAGCAAGCAACTTGAGCAAATACTAAGGCCATTCAATGTACCATACGGGCTTTTGAAGGAACAAACTAGGCAATACATAAAGCATACGACAAATAAGGAACCTGATCACAATCTCCATTTTTGGTATGATACTTTTAACTATACTCAAGTAGAGTTTGAGGCAGCAGATCCAATTTGGAGAAGAAAGCTGTTGGAAAAGCACCCTACACTACGGGTACAGTGGGAAGCATCCCCGTATGAGCTTCAAGTAAACCCATCATTTTGCCCACTACCCCGTCGAAGAGCATGGATACAATTTTGGGAAGGCCAGCGACAAGGTAGTATTAATAACCAATGGCTAAATTATCCGCTATTACCTAGTCCACCACACAACTACTTACCGACAGAGGAATACATGGTCAAAACCATGGAATTTTGGATTGCAAGATATGCTACTGTCCCAGACCTAGCAGTAAAAATGACAAATACAATATTTAGCATGTTCCTTACAGTAATTAAAGTGTTCCAACATGCACAGTATACATTTTTGAATTTCATCGGCATTACGCAGGGATCGGAGGCTTTAATTTTTGATTTATCTACTATTCCCAGCCGGTTAACAATTCTGGCATATTTTTCTCGTCTCATGTTTCTGCCATCGACATATATGCAGACATTTGAAGAAGCATTCTTTACGGGCTTCTTTGAAATGGATTCAGAGATTTTTATTAAAATGACCTCCAATTTGAATGCACGACTGGTGGCCTACGAGATAAGTTTCTTTGCTGACCATAGACAGGCACCAGAGGACGGAGTGAAGTCTCGGCAATGGAAGGAGTTCATGCTATGTCACGCTAATCTGCTAAATCAAAGAGAGCAACAAGCCATTCAAACCTATACACGTCGCCACAAAAAGCCTGTCGGGGACGACAGAGTCCAGGAGGGGGGCAGTGTGGAGGGAGAATCGAGTAAGAAGAAGAAAAAAAGAAAACAACGAAAGAAGCAGCTTCACTAAAAAACAATATCTGAAGATATATCTCTGCAAGAAGCCCCGCAGGGGCGCAACACCCATCTCTGCACAGAGCCCCGC
Source organism: Ceratopteris richardii (assembly GCA_020310875.1). Taxonomy (NCBI): domain Eukaryota; kingdom Viridiplantae; phylum Streptophyta; class Polypodiopsida; order Polypodiales; family Pteridaceae; genus Ceratopteris; species Ceratopteris richardii. Next base: position 2,592,056 of record CM035420.1, read on the forward strand.
AGGGGTGCACACACCAAGGAAAAGCACGCAGCTGGAAGAAGGAATCAGGGCCAACAAGTATCACATATGTGGATGCTTCAACCTCTTGAGTTGCAGAGGTTTCAGATCAAGGCTTACGAGCTACATCCGCATATGTGCACTAATGGCGTGCGTGGCAAACCGAATCGCACACATCAAAGAAAGGACGTAACCCACATGGGTGCTTCAACCTCTTGATCCATGGAAGGTCCAGATCGAAGACTGAAGCACCACATCCTCAGACCTTCCACTGGTGGTGTGCGTGGCAACCCAGAATTAAGGAACCTATAGGTGAATTAGACTGCAGAATATCAGGTAGTCAGTCTAACTCCAAGGGTTGCGGGCGAGCAAGGCAAATACATCAGGCCCAGAGAACGTAAAACAAGAAGTAAGAAGAGGCCGTCAAAACTGAACACCTGTTTTATAAACAGGTAACAATGAGCAAAGGTTGCGTGCAGTGAAAAGAAAGTGAATAACACAGCAAGGTCCGATGTGTGCAACCAGGACAAATCAGAGCGCCTCTAAAACGTAATGCAAGATCAAGAATCAGGCAACACAGGCCACTGGACGCGTGTGCGAAGCAAAGTCTGTCAAGGGACGACAGAGACGAAGAGGGGGAGAGTGTTGCAGAGCCAAAGAGCGCACAAAGCAGAGAAAAAGATGGGCCCCAAAATTTTTCTGATTTGGACTACACATTTTTGTATCATATTCATTCTTGTAATATATTTCCCCTTGTCAAGGCACTAGAGGAGTCCTCTAGATGCATCCCCACAGAAAAGTAGAGAATACCCATGTACAATAGTAGGAAATTAGCCTCTTAGTGAATAAAGTGCCGGTCACTTGTGTGAAAGGACCATTTTTAGGGCACTAGTATATAAGTCAAATGTGACTCTTTGTAAAGGACTTTTTTGCCATTGTGAGAATAGGGAGCACAGAAATTCGAATTTGTGTCTTCTTCCCTCCTTATCTTCTTCTTCGCGAGCTTGTATGCGTGTGTATTGCTTGGAAAGAGTGCTTGTGAGTGTTGTCTATCCTTGAGAGTGTTTCCTTGCTGTAGGAAAGGTGTGTGCGAAGTGTAGGAAGTGCTGAAGTGTAGGAAAGTATTCCCGCGACTCAGTATTTCGCTCATAACTTGAAGTAGGAGCGTCGGATTTGAGTGAAACCACTGCCATTGGATGCGTCTTCTCGAGAGCTTCGAAACGCATATGCTATTCACTATATTTGGAGTTCGGAACAGGGAGAAACGTCCAAAATACCGACGGCTGCTGCACCAAGTATCGTTTCGCCTTGACCAACAGTTGGAGCTTGGTTGGATAAGTCTTTGCCTCATTTACATTCTTTGAGTAGTTCACATGCATTGACCATTACATGATTGCATGTCTTCATACACTCGGCTAGGTTTGTATACTCTTTGGATTGATAATTAAAAGCGTGTATCCCCACTATATGCACTTGTGAGGGGATTGAGGTATAGTCTCTTTCTCCGCAAGTCCCTAAGTTGATGCTTAGGTCAACACTAAATGGAAAGGAAACTTGAGAAACCTGGTGTGAACATAATAATCCATGTATACAAAAACAAGTAACTTCTCATGATTGTCAACATGTCAAGATGGGTATTCAATTATCTTTGTTTATGATTGTTGTTACATTGTCAGGTATTGTTGTACTTGATGCTCTTAAAAGTACGTAGTAAAAAATATAAAAACAGAAAAGCGATGCACAATAAAATAATGGAGATTGAATGATAAACGCCATCCTTACAAATCATTTATAGCAGAAAATCAAAACATTCTCACAAATGCTAGTAAATCATCAATCTTCTTTGACAGATCAAGCATCCATCAATCTCTACGCTTGATCAGAGCTTAGCTAGAATATCGCGCATCATTGGCAATTCATAAGGCTTCTGCCCTGTTGAACTAACAGAGATGTCCCTTCGAGAGTATCCGCGCCAAAAATAAGCATGAGTTTGGCCTCCCTTTCAGTGGCTTTCTGCGCCAGATTAGAACATGGAATTGGCCTCCTCTCTCTGCAGTTCTCTGTCTTTCCCTCTCTCTAAATCAACGTCGCCATAGAAAACCGATGTTCTTGTTTCTCTCACTCTATAGTTGTCAAGCGATGACAGTAGCCGGCAGAATCTCAATCCCTCTACACTTTTCTCCAGCATGCGCAAAACGTTTATTCTCTCTCTGCTATATGCGTGCACTATCTCAGTCAGAGCCGTCGGATGTCAAAAAGTCATCAGCTCCCTCTCTCTACTGTGTAGCGTGGATTGTTCCACAGCCTTGAGGTGCATCTACTCAGCAACACGTAGTGCATGTATGTATGAGCTCTGATGCTCAGAGCAGTCATGGCCAAAGTTCATGTTATGGTACATCACGGGCGTCACCAGATCCTCTCTCTAATATTCTCTCAACTTCTCTCTCAGACTCTACGCCCGAACAGCGCGGCCCAGTGCCCAGGCGACTCTCTCTGTCCCAGTCAGCACGCGGATCTCTCTCTACGACTGTCTAACAGCTCCTTTGCGAGGATAGAAGCAAGTCTACCAAGCATATGGTGACGCGCATCAACGACCACCACGCGGGCGCAGATTCCCGATCCAGTCACCAAGGATTTATGGGCAGGCAGCCAGAAAGGCAATTTTGTTGCACTTTCATGCATCGAAAACAGTCGTCTGTCTCGTTTACTACCCGAAACTCTCAGAAGATGATGGGCTCATCAGATAATGGAAGCTTCACAAAAATGTGGGAATCCCAAGTAGTTTCTAAAGAGGGTCATCATAGCTACTCGATTATCAAGACAGGTTGACGTAGGCCCACACTCACACACTTTCACACAGAAAAACGGAGGTGGAACCTTCAACGTACACATGCTCTCCCTCTCTCTAATGTATATCTCTCCACATGGCATTCTGACCTCTCTCAATAGAATTCAGAAGGAGGTAAGAAGGAGGAAAAATTACCTGCAAAGAAACATTAGGAAAAACTTGAGCTCAACACACATTTAAATACATACACAAGTCCTTCCTAATCCACTCTTTTGGTTTTAACTTTTAATCTACAACCACACTTTAATCTCCTTACTTTCACCACACTTTAAATTGACTTTTAACTACTTTAATTACACTTAATTTCTACTCCTCTCTTTTCATCTTCACTAATTCTCTCCACTCTTTCTCTTAACCAAGTTTTTCACTTTAAGTGCATCTTCCTTTCAGACCACTCCTTAATTCACTTTAATTCCACATTACTCACATACCATTCTTTTTTTCTAGCATCCATATAGACCACTAGTTATTTATCCACTTCATTTTCTTTTTAATTCTATTTACCCTAAATTTCTTAATTAAATAAATTAGGTAAGTTAAGCTTAGGATAAGAATTTAATTAATTAGAACCTTAATATTTAAATTCACACACATGATTAAATTAATTAAATAAATCATATTTTAATTTTTAATACATAAATGTTCATTTTAAAGATTAATTTAATTAAATATCGATTATTTTAACCCTTAACATTCAATAAAACCCTTGAAAACCTACAAGAAACCCTTTGGAAACCCTTGAAACTCATCATTAGTCCATTGACATTGACATAAACCCTAACAGTAACCCATTATAATCTTTTGACACCCTTCAAATTAACCCAACTAACATAAAATCATATGAACTTAGAAAACCCTAGGGTTAAATACCCATGAATCTTGCATGTATAAATATAAAATACTCATTAAATGAGTAATTAGGGTAAACCCTAATATGAACATATATCTTGCTTCATTCTTCATATCTGAAAACACTTTCAAAAATACTTAATTCAATCCAGAACAACTAATCAACAGTGATATAAAAGGTTAGAATTCACCAATTAAGTTAATTTTATTTTATCTGGTCATCAACTAGAAAGTTGAAAACTTTCCGACATTCGCCCCGACCAAACCTGCACATCGTCCTCGATGGGCCAACCCTGCAGATCATAGAAGGCAATATCAAATTCTTTTGAAACTTATTCATGACTCAAATTCAAATTGCCTGTATATAAAAATGCTTCTATCATTAGTACATCTTCAAATAGCAAAGAAAACTTTATAAAATTATGTAAACTTGAATTTAAACCATTTCGTTCAATGCATGAATTGGAAACAGGTTTTAGAAGGAAACTATAGAAGTCATTCAAATAATATTCGTACTAACTCTTCTATTAACTCTGTTCATAAGTAAAGCATATGTTATATAGGCCTTCTATCCTCATCTCCTAACCATTTGCCATTAAGATACAAAAAACTAACTCCCCTCTAGCATACATCCGCCTTATATAGCCCGCTTTTCAAATCAGAAGTGATTTCGAGACCACAACTAATTTATTTGATTTTTCTTTTATCTCAATTCTTTTATCATAATTTTTCCTTTTTGTCATTGTTCATTTTTTTCATATACAGCAACCATTAATGTACTGCTTTCAATTTTTCTTCACAACTTTTTTGATGAAGGGGAAAGGCTTAACCCCTAATCAGAGCAAAGGATCTAGAGGTAAGCTAAAGCAGGAACTAGGATCTCTTTAGCTAAATGGGTCAGATTAAAGGAAGCTTACCTATATAAAACAAGTCTACTTCTACTAGGAGTTGCAAGTTAAGGGTTCCTTCAACTATTCATATGACAGCCATAGGTCTCTAATCCCTATCTTCACTTCAAGCACATCCCTACTTCAGTGTAGATTCTACTTTTCATAATTTTAAGAAGTTTCTTAACCTAGCTGAAGAATGTACATTTCTAATTATGATAATGCATGAACTTTCATAATAAATTAAAACATAAATCCGGTTTAGAACTTTATCACCTGATCTATATTAACTCCATCTTTAGCATCGCCTTTCATCCAAATATTGCTTTGATTGCTTAAATTTTAAACTGCATGTACTATCTTCAATCTCTCATAGTCTATTTTTGAAGAAAATCTTAGTTCATCAATCTTGAAAAATAACTCAACTCAAAAATCTTGTGAGAAACATAATTATTAGCAAACTTATACAAAAGGTAGCAATCCAAGATAATATTTCTCGATAGTCCATCTATAAAAACCAAAGCAATATTAAATCAAACTTTGTAGCTTTCTTGATATTCCACTGAAATATTAAATCCTCCATTCTTGCTTGACCTGTATCAAACCACTCAAAAATTTGATTAGAAAAATCAATATTAACATCATTAAGGCAAAACAAGTGTTCATTTATATTGAAACCCTTCAATTCATATTTTTCAAATATATAAATATCATTGTTTATAATTTTCTCATATTGTTCTTCCTTATAGGGAGAATCTATGTGAGTAATAATTTTAGGAGAAGCTATTGTGATGAGTGGGATTTCTTTACCACTTACATCACTCACTTCTTCAATGAATAATTTGGGAAGACTTTTAGAAGAATCAAACAAAGGTTTCTCATGTTCACACTCATGTTTGCTTAATGTTTTGTGTTCTGAAATTGTAATTTGGTTTTCATCATTCATCATTGGTGTAGCATCATCTAATTCATTGTTTGTAATTTCAAATTTGTTTTCTTCATTAATCTTTTGATAAGTACAATCTAAATCGTTGCTTTTAGAAAGAGGAAAATATTTGAGGCTTTGGCGTTCATATCTAAGAGCAAGTCGATGAACTTGCTTTTGCACATATGTCCAATCATTGGTCAGGCCATTTGAGGTATTGTGTTCTTCTAAAAGAGGCTCTAGGTCTTTTCGAATTGAGTAATCAAGGAGAGTTAAAAAATTTATAACTTTATAAGGCTCTAGATAAGTTTGTTCTTGCTCCGGTAAGTCACTAAACTGTTCTTCAAACTCTTGAAAACCCTCAATTAAGTTCTCTTTTGGTTTAGATGTATTTACCCAAGCTTGAAACGTTTCATGATTTCTTTTTGTTGAATCCTCGAAAAAGAATTCTTGTAGCAATTGGGTCTTAAAAATATCCCAAGGTATAGTGGACGAGCCCAACCTAAGGCTTATTCTATCTCGGGTATCTCCATTTGATATACGCCTAAAGGTGGAAACCCAACTATCCCTAGGTATGCCATATTGATACGCTAAATTTTCATACTCCTTGATATACCTAGTAACATCTTTACCACAAAACTCTTTCTTCTCTATTTTGAGGTCATCAATCAATTTCCATACTCTTTTTTCTATGAGATAAGGGTCCATGATGAAAGCTCTATCTATTAATCACTCAAAACTATGTCACAAGGTATATATATACTAGACACATATTCTTTGTATCAGACGTCCCTGAGCTGCTATGCCGCTCTTTCACGTCAGGTTCACCAAATTGTCGGGAAGTTGCGGACATAAGGCTGGTGGATCAGTCAGCCACTAAATCCCTCAGCACACGTAGGGTGTCTGTAGCGGACTCAGGCTTATGAAAATAAGGGTTCTAATGACAAAACAATTTAAATTACCTATTTCTATGACTGAAACTAAGGTCTTTAAATAGTTGAAATAGCTATGGACCGTAAGGACGGCCAGCCCTGTATCGTTCTATAGCTTCGATTTGATAAGGTGAAACTAAGTTCTCACCGGTAATTTGATCTTTAATCATGTCATTTTCTTCAGTTGCAATTTGATCTGAGCTCGGTTTTCGAACTAATGTAGGTGGGAAGAAGTCTTCGTTATCCTCTGGTTCTGGCAAAACTATCCTATAATTAAGTGATCTAATTTGTGCTTAATATCAGAATCATTTTTCGAACTACTGGTAGTTCCTATTCCTTTCGACATACGAATGAAAAATTAAGATCTCAATAAAGTTGCAGAAAAACAATATGAAGAATGTCAATATCAAACTATTTCAGTCTTCACAAAGGCATATATTCAGTGCTACTATAATCTTCTAATCCTATACAACTTAGTAAGTTTGAAATCGTGAAATCTTGTATGCTTGTTTCTTTATCAGCACTCCTTGACACTTCGCAATGGTTTTAATTGGAAAATAAGATTTAAATGAATCTTCAATCTTGCTGCTTCTCTTCACTTTACTTCATTAGCTTGAACTCATCAATGTTTCTGCAAAAAACATTATAACATTAGTAATCTAACAAGAAATTAATGAAAAATATAAAACCCATACTTTACATACATTAAAGCATACACATACTAACATACATATTAATATACTCATTTGTATATTCATCAAACATTTTATGCATTGCATAAATACGTTTTCCTAAAGCATATATGCATACATGTAAACACTAACTCACATAACCATACATACACCCATATAATCATGTATTAAACTTTCTCTCTCTCTCTCTCTCTCTCTGTCTCGATCTTTCTTTCCTCAACCAATCTGCACATACCAGTTAACTCTCCACGTGCTCTATATCTGATCATTAACACACCTATGCATTAACTTAAGCTATAGTATATAAGAGCCATACAAACACTCACAATCATACATTTTAATGTATACGCACACACGTTCACATCCACAAATTACTCGCATGCACATGTAAACACACACTCATAGAAGTCTCAATTCAATTCTGCGAGCATGTTTGCTTAGATTGAAAGGCTACTGAGTGCTCCTTTATGCAAAAATAAGACTTATGCAAAAGGTGCACACGCTAAATGGAAAGGAAACTTGAGAAACCTGGTGTGAACATAATAATCCATGTATACAAAAACAAGTAACTTCTCATGATTGTCAACATGTCAAGATGGGTATTCAATTATCTTTGTTTATGATTGTTGTTACATTGTCAGGTATTGTTGTACTTGATGCTCTTTAAAAGTACGTAGTAAAAAATATAAAAACGGAAAAGCGATGCACAATAAAATAATGGAGATTGAATGCTAAACGCCATCCTTACAAATCATTTATAGCAGACAAAACATTCTCACAAATGCTAGTAAATCATCAATCTTGTTTGACAGATCAAGCATCCATCAATCTCTGCGCTTGATCAGAGCTTAGCTAGAATATCGCGCATCATTGGCAATTCATAAGGCTTCTGCCCTGTTGAACTAACAGAGATGTCCCTTCGAGAGTATCAGCGCCAAAAATAAGCATGAGTTTGGCCTCCCTTTCAGTGGCTTTCTGCGCCAGATTAGAACATGGAATTGGCCTCCTCTCTCTACAATTCTCTGTCTTTCTCTCTCTCTAAAACAGCGTCGCCATAGAAAACCGATGTTCTTGTTTCTCTCACTCTACAGTTGTCAAGCGATGACAGTAGCCGGCAGAATCTCAATCTCTCTACACTTTTCTCTAGCATGCGCAAAACGTTTATTCTCTCTCTGCTATATCCGTGCAATATCTCAGTCAGAGCCGTCGGCTGTCAAAAAGTCATCAGCTCCCTCTCTCTACTGTGTAGCGTGGATTGTTCCACAGCCTTGAGGTGCATCTACTCAGCAACATGTAGTGCATGTATGTATGAGCTCTGATGCTCAGAGCAGTCATGGCCAAAGTTCATGTTATGGTACATCACGGGCATCACCAGATCCTCTCTCTAATATTCTCTCAACTTCTCTCTCAGACTCTACGCCCGAACAGCGTGGCCCAGTGCCCAGGCGACTCTCTCTGTCCCAGTCAGCACGCGGATCTCTCTCTAGGACTGTCTAACAGCTCCTTTACGAGGATAGAAGGAAGTCTACCAAGCATATGGTGACGCGCATCAACGACCACCACGCGGGCGCAGATTCCCGATCCAGTCACCAAGGATTTATGGGCAGGCAGCCAGAAAGGCAATTTTGTTGCACTTTCATGCATCGAAAATAGTCGTCTGTCTCGTTTACTACCCGAAATTCTCAGAAGATGATGGGCTCATCAGATAATGGAAGCTTCACAAAAATGTGGGAATCCCAAGTAGTTTCTAAAGAGGGTCGTCATAGCTACTCGATTATCAAGACAGGTTGACGTAGGCCCACACTCACACACTTTCACACAGAAAAACGGAGGTGGAACCTTCAACGTACACATGCTCTCCCTCTCTCTAATGTATATCTCTGCACATGGCATTCTAACCTCTCTCAATAGAATTCAGAAGGAGGTAAGAAGGAGGAAAAATTACCTGCAAAGAAACATTAGGAAAAACTTGAGCTCAACACACATTTAAATACATACACAAGTCCTTCCTAATCCACTCTTTTGGTTTTAACTTTTAATCTACAACCACACTTTAATCTCCTTACTTTCACCACACTTTAAATTGACTTTTAACTATTTTAATTACACTTAATTTTTACTCCTCTCTTTTCATCTTCACTAATTCTCTCCACTCTTTCTCTTAACCAACTTTTTCACTTTAAGTGCATCTTCCTTTCAGACCACTCCTTAATTCACTTTAATTCCACATTACTCACATACCATTCTTTTTTTCTAGCATCCATATAGACCACTAGTTATTTATCCACTTCATTTTCTTTTTAATTCTATTTACCCTAAATTTCTTAATTAAATAAATTAGGTAAGTTACACTTAGGATAAGAATTTAATTAATTAGAACCTTAATATTTAAATTCACACACATGATTAAATTAATTAAATAAATCATATTTTAATTTTTAATACATAAATGTTCATTTTAAAGATTAATTTAATTAAATACCGATTATTTTAACCCTTAACATTCAATAAAACCCTTGAAAACCTACAAGAAACCCTTTGGAAACCCTTGAAACTCATTAAAATCTTTCTGATCCCTATCATTAGTCCATTGACATTGGCATAAACCCTAACAGTAACCCATTAGAATCTTTTGAGACCCTTCAGATTAACCCAACTAACATAAATTCATATGAACTTAGAAAACCCTAGGGTTAAATACCCATGAATCTTGCATGTATAAATATAAAATACTCATTAAATGAGTAATTAGGGTAAACCCTAATATGAACATATATCTTGCTTCATTCTTCGTATCTGAAAACACTTTCAAAAATACTTAATTCAATCCAGAACAACTAATCAACAGTGATATAAAAGGTTAGAATTCACCAATTAAGTTAATTTTATTTTATCTGGTCATCAACTGGAAAGTTGAAAACTTTCCGACATTCGCCCCGACCAAAACTGCACATCGTCCTCGATGGGCCAACCCTGCAGATCATAGAAGGCAATATCAAATTCTTTTGAAACTTATTCATGACTCAAATTCAAATTGCCTGTATATAAAAATGCTTCTATCATTAGTACATCTTCAAATAGCAAAGAAAACTCTATAAAATTATGTAAACTTGAATTTAAACCATTTCGTTCAATGCATGAATTGGAAACAGGTTTTAGAAGGAAACTATAGAAGTCATTCAAGTAATGTTCGCACTAACTCTTCTATTAACTCTGTTCATAAGTAAAGCATATGTTATATAGGCCTTCTATCCTCATCTCCTAACCATTTGCCATTAAGATACAAAAAACTAACTCCCCTCTAGCATACATCCGCCTTATATAGCCCGCTTTTCAAATGAGAAGTGATTTCGAGACCACAAATAATTTATTTGATTTTTCTTTTATCTCAAATTTTTTATCATAATTTTTCCTTTTTGTCATTGTTCATTTTTTTCATATACAGCAACCATTAATGTACTGCTTTCAATTTTTCTTCGCAACTTTTTTGATGAAAGGGAAAGGCTTAACCCCTAATCAGAGCAAAGGATCTAGAGGTAAGCTAAAGCAGGAACTAGGATCTCTTTAGCTAAATGGGTCAGATTAAAGGAAGCTTACCTATATAAAACAAGTCTACTTCTACTAGGAGTTGCAAGTTAAGGGTTCCTTCAACTATTCATATGACACCCATAGGTCTCTAATCCCTATCTTCACTTCAAGCACATCCCTACTTCAGTGTAAATTCTACTTTTCATAATTTTAAGAAGTTTCTTAACCTAGCTGAAGAATGTACATTTCTAATTATGATAATGCATGAACTTTCATAATAAATTAAAACATAAATCCGGTTTATAACTTTATCACCTGATCTATATTAACTCCATCTTTAGCATCGCCTTTCATCCAAATATTGCTTTGATTGCTTAAATTTTAAACTGCATGTACTATCTTCAATCTCTCATAGTCTATTTTTGAAGAAAATCTTAGTTCATCAATCCTGAAAAATAACTCAACTCAAAAATCTTGTGAGAAACATAATTATTAGCAAACTTAAACAAAAGGTAGCAATCCAAGATAATATTTCTCGATAGTCCATCTGTAAAAACCAAAGCAATATTAAATCAAACTTTGTAGCTTTCCTAATATTCCACTGAAATATTAAATCCTCCATTCTTGCTTGACCTGTATCAAACCACTCAAAAATTTGATTAGAAAAATCAATATTAACATCATTAAGGCAAAACAAGTGTTCATTTATATTGAAACCCTTCAATTCATATTTTTCAAATATATAAATATCATTGTTTATAATTTTCTCATATTGTTCTTCCTTATAGGGAGAATCAATGTGAGTAATAATTTTAGGAGAAGCTATTGTGATGAGTAAAGTTATGTCAGTTCAGGGTTCTGGTGCTAAAACAGGGTTCAAACAGGCTAACGGATCACAGGATTTTTCTCAAAAACACATGTGTAGGAACCTCACGAATCACTAATGACTCTCTAATTATGCCCAAAATTCCCCCAAAGACTTGGAAATATTAACCCTAATTTTTTGGCCGAAAAGCCTGTCAATCGCGATCGACAGGTCTGTTAATCGCGATTGACAGAGGTGTCCATCGGGGCCTGTCGGTCGCGATCGACACGTCAGCCGCGATTGACAGTGTCAATCGCGTTCGACAGAGTCGGTCGTGAGTCCTGTCAATCGCGATCGATGGTGTCAATTGCGATCGACACTTTTTCCGGGTTTTTTGCCGTGAATTCAGTCGATCGGGGTTGTGTCCGTCGCGATGGACACGTGGCTATGCGAAAAAGTCAATCAATCATTGAAATTCAGTCGGTCGCGATCAACGGTGTCAATCGCGACTCACAGAGGTGTCGGTTGTGGCTGTCGATCGCGATCGACGGTGTCAATCGCGATTGACAGGGTCCTACGTGGCAGTCAGTCGGTCGTGGGGTCTGTCGGTCGCAATTGACAGGGTCTATCGATCGTGGCTGTCGATCGCGATCGACGGTGTCAGTCGCGATTGACAGAGAAACACGGAATTTTTTAACTGTCTTTAGTGATTTAGAATGTGCTCATCATGTAGATTATGGTGGTGCACTTTGTTTTACCAAATGGGGGATTTTTCTATCGATCGCGATCAACAGAGGCCGGCGACACAGAGACAGTTTCGTGACGTTTCGTACCTGCGCGGAGTGCTAGAGATGATGATGCTACCAGTACCTACAAGAATTCTCTAGAAACAAGCAAAAACAACGCACACAATATTGCTCTCTCGATCTCTCTCACAAGTGGAATGAGGGAAATGAAGGTGGAGAAGGTGATATAATCAAAACTGAAAATTTTCGTGATGATGGAGATGGAGATCGGATATGGTGATGATGATGATGGTGGTGATGTAAGAAAAAGAGAAATAAGAAGAGTGAAGAAATTACCTACAACACCAACGTCTCAAATCTACGTCTTACCATCACACGCTCGTCCTCAAAGCTCGATCCCCGGCAACGGTGCCAAAATTTGGTGTAGCTCAGTGATGAGTAGCACCTCCTTTAATGTCAATCCGGGAAGACGTGAGGATGGTATGAAGACCTCGAGCAAGTGGAGGCACAAGTGCGTGAGGGAGAAGCACACAAACATGCACACACATACACACACACGCGCACACACGGCAAGACAAAGAGTGAGAAGCAATGGAGTTCTTAGATTCCTTTCAAAAAGTTCTTACAAGTTCATTTCAATTACAAGCTAGCCCCAAAAATGAGCTCTCTAGCTCTTTTTATAGTTTTTGACTAGGTTTTGGCCTTGTCCAGACCTAGTGTCCGGCCTTAGTTAAAAATTAGGTTCTCTACCCTATTTGGAGGTTCAAACAAAGTCTAAAAAATGTGAAAACTGACAGGTAGGTACTTCTAAAGCTCCTCAAGCTCAAGGACTCCTTGGCTTGCACAAAATGGAGCTACAAAAATATGAAATGGTATTTACAATGGTTTTTAGTGATGAAAATCACTATTGTTGTAGGGATTTCTTCTAACATTTTGACATACATTTCCTGGAGCTCCCTACTTGCTCCTTCTCCTTGTGTGTCCACCTCTCTTATATGCGTTAGTGTCTTGAAAAAATATTGGCCTACTTGACAGGTCGTCGTTGACTGCTCTGTCTGCTTGTACTTTCTCTTCTCTCTGAATCCCTTCTTAAGCTTCCTTGCCTAGTGAGTCCTTCAGTTCCAACAAATGGGCTAAAGAAAGTGAAGTCCCTCCTCCCATTGAACCTGTGGATGATGTGCATGACAATTCCCACAGGACATTCCATCCATTAATGGAGAGCAGGAGAGCTCTCAATTTCATGAGAGATTAGACTTTGAGTCTAATTCCTTACAAGAGCTACCCCATTTCACAGGCCCATGGGAAGCTAAGTCTACTTGTATGAGAGCGCCCACGGTCATGGTACAAAATGAAGACTCAGTCATACCTAGGAATACGAAGGTAGTAAAGAATACTAAAGTGCAATGCAGTCTCACTTTAGAAGAGCTACTCAAGGTTAGGCCAGAACTGTGGAAACATGTAGCCAAACAAGTACTAGAGGTAGCTAAACCGCGTTCCCAGGTAGGTTCTCATAGAACAGTGCCAGAGATACCTTTGGACAAGATAGGAGACATGAGCGAAGGAGAAGAAGGAAACACCTACCTTCCCATCACCCATCAAGGATACACAACCAAGACAATTCTCGACTTAGGTGCAGGAGTTGCAATTGCTACCACTTCCCTATGGAAGCGTTGGGGCAAGCTAGCGCTCAGGCCAACTAGGATGAAATTGTAGATGGCTGATGGTCACATTGAAAGACCCTTAGGGCTACTAGAAGGAAAAACTCTCACATAATGTGGTGTTGAGTTCGAGGATACGTTTGCTATATGTGAGCTTAGCAAAAATCATGCCTATGAGATGATTTTGGGAAGAGCACTTATGCAATAGTTGAAGGTGGTACAAGATTGGGGAACCAATTCCATGTATTTGCAACACTTAGGTGTCGCGACCAAAGTGAATCTCAAAGATTACTCTCATAGGGATGTACCCCCCATTCAGTGGAACCCCATCCATAGAGCCAGAGATGACACTGAGTCAGTGCATTCCATAGGATCAGGATCCTCATGGATGCATGAAGACACACACTTATGGATGTGCAAGGTGGCAGTAAAAGAAGAGAAGAGACAAAAAGCAAGAGAAGTAGGTGCTAAGGATACTCATAGATCAATTCAAGACCCAGCCTACGCACTTGTAGTATTTCGTGACGAAGAATTTGAACCTCACGACTGGGTGGCAATTCTAGCAACAATGGATGCAGCCATCAATGAAGAACAATGGTGTGTACCTAAGAACCAACTTAGGGGCTTGTGGAGAAAGAGACTATACCTCAATCCCCCTCAAGTGCATATAGTGGGGATTCACGCTTTAATTATCAATCCGATGAGTATCAAAACCTAGCCGAGTGTATGAAGACATGCATTCAAATGATGATCAATGCAGTTGTGCTTTCTAAGAGTGCAAACAAGGCAAAGACTAATCCAAACAAGCTTCAACTGTCAGTCATGGTGTCACGATACTTGGTGCAGCAGCTAACAATAAATTTAGCTTTTCTCCCAACTCCGAATTCCAAACATAGCAAATACCATATGCGTTTCGAAGCACTCGAGAAGACGCATCCAATGGTAGTATTTTCACTCAACTCTGACACTTTTGCTTCAAGTTATGAGCAAAATACTGAGTCGCAGGAATGACCTTCCTACACTTCACACCCACCTTAACTACAACAAACAAACACTTTCATGGATAGAAAACACTTCCTAACACTCTTCTCAAGCGACACACATGCACACAAGCTCACAAAGAAGATGATACAGAGAGGAGAAGACACAAATTCGAATTTCTGTGCTCTTGATTCTCACAATGGCCAAAAGTCTTTACAAAGAGTCACAAATTGACTTATATACATGTGCCCTAAAAATGGTCCTTTCACACAAGAGACCGGCACTTTATTCACTAAAAGGCTAATTTCCTACTAATTTACATTGGTAAGCTATTAATCTTCAGTGGGGATGCACCTAGAGGACTCCTCTAGTGCATTTTACAATGGAAAATATGTTACAAGAATGGTTATAATACAAAAATTGGGTGTCCAAATCAGAAAAATTTTGAGGCCCGTCTTTCTCTCTGCCTTTTGCTCTTCTTAGCTCTACAACACTCTCCCCCTCTTTGTCTCTGTCATCCTTTGACAGGCTTTACTTCTTGTCTATCACTTGTTGTCCGCATGCATCTCTTGGTCAGTTCTGCCTACTGGTTAGACTAGCATTCCATTTTAATGGCCCTATTCTTGATTCTTCTTTTACGTCCTCTGGGCTTGATGCATTTGTACTGCCTGTTCTTTTCTTTTCATCGCCCGCAACCCTTGGTCAATTCTGCTTGTTTGTTAAACAAGTGTTCACTTTTGATGGCCTCTTCTTGATTCTTGTTTTACATCCTCTGGGCCTGATGCATTTGTCTTGCCTAATAAATCGGGTTGCCACGCACGCCACCAATGAAGGTATGAGGATGTGGTCCTTGAGTCTTCCATCTGGACCTTCCAAAGATCAAGAGGTTGAAGCACCCTCTTGTCGTTTCGAAACCGTTGGATATCTTCTTGCACTTCTTCATGGATACTTCCTGGCCCTGGTTCCTCCTTCCAATTACGTGCTTTTCCTTGATGTGTGCCCCTGCGGGGCTCTGTGTAGAGATGGGTGTTGCGCCCCTGCGGGGCTTCTTGCAGAGATATGTCTTCAAATATTATCGTTTTAGTGAAGCTTCTTTCGTTGTCTTCTTCTTTTCTTTTTTTCCTTGATTCTCCCTCAACACTGCCCCCCTCCTAGACTCTGTCGTCCCCGATAGGCTTTGAGATTCGACGAGAGTATGTTCTATACACTTTCTGCTCTGTTTCATTAAGCGGGTTGGCTTCACGTACCATTAGTTGTTTTAGTTGTTTCCACTGTTCAGCTTTCACACCATCATGTGGTAGTTGTCTATGATCGGAGAAGAAGCTCAGTTCATATGCTACTAATCTGGCATTCAGGTTGGATGACATCTTTAAAAAGATTTCTGAATCGAGTTCAAAAAAACCTGTAAAAAATGTTTCTTCAAAGGTCTGCATGTATGTACTTGGCAAAAACATGAGTCTGGAATAATAAGCCATTATGATAGGGCGACTAGGCATAACAGACAAGTCAAAAACAAGGATATCTGTTCCTTGGTTAATGCCAATGAAGTTCAAAAATGTATATGCCGCATGTTTGAAGACCTTCAATACTGTAAGTATCATACTGAGTATTTTGTTTGTCATCTTGATAGTTAAATCTGGTACTGTTGCATAACTTTGCAGCCAAAATTCAATCGTTTTTACCATGTAATCTTTCGTAGGTAAATAGTTATGCGATGGACTTGGAAGTAGTGGGTAGTTCAGCCACTGTTTATTGATCACAACAGTCTTTTGCATATCCAAAAATTCTCGTGCTTCTCTACACTGTGGTGTTGGACAAAAAGAAGGATTTACCTATAATAAATATGGTGCTGCTTGCCAGTGCACTTGTAATGTAGGATGTTTCTCCAAAAATTTTCTCCTCCAAACAGGCTGTACAACTTCAAATTCTTCTTGAGTATAGTTGAACGTATCATTTTTGAACTGTAGCTGTTCATTTGGATTGGTCTGTGTGATCTTCTTGATATATTGTCTCGTTTTCTCTTTCAAAAATCAGTAAGGAATGTTGAAAGGCTTCATGATCTTCCCTAAGTGTTTACCTTTAATCTTTGCTTCTTTCATAACTTTGATGACTTCATTTTCAAAATTTTCTGTCAATCTGGACACCAATAGTGCCCGTTCCTTCTAACTTATTTCTACAGTATATGGCATTGGATGATCATCATGTGGTTCCACCATCTGCTCTTTTATTGGAGAATTATAAATCGGGGGAGATAGAGGACATACCTCTACCTCATCAATAGGATTTTCTTTTGTCGGCTCTACTGGTGTCCCGATTGATACTTTCTCTTCTATTTTGGTCTCTAATTGGGCTAAGCCCTCAGTCTTCTCTTTTACTTCTTGCATTGCTGCCTGTAGTGCTTCCTTGGTAGCTAGTAACTCGTTACCAATCTCTGCTACATGATCCATATTTTCACTATAACTCGCTGCAAGTTTTCCATGGGCTGTATTCAACTACTTTTTTAGATCATATGTTTCTTGAGTGTACTTACGTTCCCATTCTTCTCTCAATGCTTGCTCTTGTTTCAGCAATTCTGCATATTTCTCAATTTGAGCGCTTACTTCTTTTTGGTCAATATCTGTTGTCTCTTGTTTTTCTATAGGTTGGTCATATAACAATGACTTCATCAGTTCTTTATTTCGGTTTCATAAATTGTCATTTTCCTCCATGTACACCTTGAGTTGTGTTTCGAGTAAGTTGCTTCTAGCTTTTATCCTCTCCTTATCTGCTTCACTGGCTTCATGCTGTCTTTGTAACTCCGTCAGTTGTGTTTGTAGCTGATGATGTTGGGTCATCAATGTATCACATTGCGTTTTACAGTGAGTAATTTCGTTCCTCTAGTTGCAATCTCCTTCTGGGCCTAGATGAGTTGTGCAGACAATTGTTCACTCATGATTTGAAACTGACTCTTTTCCCTCATGGCCTTGTCATAATCTGCATCTGTATCCATCATTTGTTGTTGCGTCTCCATGGCCGTTTGTATCATTTGCTTGACAACACGTTTTAATTGAGTAACATCCACATTTAACCATGTGGTAGGGATACGAGGTTCTGCTTCTGTTGTCACATCGTTTCCTTGTGCCACGTGTAATGTAGTGTCATGGGGCTGCCTAATATGAAGTTGGATCCTTGGCTCAACCTCCATGTGGTCAATCTTGCCTTGAGGTGTATCATTTGGCACTTCAATCACAGTTGGCTCTTTGTTTTGTAGTAGTCCTGAGTCCGCGTTCACTGGAGTTTGTATCTCTTCTTTGATAGGTGGCACTACATCTTTATCAGTTATTGGAGCTTCCTTGATACTTATTTTTGAATGAGCATTTAACTGAATCAAGTTTTCTTGTTCAGCTTGTACTTCCTGATGCTATTCTTCTTGTTTTTTATTGTCAGTTGTAACTTCTATTTGATTGATCTCTGTCCAATCCTCGTTGTGTGTTTATGTTTGTATGTTAGTATCCAGGGTGTCCTTCTCAGTGCTTGATTCCTCATTAGAGCTAGAGTCCTCCAACCCAATTTCTTTGTATCTGGAAGGTACTTGATGAGTATGTCTTTTATCCTTCTGTTTCTTTTCCTGGCTTACCTGTCTGTAATGGTGACCTTGAATATTCAAATTTACTTGCCCCCGCATGTACTGATGCGTTTCTTCGAGGGCTACCGAGAGATCTCTTTTTGTGATTGTTTGTTGGATCCCAAGAATCTTTGGCAATGTGTGTGTCCTCTTTGATTGTGGTGTAGCCTGGGCTTCTTCCTCTCTAAGACGTTTAGTGCCCCTCATGGGTTTTCTTGAACTTGTTCCCACTTCCTCTATAGATATTTCCGTCTTCTTTTTCTTTGGTACAGTCACTGACTTGGCATATTTGGCTAGCTCTACAGAGGTTGGCATCACGCACAAGCAGTTCGTCACGTCCAGTGCCTCATAAATAAGTAGTGTCAAAGCAGAACTACCATTCAAAAACTTTTTCTGACCCCACTTCTTCTTTGCTTCAAATAGGCGTTCTTGGACATATGGAGTCATATTTACCTGATTTCCAATCTGCCTCATAGCATGTGAGAGTAATTGCACAACAATCTTTTGAGGTGCTCTGTATCTATACATACTTGGAAAACAAACGTGTTGGTGCACTAAGCGAACAGCGTCTTCAATATCCGTTCTATTGATTTCCAAAAAGGATCTCTTTTTTGGATCATGACATTCATCTTTGATATTCATGATTCCCTCTTCGTTCCATCCAAAAGCTTTGTTAATCAACTCATGATTGAATTGAATTGTTTTCCATGTACCCACTTTGTCCAATACTCTTGCTTCAGGGACTGATGCCTTATTTGGTGCAGGCTGAAGTGTGTTCATCACTTGCATGCACCTTTGGAAATCTGGCAAATAAATAGGTAGTCTGAGAAATGCATCCATTCCTGCTTGTGTCCAGACATCAATCATGCGCGGTAATCCTTGTACAATAGTCTTGAAAATTTGTGACATGATGGGGAAATAGTGATCTCGGTCCATAATCTTGATGGTTGCCATGAAAATGAGATCTGATACAGGTTGGTCATCCAGAAACCAATGGCCTCTTGCTTTATGGAAGAAGTTGGACTTCTTCCTCTTGCGTTGCTTTGGAATTGGTTGATGCCATCTGCACTCAATTGAGGGCAGTAATTAGTCACCACATGGTATTTAGAATCATCCATTTTATCCTTCATTAGATTGGCAACTCTCCGCATGAATGGTGTCGTCCCTTTCCTGTGGGTGTGAGAAAGGTAATACTTGGGATTTTTCATATTTTTAGATATTTTTATGTTTTTGTCTGAAAAGAACAACAGAAAAGTTAGTTCATAGCCGAAGCGGTTACTAATTTTTGAGTGATTTTCTTAAGGTATGTACAAGTGCTCTCCTATTTCCCAAGAGGAAAATGTGCTTCACTATCCTGAAATAGAAGAATAACATGCCGAATGCCTGGCCTTGTAATGTGGCCCTATCATGCATACTTTGGGTTCTGGTAACTCCAAATGTGTGCAACTTGACATATTTGGGTGATGCATACAACTTATCTTGCTTTTCGGCATCCAAATATGCTTCATCTTGTTGGGACAGAGTATATTCCCAACATTCCTGGTGAATGTGGTGCTTCTCTTGTTTTGGATTTGGTTTGTCTGCTTTTGAACTCCTTGAATGATTTTCATTGCGCTCCCAGACTCCTGCTTCATCCTGTAACGGTTCACCTTTGGTTGTTTTGGCTTTAGACCATCCCAATTCTCCTTGTGCATTGGTTCAACTTTTCTGTTGATTGTCACTTGAGCACAAGATTTTGGGATCCATATTTGCATCCGGGCCAGTTGGGCGGCTACCACTTTCTTTGGAATCCATAGTCTAGCAATTCGTTGTTGACCTCGGAGTCCAAAATGATTTGCCTGCTTGTTCAATGGACCGTTCTGATGTCGATAATGCTTCTATTGTTGAAGATATGCATCCGCTTGATCCTTCCTTATCCAAGCCTGCTTAGTGTATGGAATGGGGTATATTCTAATAGGTGGAGACTTGGGATGATCCTGAGAACTAATCTCTCTTGTGCGTGGTTCTTCACTAAGGCTATTTTCAGATAGAATGATACTCTTGTGACTTGCTAGATTAGAAGATGGTGTGCAAGCGGAATTCAATGTATCCTCACATGAAGTACTCGAGGACGCGGTTTCCCTAGTGTGAGTGCACATGCATTCATCACTATGTTCCTTTGAATGAGCTCTCGAGGCTATATCCTTGGCTTTGTATGGCCCTTCGTCTAACATGTTGAATACCTCTCGATGTCCTATCTTTGCTGAGATGTATCCTAAGGCCAATTGAATAGTCACTTCATTTTCGTATATCCAATCTTGACCTAACACTAGTTCTTCGAGTAAGTCCTGGTCATGACATACTAAGAGTTTCTGTTCCATATTGTTGTTTCCAAGATGTAGAGGTAAGGTAACTTCACCTATACATTGAGTAATTGTTCCTCCTATTCCTATCAGTTGTGCCTTTGATGGACGTAATTCCTCCTTGAGTTTTTGAGTCAATGAAAGTTTGATACAGCTCATAGTTGCTCCTGTGTCGATGAGAGCATCCACTAAGTGGTACTCTTTTTTTTCGGCTCCCAAATTCAAATATGGTTGCGTCCTTTGTTGACCTAGGTTCTTAGTGGTCCTAAAATTAGCCATTGGGATGAGTTCTTCTCCTAGTCGATATCTCTCATCTCTCTCTCATCCACTCTTTTCGTTTCCTTATTCGTTTGAGCGCTTCTTGTCTGGCTTCCTCTTGTATTCTTTCTTCCTCTAGGTGCCTATTCTTACCCATTATCAATCGTGACATTATTTCTTCTGTCAATGGCTCTAGATATTTTTTCACTCGACATCCACTGATATAGTTTGGCAATACATCTCCATCTAGAGTTGCTAAACTGATGGCTCCGTTGGTGGATATGTGATTGATGATCAACGGGCCATATCCTCTTTTCTGCAATTTCTTAGCGTGGTGTTTTAGGGTATATACCAAAACTAAATCTCCTTCCTTCAAATTTTTATCTTTAATATGAGCATCAAAGTAGGCCTTCTGTCGTCTTTTAGCAGCATAAATCCCTGCTACTGCTTGTAACCTAGTTTCATGTAACTTTTCTATTTGATCCAATTGTGTCGATAGTTCATGTCCCGTCCACTCGTAAGTTGTTGCTACTCCGAGAGTGGGAATTAAGAAATCAATTGGCAAAATAGCATTCTGTCCATACACTAGGCTAAAAGGCATCATTCCTATGGCGGTCTTGTAAGCTACTCGGAACGCCCATAAAGCGTGATGTAATTGTTTATCCCAATCAGATCTACCATGGTTCACAATTTTAGTGAGAACTGTGCATAAGATTTTATTTGAACTTTCGGCTTGTCCATTGGCTTGTGGGTGATAAGGGGCTGATTTCTTATGAATTACCAAGAATTCATTCAGTAAGGCTTCTAAAACTTCATTCACAAAGTGTGTGCCTCTATCACTCACAATTTCTATCGGCAATCCAAATCTAGTGAAAACGTTCTCGAAGAGAAACTTGGCCGTAGTTCTTGCGTCATTTTTCTTGGTTGCTTTGGCTTCAACCCATTTGGTCAGATAGTCTGTGGCTACAATTATGTATTCGGCATGGGATCCTTTAGCTGGTGGCCTAATAGGTCCTATGAAGTCTATTCCCCATTTAGTAAAAGCTCTAGCACTCATCATGGGTTTTAGTGGCATCTCATCTCTTCTAATTGGATATTTCGTTCGTTGACAAGTATCACATCGTTGCACATATGTTGCAGCATCCTGATGTAGAGTTGGCCACCACATGTTAGCAAAGAGGATCATTTTTGCTGTTTTATCTACAGAGAAGTGTCCTCTTGCAGCTCCTGTTTGTGCCATCTCTAAAACATCGGGATATTCATCTTCATGAATGCACATTCGCAAATGATTATCTCTTCCTCGTTTAAAGAGTTTTTCTCCTATAAGAGCATAGTCCTTGCTTTGTTTGACAAGTGCACGTTTCCTTGCTAGAGTGGCTCCTTCTGGGTATTCTTGGGTCTTCAAGAACTTCACCAGAGCATGCTCCATCTCGGTGCTACAGTGGAGTATCATAACGTAGAGATCTCTTCTGGATTTTTTTCTTGACAAGCTGGGCAGGCTGATACATAGTTATGCGCATCCCTCTGCATGGTTGGCCAATATATACCTAGTCTCCTCAGTGTTTTCCATGTTCTGTTCGCATTTAGATGAGTTTTCCATTGATTTACATGTGCTTTTTGAAGCCACATTTCCTGTTCCTCTTCTTCTACGCATCTCATGAGTAATCCACTTGAGTCTTGGTGATACAAACTTCCAGCAATGATATGAAGGTTTTTAGTCTTCCATAGGTCTTGGGTTTGGTTTGGTGTGATCCCATTTTTAGGTCCATATGTGAGTATAGGGATCAACTTTTCTACCCATTGGGGACATACTTCGAGGTTGAACAAGTACGTGTCAGGCAAATCATCTGGTACTCCTATTGGTGGCTCGCCATGTGTCATTCTTGATAGGTGATCTTCTCTTATGTGTGTATTTCCTTTCTTGACTACTACTTCAAAATCAAATTCCATCAACAATAGAAACCATCGTACTAGTCGTCCCATATTACAAGGCTTATTGACCAAGTACACTAGGGCTTGATGATCAATGAAGAATTTGAATTTGTTTGCCAAAAGGTAATGTCCAAACTTCTTTATTGCATACACCATCCCTAGGCGTTTTCTCTCGGTTGTGGTATAATTGCGCTCCGCTTGATTTAATTGTCTACTAGCATAGGCTATAGGGTGATCTAATTTTCCTGTATCAGGGGGTTGAGCTAGGATGCAACCAATGGCAAACTTGGAAGCATCTACATGAATGTGAAAGGGTTTATTCCAATTAGGTACTCGAAGGATTGGTGCTAAACTCAATCGACTCTTTAATTCGTTAAAGGCCTTTTCACATTCTTCAGTCTAGTTAAACTGAGTCAATAATGCATAAAGAGGTCTAGCAATTATGGCATACATATGTATAAATCTTTGGTAGTATCCGCAATGTCCCATAAATGCTTGGACTTCCTTAGCAGTCTTTGGTCTTGGCAAATCCAGAATCACCTTAATTTTGTCTTCATCAGTTGAAATTCCATTTTTAGAGACAATATGCCCTAATATCTTTCCTTGTCGAACCATGAAGACACATTTTTCTGGATTAAGACACACTCTATTTTGTCGACATTTTGCAAAGATCTTTCCTAGTTCAGGGATATGCTCTGCTCGTATAGCTGAATAAGTACATAAATCATCCACATATACCTCCATACTCTTTCTCATGAATTCCTTGAATACATGGCACATTAATCTTTCCTCATCAATGCATTCATTCATGGTTATTACTTCCTCGTTCACACACACATATAAAGTAGCTAAAATCTCCATCTAGCCGTGAGGTTCAAATTCTTCATCTAAGAAGACTTGAGGCATGTAAGCTGGATCTTGTACCGACCTAGTTACTCCTTTCCTTTGTTTCCATCCTTTTCTTCTATCCTCTTCATTTTTTGCAGTTTGGTATATCCATAGATGAGTGTCTTTGTTCATCCACGATTGGTCGCTTGAACCTATACTGTGAATCGATTGATCGTCTTCCTCCTTATGAATTTGATTCCACTGTAAGGGGGGAACATCTTGATATTTATATGTGTGGAGATTTATTCTTGTGGTTGTTCCTTCATGTTGTAGGTAGACAGCGTCTTTTCCCCAATCTTGCACAACCTTTAGCTGTCTCATGAAAGGTCTTCCAAGTATCATTTCATAATTGCTAGCCCTTTCAAATTGACATATCGCTAGGGTGTGCTCGAACTCAACTCCGCAAGTAGTAAAAATTACCCGTTCCAATAATCCCAAGGGTCGTTCAGTGTGTCCGTCTACCATTTGTATCTTCATGCGTGTTGGTCTTAAAGCTGGTTTTCCCCACTTTTCCCAGATTTGCTTAGTGGCAATTCCTACTCCAGCTCCAGAATCTAAGATGGCTTTAGTGGTGTAACCTCTATAAGTAATTGGAAGGCAAGTATTTCCTTCATCTCCCTCACTGAAATCTCCAACCTTATCGATTGGGATTTTTAATGTGTTGACTTCATCCGACATCTCCTTTTCTTCCACCTTGATCTCCAATTGGCTGGTCAATTTCTCCTTCAATTGTGGTTTGATCCTCAAAAGTTCCTCCAATGTCAGAGTACAAGGGATTTTTACTTTTTTAAGATGTTGTATGATGTCCGAAGTTTGGACTGATGGGTTCGGTTCTTTTTTCCTTATTGAGGGAATGCAATATAATTCCGAATTATGTTCGTACTCTCATGTGTAATTTGGCAAAGCCTTTACACCATCATTTTCTTTGTCACTTGGATCCATTGGTAATATTCCTTCTGAATTCAATTCAGCTATCGAATCGTCTATTTCACCTTCTGCTTCCAACTCTTCAAAGGGTGGTTCTATTCCTTCCTCTTTCTTCCATCTGTCTTCTTGGACTCTCGCCCACAAATCTTTAGGCCATTCTCCGTCTACTTCGGGGACAATGGATCCTTCCCTTTTATCCTCACAGTAATTTTCATTATGTGTCTCACCGTTTTTGGTTTTCTCGACGTCATTAGGGATGACACATTCTTGGAATTCTTTTTCAGGAATTCGTGAAGTAGGTAGTTGAAGAACTGGTTTTTCTAAGGTCTGTTGGGCCACCTCAATTAATTTGCATATCTCCAACCTTTCTTTCTCTAGGTCATCTCTAGGATATTCTCTTTCATGTTGTTCGATGGTAGGTCCTCCTCTTATTCGCGCCTTGTACGCCTGAATCCACATGGCTAATTCTTCTGGCATGGGATCTGCTAAAACTGATCCTACCTCTTCTTTTTTTGACTTTCCTTTCTGAATTTCTTCTTTCTCTTCTTGTTTCTCTTTTGAATCTTGTTCACTCTTTTCATTCTTCTGAGTCTTCAACTATTTGAGGTGTAGGTGTGTTCACCTCTCTGTAGCTTTGATTATGTTCTTCAGTTTTTTCAGGGGTCTCTCTAGCTTTAGCTCTAGTTATTGCTTTCAATGGTACAATGTACTCCTTATCACTCCCGGATGATTCTATTACTTCTATCACATTGATTTGTATGTTTGAATTAGCTTTATTGGGGTTTTTTGGGCAATCTCTCAAAAGGTGTTCTTTACCACAGTCACTACAATATTCTTCCCAAACTCACTGTGGTGGGGGTGGACTTGGTAGTGTACACTCTCTGATATAATGATCACCTACGCATCTATAACATGGTCCTCTAGGTACCGGTGGTCTATTCATGGGTCGTGGTGGTATGGGTGCTCTAGGGGCTGTGTACATTAATGACACATAGTCCTGCTCATATTCGTAGGAACTATCTGGCACTTCCATGCCGTAGGCATATGGTTCGTACATTTGTCCATATTCTATCATAGAGCTCTCATAAGTGGAATAAGCTCCTTGACTATGGTCATAGGATGAGTCATACGATTCATTACTAGTCAAAGGTGTAGCAGGAACTATTGCTCTCTCTAAGTTTTCTTCAGGTTGAGCCATCTTTACTGGGACAATGTTCTGAGGATGGGGCGGTTGTTGCCCTAACACTGGTTGTGGTTGAGTGTATCCTTGATAAGCATAGGGTCTCGGTGCTGGTGCCTGCTGCTGATATGGAGGATATCTAAAGGCTTCGCCTCCTTGATCTCTCTGAGGGTATCCATAAGGTCTCATGAGCAGTTGTACTGATCTTGATTGCCGATTGTAAGGACAATTTTCTGTGCTATGATTTTTGTATTTTTGTTCTATGCTTCAATATTGTAGAGGGCCCTGGATGGGTGGTCTATTGTAAGCATAAGCAGGTGGTGGGACTACTCCCCTAGTGCACAAATGAGAGGGATGATCACCTCCACAATGCATACACCTCCTAAGCATGGGTACTCTCATTGGGTTGTTGGGGTAGTTCCTCTGACCTTGAACATTCAGTTTCTTTGCTACTAAATCGGCTATTTCCTCTACATTGTTCTTAGGGTTTGATGTGTTGCTGGCAGAATCTTCACTTTTCACGCTATCTTGAGGTATTTTCAGGTCTTCTGCTAGGTTGTTTTCTAGGTCAATACATTCTTTCATGCATTCTTGCAAAGTTTGAACTCTCTTCACATACACCAGAGATCTTAATGATCCGTTCAATAATCCTTCCAAAAATAATGACACCATTTTGTTTTGAGTGGGTCTCTCTTCCATTGGGCACCTATCCATATACTGCTTGAATCTTCTTGCTGCCAATCTCACTGATTCCGTAGGAGCTTGCTTAAAGCCATGAATCAACGATGACGAGTTGTTTTTAATTTTTAATTCTAGACTTAGTGAATTCCTCAATCATTTCTTGATAGAATTGTTCCATATTTTGAAAATTGTTAGGATCTAATGGTTGGAACCAAGCTAAAGCTGTGTTTGTCAAAGTTAGACCAAAAGACTCATATTGGATCAAAAAATCTTCTACTTGTTCGGCTCTGATTACTTGCTTGAATTCAGCTATATGATTGTAAGGTTCACTAGAGCCACCATAGTGATTTCTCATGCATTTGGCCACTTGAATTGGCCTTAATCTTCTTCCTGCTTCAGGCGATCTAGGCATCACAGGGAAAACAGGTCTTCCAATGGGTATACCTAGTCCTCTTGCTACAGGTGGTCTAATTGGGGCAGGAATTCCATTTCTTAGGTCCACAGGTGGCTGAGGCCGATAGTTAGAGTTATTTGCAGGCATGGCAAAGTGCACATGTGGTCTAACAGGGATTTGTGTTTGTTGTGTTTGTCCTCACTGTTGATACAAATTATTCTGAGAGGTTCCATGTGGGTTTTGTGAAGTAGTGGCTTGATCCCTCGGGGGAAACACTGAAATGTTCTGATATTTCAACCCGGCTCTTTCTGACTCAGATAGGGGCCAGTATCTCCTATGATTTTTGTCCAAATATGTGATAATGGTGGGGAAGTCAGGATCTTGTAACTCATAGACAGTAATTGGATTAGGGGTTGCTTCCCATAATGAAGAGTGGGCTCTAAGGAGATTCTCCATTCCATTGATCAGATACACATCCATTGTTGAGTCATCTTGGGGAATCAGATCTCCTCTCCAAACCCTGACAACAATAGATCTCCCTCTAGGGGTGGTCACTTGTTCTTCATTTCCATGTTCATTAAGGTTTGGAGTAGTGTTTTCTTCCCCAAGTTCATTGATATTTTCAGGATGTTCTGTAACAACATACTGGATATCCCTTTTATCCATATACAATCCTCCTGCATACTTAACCGCTGGCCTAGGCACTATGTAAGCATCTACAGCCCTCTTCAGTCTAGCCACTGATCGGTTTAGTCCATCTAGGTATATGGGTATCTCGTGTTGATTGGTGGTCACATAGTCTAAAGATGTCCGGTATTCTCCCTCAATAATTGACATCATGCCAATCATCGGTACTGTATTCTGCATGTCCTCGGAAGCCATGGGAATTTCTTCCTCTGACTCACTAGAGGTTTCAGAATAATGTGAATGGCTACTTGGTTCGGCTACACTTCCTACAGAAGAGATCACACTTCTTCGGCTTCCTAGGGTTCTCCCAGATCTCAAGTTCATCCACTTAAAAGCTCTGATCAGCCCTTGCCAATCTCTAGCTTCTAGAGCTCTTCACTATGGGTCAGAATTCTAGAAAAATTTGGTTGGGAAAGGACTGACTGTGAGACCTCAAGTCACGATACTTGACCCCAAAAAGTTCACGATACTCGACCTTTGAAGTAGAGGATACATGATACCTACTAGAAACGATACACGATATTTCATAAAAGACGATCTACGATACTTCAGCAAACACGATACTCAATACTTGGGAAGTATCGCGATCAGGGATCTCACGATACTCGATACTTGGGAAGTATCGTGATCAGGGATCACACGATACTGGATACTTGGGAAGTATCACGATGAGGGATCTCACGATACTTGATACTTGGGAAGTATCGCGATCAAGGATCTCACGATACTTGATACTTGGGAAGTATCGCGATCAGAGATCTCACGATACTCGATACTTGGTAAGTATCGCGATACTCAACCACAGGAGATCACGATACTTGTCAGGTATCGCGATACTCGACTGCGGGAGAACACGATACTTGGCACTTTTTAACTTTTTGCAAGTGTTTTTTTTGGATTTTAATTTCATACGCATGTGCCTAGAGTGCATCTACCCTCCCCTTTTAGCCTGAATCAAAAAATTACTTCTTCTCTACCCCGGCATGGCCTTCACAATACTTCACGTAGATCGTTTTTTTTTCTGAAACGCTTAACTTATGTGACAAGGATAAGAGAATGATGTATGTGCTTACCTTAGGTACTCTCTCTCAACTCTCTCTCAACTCTTTAACAACTCTGACTCGCTCTGCGCAGCTCAACAAGCTCGGATCTCGCTCATGATACTCGACAACAGCTTCTCACGATACTTGTTCTAGAGACAAGTGACTTGCAAAATGGCATTTTTTGGTTCTTATACTCTTTTGAAAAGGTCTCCTAACTACAAAGATTCAATAAAACTCAGATTAAAGCTACTCTAGCTTCCTAACCTACTCCCTTTCTCTTCCTACTCTATTCACTCCACTCACTTCCCTATACTAATAACTCACTACACAAACTTCAAGAGTGAGAAGTAGTAAGTGCGGATGAATGTGACTTACCAAAGAAGAGAAAATCACAACTCCTCCTCTCGCTTCAATGCAAAAATCTACTTACCATCACACGAATGCTTCAGTTTGATTTGACACTCCCCGGCAACGGCGCCAAAAAATGTGTGTACCTAAGAACCAACTTAGGGACTTGTGGAGAAAGAGACTATACCTCAATACCCCTCAAGTGCATATAGTGGGGATTCACGCTTTAATTATCAATCCGATGAGTATCAAAACCTACCCGAGTGTATGAAGACATGCATTCAAATGATGATCAATGCAGTTGTGCTTTCTAAGAGTGCAAACAAGGCAAAGACTAATCCAAACAAGCTTCAACTGTCAGTCATGGTGTCACGATACTTAGTGTAGTAGCCAACAATAAATTAAGCTTTTATCTCAACTCTAAATTCCAAATATAGCGAATAGCATATGCATTTCAAAGCCCTCAAGAAGATGCATCCAATGGTAGTATTTTCACTCAATTCTGACACTTCCGCTTCAAGTTATGAGCAAAATACTGAGTCGCAGGAATGACCTTCCTACACTTCAGCACTTCCTACACTTCACACCCACCTTAACTACAGCAAACAAACACTTTCATGGATAGAAAACACTTCCTAACACTCTTTTCAAGCAACACACATGCACACAAGCTCACAAAGAAGATGATACAGAGAGGAGAAGACACAAATTCGAATTTCTGTGCTCTTGATTCTCACAATGGCCAAAAGTCTTTACAAAGAGTCACAAATTGACTTATATACATGTGCCCTAAAAATGGTCCTTTCACACAAGAGACCGGCACTTTATTCACTAAAAGGCTAATTTCCTACTAATTTACATGGGTAAGCTAATAATCTTCAGTGGGGATGCATCTAGAGGACACCTCTTGCAACAATCTAAGAATTACGACCACCACATGCTTGAGAGATGACTCTCCTCCCAACCAAATGCCTCTATATATAGCTCTCTCCAGGGGACTGCCTTCTTGGGCAGGTGGATACTAACCATCCAAGTGTCAGCCATGTAACTACATGTGCGCCAAGTGTCCAGTGGATGCTTCTAGAAGGTTCTAGAGCTCTTTGGGCAAAATACTCTTCCCATGTACCTCATGGGGATTGAACCCAAGACCTCGTCCTTCACATCCTTGAGACTTAACCACTAAGCTAAGTGGTTCACTTGTTCACAAGAGCACAAGACCTCCTAGTAAGTCTAAACTCGAGATCTTTGGTCATACACACGGATGACCAAACGGTGTCCGATTTCAGATCTGTCTGAACCGGCCAGACCCTTGGATCATAGACTTACTTTATTACATTCTTCCCCCCTTGGAAAAGATTTTCGTCCTCGAAAATAGAGCTATATACATACTGTAGGCAACCCCCGAGCCTCATGTTCTAAAACTGGAAGAACATGGTCATGTTCTAGAACTGGAAGAACATGTCTCATCTCTGTGGTGGCATCCTTGCCCAAATGATTCTAAACACTATCTCGCTTTGCACTTTGATAAACTAGTCAAAGTACAAAATAGTGAATGAATAATAAAGGTGGATCTAAACACATATCCCTGGCTAATTCACAGTTTCTGGATGTGCGATCTAGGCACAAACATGTGAATTAGGTGGATTCAATTTACTAGTCCATTTCTAAGCATAACTGGTGCATGGGCTTAGTAATGAAGGTGGGATTCTTATCCCTCGCAAGACTTTGAGAATTCTTGATTCACTTGAATTTGTTTTGGAGAACTTGAAGTGTGATTGTCCCATACATCTAACTTTAGATGCTTATTCAATGGTTTACTTTGATCCAACAGTTACTTGATTTTTTACCCGACTAGAGGACTAGTTTGTCCTAATGAGTTTAAAAATCTTTTGTAAACTGTAGGAGAAAGTTTACCATTTCGGTGGAATCAACCATACTAACTTCACCAATTCAAATTCAAAATGAAAATTGTCCAACTTAGGACACTTTTCTCAAAGACTTTTAACTGAAAGTTCTTGGGAATTGTCAATCTAATGAGCAATTCCTAACTTCTTGATTCTAGAGTATACTGGACTCTAGGAAATTATTTATGCTATAACTTGAAGAAAAATCAAATGAATAAGTCTACTTAGACTTATCATCTTTTGAAGATTGAAAAGGTTCTTGTACATAACATCTATCTAGGATGTTCAAGTTAGTTATTTTATTCTAACCGGCTAACCCTGGTCTTTTGCAAAAGGAATCAGATACCATGTCTGAGCCAATTCCAAAAGATTTGGAAAGCGGAAAGAGATAACTAAGACTTTGTACAACCAATTCAAACTTCGCACATACATAAACTTGCTATGAGTCAAAGTCTAGCTGACTCAGGACTTTAACTTCTCAACGATCTATTTCAATAAGATATTGAAGCATTGATTTTATCTTTAAGAGAAATAAGCTAGCTTCTCAAAAAGATTCAAAGCAAATAAAAAACATCATCCAACCACAAGATACTAGTGTGGTAACCAACATCAGTGTGTCGACCCACTGAGGTTATGCTGATGAGTTTTGTATTCAAATAATGCTTCACTTGAGACTAAGTTCAGGTCACATTCAATCTTTTTGACTCCGTGAATGCAATTCTTGTGCATTTCTTTGAGTCTAAAAGAGTGAATTTTATCAAGTTACACTAGGAACTTGATGCTTGTCTTAGTCAATTAAATCTTTAGTTGAAAAGATCAACTCAAAGTAAAAGTCCAACTTCTTTTAGAAATTTATCAAATATTTTTGATCAATAACACTTAAGCTTGAAGTGTCTTAAGAAGATCTTGGAAGTTACTTACTTCATATCTTCAGTTTCCTTGATCTTGAAGTTACCTAGAAGTATCGTAAGATACTACTTTCATCCTTTACGAATTAAACTTTTCCTTGAAGTCTTAATTCCCTTGAGGATGAAACCTAACTTCAAAATCCAAACTAGGACTAAAAGATAATCATCATCCCATGGTCCGATGTCCCATTCCATCTTTCCTACATCAATCTGAGTATAAAATCTGGTGTCCCATACCACCCTATTTTATATTCACATTAATGTGTGGGTGATTCTTATCCTAAAGTCTAAACATCTCTTGATAGAGTACCTTATTTCTTCAATTCTTTTACAAGAATTGGAAGTTTCAGGCATTACCTCTAACTAGATTTTCCTAGGTTTTGATTCCTTCGCATGAGCACCTCATAATCATGTGCTTTGCCTTGTCAACTTGAAAACCTCATGACAGAATATCAATTCTTCTTTACTGGGGCTTTCGAATGAAAACCAATCAGAATTCCAAGTACTTGAATTTCTCAAATTCAAGTTCAATTGGTTATTCTTGACCAATTTTGTAGCGACAAGAGTTTATGACTTCTTGTCTTTAGATTCCTTTCTATATTGGTGCTTTTAGGTACCTATCCCGGCCGGGGCCTTTTTACAAGAATCTCTCTACTGCTTAAGTCTAAGCATCCGCTCATGCTTTTTGGATTTGTACCAAAATCCCTTTAAGGATAGGCAAACACTTATGTTTTACCTTCCACAGACTTAAGTACCGTTTTCACGGTTGCAGACTACATTCTTGGAATTTCTTTACTCTGTTCAGACTTGGAACAACTTACTCTTTTTCACAGTTTTCCATGAATAGATGGAACTTGAGTGAATAATTCCCAAAAGGAATTTTATTGCCAATACTTGGGCAATCTACAAAGTAGTTCTAGTCGCACATTACTTGGACAATCATGGCCAAGATTGATCAAGTCTGGTTGATCTTGCGATAAAAATAAAGACTTAGTCTTTATCTTTAAGATCTCTTTAACTATCTTTAAGCTTCTTTGCTTACCTGCAGGATTTTTAGAGATCTTTCTCAAGTCCAAGCATACA
This sequence comes from Ceratopteris richardii, assembly GCA_020310875.1. Taxonomy (NCBI): domain Eukaryota; kingdom Viridiplantae; phylum Streptophyta; class Polypodiopsida; order Polypodiales; family Pteridaceae; genus Ceratopteris; species Ceratopteris richardii. Next base: position 2,625,083 of record CM035420.1, read on the forward strand.
CTTATGCCTCTCAGATTCCAAAGCTAAGAATCTTTGATATACCGTTAGGTTATATCACTTATTTGGACTTAATTAACCAATACTGATGGTTTGGGAATTGCTAATGAACTACTTACAGACTAAAAAGTACGAAGAATTTCATTCTCAATACTTGAAAGAATGCCATTTCTTCAAAGACTTGAGATTCCTTCTAGGGAATCAAATAACTTGAGCAAATGATTCATTTTGGAATCTTTTGCAAAAAGAACATTTAAAAGAAATTCTTTCAAATGATATCCAAAAAATTTACTGATTCAATTGTATTCATTTCCTGAGTATCAAACTAGAGACGAAATATCACATTTGCCAGTTTGAAAGTTTAAGTTAAACTTTCATTTATGTGATATCGACTTCTATTCTTGAGTTTGATACAAAACTCATTATTATTGGTCAATCTTCAGATGTTACTAGAGTCCTTTAAACATATTTCACCAATCAAAATTATGTTTAAAGTCCAAGCATCTATTGATGATTGATCCAATAGTAATGTTATTGTGAACACTTTGAACTTTATAACTTGTTTAGGAGAAGTTGATGGATTTAAGATCCATTTCTTGGAACTTTCTACTCCTAAATAAAAAGTTCACACTTGCTTCAAGTCTTTAGGAACTTATATTATTTCCTAAAGATTGCTTAGCTAGTTGCATCATTTACCAGAGATGCAACTATGGAACCTAACATCCTTTTATTGACGTCAAGGATCAATTGATGTTGAGGTTTAACCTTTTGATTTCCATCACCCCTTGGGATGAAATCAAATAAAAATTTATAAAAGATTGGTACCTTTATATCTTGGCAAAACATTTATATCCTAAAGAGGTTTCGCCTGCATCATTCCTTGGACCTATCATATAATATGAATTTATGTGTATTTTTGGGAAGAGTTCATGAATCAATTAAGATCCTCTACTTGGAACATCTTCCTTCCCAAAACTAAATTCATCTTGAACATAGTAGGAGAATGATCTCACATGAAATAGAAGGCTTGACTATTTCATATCTCTATTCCAAAAAGTCACTTACCGAGGTTTCATCATGAGATATAAATCTTGAAACCACAAGAAACTTCTTTAAAACTTTCGAAATCTTCTAAATAGAAGAGTGCTCATGGAACTTTGGAAATATAGTTGATACTCTCATCCAACCTTGGGATGCTTGAGAAGCTACATAAAATATATAACTAATCAACTAAAGCTTTATCCGCATGACTTTCTAAGTACATCCAGGACTTAGAGTCATCATACATCACAAAAGAGTTTGCAAGTAATTAAATTTTCTTGGTCATCAAGGAAATTTATTACTTAACTTTCTCTTAGTGCTTACTCATACCTAGCAAGACATCTAACATACTTAATTCTCATTAAGTATTTGTCTTTGATAGAAGAGTATCGACTTGGGAAGAAATCGACTAATTACTTGAGTTGCAATACTAGAACTAGTATGTCTTTGCAACTAACTAGTCCTTGGTCTTCCCTAAGGTCAAACTGCGAGCTTTATAAAGTAAGCTAAATACTAAGAGAGTACATTTTCATATCTACTTGCAAACAGCATTCCATTCTATCATGCAAATGCATGTATCCACATGCAAAAGCATATGCTCACATGCGTATGCATGCATGTTCTTTGCATGCCCAAAAAATAATACAACAATCATGCATGAACTTGATGCACGATTTTTTCCTTGTACTAAGAATGTATATCATGCAATCCTGATGCATGTATATCCTTTCCTTTGTCCTAATGCACTATGATATAAAAACATACCCTTGAAGTGCAATAGAAAACTTACTCAATGGAAAGGAAATATGTATTTAAACTATCAAAAATACATTCTTTGATGCACAAGGATCTTTTTGAAATCAAGTCTTTCCTTAATGCAAACTAATGCTTGAAATAAGAAATGGATTAATTCATTATTCTAATCTAGACTTAATCAATTGAAATCTTGGCTATTTCAATGTGCATCTATGATTAAGTGTAGAATAATGAAAACAAGATAAATCAAGCATTAAGGCCAAGCAGAAACTGGAAAATACTTAGCTCCACATAGAGCTACGTCCTTCCCTTGATCCTTTGGAAGAGTGATTCTCTCAAGACTTTGGTCCGAATTCAAAGTTAGTTTGACTTTGATCACCAAAGGCCTCCGAATCTTTACTCCACAGCTCCACTTCTTTCAGACTTTGCTCCAAACTTTTAGCTTTCTACAGCTTGGACCACCACAGAAATGTACTCGAGTTCGGATGGGAAATAAGCAAACTCCAAAGGTTAATCAAAATGAGATGATTTCGGCTCGGGATTAGCAGAGCAGAGATTTAATTCAACTTGTATATGTTATGCAGAGAACGAAATCACGAAGAACCTTTACTTCAGTGGATAAAGCCCTGAAGTGTCTCTGCAAGGTCGTGCGATCGAATCCCGGCGCCCTCCCGATGGTAGTTCAGCTTTTTTGGCCGGGTGAAGATGTCTGCTTCAGCACGAATTAAGAGAGATTAGTTACCTTCTCAGCAGTACTCCCGTGTACTATTGTGGCGTAATAGATAGGCGGACACGCTCGCTTCAGCGGGTCTCGGGTTCGATCACCCGCGGACGTGCTGATGAGTTTTGTATTCAAATAATGCTTCACTTGAGACTAAGTTCAGGTCACATTCAATCTTTTTGGCCCCTATTTGAGAGCTTCCTCAGGAGTTCAGCAAGTCCTTCTGCTATATCTTCACGCCGACGGGGATGCTCTTCTAGATAGAGCAGCGTGCTCCAATCGGGGGGACGGGGGTTCGATCACCCTCTGCTTCACCAGAATATTTCCTTTTGGATCTTCTTCGATGAAACCTCCCTCAGCGAACCCATGATTGTATAAGGATCTGCTTCATGAAGAAGAGCACGAACGGCGTTTCTCTCCGTGGATAAGGCAGCGCCCTCTCAACAGAGGGGCGCGAGTTCGATTCCCCTCTGTACTCGCAGCGGAGGTTATTCATTTTGGCTAATCAAACCAATAGCAATGACTGCGTACGGCGAGGAGTACTTCGTGAGAGATGAATAAGTGCTACAGCAATGGAATTTCCACGCATCTCAGCAAGAGCGTACAAATAAAGTGATGAAGATAAAAGTCTCCATAGATCTCAACCTAAGGCTCTGATACCAATGCAACAATCTAAGAATTACGACCACCACATGCTTGAGAGATGACTCTCCTCCCAACCAAATGCCTCTATATATAGCTCTCTCCAGGGGACTGCCTTCTTGGGCAGGTGGATACTAACCATCCAAGTGTCAGCCATGTAACTACATGTGCGCCAAGTGTCCAGTGGATGCTTCTAGAAGGTTCTAGAGCTCTTTGGGCAAAATACTCTTCCCATGTACCTCATGGGGATTGAACCCAAGACCTCGTCCTTCACATCCTTGAGACTTAACCACTAAGCTAAGTGGTTCACTTGTTCACAAGAGCACAAGACCTCCTAGTAAGTCTAAACTCGAGATCTTTGGTCATACACACGGATGACCAAACGGTGTCCGATTTCAGATCTGTCTGAACCGGCCAGACCCTTGGATCATAGACTTACTTTATTACACCTCTAGTGCATTTTTACAACGGAAAATATGTTACAAGAATGGTTATAATACAAATATTGGGTGTCCAAATTGGAAAACTTTTGACGCCTGTCTTTTTCTCTACCTTTTGCTCTTCTTAGCTCTGCAACACTCTCCACCGCTTTGTCGTTGTCGTCCCTTGACAGGCTTTACTTCTTGTCTATCACTTGTTGCCCGCATGCATCTCTTGGTCAGTTATGCCTAGTGGTTAGAGTGGCATTCCGTTTTAATGACCCTATTCTTGACTCTTCTTTTACGTCCTCTAGGCCTGATGCATTTGTACTGCCTGTTCTTTTCTTTTCATCGCCGGCAACCCTTGGTCAATTCTGCATGCTTGTTAAACAGGTGTTCAGTTTTGATGGCCTCTTCTTGATTCTTGTTTTACATCCTCTGGGCCTGATGCATTTGTCTTGCCTAATAAGTCGGGTTGCCATGCACGCCACCAATGGAAGGTATGAGGATGTGGTCCTTCACTCTTCGATCTGGACCTTCCAAAGATCAAGAGGTTGAAGCACCCTCTTGTGGTTTCGGAACCGCTGGATATCTTCTTGCACTTCTTCATGGATACTTCCTGGCCCTGGTTCCTCCTTCCAGTTATGTGCTTTTCCTTGATGTGTGCCCTTGCGGGGCTCTGCGCAGAGATGGGTGTTGCACCCCTACGGGGCTTCTTGCAGAGATATGTCTTCAAATATTATCGTTTTAGTGAAGCTTCTTTCGTTGTCTTCTTCTTTTCTTTTTTTTGCTTGATTCACCCTCAAGAAATGGACACTCCACTGTGATGAGGATGGCTATGATATTTCAGTCTTCTCAATAGAGCCACTCATGGGTGATTCGGTTCTTGAAGAATGTGAGCCTAGCCCTGATGCATTTGAGGACGCAAGTGACTCCGATCTAGAGTCAATGATTATGGACCCACCCTTTGCATCAGAGGAAGAGTACTTCTATGATGTACAAGCTCATCCTCAGAGATATGGAGAGCTTACAAATGATGTGAGGTTAACCACACAAGTGGCCACCAAGAGTGAAGGCAAGAAAAGGAAGAAGAGAGAAGTCACACCAGGAGAGGAAGAATCTTTGTTTGAGGTCCCTGAAAACTTCAAAAAGTATGAGATAGACGATAGGAGGGTCATGATAAGGATGCCTAAACAAAATGCACAAGCAGGAGAGGCCTATGATAACAAGGAAACCACCGAGAAAATTGTGGTAGCCTTAGAAGAAGGAGAAGAAAGATGCATGTACATAGGCCATGACTTGTCGAAAGTAGAGGAGCATGAACTAATAGCCTTGCTAAGGGAATACAGAGATGTATTTGCTTTGAGCTATAAGGATTTGAAAGGTGTAGACCCTGAAATATGCTCACACACAATTCCCATGACCTCATATGCCAAACCATCCAAGCAGAAGCCATACACTTATAATGATAAGTACACTGCTAAGATCAAGGAGGAGATAGATAGACTGGTAGAAGCTGGATTCATCTATGAAATTGAGCACACTGAGTGGGTATCCCCCATTGTAGTGGTGCCCAAAAAGAATGGGAAGCTACGCGTATGCATCAACTTGAAGAATGTTAATGCATCCACCATTAGAGACAATTATCCGCTTCCTATCATTCAACATCTACTAGAAAGAGTAGCAGGCAAGGAAGTCTACAACTTCCTTGATGGATTTTTGGGCTACAATCAGGTAGCCATTGCTCCAGAGGATCAACATAAGACGACTTTTGCCATAAAGTGGGGCATATTTGCTTTTCGAGTAATGCCATTTGGGCTTACCAATGCACCCACCACGTTTTAGAGGCTGATGTATCATGTATTTAAAGAGTTCTTCAGGAAGAATTTAGAGGTCTATGTTGATGTTCTTTGTGCTCATTCCAACATTAAACAAACACATCTACCAGAACGCATGCAAATCTTTGACAAATGTAGAGAATATCAAGTCTGCCTAAACCCAAAAAAGTGTGTTTTCATGGTCAAGCAAGGCAAGATTCTAGGACACATAGTGTCAAAGAATGGCATATCTACGAAAGAGGAAAAAGTGAGAGCTATTGTAGAGCTACCTAGGCCAAGGAATATCAAGGAAGTACAAGCTTTCATGGATTACAGATGTTTTATACACATGTGTGCCATCATTGCAAAGCTTTTGTACGGACTTTTGACTAATTTTGAGTGGACGGATGAGTGTGAGAACTCCTTTAATGAGCTTAAACGACAATTATGTTCAGCATCAATCTTGAGCACACTAGATTGGAATAAGCCCTTTCATGTTCACGTGGATGCATCCAATTATGCTATTGGATGTGTACTTGCACAACCTACTGGTGAAGGTAATATGGATCTTCCAATTGCCTATGCTAGTAGACAATTAAATGCAGCTGAACAAAATTATACCACCACTGAACGAGAAGGATTAGGCATGGTGTATGCGGTTAAAAAGCTTAGACACTATTTGCTTGCAAACAAGTTTAAATTTTTTACTGATCATCAAGCACTGTTGTACTTGGTAAACAAGCCATGCAATACAGGTAGATTGGTGAGATGGTTCCTCTTTCTAATGGAGTATGACTTTGAAGTTGTGGTGAGGAAAGGTAAGACTCACTTGAGAGCGAACCACCTCTCAAGACTCACATCCAGAGAAGCACCACAAGGAGTATCAGATGATCTTCCTGATGCTTACTTGTTTAATTTGGAAGTGGTACCTCAGTGGGCTAAGCAATTAGTGCTAGTATTGACATACGGGCCTAACCACCCAGTAATAAACACACAAGATAGGGAGATAGTAAAAGCCCAGAAGTACCATATCATGGTAGGGAGTATGTACAAGCACATAGATCAAGGAATCTTAGCTTGTTGTGTGGAAGAGGATGAGTACGCTAAATGGTTGCAATTAGCACATGTAGGTGCATTAGAGCAACACTATTCAAGTCAAAGAACTTTACAAATAGTAAGGAGACTCGGAGTGCATTGGCCGACTATGGATGCCGATGTCCATAAGTTGTGTAAGGAATGTCCTATCTCTCGAACTAGACCACCTGTGGAGCACGCTACATGGTACCAGGTGTCTCTAACACCAGATTGGAGTGCACCATTAGTAGCCTTCTTGAGGAGGAAAACATTCCCTCAAGATATGACCCTAATGAGGCAACGAAGTTTAGAACAAGAAGCCCTAGACTACTCACTTATTGGTGATAATCTGTACAAGCGAGGAAAGGATGGATATCTATGGCTATGTGTCCATGAGAGCGAATATCTGAAGATCTTGGAAACTACTCATCAAGGTGTAGTAGGAGGACATTTTGGACCAGATCGGGTGATCAAGGCTATACTATTTGCAGATCTTTGGTGGCCCACCCTTCACATGGATGCACATACCTATGTGAAGAGGTGTGATGTCTGTCAGCGAACTCAGTATCCTATATGCAAAGATGAGATGTCTTTGAAACCTATGATGGGTGGACGTGCATTCTCTAAGTGGGGAATAGACTTCGTAGGTCCTATTAATCCCCCAGCTAAGGGTTCCCATGCTGAATACATTATTGTGGCCACAGATTACCTAGCCAAGTGGGTAGAGGTAAAAGCTATGACCAAGAGCTATGACGATGGCTAAGTTCTTATTTGAGAATGTGTTCACTAGATACAGGCCACCTATAGAGCTAGTGATGATAGAGGGGCTCACTTGTTGAATGAGGTCATTGAAAATCTTCTCCAAGAGTTCTTGGTGATACAAAAGAAGTCTTCCCCCTATCATCCACAAGCGAATGGCCAAGCCGAGAGCACAAATAAGATTCTATGCAATGTGCTGACCAAATTAGTGAATAATAAATGCTCTGATTGGGACAAACAACTACACCATGTTGTTTGGGCATATCGAATTGCCTATAAAACGGTAATCCAAGCCATAGCCTTTGAGATGGTATTCAGTCAAAATGCAGTGCTACCATTGGACTTCTTGATACCTACATTGAAAGTGGCACGAGAGCATGATTGGACAGGCCATGAACTCTCCTCTAGAATCTTTGACCTTGAACGACTAGGTGAAACAAGATTAAAAGCTGCAGCAGGAATTTATGCAGCCAAGACAAGAAAAAAAGCATATTTTGAGACACATGTGAAAGATAAAGGCTTAAAAACAAGAGACCTAGTCCTAGTATACACTTTGAAGCAACATGCACAAAAATTAGAGAAGAGAGGCTATGGACCTATGATCATAAATAGGATCTCAACCAGTGGAGCAGTTCAATTAGCTACACTAGAGGGTGATGTTCTCTCGAGTTACATTAGCGGATGCATAGTCAAGTTATATCAAGAACCCCTGACAGAAGAGATGCTAACTCGATTCAATACTGCTAAGAAATGCAAGGAAGAAGAAAAACGAATCTAAGAAGAAGCGCAAGCAGAAGCCTTGGAACACATCTGAAGAATGAAATTGAGAAGACAGGGTAGAGAACAGCCCAAGACAATATCATATGGCAATGTGTGAAGTTTGAGGAGTAGGTTCCCCTAGAATAATTGACCGACGTCCCTTTGTGACCCTACAGGTAGGACAGGGAGAGAGTGCGAGGACCGTGAGAACTTTAATTGACTTAGGTGCAGCCATGAGTGTTGTCAAACTTTCTTACTGTCAGGAATTGAACTTAAGTGTCAATCTTATAGGAGCCTATCTCATAGGATTGGGAGGTGTGGAAACCCCTTGCATGGGCGAGGTGGAACTTCCCCTCTACATTCAAGATGTGCTAACGACAGTTAAAGTGCTAGTGTGTCAAGACGAGGATCTCACTGAGCCTCTTGTCTTGGGTCAAGACTGGATCTATGATCACGCAGTCAACCTAAACCTTAGAAGTGGACTTCTTCATGGTTGGGTCAATCAAAAACGTATTACACTTGAGTTAGAAAATGATGCGCTCAAGGAACTAGGAAAGGCACGCACTCCTAGTCCTTCCAGGAGTACACATGAAGATGACGATGCTATTCTTGTCCAAAACATGTGATGCAGAGGGATGTTTTTCTCAACAAAGAATTCAAGGAGACGACGGAACTCCCTTCTTTTCCAAAGGTGGTAGAAGGAGGGCAATCAAAGGAGTACCAATTACAGAGGAAGCAAATAACTGATGCTCCAAGCCAAAACAAAATACAAAGCAAGGTGTCTCTGCCATCGACACAAGTGTGGGTGTAGAAAGGCGAGCACCCTATTGCAGTTAAACCACAACCACTGGCTCAACTTCATATTCGTGATCAATAGCAGGACACTAATAAGAAGTCCTTAAAAAAACCCTCTACGAAAGTAAGGTCTATCTGGGTACCCAAGAAGTCAATGAAGGCTGACCCACAATCAAAACAAATTTGGGTGCCTAAGGCTTGCTTGCGGGCTCAAGTAGCCACATACGGACCACACCATGTACAACAAGGTTCACGCATTCCAACAGCTAATAGCCACTCCTATTCGACACGTAGGAACACATATTTGCCCATGAGCATGAGCAAAGGCACTTTTAAATGGATCCCTAAAAAGCCTCATTTCCAAGCAGACAAGCCCTCTAGAGTCTCTAGAAAATCAAAAGAGGAAGCCATCCACTCTCTTTGGTAGCCCAAACCTTGTAATAAACCATATGATCCCATTGCTAAGCCACTCTTGTTTACTAACTACATCCACACTACAGTCAACCCCTCAATTAGCAGATAGGTATTCCCACATTCGCTAACCACACTTCACACTCACATCCATGCGAGCACTATCTAACCAACTAACTATGTCACAATTCATCATGTTAATGTTGTAGTGAGAACACATGACCACTTGGTATCCATTTGCAATGTTAACATTCATTTGTATATTCTCACAGAACCGGCGACAAATTTCTTCAATATGGCCGAGGCTGCAGGAACAAGCTCCCAGGCAGGCACCAATCCTCAGATCGTAGACATTGAAAGTCTCCCTATTGAGGAGGAGTTGAAGGAAAGACCACAGGCATTGCGAGCATTACATGTCATACCTATTCAGAATCCTCCCCAAGGTCACACAACACCAGTAAGCAAAAACTTGCATTGGTTCACTAACGTGGCAGGACCTCTTGGAGAAGGCACTTATTTGTGGAAGGCAGAAATAGAGTTCAACGGACGTTGGGGCCGGTATCACTTCTTTACAAGAGAGTTTGAGAGGCTTCAAAATAATGAAGGGTTGAAACCAATATGGAAGAAGGTTGGACTATATGATTACTTCAAAGCTCAGTTACCCAAGCGGGAGTTTCTAAGGTGTTCATACTTGATTAGCACCCTCACTCCCAGTAAAGAGAAAAAGGGGTATAGCACCTTTGTCCTACCATCTCTTACAAGAGGTAATGAACTGAAGCGCTTCAAATTGACAAACAATTTGGTAGGGGAAGCTCTCGATATGAAAGGCATGCACATCCCCACAAAGAAAGAGACAATGATCCCATACAACATAAAGAACACGACGTTGACTAAACTGAAGGACATAGTGGCAATGACACCAACTATTGCCATTCACCTCCGAATGTGCATGCAACATTTCGTCTTCCTTGCTCAAGAAAGATTCACGATGCCACCCAAGAAAATTTGGTTCATTTTGTACTTAGCAGATACCTTCAATCTAACAATCAACATGCCTCATTGGATCATTGACCAAATACACTTGGCACATCAACGATGATACAAGAAGTAGAAGTCAGTACTTTATGGGTGCTATGCTCTTACAAGAATCCTTTATCGGTGCTTGGCATATGACGTGCCAATTCAAAGGGCACTTGTTTGGACTAGGGTGCAAGAATCTCAACGAAGACTATCAGTTGCAAGGCCTCCATCCAAGAAAATGAGGGAAGCGGCTCAAATGCCCTGTGCACAGGCCTGAGGTGCCACCATTACACCAGACACAACTCCATGACTTCCAAGGTGAGTGCAACGTTTCACCATCAGATTACCAAGGCCTAGTGCGGAGGGACCAAATCTGGTGTTCCCACCGATACCCACTGATAGAAAATAAAATTAAGGCTCATCTACTATGCCTTGTATATACATGGTTCTGGCTAATTTGAAGGTTCGTTTTATCTTTTGCTTCAGAGAATCCAACATAAGCTTCAGAGTCCCTGGCTCCACCAATTGTGCCTCAGTTCGTACTAAACTAGCCGCAATGACTTGACTAAACAGAGCATCAGTCTGTGTCTACAAAAATGCTTCTTGTAAATAGAAATCGTTAGCTAATGAAGCATCTCTCTGCTGCTTCACATCTGTAATTTGCGCATCAATTCGAGACAATCTCTCTGCTTGAGCTCCTAGCTGCTTTTCTCTGCGTTCCAACTCCTGAGCTTGATATTGAATTGTTCTATAATATGCATCCCTTTCTTTCATGATTCCAGCCAATTCTTTCTTAAGCTGAATTGTCAAATCTGTTTGGGCTTTTAAGGCACAATTCACCTCAAAAAGATCAGTAGATGCGGTCTGTAATTCTGCAGTAGTTTGCTTAGCCAAGTTAGCCATTTCTTGTCCTTTCTACACGACCTCATCAAGCTCGACGCGAGTTTCTTCCAGCAAATTGCATAGAGCAACCCGAGCATCATCCTTGTCCTGCACCAATTATTTTAACAGGTTGATCTCTTCATCACGAGCGGATAAAAGAGCATCTTTTTCATTCAACTCAGCAAGAGCAGCATCTCATTAGGTAATCAAGGTGTCTTGCTCTGCAATCCTTGTTTGAAGTTGTTGAGGCTGTAGGTGCAGGGCATGATTCTTTGCCTTGACCGCATTAGCTTCTTCCTGCAATGGGGCAATATCTGCCTCTAACAAATCAACTTTGCCTTGCAAATCTTTTCTGATATTGTCGGTTGCTAGATCCATTTGAAGAGGTAACTGCTGAGATAATTGAATCAGGATACGACCCATAGACTCGAATTCATGGAACATCATAGTCGAAGGAGGAAGAACAGGAAGTGGCTGGGATGAAGAGACTGGTAATAGGTGAGGGGAAGGTGGTGGAGAGTAACTGCAAGAAGAAGATGAAGTAGCGGGTGCGTTGGGAACAACAGGCTTGATGGGGACAACGGGCTCAACAGGGTTCATGGGGGGAGGAAGTGGGGTAAGGGTATTCGGCAACAAAATTATACCGATTGGATTCTGTTTTGTCGCCTCAGTTCTGTCAATCGTAGCGTCAACCAGGGCAATCACTTCGTTAAGAACTTCTGCAACAATTTCATTCACAGCTTCTTGATTCTGCTGATGAGAATCCTCCCGAGAAGAAACTTCTTGAGAGTCTTCTCTGTGGGCACCTTGTTCTTGCTGCTTAATTGGAGAAGAAGGAACGGAAGAATCGACATGAATGGATGTAGCAGTATCGTGGAAGACTTCTTCTTCATGGCCAACAGTTGATCCTTGCACCTGGCTTCCAGAAGGGCTTATACATCTACATTTTTGGCGAAAACGTTGCAACAGGTTTCCATCATCATCGTCCTCATCCTCGAGCATGTGAGTAGATTCTTTGTGTAACAAGAAGGGGGCGGTTGGAGGAGGTTGCGCAGCTTGGAGCAACGAAAAGAGGAAAGTAAGGATGTGGGGTAAACGAGAACGAGGAAGGTCACCCTTAGTAACTTGTTTGATAACCGATACACATTCACGGTGAATGCGCTGGAAATAGAAGGAAGCAAAATTAACAGACTCACAGGCAGCGGTATCTATCATCGAATAGAATGGGTGGGCAATCCCATAGGTACATTTCTGGAGATTCAAAGTGGCGACTAAGAAATACAGAGCAGTACTCTGGTTCAAGTCTACACAGAATGGCATACTCATTAGAGGAGTGCCGGGGAAACAATTCGTGCATGACGGCCACGGAAAGAAGGGGACCATTCTCCAATCCTTCCCTAGACAACCGAAAAGCTCCAGCGAATGTGGCTAAGGTAATAACGATACGAGAGGGAAGACACGCAATGGGCCAACATTGCTCTAAAGCAGGTGTGGTCGCGATGGCAGAGATGATCTGTGCATGGAATGGTTGGCATTCCAATAAATGCCATGGCAATTCAGCGAAGGCTAGGAGACCACAAGTGTGCAAATACTCATTCACTTCAGGAGTGATTCCTACACAGAAGGTGGCGACATTCGCGAGAGCTTCCATGGCGTGCACGAGTAATCACTAGAACACAAAAAGCAAATAACGCACAAGCACACAAACACAATAGCAATTAATAGTAAAAGAAACAAGATTAAGTAGAAACACGGGCAACAGTAGGCGGTCAAAAACCCTAATCGTCGCGCGGTAGTGAAAAGATATACATCATAATTTCAGCATGCATGCAAGAGCAGAAACAGTAACACAAGGCAGCGATTGATCATATTTAGATATCAAAACGAGGAGATTACGGTCTATGGTCAACCAAAATACGAGGATAAAAAGAAAACACATGACACGCAAAAAAGATGAGGTACATGTCATCAGTGATCGGCCAGTTGTTGATATGGGTGAAGCTTAGATCCTTTAATCACTTTGGGAAGAGGAACTCCGGTTAAGGTGGCCAAGCGAAAAGTAGCGGGTCCTACATATTCAATAATTCGGTATGAACCGGACCACCGTAATTTAAATTTACCCGGAGATCTATGAGATTTATCTATATGTATGCAATCATAGCTAAACCTCTTTATGGTTTGTTGACAAATTTTGAGTGGAATGATGAATGTGAAAATTCCTTCAATGAGCTGAAGAGACGGTTGGGCACAACACCAATACTGACCACTCCTGATTGGAACAAACCATTTCATGTCCATGTGGATGCATCCAATCATGCCATAGGATGTGTGCTAGTAGAACCCATAGGTGAAGGAAATTTAGATTTACCCATAGAATACGCTAGCAAACAACTAACCACAGCTGAACGAAACTAGACCACCACTGAGCGAGTGGGCTTAGGCATGGAATATGCTTTGAAGAAGTTTAGACATTATTTATTGGCCAACAAGTTCAATTTTTTCACTGATCATGAAGCTTTGTTATATTTGGTCAATAAACCTTGCAATACAGGATGCTTAGTAAGATGGTTCCTCTTACTAATGGAATATGACTTTGAAGTTGTTGTTAGGAAAGTTAGAACCCACCTCAAGGCAAACCATCTTTCTCGCATCACTTCGAGAGAGTCACTGCAAGGAGTGTCTGATGAACTACTTGATGCTTATCTGTTCAATTTAGAAGTTGTTCCTAAATGGGCAAATAAGTTGGTACTTGTCCTAATCTTCGGACCCACGAATAAGAATGTGGAAACAAACAAAGAAGAAATTGTAAGATCACAAAACTATCATGGACTAGAGATGATACAGGAGACCCCACAACCCGGGACCATAAGTATGAGACAAGATATCTAGATTACAAGAACTCCCTTCTGGGAGATGAACTGGATACACGAAAGAACTCGACAGGATCTCGTACTACGAGATTACAAGGGGACAAGATAGGATGTCCAAGAACTAGACTAGAACAAGGAACAAGACAAGAACTAGAACTAGAACTTGAAGAGTACTTACTTGGCGGTCATGACTCCTTGAGCTCCCAAGGCTGGTATTGGCAAGACTGATTATGAATGTGGCCAACCCCTCCTTATATAGGTTTTCCAAGGGCGGTTCCAGGGCGGTTATGAATTGATGATATCATCGATGATGTCATCAATTCATAGCATGGTTTTTGGATGTCAGAATCAAGCAAGAAGACAGTCGATCTTAGGGTTTTGGCATATTCTGAATGCAATGGAAGCATTCGTTTCCCCAAATTATGAACCAATCATGAGATATAGGATTCACATGGAATCTGAGAGTTTCCTTTGTCCATGATAGATAGAACCCCGATCAACTAAAATCACGCCAAAATTCACGCAAAAAGTGTTGATCGCGATTGACACCACCGATCGCGATTGAAAGACCCCACGACCGACTCTGTCGATCACGATTGACAACGTAAATTGCGATTGACGTGTTGATCACGACTGTCAGGCCCGACAGACACCTCTGTCAATCGTGATTGACAGATCTGTCGATCACGATTGATAGGCATTTTTGGCTTAATTTTTAGGGTTTGTGTTCAAAGTTTTGGGGTAATTTTGGGCATACTTGTCAATCAATTAGCATTTGGTGAGGTCCCTACACTTGTGTTTTGAGAAAAATCCTGTGAACTGTTAGCCTGTTTGAGCCTTGTTTTAACCCTAGAACCTTGAACTGTCATAACGTCCTCATACAAAATCCGTTCGGGGTGATCGTAGGCTCTTTGGAAAGCTCGTGGGGAGTACGGTAAAATTAATACCCAAGGGGATTAGATATAGTATTTTTAAGTGGACCATACCCAGGGGGAACAAAACTAAGGGATCTCTAGTATTGTTTTCCATAAAGACATAGTGCAAGTCAATGTCTGAATTACATAAATGAAAGTGATTTGTTCTGTCATTTGAATTTAAGTCTTGAGCTAACTTTGTATTGAATTACATAAATGAAAGTGATTTGTTCTATCATTTGAATTTAAGTCTTGAGCTAACTTTGGGACTTTTACAGGTCCATTGAGAGCACTAGAGGGCATCCAAAGCAAGGGCATTCTGCAAGCTTGAGAACAGGATTCTTAAGCACTAAAGAGCAAGGGATCAACAAGTGAGGTTGGAATATTCTCAACTTTCTTTGTCGATTCCTAGCTTAGGTTAAGTGAGTGTAGTGCTAGAAGTAACTCAGGGCGACGATAGGCATCTATCAAGTTGAAGACTATTAAATACTCAAGTTCAAGCTAAAACATAATCTCTCTACGGTCAATAACTTTAAAGGAAAAGAATTTAACATGGAATGATCAACTTAAAGTGCGTACATTAACTCAAGTATTCTTGATGACATGATATCAGACAAGATCATAAACATGATAATCAACTAAAAAAGAACCAAGTAACTGATACAAATTGAGCTGCAATGAGGTTGTACTTTGGGTAAAAATTGGGGTGAGTCGATTAGGCATATGAACCTTCGATCAGGACGACACCTAAGGAGAGATAGATAGAGTCCTAGGTCTTCAGAGGCTAGTGTCAATCATAGTACTAGGTCTTGGGCCCAGCAATTGAGCCATTATTCCCACTACCCTAGCGCTAAAACCAGTGAGTCCGAGATGTCTCAAGGTATGGAGAGACCTACAGGAAGTTCACGAGTGCCATATCTACATAGGGTCCAAGGCCCCTATAAGATGCAACTGGAATACCTTAGGACCAACCGATTAGGTGCTTGCATCTATGAGGATGCCATTGGACTAGAACATCCAGCAGTCAAGTTTGAAAATGGAGCATACCTAGACAAAGAAGGAACCATATACATGGTCACCAATCACCCAGATAGGATAGACGAATTTGAGAATGTGATTCCAGAGCCGGACATAGGTGACCTAGAGCAAGGGAACATAAGTGGAGAGCCTAAAACCCCTCGAGGAAAATCAGTCCTCACTAGAATTATCATGGCGGAATGGGTTCCCCACGATAATAAGAGCATAGATCTGCTCTTGAACCGAGACACTGATGAAGCCTTTTCGAGGTACAAGCCTGGTCAGCCTAATGAGGTTGGAGCGCTCACTATCTACGAGTTTAAAGATCTAGATAGTCCAAGCAAAGTGACCTATTTAGAGAATACTTCAGAAAGGATCTTTGTAGTCACGGAGCATGGTAGGCATGCCTACACTTGGAAGGGTGAATTTTTTTTCCCCCAACCAAGGTCTAATGTCTCTTATGGCCACCCAGGAGCGGGAACATCCCAAGCTCATGGAGCTCAAAGGGACAGAAGTAGAGATAGGCCAGAAGTGAGCTTCACCAACACGTTGGGAAGAGAAAGAACGAGAATGAAAACGAGAGTCAACCTGAGAGACTTAGAGCTCCAAGAAATCCAAGAAATGTAGATGAATTCCCTCTGCCAAGACCTAGAGAGCACATGAGGACTTTGAGACCTACACAACTAGACGTCTTGAATGAGGTCATTGAAAATATTCTCCAAGAGTTCTTGGTGATACACAAGAAGTTTGTCCCCTATCATCCACAAGCTAATGGCCAAGCCAAGAGCACAAATACGATTCTATGCAATGTGCTGACAAATTAGTGAATAATAAATGCTCTGATTGGGACAAACAGCTACACCATGCTATTTGGGCATACCGAGTTGCCTATAAAACGGTACTCCAAGCCACACCCTTTCAGATGGTATTCGATCAAAATGTAGTGCTACCATTGGACTCCTTGATACCTACATTGAAAGTGGCACAAGAGCATGATTGGACAGGCCATGAACTCTCCTCTAGAATCTTTGACCTTGAACGACTAGGTGAAACAAGATTAAGAGATGTAGAAGGAATTTATGCAGCCAAGAAAAGACAAAAAACATATTTTGACACACATGTGAAAGATAAAGGCTTAAAAACAGGAGACCTAGTCCTAGTATACACTTTGAAGAAACATGCACGAAAATTAGGGAAGAGAGGCTATGGACCTATGATCATAAATAGGATCTCAACTAGTGGCGCAGTTCAATTAGCTACACTAGAGGGTGATGTTCTCCCGAGTTACAATAGCGGATGCAGAGTCAAGTTATATCAAGAACCCCTAATAGAAGAGATGCTAACTCGACTCAATACTGCTAAGAAACGCAAGGAAGAAGAAAAGCGAATCCAAGAAGCACAGGCAGAAGCCTTGGAATGCATCCAAAGAATGAAATTGAGAAGACAGGGTAGAGAACAACCTAGGAAAGATGCCTATGCAGATCAAGGATATCATATGGCAATGTGTGATGTTTCAGGAGTAAGTTTCCCTAGAATAATTGACCGACATCCCTTTGTTACCCGAGAGGTAGGACAGGGAGAGAGTGCGAGGACTGTGAGAACTTTAATTGACTCAGGTGCAGCCATGAGTGTTGTCAAACTTTCTTACTGTCAGGAATTGAACTTAAGTGTCAATCCTATAGAAGCCTATCTCATAGGATTGGGAGGTGTGGAAAACCCTTGCATGGGTGAGGTGGAACTTCCCCTCTACATTCAAGATGTGCTAACAACAGTTAAGGTGCTAGTGTGTGAAGACAAGGATCTCAATGAGCCTCTTGTCTTGGTTGAAGATTGGATCTATGATCACACAGTCAACCTAAACCTAAGAAGTGTACTTCTTCAGGTTTGGGACAATAAAAAACGTATTACACTTGAGTTAGAAAATGATGCACTCAAGGAACTAGGAAAGGCATTCACTCCTGGTCCTTCCAGGAGTACACATGAAGATGATGATGCTATTCTTATCCAAAACTATGTGATGCAAAGGGATGTTTGTCTCAACAAAGAATTCAAGGAGACGATGCAACTCCCTTCTTTTCCAAAGGCGGTAGAAGGACGACAACCAAAGGAGTACCAATTGTAGAGGAAGCAAAATAACTGATGCTCCAAGCCAAGAGAAAATACGAAGCAAGGTGTCTCTACCATCGACACAAGTGTGGGTGTGAAAAGGCGAGCACCCTATTGCAGTTAAACCACAACCAATGGCTCAACTTCATATTCGTGATCAATACTAGGACACTAATAAGAAGTCCTTCAAAAAACCCTCTACGAAAGTAAGGTCTATTTGGGTACCCAAGAAGTCAATGAAGGCTGACTCACAATCAAAACAAATTTGGGTGCCTAAGGCTTTCTTGCAGGCTCAAGTAGCCACATACGGACCACACCATGTACAATAGCTAGAGACAGTGCACACTGCTCTCACACACTCGTGAAGATCAGAGCGAAGACACGGTAGACGTCCCCCTAGACCAAGGAAACAGATAAATATCTTGGTATCAGAACCACAGGGCACCACATCCACCACCATGGGCACAACGCATACCATTCATCAAACTGATGAAGCCCATACCTCAAGTGCACCCCCGTCACCCCCTTTACAACCCTCCCCTCCAACTCCACCACCCTCACCTATTACCACCACTGTCACAACCACAGATTCCACTTCCCATACCGAAGCACAGACTATGAGTCAACCCTCACAATTGGTACAACCTGACACCACCACTATTGTAGATGCTACCACTGACACTATAATTCTAATTGTAGCCACTAAAAACCCCATTCCCCCTATCACACTTCGTGGTGGTTCATATTCACAACTGCACACACCACTTTACACCTTCACAACCATCACCACACCGATGATTCCCATGTTCACAATCACTCCCACGACCACATCCACACGACTTCATGGACATATCACCCACTTCCGCACCTCTCCCTCCCCCCATATTCCCACAATCTCCCATTCCTCCACCACCCACTTCACCCTTCTCAAGCACTGCATACACACTCCCATTCCCTTTTCCCTACCCTCCTGCATTCAACACCTTAGAAGAGCGGGATGACCTACTCAAGCAACTGGTAGCTCAGCAAGAGTCACCCAAAGAAGTCACAGCCGCAACTGACACATCTGAAGAAGTTGCAAAACTCAGAGCACAACTGGAGGAGCTTCAAAATAGAGTTCTTCAATATGAGCGTAGCCTAAGGACTTAGTTCCAATTGAAGTTGAGGAGATTTTTGAAGACCCATATGTACCCATGCCTGCACCGGGGGTAAGCACATAGAGGACAGAATGGACACAATTGAGATCGAAGCTCCTGAATGGATGCAAAAATTAGAAAAGGTTAGTCCAACCCATGATGAGAGAGTTGTAGTATAGATACAGTATATGTCCCGATTGGAAGAAGTTGTCATCAAATCCGATTACTTCAGTAACCTCTCCCATCATAGGTGGATTGGCACTTCTCATGATTTGTATGTTCCATTCTGTGTATTAATGGTAGATTATAATGCTGAGATAAAGCAGTGCACAACAAAAGCACCAACCTCGGCAACCCAATTTGCACCAGATGACATTCCTGCAAGTGCCACGCATGGAAATATTTTTCGACCTACCTAGACGATACGCTTGCTTGAAACATACCTCGAGATGGTCACACTTGGAATAATATGCCCGTATACATCAAGTATAACCCTTGCTACTGCCCTCTCTTTCGACAAAGATCATGGCCCAAGTACACCAAAATAGTTTTGACAGTTAAAGGATATGACAAATGGTTAAACTATGTGTACTTGGCACCACCTCGAGGCCAACCCATAGTTGCATACATGACTTCAACCATTCGGCATTGGGGGATCATATTCCAAAAGGTACCAGATATCATGGCATAGATGTGCCTCAAAATATTTGAGCTCATGCTCGTCACATTCAGGAGCTTTAGAAATATCAAAGAAACTCACCTTTCGGCTCTCAGATTCAATGAGGGCAACCAGGATCTCGCTTATGATATGAGTACCACACCACCCATCAACGTTGTCTATGCATGGCATGCTCGTATCAAGTATCTGAGAATCCTTTGAAACAAATATACTATACCAAATGAAAAAATCTAGGGCACAGCAGCTCAACATGCGTGCTGAATCAAATGTATTGTGCCATTTTCCATACAATAGACCACACCATAGAGACTTGCCCATATAATGCAAAAGTACAGAACAGAGCAGTTATTAATGCCATCATTCAGGAACAAGGGCAACCGGCCAGCCATTATGTACCACCACAAATGAGGAATACCCCGTACCTAGGATACATGACTTATCGAGGAGGAAGGGCAAATAATTTTGGACAAGCCCTATGGAATGCGGGTCCATCAGGAGAAGGCACATCTCCTCCACCCCTAAATGTCATTTTTGTGGTGAAACTGGGCATATCCGAAGGTTTTGTAAAGATGCAGCCGAGTACGACAAAAAGAAAAAGGAATGATTGGACAGTAGAAACGCAAGCAGCAGTGGTCCAAACATGCTCCGAAAAACAATTACAACCAGCTGCAGAGATTTTTGAACCGGAAATTTGTGAACAACAGAAGGTGTTTACAAAAGCAAGCAAGAGGGCTACACAAGAACAAGCTATTTTCCTTGATCTAGTTTTGGTGATGCCGCAAAGCATACTGCCGAAAGTACTAGGAGGGTGAAATTTGGCTCACACAGTACCGGAGTCCATACCGAAGACCATACCGGAAACAGCCAAAATAGATTCGGTGTGGGATGTTCTGTCTAAGGCATCAATTACATTGCCCTTGGGTCAACTATTAGCTTTGGTCCCTAGATTGCATCAATAGTTCTAATAGTAGGTTAGCCCAAGATCCTTGAGTGCTCCCGCAACAACCACAATCCAACTAGAATTAGACCCAATGGTGGATCATACGGTATCCCTGATTATAGTATGGTACAAAAACCATAAAATTACACAAGTCTTAATTGATGGTGGATCTAGGGTAAACATAGCAACAGTAGCACTTTGCAAACGGATGTGGTGGACGCAAATTGAACCTGTTCAATTCTTTGTATGCATGGCTGATCAATCTCGAGTCGATCCGGTGGGCTTGGTGCGTGATACTCCCATTACTCTGTAAGGGGCTATTTTCAAAATGAACTTCATTGTGCTAGACTTACTAGAATCTAGCTTGGACTACAATCTACTCTTTGGACATGCGTGGCTCAAACAAGCTAAGGTAGTGCAAGACTGGTCAACACATGAATTAGTTTTTAAAAATAACCACTGAAAATATGTTGTTCCACTGGATGATATGAAACCTTGTGACTCACATGCACAACCATATCTAGCGGAGCCTATACACATGTTGGATGGTCTCTCTGATGATGAAAAGAAAGATTTTCTTATAGCGAACAAGGATCTGATGGGACTTGGCACGCTAGATTTACAAACGATGGTCAGTAAATGGAGTCCGGCAGCCTATACGGTGGTGCCATTGACCGATGAGCACGAGTCAAGTACAGAACAGACCTTGGATGATACGATGCTCCAACAATTACTTCAGTCATGAGACGATTTGGAGATGCCTTGACAGTTCTACGTATCAGAAGATCAATTGGTTACCTGCAATTTAGGTGATCACACTAAGCCACGGCCAGTAAAAAGTAAGGTGGGACTATCTGAGACCTTCCAGGATAACTTGTTGTAGTTGCTATGAGAGTTCTCTAATGTGTTTGCATGGGATTACCAAGATATGAAGGGGTTGGACCCACGGATTTATCAACACAGAGTGGTGCTAAAACCGGAGTTGAGACCTATCAAACAACCCAGTTATAGGATTGATCCTAATTATCCGGCACAAGTTAAAGCCGAACTTGATCGATTGTTGAAGGTGGGATTTATTGTGCCTATCAAGCATGCAGAATGGATCTCTCCCATTGTTATAGTTTCGAAGAAAAATAAGAAGGTGTGGTATGCGTGGACTACCGAAAGTTAAATGCCGCAACCGTACCTGATCCATTTCCGCTATCGTTCATGGATACAATGTTAGATGATGTGGCCAGTCGGGAGATGTATTCCTTTCTAGATGGATACAATGGTTACAATCAAGTCCAAATGGTAGAGCAAGACATACCCAAGACTGCATTTATTACAAACTGGGGTGTCTATGCATGTAGAGTGATGTGGTTTGGTCTGTGGAATGCTCCAAGTACGTTTCAACATTGTATGCAGGAAATTTTCTCTCCTTATCTCACCACCTTTATGAGAGTGTATTTGGATGATTTCTCCTTATCTAGTGATATGTCGGCACACCTGTACCATTTATAGTGTTGTTTTTCAAAGTGTTGGGAATATCACTTGTGCTTGAACCTAAATAAATTGGTATTCTCTATTTCCTGTGGCAAGTTGCTCGGACACGTTATTTCAAAACAAGGCATTCAAGTCGATCCAGATAAAGTGAAGGCCATACTGGAGGCTCCTACTCCTAAGACACCCAAAGATGTGATGCGGTTTTTGGGCCGAATCCGGTGGCATGGGTGACACTTGCGTTGGCTTGCTCATCTTGCCATACCACTTAATCAATTGATAACCAATATCCTACGTGAGTTTGAATAGACCAAAGAGTGTCAACTTTCTTTTGACCGGCTGAAATCATTGTTAACTCAGGCTCCCATTTTACAAGTACCAAATTGGGAATTGCCCTCTCATGTCTTTGTGGATGCATCCGACACTACCATTGGTAGCGTGCTGATGCAGCACACAGATAAATGGTTTCGTCCAGTATACTATGCGAGCTACAGATTGGCCCCGGTAGAGCGTAACTATTTCATTACTGAACGAGAATGTCTTGGATTAGTGTATTCGGTGAAAAAAATTTCACCATTATCTGTTGGGACGATGCTTCACTTGGTGTATCTTATGCGCCAACAACATTTGGGAGGACATTTAGCACGATGGATATTTCTGCTTCAAGAATTTGATTACTCTGTCGTACATCGACAAGGGTTAGCACACGCCCTTGTTGACTTTCTCTCTCAGTTGGATTCCGGTGAACTTTTGGAGGGTGTTGATGATACAACACCAGCTATCTATACAGTAGTGACAATACAGGATGATCAACAGGAATTACCGGTACCTTCCTCTTACTATGACACCTTGCTTCTGTTCTTGACTAGTGGATGTTCGCCTGGTCTGATCTCTTGAGCTGCTCGATGAAGACTAGCCACGTACAGTCGATGCTTTCGGTTGATTGTCGGACAGTTATAGTACATGGATCACTTAGGAGTACTACTCTGATGTGTCCCCCCACATGAAATTGCTTGAGTCATTACTATGGCCCATACTGCCCCAACTGGAGGACATTTTGCAGTTGACCTGACTCACCGGAAGATTGTGCAGAGTGGATTATGGTGGCCCACTATGTATCATGACTTCACCAAGTATGTACAACATTGCGATGAGTGTCAACATTTCGGTCAGCCTTTACAGCAACACTACTTCCCTCTCCAACCCGTTGTGCCTCTTGAACCCTTTCAGAAATGTGGGTTGGATTTTATCGGACCAATTACACCACCGGCAATAGTCACCAATAATATATATATTCTGATATGCACAGATTACGCAACTCGATGGGCCGAAGCATGGGCTCTCCGATTAGCCACAGCGGTTGCGGTTGTTAAATGTTCAATGAAGGATATATTTCCATGCTACGCGTTACCTTTGGAGATAGTAATTGATCAAGGTACGCACTTTTGCAAATACTTTAATGCAAGTGCTTACGAAAACCTTCCAGATTGTGCATAAATTCAGTTCTCCCTATTACCCGTGAGCAAATGGACTCGCGGAGAGCACCAACAAGTCTCTCTTGAACATCTTAAAGAAATTGGTGTTGGATTGCCCAGAGAGATGGGAGCAATTTCTGTTGGTGCAAGACAATCAACAATTGAAGGTCTTTAAGTCTGCAGAAACTTCATCAAAAATTTCCTTTAAAAAGTCACTGGAAGGTCACCGGAACAGTACCGGAAACTCACAGTAAAGTCACCGGAATGTTACCGGAAATGATCATTTTTATAGTTTTCTGTTTATGAAGAGTTGAAAGATGGAAGAATGAAGAAAATACAAAAGCTTGGAAGAAGAACCGGAAAAAGATGTACACATATGTACAGTAGTATAGTCATCGTCATAAGGTTGTACAAATTTATCTATAAATACATTAGAAACTGTCGGGGCAGAAGAAGAGAGGCATATATGAGAAAATGAGAAGAGACGTGAGAAGTATGAGAAGAGTGAGAAGTTAGATGTCATGAGACATATGAAAAGTTAGTTGAGTTTTCCTCTCATCACTCAACTGTAACTTTCTGAGTAATCGAAGAAATATTGCGCCGAAATTTCTGTGTGTTCTTCATCTGTGATAGATGATTTGTGAAATCCTTTTGAGGATATCTAAGTCTATAGTTAATCAATCTATAGCTTAAGTTTCAGAGTTTAATTGTAAACAGAAAAGGAGAATTGTCCGAAGGAACATTCATATGTGTTGAGTGTTCACAGTTCTCTAAAACAGGCGCACATTTTGAGTTCAAAGAAATGAGTAGTGCTCAGTACACAGTGTAAAGTTTTACACATATGATAGCTCAAAGTCTAAGTTGAGAGATAAGCTATCTTCAGCCAAAAGGATTTGGTAAAACGGGTTCGACATTGTGAGAACCAAAGTTAAGAAGTTAGGGGTGTCAAATCGACTTCTCAGAAGTACAGATTTGAATATAGGTAACTTGTGAAGTTGATTTCTCAAGTTATACTAAACCTTTTTGAGAACTTTAACTTGGAGAAGGTGCGCAATCTTTAGGCGACACTCCATACAAAATTTCATAGAAAACTTTACATGTTTGATAGGTCAATGAGAAGAAATTGTGCAGCAGATTTTCTGTGTTTTATCTTCTTCACAGAATTTGTCAACTTTTGATAATTTGGAGATTGGACCTCTAATTTAGTGAAGGTTTTGACTTACTCTTGATATAGAGGTGTTCTAAATTCAAGAGTAGGTTATTCTTTTGGAGATTAACACTCTCCATCAATTTCTACCTGCTGTATTATGGGCTTATATTACCACATACAAAGTGGCGATCGGAACAACTCCTTTTAAGTTGGCGTATGGATTGGAAGCGATTGCTCCTATGGAACTGGTGATTCCAAGTCTCCGTGTGGCCCTTGAACGGAAGCTATTATTGGAAGAATCTTTTCCCTTTCGATTGGAAGCTTTATGGTCTCTGGATGAACAGCGTCTAGAGAATTTCCTGGTGCCGTAGGAAGTGCAATTGAGACAAGCCAAAACCCATGATCGTTTCCTTAGAACTCCCTTGTTTACGGTAAACCAATTAGTCCTCTTCTATAATGATAATTCTAATAGATCCGCCGAAAAATTTAAACTACGCTAGTTCGGTCCATACCGTATTGCTGAACATGTGGGACCCGCAACTTTTTGGTTATCCACCTTAACTGGTCACCTTCTCCCTAAAGTGATTAATGGTTCAAAGCTTCGACCCTATTATCTGTCGTCTACCACCTCATGAGGTGTCCTCGGTATTTTTATTCCTTTTCGCTTGCCACTCTTTTCCATCGACTTTCTTTTCTGATCTCCATGTTTCGGATGACCAACTGACCGTAATCCTTCCGTCTTCTTATCTAACCATGATTAATAGCTACCTTTGTGTTGTTGATTCTATTAATGCATGCATGTTGCCATTATGTTGTTATATTTCCAATACTGTGTTATGATTAGGGTCCTTGCCGCCTGATTTTTCAAGTGTTTCTACTTAATCTTGTTCTTTTCCGTTGTTAGTCCCTATTGTGTCTTTCTATGTTTGCGACCTTGCATGTTTTGTGCTTTCGACTATTTTTGAGTGTGCCATGGAAGCTCTTGTGAACATCGTAACCATTCGTGCGGGTCTCACTCCGGATGTGAGTGAGTACTTGTGTGCTC
Organism: Ceratopteris richardii; assembly: GCA_020310875.1. Classification (NCBI taxonomy): domain Eukaryota; kingdom Viridiplantae; phylum Streptophyta; class Polypodiopsida; order Polypodiales; family Pteridaceae; genus Ceratopteris; species Ceratopteris richardii. Next base: position 2,650,990 of record CM035420.1, read on the forward strand.
TAGGGCTCTTGGCCTTCGTTGAATTGCCTTGGAATTCAGTGGAGTGCCATCCGTTCTGTGTGCAGATTATATCTACCATAGCCGCCACGCCTGCTACCCAGCAATGCTGTCCATAAACATGTTTAAACCCTCGTGTTGTCGTCACGTTCAACACTATCATTGAGGGGTTTCATCTCCCTCAGGAGGGGTTGGTCAATGGACCGCTTCTCCCTATGGCCACAATGAAAGAACTATTTCCCCGGCACTCATCTAATGAGTTTGCCATTCTTTGTTGACCTGAATCCGAACATTGTGCTTCAATTTCTTATCGCATCCTTAAATCTACAGAAACAAACTTACGGTATCTACCGTCCATTCTATTCCATGATAGACACTGCTTCTAAAGAAACCAATTAATTTCACGTCCTTTTTCTTTCGACGCATTCACCATGAATGCATAGCAGTTACCAAACAACTATCCAAGCATGAGATGCCTCGTACTCGATTACCATAATGTCACTGAGCGGTTGTTTCAGAGAGATCAAGAGTTTACTACTGAGATTGCCAAGACCTTCTAGTTCAAGAAGGAACTTGCAGGTGTGCAAAAGGAGAGAGAAGACTTCTACAAAATAATGCAGTTGCAAGCTCAAGCACTTGAGAGAAGAGAAAAGCAATTGGGATTTCAGGCGGACAGGCTCTCTCGTATTGATGCAGAGGTAGCTGACATAAAGTTGCAAGGAGATCTTGCACTAGCTAATGAATTTTATTTACAGGAATCATTTTTGCAGACGTAGATGGAGTTACTAATAAGCCAGGTCATCGCTGCCAGTTCCGTTAGGATTGATGCACAACTGATAGAACCTGCAATTTTGAAGGATATGTTATATTCCCTAAAGCAAAAGATTACCGGTACCTTCAAATTAGCTTGCACTATGTATATCTAGGGCATCATAGATGAACCTTGACTATGTACTTACCAATTTTGGGTCGAGTCCACCGTGCATGCCAGTGTAAGCCACCGAAAAGGAACTCCTAATTGTGCATCCTAAATTTTTGTAATATATACCTTGAAAAGTCGCACGCATAAGGCGTAGCGCAATAGTTTTAACTCTTGACTAATTAATGAAAGAGTCGCGTGAAGCAAAAGGCATTTTCATCACCAGACTGTTCGTCTGGGCGAGAGCTTGCAATGGAATGCTATTGCCGAAATCCTGTGTAAATCTGAGTCTTTGTTAATTTTGTTGATTAAGCTTAATAATTAAGTTAAGTCTTAATGAAGTATTAATGATTGGTGGGTTAACGCGATAAGTGTATAAGTCACACAGTGAGTTTGCGACACTATTGAAGTATTCAGTAAATATATTCGAACAGTTAATGTGTGCAAGTCTGTAAGTGGATACACGAAATCTGTAGATTTGGGAAAATACAAACAAGGCCTTTGTTTACAGACCCCTAACCATCCCAACAACCCAGAATTGAATTAAACTTTAAATAGATAATAGTTAATCCTATTTTACTAGGCTCCAAGAAGTGTATGTCAAATTTTCAGAAGAAAGCCCTATAAAAATAATGATTTTGATCAATAAAGCCACTATAAATATCATTTCACCTTTTTGTAACTCCCTTTTGTTCAAGCCGAGGAGTCCTCGAGCTTGAGGAGCATTAGGAGTATCTAAATATCAATTTTCATAATTTTTATACTTCGATTGAACCCTCAAATAAGCATTGGAACCTAATTTTTAACTAAGTTGGACACCAGGTCTGAACAAGGCCAAAACTAGTCCAAAAACTATAAAAAGAGCTAGAGAGCTCATTTTTTGGGTGAGTTGGTTAGAGATATGAGCTTTTATAAGAGTGTTCATTTGCAATGGAAAGTTTTCCATTGTTCCTCTCTTTGATCTTGCCTTGTGTGAGTGTGTATGTGTTTATGTGTGTGCATGCTAGTGTGCTTCTCACTCACAGACTTGTGCCTTCACATGCTCACGGTCTTCATACGAGTCTTCATGTCTCTGCGGACCGACAAGTAAAGGAGGTGGTGCTTATGGTTGAGCTACACCATATACATACATACATACATACACTCATATTCACACATACACATGCACATACATACACATGCATACACACATACATATGCATACACATATATATACATACACACATACACATACATACATATATACATATGTTGGGTTGAAGGGTATGCACACACCCTCAATTGTGCATAGGAACCCTCCCTAGACCATAATAATAACTCTTTTTGTATCTACTTAGAATTTCACATAAAAACACCCTCTTAGGACACTTTTTGATATTTCCCTTATACTAAGGTAGTGAAGCCTTGTAAATAGCCATCTCTCTTGCACACATATGAGAGAACACACATGAAACTCCCACACCTCCAATTCTTGGGATTTGGCTGTTAGAAAAGGAATATTTGACAAGATATGCTAGTTAGAGAGAGATCCACTTTTTGACTTTTCAAAGGAGCACATGGGGAATTGAGCTTACCCTATATATAGAAGCTCATTTTTGTAAAGAGGGAAGCTTTTCGTCGACGTGCTCTCATGTAATATCATTTATCAATGGAAGATGCTCTCATTTACTCTAAGACTTGTTACATTTACATGTATTTGTGTCTTTGTGAGTGTGTGAGAGTGGAGTGTTGTTGGAAGCAGCCAGAGGCACAGACGACACGGAAGCATGTAACGACAAAGCAGGGAGCCAGTCGAATCGTTTTTCAAATAATTATGTTTTCAAATACTTTCCAAAAACCTCCAACAGTGATTTTTATCACTATTGTAACATATGTAACATAGAAAACCCCATTTTGTAATCCATAGCTCCATTTTGTGCAAGCCGAGGAGTCCTCGAGCTTGAGGAGCTTAGTTAGAATGCGCGTACCAATTTTCGTTATTTTTAGACATCGTTTACCCTTCCAAATAGCATCTAGGACCTAATTTTTAACTATGCCGGTCACTAGATGTGAAACCGGTCAAAACTAGTCTAGAAACTATAAAAAGAGCTAGAGAGCTCATTTTTGAGGTTAGCTTGTTTGAGGTTAGAGTTCTTTCGAGCTTGTAATAGTGTTCTTGAGTAATAGAGCTAAATTCTCACCTTCCATTGTGTCTTGCTTGTCTCTTCATTGTGTGTGTTTATGTGTGTGTGCATTTCTATGCTTCTCACCTTCACTCTCACTTCATCTCGCATTCACGATCTTCATATCACTCCTATCTCTTCCGCGGATTGACATTAAGGAGGTGAAGCTTCTTAATGTGGTTCTTACCATTGTGCTAGAGCAACACCAAATTTGGCGCCGTTGCCGGGGATCGAGTCTAGGAAGAATGTGTGATGGTAAGAGTATAGCAAGAAGTGGCGTTGGAAGGTAAAAATTTCAGTTTTTGTTGTTGTTTTTACTTAGTTTTTAGTGTTTTTCACCTCCCCCACACTCCATCTTCATCACCGCATCATCATCTTCATCTCCAAAAAAATCAGAAAATTCACCATATCCACCCATTCTCCTCATTTCCCCTCATTTGTGCATGCGAGAGAGTGAGAGAGAGCTTTTGTGCTTGTGTGTACTTTGGTTTTCTTGAGTTTTCTTGCAGGTACACTGCTCCAGTGCATCAGAAAAGCTTGGAAAAGGTAAAAACTTCAGTTTCTGTCAGAAATTTCCGACTGTGTCAGACCATCGCGATGGTCTGCAAAGTTCGGATTTTGAGGAAGGCGAGTTCACCACTGTGTAGGCGACCCCTGCATGTGTAGGAATCCATAGCTGCATCTCAAAAAATCTCAATTTGGTGGACCATCGCAACGGTCTCTGACCATCGCGATTGTGTCAAACCATCGCGATTGGCTCACGCCATCGCGACGGCTTGGCCGGACCATCGCGACGGTCTCTGACCATCGCGATTGTGTCACGCCATCACGATTGGCTCACGCCATCGCGATTGGCTCACGCCATCGCGCCGACGGTGCCACGTGGCAATCTAGACCATCGCGACGGTGCATTTCAGACCATCGCGACGACACCCTCACACCATCGCGACGCTTCAAAAATCCAGACCATCGCGATTGGCTCACGCCATCGCGCCCAGACCATCGCGATTGGCTCACGCCATCGCGCTCAGACCATCGCGACGGTTCACTTTAGACCATCGCGATTGTCCACGTTGACCGTTGACTGATGCCATCACGACGGTGCACTTTCACGCCATCGCGATTGTCCAGGTTCACGCCATCGCGACGGTGCACCCTCACGCCATCGCGACGGTCCCAGACCATCGCGATTATCTCAGACCATCGCGATTGTGCACCCCCATCGCAAATTTTAGGGTTTCATTTTTTGGCCAATTTTGGGGCTATTTTTGGGAAATTTTTGGGTGATTAGACTCATAGGAGACCCCTTAGCTCATATTTGGAGAAAAACCTGTTTGTCAGTTTTTTACCCCCCAGGGCCTGAACGGTCATAACGTTTTCATCCGAAGTCCGTCTATTTTTAGACAAGCTATTTTGAGGTTGACCTAGTTTGAGACTAGAAAGCCAGGGGGCAAACATTGAAAAGTTGGGCAAAAGGGAAGGGACTTAAAAGGTGTATATACTTAAGTGCTTGATCATCCAACTGTGAATTGGTCTAATATCGAATTTTTCCAGGTCTAGCAAGGGCAATCGAAGGCAACCAAGGCAAGGCAGTGAAGGGCATAAAGCTTGGGAAGCACGGCTTCTTGGGCATCAGAGCAACCAGAAAAGCAAACTCGAGGTTGGAAGATTACTCAACCCCCTCAGTCAATTCTTAGCTTAGGATAAACGCTAGCATTGTGGATTAACGACGATAGGAACGCCTCAAGTTCAAGAGAGTTAAATTTATCAAGTTCAAGACTAAAGTAAAGGTGTGTGACGAAAACCTATAGGAAAGAACATAAGTCTGACGAAACGAGAACTCAAAATTATAACGGAAAGTCAAATTCCTGACGCATACATTAAGACAAGAATCTAAAGAAATTTAAAAAGAATCAAGACAGTAATAACAAAGAATCATTGACGATCTGAGCGTGTACTGAGTGTGCAAGGAACAAAAATTAATGAACCTTAGATCGGGCAAACATATAGGCAAGTCAGACCAACGAAGCCTTAGATCATCAGAGGCAAGTGTAAGAACTACTGCACGATCGTGGGCTCTACAATTGAACACTAGTTATCCCTACGAGAGCTCAGACACTAGTGATTCAGAAATGGCATTTAGCACAGACAGACCAGAAGGAGGGTCGAATGTAGCCTATTTAGAAAAGCCAGAAGGACCCTATAGGACTCAACTAGAGTTTCTCCGAACCAACCGATTAGGTGCTCGCATCTATGAGGATGGTTTGCGAAGGCAAGTGGTGCAAATGCACAACCCCGATCAACCCATTGGATTGGAACGTCCAGTGGTGAAATTTGAGAGAGACGCGTACATAGACAAGGAAGGAACAATGTACATATTAAGTACGCAGCCAAACAATACCGACGAGTTTGGCGTGATTCAACCAGATACGGAAGCAAAATCTCAAGGAAAAGAACCATTAGAAGAGCCGAGAACACCTAGAGGGAAATCTGTACTGACACGAGTATTAATCCCGGATTGGATCCCTCAGGACAACAGAAGCATAGAGTTGTTTGTAAATAAAGAAACTGATGAAGCCTTTTGGAGATACAAGACCGAAATACTTAGTGAGGTCCGTATCATCACTATATACGAGTTCAAGGACCCGAATACACCTGGAAAGGTTGTATACCTGGATGAGACTTCAGAAAGAGTCTTTGTGGTGCCTAACCGTGCTAAAAACACATACACATGGAGAGGTGAATTGGTATTCCCTCCATCTAGAACAAACATGAATACAAGTGAACAAGGGGCAGGAACATCATCAGCCCATGGAAATCAAAGAGAGCAAAATAAAGAAAGACCCGAAGTAAGATTCACTCATCCCATAGGGAGAGATAGAACAACCACAGACACTAATAGAGCGGATAGACAAAGAGATCATGGAATACCAGGTGGTAGAGATGATTTTCCTCTACCCAGACCACGTGAACACGCAAGAATATTGAGACCCACACAGTTAGTAAAATCCATGAAAAATTACTTTGATGGGATGGGAGATCCCTATGACCACGTCGCAGAATTCAAGCAAGTACTAAGAGCCGAACAAGTTGAAGACATGTTCACGCAATACAATGCATTTGGACTAACGTTAAAGAATACAGCTTTAACCTGGTTCCAACCATTGCAACAAAGGCAATTTAGAGACATCCATCACCTTTTAGAGTCATTCATCACTGAATTCTCTAAAAGTGGGATTAGACATGACACGTCTTCGTTGATTCATAGCTTTAAACAGACCCCTCAAGAAACAGTAAGACTGGCAGAACGTAGGTTTAGAAAATATGTTGAACGATGTCCAATGCAAGAGCTACCCTCACAAGCCAAGCAAGTGTCATTGTTTCTAGATGGCTTGTTGAGCTCTAAACTACGCTCCTACGTGTACCTAAAAGAACCCAGAACGCTAGAGCAATGTGTAAGAATATGCATAGACATTGAGGACAACTTAGGAGATGAGTTGGAACTCTCCAAGGTCTATAAGGACTCAGACTGTTCATCTCTAGCATCCACAAAATTGTCTAGCTCAATAGAAGACCTAGCAGAAAAAGTGGCCCAGAAACTAGGAGTTTCTAGTAAACCTAGGGTGCTAACAAACAAGCGTTGTTACACCTGTGGTGGTGACCATATGGCAAATGCGTGTTCCAATGCACCACAACCACAAGCCAACCCTAGTGGCCAATACTGTACAATTGAGAGAAGATACACGAATCATACGGCTCAGGACTGCCCGTACAACAAACAAACCGTGAGACAGAACTACCCGCAAGCATACCCACAGCCAGGTAGGTATCAAGGCCAATACAATGCTCAGCCCTATTACTATAGGCCTCCTCAGAACTACCCATACCAGGCTCAATAGAGACCTCAACCTGTCTTAGCTCAGCAGCCACCCCCACCAGCAAATGTCATCTCAGTCAAATACGCGGCTGCAGAAGAGAATCTAAGTAGGGCTTTAGTGCCTTCTTCACCTTTGATCACAGAGAGTGACCCACACTCAAGCAGTTTTGACTCTACGCATGTCGATAGTCCACCCGCATATTACACAGAGTCACCAGAACACGTGGAGACATATCATTATGATAGTCCACCAGTGGAACCTAGTTGGGAGCTAGACTATGCTAATGTGATGTACACAAACCCAAATCCACGGCCCCAATTAAGACAACAGAGACCACAGGGCCCTAGAGGACCATGCTTTAGGTGCCAAGGAGATCATTTCATAAAGGATTGTCCACATCCACCGATAGCAGGACAATCACAGTACTATAACATCCAAGGCTTTTGTGCCGATTGTGGCAAAGAGCATATAATCAAAGATTGTCCTAAGAACCCTGTTAACGCTTTGAATGTGACACCGATCAACGTGATAGGTATTGTAAATAACGCAGATGGATCCAACCCTACATATGTGCCTATCCAAGCTATAACAAGAGCCCAGGCGCTCTTACAGAACCAACAGCTTAATCAAGAGAAAGCGGCCGGAAGTAGTGAAGTTGCAGAATCTAGCAGTAAAAAGACAAAATCTTGGAAAGATTCTAGAGAAAGAATAAAGAGAAAGTGGAGTAAAAAGATAACTGAGTTGGAAGGAAGTTTGAAGGAATCTAGAGCCAAAATCCAAGAATTGACTTCACAGGAATTAAATCACGAGAATCCAGCTCAGAAATCAGGATCAGTTTTAGCGGAACCCATACCAGAAAATCTAGACATGATGTTTCGTGCATATCAGGCTAGATTAAAAGAGGGACCTCGGGTAGCTGAAATGAGCAAAAACTACCCTCGAGCTGATCTAGAATTTGAGAGAACTAAACTTTGCATGAAAATGGTAGAACTAGCACAAGCTTTGTTCGAAGCCTCTAGATACCTTAATTGGAATAACATGGCAAAACCGGAATTACACTTTCAAGGACTAATGGAGAGGCTAGAATATTTGATAGAGAGCAAAGAGAAAAAGGATCAGCATAGGAACCCTATTGTCCCAGAGACACAGGAAAGGAATGCACCATCCCTGTCTCAAGTACCCAACTCAGAAAGTCAAGACAATCTATCTTCCATACATAAATATTCACATGAATTTTTGAGAGAGATCCAAGAAGAGAAATGGAGAAAAGAACAAGGAACTCATCCTCCTATTCAAGAAATAGATGACTTGCAGGAGCAATTTCCCCAAGACATTCCCTCTATTTACGATGATGTAGAGGAAGAACAACTGAGTGAACACACAAGATTTGAATCTAATTCTTTACAGGAATTACCTCAGTTCACAGGACCTTGGGAAGCAAAGTCTATTAGTATGAGAGCACCCACGATAATAGTGAGGAATGAAGAATCAGTAATCCCTAGAAACACGGAAGTGATCAAGAATACCAAAGTACAATGTAACCTTACTCTAGAGGAGTTGCTGAAGGTAAAACCAGAATTGTGGAAACATGTAGCAAATCAATTCCCCGAGCTTGCTACTACTCCCTCACAAATAGGATCACAAAATAAGGTACCAGAGATACCCGTAGAAAAGATCGGAGATGTAAGCGAAGGAGAGGAAGGTAACACTTATCTTCCGATAACCCATCAGGGCTACACCACGAAAGCCATCTTAGATTCAGGAGCCGGAGTAGCCATAGCTACCATTGCTTTATGGAAACGTTGGGGTAAGCCAGCATTAAGACCCACCAGAATGAAGCTACAAATGGCTGATGGACACATAGAAAAACCATTAGGCTTACTAGAAGGCATATCTCTCACCACTTGTGGTGTAGAATTTGAGCATACTTTTGCCATTTGTGACTTTGCAAAAAACCATGCTTATGAGATGATATTGGGACGACCATTCATGCGTCAGTTGCAAATTGTACAAGATTGGGGAACTAATTCTTTGTACTTGCAACATTTAGGAGTGACTACCAAAGTCAATCTTAAAGACTATTCACATCGAGATGTACCCCCAATACAATGGAATACCATCCATAAGACACCAGTAGAGACGGAATCCGTGCACTCATTGGAATCAGATCCTTCTTGGTTGCATGAGGATACTCATTTATGGATGTGTAAAGTAGCCAAACAAGAGGAAGAAAGATTAGAAGCCAGGACCTTAGGTGCAGAACAACATCCAAGAACCCTTCAAGACCCAGCTTATGCGCCTGTAGTATTCCCAGACGAAGAGTTTGAACCCCATGGTTGGGCAGAAATCCTAGCAACCATGGATGTAGCCATCAATGAAGAACAATGGACACCCCACTGTGACGAGGATGGCTATGACATTTCAGTTTTCACGATAGAGCCAATCATGTGCGATGCAATTTTAGAAGAATGTGAACCTAACACTGATGCATTTGAGGATGCAAGTGATTTTGATTTAGAATCAATTATCATGGACACACCCTTTGCATCAGAGGAAGAATACTTTTTCAAAGTAGAGACTCACACTCAGAGACACGAGGAAGTTATGAATGACGTGAGAATAGCCACTCAAGTGACTAACAAGAGTGAAGGCAAGAAAAGAAAGAAGAAAGAAACCATGTGAGAAAAAGAAGAATCTTTGTTTGAAGTACCCGAGAACTTCAAGAAATATGAAATCGAAGATAGAAGAATCATGGTACGAATGCCTAATAGAAAGGCGAATGACGGACAAGTATATGATAACCGAGAGAAAACTAAGAAAATAATAGTTGCTATCGAAGGAGAAGAAGAAAAATGTACATACATAGGGCATGATTTGACAACTGAAGAAGAAGAAGAGCTAGTTGCCCTATTGCGCGAATATAGAGATGTTTTTGCTTGGAGTTACAAAGATTTGAAAGGAGTAGATCCAGATATATGTTCTCATAGAATCCCTATGACTCCAGATGCAAAACCGACAAAACAGAAACCTTACACGTACAATGATAACTACGCTGCAAAGATTAAAGAGGAGATAGATCCCTTGATAGAAGCAGGATTCATTTACGAAATTGAGCATACCGAATGGGTATCCCCCATTGTGGTTGTGCCCAAGAAGAATGGAAAATTGCGTGTGTGTATTAACCTTAAAAAAGTTAATGCCGCAACGATTCGAGACAGTTATCCTCTTCCTATCACAGAACATCTATTGGAAAGAGTTGCGGGCAAGGAAGTTTACAGCTTTCTTGATGGATTTTCAGGCTATAATCAAGTAGCCATTGCTCCAGAGGACCAACACAAGACGGCATTTGCCACTGAATGGGGCATATTTGCATTTCGTGTAATGCCATTTGGCTTAACAAATGCACCCGCCACTTTCCAGCGACTCATGTGTCATGTTTTTAAGGAATTCTTACGCAAGAGTTTGGAAGTTTATGTCGATGACTTATGTGCACATTCAAATGTAAGACAGACACATATCCCAGAGTTAAGACAAAATATTTGACAAATGTCGAGAATATCAGGTTTGTTTGAACCCAGAAAAATGCGTTTTCATGGTCAGACAAGGCAAAATTCTAGGACACATTGTGTCAAAAAATGGAATCTCTACAGATGAAGAAAAGGTGAAGGTGATTGCAGATTTACCTAGACCAACTAATGTGAAAGAGGTACAGGCATTTATGGGCCATTGTGGTTATTATAGGAGATTCATACACATGTATGCAATCATAGCCAAGCCTTTGTACTCTCTTTTAACCAATTTTGAATGGACAGATGAATGTGAAAAGTCATTCAATGAACTCAAACGACGCTTGTGCTCAGCACCTATATTGACAACCCCCGATTGAAGTAAGCCATTCCATGTACATGTGGATGCATCCAATTATGCCATAGGATGTGTGTTAGCACAACCCACGAATGAAGGTAACATAGATCTCCCCATAGCTTACGCTAGTAGACAATTGAACGCAGCAGAAAGAAATTACACCACGACGGAACGAGAAGGATTAGGGATGATCTACGCAGTAAACAAGTTTAGGCACTACTTGTTGGCCAACAAGTTCAAGTTCTTTACAGATCATCAAGCACTATTGTACCTAGTCAACAAGCCATGTAACAGAGGACGACTAATACGTTGGTTTCTATTACTCATGGAGTATGATTTTGAAGTAGTAGTCAGGAAAGGAAAGACACATCTTAGAGCTGACCACCTTTCGAGATTAACCTCAGGAGAAGCTCCTCAAGGAGTAGTGGATGATCTACCAGATACATACTTGTTCAATCTTGAGATAGCACCAGAATGGGCTAAGCCTTTAGTCCCTATTCTGACATACGGACCCAAGAATCCTAAGATAAAGATCAAAGAAGGAGAGATTACCAAATCTCAGAGATACCAAATAATGGCAGGAAGCATATATAAACAGGATAATCAAAAGATTCTTGCTTGTTGTGTAGATGAATCAGAACATGCGAATTGGTTGCAATTAGCACACATAGGTGCACTAAAGCAACATCATTCAAAACATCGAACATTACAGACTCTGCATAGATTAGGAGTATATTGGCCTACGATGGAAGCAGATGTCTACAAGCTGTGTAAAGAATGCCATGCTTGTTGTGAAAGACCACCAGTCGAACATGCTACATTGTATCATGTGTCTCTCACACCAGACTGGAGTGAACAATTAGTGACATACTTGAGGACGAAGACATTCCCTCAAGGCATGACCTTAGCTCGACAACGTAGTCTAGAGCAGGAAGCTCACGACTATTCACTTATTGGCGATAACCTATACAAAAGAGGACGAGATGGATATCTAAGACAATGTGTTCATGAGAGCGATTATCTGAGCATACTAGAGACTGCACACCAAGGTGTTGCAGGAGGTCATTTTGGACCCGATAGGATAATCAAAGCCATCCTCTTTGCAGGATTATGGTGGCCCACTCTTCACATGGATGCTCATACCTATGTAAAGAGATGTGATGTGTGCCAAAGAACTCAGTTTCCTACTCGCAGAGATGAAATGCCATTGAAACCCATGATGGGCGGACGTGCATTTTCAAAGTGGGGTATAGATTTTGTAGGACCCATTAACCCCCCTGCAAAAGGTACACATGCTGAATACATTATTGTTGCCACATATTATCTTACGAAATGGGTAGAGGCAAAAGCCACGAAAAAGAATGATGCACACACAACTGCAAAATTCTTATTTGAGAATGTCTTTACAAGATATGGATTGCCTATAGAGTTAGTGAGTGATCGAGGCACTCACTTTCTAAACCAAGTCATTCAATATTTGTTACAGGATTTTATGGTGATTCACAAGAAATCCGCACCATATCATCCTCAGGCCAATGGTCAGGCTGAAAGCACTAATAAGATCCTTTGTAACGTACTGACGAAACTCGTGAACAACAAACGTTCAGATTGGGACAAACAGTTACACCACGCTGTTTGGGCATATCGAGTGGCCTACAAGACCGTACTCAATGCAACTCCCTTTCAGATGGTTTTTGGTCAGAATGCTGTGCTTCCTTTGGACTTCTTGATACCGACCCTTAAGGTTGCACAAGAGCATCAGTGGACCGGCCATGAATTATCAGCGAGAATAATGGACTTGGAACGATTAGGAGAAACCAGGCTAAAGGTAGCAGCAGGAATATATGCAGCGAAGAAGCGACAGAAAGCATATTTTGATGCACATGTGAAAGATAAAGGCCTAAAAGAAGGAGATTTAGTTCTAGTATATACGCTAAAGCAACACGCACGTAAGTTAGAAAAGCGAGGTTATGGACCTATGATCATTAACAGACTCTCAACAAGTGGAGCAGTACAGTTAGCCACTTTAGAAGGAGATATAATGCCTAATTACATTAGTGGCTGTAGAGTCAAGCTATATCAGGAACCTCTTACTGAGGATATGCTTAGACGACTCACGTTGGCAAAGAAGCGTAAGGAGGAAGAAAATAGAATATGAGCGGAAGCTCAGGTAGAAGCAATAGAACGCATTAAACGCATGAAGTTAAGAAGACAAGGACTAGGGAGAGAACATTATAACCATCCGGAAACTACACCCAGATACCCCATGGCCATGTGTCAAGTAAAGTCAACCACTCATCCTAGTATAGTGGACAGGAGACCATTCATTACAGTCAGGTTAGAGCACGGCAACCCTTGCCAAGAGCTCAAGGCTTTAATTGACTCAGGTGCTGCGACTAGTGCGATTAGATGGTCCCACTATAAGGATTCAGGAATAGAAATGCGGCCAATTGAGGCGTACCTCATAGGCCTGGGAGGCATGGAAACCCCTTGCATGGGTGAGGTGGACCTTCCTATCCTCATTAAGGATGTGACCATGACAGCGAAGCTACTAGTGTGCCATGATGACGACCTGATAGAACCCCTAATCCTTGGCCAAGATTGGCTATACGATCACTCAGTGGACCTAAATCTTAGACAAGGCTCCTTACAGATTGGAACCTTAGAACAGAAGCGAGTGATACCGCTTGACTTCCCTAACGGCATTCCGATTGAGGTTCGTAACCCTAGACCCTATGAAACGCATGCGACGGAAGACCGGAAGATCTTGGGTCAGACCAGTCACGTTACGTCTACACCAACCCACTCGGGCTTGGCTAGGGACAATTGTCAATCAGAAGAACGACAGGAGATCTTCCTTGGGGCTTCCTGCAAACTAGAAGGGGCAGCTACCCAACCGCTAGGGCAGATGGATACAATCAACGGTCAGGTGGGTTGCATTAGCGGCCAAATGAGCACAACACCCTGCGGTGCTCATCCTTCCAAACTTGCTGTGGACTGGCCTAGATTAAAGATAAATAACGAATCACTTCCTAATGGGCAGGTCACGCAAGTGTTGGATCTCCCTTCTTTTCCAAAGCAGAGCGTCCAATGGACCTCTCAAACCCAACCTCGAAGGAGTCAACCACAATAGAGGAACCCAGACCGACGACACCACCAGACAAGGCAAAGAAAGCAGAAGTATCAACATCACAGAACAAGTGGCACGAGACAAATATGGGTGCCAAAAGGACAGCAACCACAGGCTATTGGAAACACTACAGACGAGAACAGGATAAAGTTGCAACAGAAGCAGAGTCAGCATCCAAAGTCCCCTCGATCTTCTTCTACAAGCACAAATACTCGAAAGATTTGGATCGCCAAGAAGTATCTTACCAATCGACCCACACCCATGCAGATTTGGGTACCCAAACCATGTATTATAGCCCAACCCTCTAGCCATGTAATATATACCCCTCAGAAATCTTTCCATCCTTCAATACCACCAAACCCGATACCACTTTTTGTCCCTCAGAAGAAACATACCACCCACTCCAAGACTCTTAGGAAATGGATACCGAAACGTATCCAGACGTCTTCTTGTAACCCATTATCTAGCAATTTTCCCACCCCGTTTAAACTCCACCCTTGTACTAATTCACCCTCAACCAAACCTTGTATAAATTCATACACCCAAACCCCACATTTTGCATAATAAAAGCTCATCAAGAAATGTATGCATAATCTGAACCATGTAGGTGTCTAGAGACCTGCATTAGTTTTGCAAATAATCATTGCATCAATCACTTCACGACACTTGGCTACACGGGTTACACATTGGTTATGGAAAGGGATTGCGGTCTCACCTTAATGGGATCATAATTAATTTCCATACTAATGTGTTAATCTTTTGTAGCAGATCTTTTCCATTAGCTCATCAGTCATCATGCAAACCGAAGCAGGACCATCGGAAGCAGGCCCCAGCGTGGCTGCGGTGCCCCTCAATGTTTTACGCGTAGAATCCCACCCGACCGCTCCACCGCCAGAGTTCCAAGGATTTCTGGGACCCATGCCAATCGATAACCCACCTATGGGATAAACAGAGAAGATACACCGTAACTCTCACTGGTTCCAAGGCCTAGCAGGACCATTAGCTGATGCTGACTTCATTTTTGAAGCAAATATGACATTTGATGACCGCACATGGGGCAAGTATCAATTCTTCTCAAGAGAATTCGAAGGCCTACAGAACACCCAGGACTTAACTCATGTTTGGGCTAGAGCCGGCTTCACGGAGTATTTCAGTGATCCTCTGCCCAAACCTGAATTTTATAGGTGTTATTACTTAATCACCACTTTGTTGGCCTCAGAGAATAAGGACATCCCAGGAACCTTTATTTTGCCTTCTTTAGTGGATGATCCACCTTACAAAAGATTTTATCTTTCGAAGGATTTAATCAGGGCGGCCATCAAGATTCATGGAACACACACTCCAACGGAGAAAGAACGGCTAGTCCGAGAGCAGATGAAGCGTGGTGACGTAATTAAGTGGGAGGATATTTCTGCTATAACACCTGAGCTCTCTAAGCCATTACGGATATGCATGCAGCACTTTGCTTTCCCAGCTCAGGATCGTTTTACCATGCCCCACAAGAGAATCTGGTTTGGATTATACTTAGCATGTACTGGACCTCAAATGGTTGATCTTGCTAGCTGGATCATTGATCAGCTCTATTTGGCACAACATCGATGGGAGCGAAAGAAGGTAATCAATGGGTGCTGCACCCTCACCAGGATCATATATATGTGCTTGGCATATGATTTACCCATAGAGCGTGCCATGACCAGTGAGGAACTGAAAGCATTCAAAGGGACCACTAGGAAGGCTAGAAAGTCTAGCAAAGGCAGAGCCAGAAAGCGGATGAGAGGTACTATCCCGTGCCTACAAGTCCCAGAATCACCCTCGCCACAACCATCTCCAGAGCAGTCACCAACAGCAGCCACTCCCACAGTACAACCTATTCGCATAAGGTTATCTAGACCAGTGGTAACGGAGGGCACCACCAGTACTGTCGCACCCCAAGCAGCCACAACCACAGAACCTATCACCACAGCAGCTGAACTTCCCACCACTATCGGTGCGGAAGCTTTCTCTTTTCCAATGCCGCATTTAGAACCAGGACAAGCAGAGCCACTGGACCAAACGTTTGATTTTGAGATGCCTGATGCATTCTCCAATGAGTTCCAGTTTTCAGAAGGACAAATGTTTTCTCAAGAATTTGAAAGGCCTAGCTACCCTACCACACCCAGGGATCAGCCACAAGGACAGGTCGTGTCCAGCTCTGATGACGAAAGGACAGCAACCGATGACGACGAAGGAGACGACGAAGCTAGCCAGGGAACACATGAATCCCAAGAGCCTGAACAGACAGATGGCCAAGGCCAACAAACAAACACACATGGCGATACAAGTACCCATGAAGATGAAACTTACGAAGCAGCAGCTTACACACTGGCTATCAAGAAGCTGTATAGAACTATGGAAAAGGTTTGGGCACGCAAGAAGCTGACAGAGGAAGAGAGCCAAAAAATAATAGAACAAGAACTTGTCACAGGCGGATTCGAAGATGCATATATCAAAGGATTCAAAGAATTGGTCCAATCAGTAGGCTCCAACGAGGCACTCAGGTACTTGCAACGAAAGCCACTTCCACAGTTTGACCCCCGCAGAGTACGACTACTTTCAATGCCCGATGAATACATTCGTGTACCAACCGGAGCACAATCTTCAGAACAAGCCAGGGAGGCACGCCTCGTCCCCGAAAGTTCATTGGCCGTAGAAACCATCATTGTAGATTCCCCACCCCACGCTACAACTGTACCTACCTCAGTAGTCACTGAAGTACCGACCACCCCAACCGCTCCTCTCTCACCACCCGTCCATCCAGCCTCCCCTCTTCACCCTCCTTCCCCCAGACCCACATCTTCATTCGCCAGTGGTGCGGCAGAAATTGTCTTTACGACCACTAACCCCACAATTCCCGCACCCATTAGCCCTAGTCTACCCCCTCCCACACCCACCTTTCTACCCAACCCATTCCTTCATCAATCTTTTCCATCTTTCCCCACAACTCCAAGACCCCTTTTCCCATTCCCCCCGCCCTTAACTTTCTCCCCCGTCTCACCGCCCCGACCCACTGTAACCTCTCTTTCCCCTTTCCACCAAGCTGCTCCAGCCAGCCCCCCTGTAAATTACCCCTCAACATTTGTAAATCCCGTATTTACACCAGCACGAGCACCCATGATCACACCCATATTCACGGTCACCGCACTAGATACGTCCACTGACATGGACATCTCACCACCCACTGCACCATCACTACCTTCACTCACGGCACAAACATTTTTAGGCACATCCCAATTTTCAACAATCACTACATCATCCACCTTCCCATCCCCATTCCCCGTTCCCGTTGCATCTACACCAACTGCATCTTCATTTAGCACCCCGTTAATACTATCACCCATTGTAGATAATGCATTCCGTCAGATGTTCATGTGTATGACGCAAGTAAGAGATGAGTTCACATCTCTTGGTGATAATTATCAGCAGCTGCAGAGGACAACCAATGACTTACAGTCGTAGCTTAATTTATTGTCTATTGAGAATGCCTCACTGAACACCCGCTACCAGGAATTACGCGAGGCTTATCACAAATTGGAACTAGAAAGCAAAGAAAAGACCAAGGAAGCAACTGCTGACCTGGATAATTTACTAAGAGCCCAGACAGTCCGCAATGCAACACTAACACAAAACATGGGCTTACTACGAAGACACCTAGCAGCCGCCAAGGAAGAAAACCAGCGCTTACAGGATCAGAACCGAGAAAACTTAGAAGCAGCGCTCGACCACCCAGAACAACCACTCAGTCCTAGCAGGTTCAAAGCCATTCCTTCAGACTCGATGAGGATGCTGCTAGACGATCATGTGAGATTGCTAGATGAATATGACCGCATGAACGAGGAGTTACAGAAACTCAAAGAAGATCATAAATTACTCCAGTTACGAGAACCGGCACACCAAGACATACCAGCACCTGTGGACCCCTCTCCTGACCTCCTAGAGGAACTCAACTCATTACGGGCCCAGGTATCGACCCTTGAATCAAGGATTGCAGTATATGAAGCGCCACCAAGGCCAGATTCCCCACCTGAGCTTCCAGCTGAGGAAGAAACGGTCACCATCCCGGTGGAGGAAACATTTGAAGAAGCGTACGAGCCACAACCCATCCCAGGCGGACGCGTCACGACCGAAGGTCAGATGATGTACGAACTCCCGACCCCCGCGTGGATGAAGACTATTGAGGAACTTGGAACAACGCACTCAACGAGAGTAGAGGCACAATTACACGCCATGGTGATGATAGAAGAACGCATATTACAGTCTCCATTCTTTGCTCATTTGGCCCCTCGACGATACATATCTGGGCATGAGCTATAGTATAAACCGTATTTCATGTTAATGGCCGAATACCAGTTAGCCATTGAGAAAGAGACAGGTAAGAAACCATCGCATGCAACTCAATTCGAGGCGGCTGATTTGCCACTAGATGCACAGAAAGGAAGGATCTATCAACCAGAGTGGCGAAAAGATTTACTACAGCAGTATCGAGAGATGATGAGTACATGGGTAAAGGCACCTTTGCATTTGAAGTACAATCCGTGCTGGGGACCAGTGCCACGACGCCGCTCCTGGACTGCCTTTGCTATTAAGGTACAAAACAATAAGCAGTGCCAAGACTGGTTGAATTACCCCTATTTTAAGCCACCCATTGAGTTACCAACTGTTGGCTACATGATGGCTACAATTCGCCACTGGCTCCCTAGATTAAAGCATATGGACGATATAGCGGCGCATATGACTGTCAAAATTTTTGACATGATGCAAATGATTTTTAAAGTCTTCCGACGCGTCAAGGCACCACATGTCAACACCCCGGGCTTTGAGCATGGCAATTTCGATCTGGTATATGATATGAGTACTACGCCATCGCTATGGGTTTGTTATGCCTGGCACTGCAGAATAAAGTACCTACCGGCGTGCTACAAGCAGGCATTCGAAGAGATGTTCACAACCGGCTTTTGGGAATACCATTCAGAGGTATTCATAAGCAGGCCTACACATTTATTACAATTTTTTGCCTGTGAACGAATGGTCTATTCCACACATTATCAGCTCCCGCCACCGGAAGAATCGCAACCAATCGACTGGGAGAAACTCGAGGCAGACCTGGCCCGAGGCATTCGTATCTCCGAGCACACCCTCGCTCAAGACCTCCTACAGAACTATATCCGGCAGACCTCACAGCAAGGTTCTGTCAGGGACGACAGAAGCGAGAGGGAGGGGGGTGTTGGAAGCAGCCAGAGGCACAGACGACACGGAAGCATGTAACGACAAAGCAGGGAGCCAGTCGAATCGTTTTTCAAATAATTATGTTTTCAAATACTTTCCAAAAACCTCCAACAGTGATTTTTATCACTATTGTAACATATGTAACATAGAAAACCCCATTTTGTAATCCATAGCTCCATTTTGTGCAAGCCGAGGAGTCCTCGAGCTTGAGGAGCTTAGGTAGAATGCGCGTACCAATTTTCGTTATTTTTAGACATCGTTTACCCTTCCAAATAGCATCTAGGACCTAATTTTTAACTATGCCGGTCACTAGATGTGAAACCGGTCAAAACTAGTCTAGAAACTATAAAAAGAGCTAGAGAGCTCATTTTTGAGGTTAGCTTGTTTGAGGTTAGAGTTCTTTTGAGCTTGTAATAGTGTTCTTGAGTAATAGAGCTAAATTCCCACCTTCCATTGTGTCTTGCTTGTCTCTTCATTGTGTGTGTGTATGTGTGTGTGCATTTCTATGCTTCTCACCTTCACTCTCACTTCATCTCGCATTCACGATCTTCATATCACTCCTATCTCTTCCGCGGATTGACATTAAGGAGGTGAAGCTTCTTAACGTGGTTCTTACCATTGTGCTAGAGCAACAAGTGTGTGTGCCTATGCATGTCTCTCCTTTGTGTGAGTAGAGTAGTTGCATTTGCTTGTATTTTCCTCATGGACTATGATCCTTGACTCCCTATTCTCCTTGTTTTCAAGCATGTGGCATAGCATGGGGCTGATTCCAATGGCCTTGAACATGTGGGAGGTAGGGGTGGATGAGAGCAGAGTCACTCTTGAGCCTTCCTTCTTGCTTCCATGCAAGGTGGTGAGGGTTTTTGGTCGTTCCTTGCTACAATCTCAACACTTTTTGGTGCCGCTACCAGGAATGGTTGGCCTTTCATCACTTGGAGAGAGCTCAAGAACGTGTGGTAAAGTATTGTGTTGCATTTTTTTTGCTCAATTACATAGGAATTGAGTTTGTGCATGGCATTTTCACCCTTCCATTGGGCCATTTGCTCCCGGTCTTCTTGCTTTTGTAGGGTGCTTTTAGTTCAATTTTAATGTTTCACAAGAACAACCCCTAACCCCCTTCTCTCTCTCTCTCACATGTACACATCTCCACACACACATTTGGCATCACCATCCATCTCTCTTCCATTTCTTGTATTTAGTGTTTGCCTCGGAAGGGGAGGGGTGGGTGGTTATCGTCTATTTTCCCTCCCTCTCTTTTGTTTCAAGAAAGCCAAAAGAAAATTGAACAAATACATGTGTGGAGCTCTAACCAATGTTTTTTAACCCATCATTGTCCAATCCAAGATATGTATTCGTCCTTTAATTTTGCGCACAGTGAAGACTTAAAGTCTTAAAGATCGTGGTACATCTCGAAATTTGGGAGAGAGGGATGTTCTCTCTCTCTCTCTCTCTCTCTCTTCATTCGCTACACAAGGGTCCTTTGTTCTTTCAAACAGGTATGCTTGGGGGAAGTAATATTCATCTCCATCTTTTGCATTTGGCCATAAAGGGATTTGTCATACCTCCAAGTTCGATGGGCTTTTGCATGGTTTGGTTGGGGAAATTAACTTCCTCCCTCCCATTCACCTTGTCTGATTTGTGGGGTGCGAGCATTCTCTTGCTCCCCTGTGCTCCATTGCTATGGCGGAGCTAAGCCCCTCAGTGTTCATGGTCGTGCCCAAGGGTTCTCTCTGCTCCTGCTTCTCATGCACCAGTTCGAGCATCCGAGAAGCCTTCGTGCTCCTTGATGTTTTGTTATCTGTGGTTAGGCATGCTATTGCACTTTTTGGCTCCTCCGGATTGGGGTCGAACAACAAATCTGCTCCCCCTCAGCTTCCTGCTATGGCGGGTTGAGCATGCTCACCGAACTCTCTCACTCTCCTTGTGGTGAGGTGGCCATCTCTATACTCTTTCGGGGTCGAAACTGTGTGAGGCTCCCCCATTCAGTGTCGTTTTTCCCCATTTGCTAAGCAAGAGCTCTAGTTCTCCGGGGCGCCGCTTATTTCTCTCTGCATGGTGGAACACTCTGATTGCTCTCTCTCTCTCTCTCTCTCTCTCTATATATATATATATATATATATATATATATATATATATATATATATATATATTTCTAATCCATTTTTTTATATGTACAAACATTATGGATCATGCTAGGGAGAAAATGACAAAACTTACCCTCATAAAAGATCTTAAGAGAGGTAAAGTTTTGTGAGATTTCTTAGGGGCTCTCATGCATGAGTATGTAGACATGCCTGATGATGAACTTGAATTCACCATATGGATGCTGATCTAGTGGCCAGAGGAAGGCTCTTCTGAAGCTCCATATGCAAGAAGAGACTTCTCTGCTTATAAGTATGTTTCTTTTCATAAATTAAGACTTTTAATGATATTATAACACATGGTTTCATTTATTTTTACCTATTTATTTTCAGGACATCTATATCACCTCAAGCTCGTGAGAGCTTAGTAGAGGTGCCTATGAGGACATGCATAGGCAACCTAGGGCTAGAGTGTGATATAGACTCTCATGGGACCATAGCATATATGCGACATGGATTGGAGTTCAAAACAAGAATGAGAGCTTTATGTGACTCATATCTACTTTTTGTTCACTTGAAATGGAAGTAAGTATAAATTTTACATATAAATTGAGATAAAAATTTTATTTTTAACTAATATGATTTTTTTTCTTTTTGTAGTGGGTTTGATGAGAGAGATAAAAAATATGTTCTTACTTCATTGAAGACAGAGTTTGGCACTGGGTGGTCCCATAGATGGTGCATGTGAACAAGATGCGCATATGTATGGCACATTATCGTGATAATGCACGCTATGTATTGGTTTAGGGTTCTATGTATGTATGTATGCATGTGTGTATATATATATATATATATATATATATATATATATATATATATATATATATATATATATATATATATATATATATATATATATTCTATATCCATATATTGATATATGTACACACACATATATAAATATATATGCATGTATGGTATTTTAAACCATACATTTTTAGTAATTCCATACCTATATGTGTTTGCTATATGGTTTAAGTATATATACACATTGCATCTAGTCCTTCCACAACATATTAGAGAGATGTCTCTCCTCCCAACCTTATGCCTCTATATATAGCTATTCAAATCAATGAGGACCATAATACATGCAAAGATATATACACATCATATATATATACACATACATATATATAAGACACACATGTAGATACATACACATCAGACATACATGCCTACATAAACACATACATATACATGCATACACAATTATAAACAAACTTGCATATATCACACAAATGCCTAGATACATCCTTAAAAAGCGTGTATAGTCCAAGACACATTTCCTCGAACCATAAAGTGACTCTGATTAATGCTTTTTGATACATCAATGACATTAATACCTCTCCATAACTCTTGGAGATCCTCAATGAGAGTAGCAAGATATATATTCATGTCTTTAACTTGTCTTTTTCTTGGGACTAAAAGTGAAAGCATTAAATATTCCTTTTTAATGCTAAGGTATGGTGCGAGAATGTAGTTAATGACTACCACATGCCATGTTGACCATTTACTAGATTTCATCAAAAACAGATTAGTCCCATCTAATGCAACTCCTAACTTTGGATTGTCTAGCTCTTGTGCAAAATCAGGCCATCTAGAGTTAATATGTTGAAAAGCTGCACTATCTATTGGAATTCTCATTACTCCATTAGTACTTTTATGATCAAATCCCCATGTCAAAATCTTTGATAGATCAGGGCTTTGAAACATATGTTTAATTTATGGAGCCAATGGAAAATGTCTCAATACCTTTTTTGGGATTTTACCCTCTTCGTCCTTATACACAGGAGATTGAAATTATGGACATGTCAAAGAGTCTACATATTCACCTCCATATAAAAGACAATCGTTGGGACATGAATGTATACAGTGATAATATATACCAAGATTGTTGATTATCTTCTTCATTTCATCATGTGATGTGGGAAGAATATTCTTGCTTGGTAGAAACTTTTCAAATAGTAACCTATAAGTTCATGAAAAAATATGATATGAATAAAAATAAATAATTAATTAATTAAATAAATAATTAAATAAATAATCAAATAAATAGAAAATTATAAATTATACATGAGAAGTGCCGAAATAGATATGCTACTCCATCCAAAACGATTTTGAAGATTGAGATTAAGTAAGCTTGCACTTAGTCCTGTCAAGCAACTTCCTTCCTATATATGCTTTAGACATTTTTCTCGAAGGTATTTATCATTTTTAGAAATATCAATGCTTTCATTATGATTTCGATACCAATCCTCAATAAAACTTGGCATGCCATCATCTTCATCAGTATCGCAAAAATCTTGTACTTTATCTTCTTTTGAATATGGGTCGTTCAATCTTGCATATTCAATAGGATCACTTTTGCATAGTCTCCTCATTGGAGCTTCTCATAAATGAGTTCTTACTTGCAACTCTAAATGGTATGGTGGAAGATCATCAATGTCATAGATAGGAATCTACACACATGAATAAAAATCATTAGTATTCCATAAATAAATGAAAAAACTTTAAACATAAATTTAAATATGTAAGTTAATTTAAAAATAGTTTCAATCGATTAGAGTTTTAAATGCAACACAAGATAGGTGAGTAGAAAGTTTTGATTGCTCTCTAGCTAAAAGGTGCTCTTGGAGGTCTACGCCATCCATAATTCACTAATAATTCATCACCAGCATGTAATGAAGTAATAGCATTGTCAACTATGTATCTTGCTATATTTCTACTCATGTATGGCGATTTGTGACTATTTTCATGCTCCTCAAATGTGCAATTAGTCATTGAACTATTATATCCTCGATTATTGTTTATTAAACCTACTATATTTCCATGCATGTAAGGTCTTCCATCAATATATAATCTTTCATTTTTGGCATGTATAATCGCTCTACTAACAAGAGAAGCTACATTCAGCCATAATCCATAAGTATTCATGCTTTGAACATAACGTGTTAGTCAATGTCAATCTCCCCATCCATATATAGGACCACAAAATGACATAAGAGTGACTTTAGAGTTCGGGGGCACATGAAAATCCTCTAGTATAAAGAGACCATGACCAACGCCAGTCATAATGGAAGGAGCAATCATATAATGATCACCCCAAAAGTTAAAAAACCTCTCTGTCTAAAGGAAATTGTCCTACATTCCATCCTCCATATCTTGTTCTATCATATGTTTGTACTAGAGGACAATCACGAGTTGGCAATGGATAATCTTTAGACATTTCAGTCTATAAACCAAGAGGTAGAGGATTTCAAGAAACCTTTTCTTGTAATTGATAAATGGAAAGTCTGTGACATGTACGAGGTATATTAGAATTATTAGTAGAAGAATCATCCTCATTATCATCAAGCAATAATTCCTGTATATTAAATATAATTTGATTTTGCATATGATTTTCAATTAAAATAATGACATCAATTTATAGAATCAATACATACTCAAGATCTATCATGTTGATGAGGAGGTGGTCCACGCTCAAAACTACCATACTATGCCTCATTTTCAATACTTTCAAGTCGTGGTCTTTGATACGTACCATAGCAAAACTTACACCAACATATAATATGCTCTTGATAGTAAAAATCATCATAATTCCTATCAGAGAACACATGTGAAGATGTCATTGCATGGATAAGAGATGGTGGAGTACCCTCTGATTGATTAGAATCTAATTATAATATAAAAATAAAAAAACATATATAAGTCATGTATGAATCTATCAAATATTAGAATTACAAGTTTGATATACTTACAATAAGTAGTCCTTGCATGATTACAAGATAGTAGTGGAGTTCCCTCTGATTGATCAGAATCTGATTATGTAGCAAATAAAGGTAGTAGATATATTTACATACATACATATTCTCACATACACACATATTCACATATACACAAATACACATTCTGGCATATAAATACACATACAAAACTATAAATGTACGACGTGTGTATGTATGTATGCATATGTGGATGCATGTGTGTGTGTATGTATGCATCTATTTATTATGTATGTGTGTATCTATATGTACACATATATGTATGCATGTATCTGTGTGTGTATGTGTATGTGTATATGTGTACATGTGTATATGTGTATGCATATATGTATGTGTGGATATATATGTATGTGTAAGTGTATGTATATATTGATGTAGTATACCCATGTTAGAAGAAGCATTTTTTGAAGAGAAATTATTTGTAAAATGTCAAAAATTTGTAGAAATATTTATACAAATGATGTAAAATTGAGGAAGAGTCTTCCTCATGTAAATTAGAATCATATGTATTTTTTCTAGAATTTTTGGAAGCTCTTTGATATCATATTTTTAGATTAGAAGGGAAAAGGACCAAAATTCAAGTGTGAAAAGGGACACTTGAAAAATTATAAAGGATAATTTCCTCTATTTGGAGAGGGAGGGTTGCATTATTTTTGCTATCCAAAGTAATGTGAAGAGCTCTCCTACGGAAAATCATGTTTTCTCCTTTCATGCTCTTTCTTTTGATTTGTTGAGTCTATTCTTTGTGTGATCCATTGAATTTGTGATCTTCAATTGTGTATTTCTGAGTAAGATGTATGAAGAGAGGTGATTCTCAGTGTATTGAGTAAGAGAGTGCAGAAGAACAAAGTTGGAAATGGAAATTCTCAGTTTTCACAGAATCACGATTGTCTCATCTGTGTGATACAAGTACTTCTTTTGAAATTTGACTTCATATTTGTAATCTACTATGGAAATGGCACACTTTAGGCACAAAGATCATTGAAAATTCTGTTGTAGAACTCAAGATAATCATAACCCTAGATATTTCTCTCCTTCTTCATAATTTCTCAGAAAAACAATCATCTTAACTCTTATTCATGGATTCCATTAACTAGAAGGGGTTGTGGTCTTTGCATACTTCCCGGATTGACAATTTAAAGATGTGTATAGTTGATCCTTTCTGCTATAATGATTGGAGAGGACAACTCCAAAGGGTAACAACAAACAAGCCACTCCTAGTTGCAGCAGAAGAATGATAGGCCCTTCCTAGGACCTAATAGTTCACTACCATAGTCCACCAAAAATTGAACTGATCTCCGGACTTGATAATTCAACCTATGAAATTTTTCACAATACATATGGATAGCATGGGCTCTCAAAAAAGCCAATGATCACGCAATTTGGGGAATGTTAGAGGTATTAACCTCCCTTCACAAGATAGACCAAGAATTGTCCAAACAGGTAGCTTGCACCTATGTGTACCTTCCAACACACATATACTTGGGAATATGTAGATACCAGACTAGAGAGATTTCAAGCTCAATATACTCAAGGATAATGAACACTTGATACTAAGATTATATACAAAAGAAAGTTTAAAATCATAGGAACAAAAGGAGCTATCTTGCAAATGAATTGGAATACTAAATAAAGAGATATGGGTGATCAAAGATCACTTCCTATGGGAAAATTCTAGTAAGCAAGGGACTTGCTTAGCTAGGGACTAGCTTAGACCTGGATTAAACACTCTTAATGAGATCCTACAAGTGCTCAAATGGTAGAGGAGGATGGCCACAACTTTTCTCCATGTGTTTGTTTATATAGTTCTCAAAAAGGTAGTTGTAGATTTGAATTTAAAAATGCCCTCCAAATGATCTCACCTTTTCACCATCAATTAGGTGAGTAAAGAGCTGAGAAAACGTGTGGAAAAGTGGTTGTATATCCTACAAAAAAGCATGAGTGATGAGGCACCTCAATATAGCATGAGTTTGCACACTTGCGATTGCTAAAATTCTAACACTCCCCCTCAAGCTCAAGTGTTAATCCCCATTGATCTCCTTCAAGTTGAGGTTGATCTTAAACTTCTCCAACTTGCTTGCATCCATAAACTTGCTCATGATATCTGCTAGCTAAGACTTGGTGTTGATGTACTTGATGTCCACTTCTTTTGCTAGTACCTTCTCTCTGATGACGTGATAATGGATCTCTATGTTCTTGCTTCTTGCATGGAACATAGGGTTGCTTGTTAGATGAATCCTTGGCATGTTATCTCCAAATAAAGTAAAATATTTGACCTCCACATCCAAGTCTTTGAAGAGCTTCTTGAGCAACATGATCTGACATGTAGCAAGTGCTAAAGCTCTATACTGAGCCTCAATAGATGATAATGCAACTCTAGGTTACTTCTTGGACATCCATGAAATGACTCTTTGACCTAGCATGAAGACATTGCCAGATGTGCTCCTTCTATCCTCCTTTGAACCAGCCCAATCAGCATCACCAAAGCCTTGAGGTTATAATCCATCTCCATAAGGGTAGTACAACCCTTGGTTGATAGTGTGTTTGATGAACCTAATCACTCTCTTGGCTGCATTCATTTGAACATCAATTGGTGAATTTAGAAATTGAGAAAGAACTCCTACAACATAAGACAATTCAGGTCTTGTGATGGTAGCATAATTAAGGCTTCCAATTATGCATCTATATGCTGAAATATCTTCAAGAGGTTTTCCTTCACCTGCACATAAATTAGTGTTTGGATCCACAAGTTGTGTTAGTGGCTTACATCCACTCATACCATACTTATAAAGTACATCTAGCAAGTATTTCCTTTGAGCAAGGTAAATAACATTTTCCACATGAGTAACTTCAAGCCCAAGTAGCTATTTAAGAATTCCGAGATCTAAAATCTTGAATTCATTTCCATGCTTGGCCTTGATCCATGTGATACGTGCACCATCACTTCCTGTTATAATCAAGTCATCCACATATATGCATACATAGACAACTATTGCTCCTTCCTTCTTGTGGTATAAGGAAGGACCTCCATCACTTGGCTTGTATCCAGGCCTGCACAAATAATCCACAAGCCTTTGATTCCATGCCCTAGGATCTTGTTTTAAACCATACAATGTTTTTCTAAGTTTAGAAACAGAATTTGAATAGTTAGGGTTCTCAAACCCTAATGGTTGAGTCATGTAGAATCTCTCCTGCAAATTATTATTAAGAAAAGCATTGTTTACATCCAATTTATTTATATTGGCCACCTCCTAGATGTGGCAACCCCAATGATTGCCCTAACTATGGTGATCTTTGCAGCTGAGCTGAATGTTTCTTCATAGTCAATCCCATATGATTGAGCAAATCCCTTTGCCACAAGCCTTGATTTGTACGTAGCAATTGAACCTACCATCATAATTTCTCTTCACTTTAGAGAACTGTTTGTTGCCAATTACCTTCATCCCTTATGTTCTTGGACCTAGAGTCCATGTGTTGTTGTCTTCAAGGGCTTTGTACTCTTCTTCCATAGTTTCTTGCCACTCCTTTGTGTCTTTGGTATCTTCATAGGTAGACGGTTCATGATCTTTGATAACCTTAGTCATGAAAGCATAATGCCTAGCAATATAACTATCATAAACAAGCCTTGAGATTGGATGTTTTACCCTTGTTGACAACCTTTCTTCTCCTTTTGGTGCAATGAACCTTCTTTGCCTTGGTGCCTTGATCTCCGCTTTTGATGTAGCTCCCCCTTCTAACATAGGTTCTTCAAAGTCTTCAACTTCATGTCCATCTTCATCAAGCTCTACCAATCTTGGCTTTCCTTTATTTATTGAGTGATAGGCTAAATCCATGCTTGAACCCCTTTCTATGCTTGGACGATTGATTTCCAAGCTATCTTGAAACCTAGCTTCATATCTCCTCTTTGCCTCTTCAATATCTTCATCATGCAATGGAACTTTGGAAACATACCATGGTTTGAGTTCATCAAACACTACATCTCTTGATACCTTTAACTCCTTTGTATTAGGGTTGTAGCACCTGTAACCTTTTTGCTCCATAGCATAACTAATAAGCATATATCTTTCAGCCCTTGCATCCATCGTACCGCTTGACTCTTGTGGCACATGTGTGTAGCATACACACCCAAAGATTCAAATGTGTGAAAGATCTGGTCTCCTTCCATTCTATGCCTCCTCGGGTGTCATGCCATGTACCCCTAATGTGACAAACTTTCTTCTCCTTTTGGTGCTATGAACCTTGGTTGATCTCCGCTTTTGATGTAGCTCCCCCTTCTAACATAGGTTCTTCAAAGTCTTCAACTTCATGTCCATCTTCATCAAGCTCTACCAATCTTGGCTTTCCTTTATTTATTGAGTGATAGGCTAAATCCATGCTTGAACTCCTTTCTATGCTTGGACGATTGATATCCAAGCTATCTTGAAACCTAGCTTCATATCTCCTCTTTGCCTCTTCAATATCTTCATCATGCAATGGAACTTTGGAAGCATACCATGGTTTGATTTCATCAAACACTACATCTCTTGATACCTTTAACTCCTTTGTATAAGGGTTGTAGCACCTGTAAACTTTTTTATCCATAGCATAACTTATAAGCATATATCTTTCAGCCCTTGCATCCATCTTACCGCTTGACTCTTGTGGCACATGTGTGTAGCATACACACCCAAAGATTCAAATGTGTGAAAGATCTGGTCTCCTTCCATTCTATGCCTCCTCGGGTGTCATGCCATGTACCCCTAATGTGGGACACCTATTCATCAAGTACACAGCAGTAGATACAGCATCTGCCCAATATGTTAAAGGCACATTCATTTTATTTAACATACTCCTAGCAATTTCATCAATATACCTATTGTTCCTCTTTGCCACCCCATTTTTTTAGGGAGTATACTTGCAAGTGATTTTCCTCCTTATCCCTTGGTCCTGCAAGAAATCACAAAAGGCATGGGAGAAGTATTCTCCCCCTCCATTTGACTCTTAGGTTTTTGATCTAGCAACTTGTCTCCTTTTCAGCTTGTGCCTTGAATCTTTTGAACAGATCAAACAGGTCTGATTTTTGCTTTATACAATAGAACCATACTTTTCTTGAGTATTCATCTATGAAGATTACAAAATACCAATTACCAGCAAGAGAGGGATCTTTGATTGGAACCCACACATCTGTGTGTGCAAGGTCTAGCATATCCACTCTTCTTGAAGGACTGACTAGTAGACTTGCCTAATTGACAAGCTTCATACATCTTATGCAACATTTCTGATGAAAAATGTGATAAGCCTCTTACCAATTGCCTCTTCTCCATGTCTTTCAACCTTTGAATGTTGATGTGACCACACCTTTTGTGCCAAAAATCAAAGTCTCCAATCTTCTTGTCTCCATAGGTAATGAACATTGCTTTCTCGCTTTGTCCTTTGTCAATGTCAAGAGTGAACATCCTCCCTTCCTTCTTTCCTTTGGAAATTAGCTCATAGCCATTCCATGGGTCTTCCATAAAGCATCCTTTGTGGTTGAACTTGACTTGGTATCCCTTTATAACCATTTGTCCAATGGAAATTAAGTTCTTTGCAATAGTAGGAACATGCAATACCTCAGATAGTCCTCTCGCTTTGTGGTTCACTTCAAGCTTCACATCTCCCATTTGTTGTATCTCATGCTCTGTGTTGTGTCCTATCTTCACAAAGCCTCTTTGCTTGGGTGCTTGAAGATTGCTGAAGCACTCTTCCTTACTTGACAAGTGGTTACTACAACCACTATCTATATACCACACCTCATCATGTGTTCACCTTCACTTCTATGCTTCATAGCTAAGAAATTAGCATCTTCTAAATTTGTTGAGGAGCTAGCATAATTACCTTTCTCTTTTTAATTGTTCCCACCTTAAGTTTATCGACAATCTTTGGCATAGTGTCCTTGCTGGTTTTTGAATACGTTCTTTAGGAGATTCTTTGGCTCGTACCTCTACAATAATTTGTTGCGACTCAATATGTTGAAGCTGAAGGTCAAGGACAAAGCACAGGAGCACATCAAAGAGGTGGACACACAAGAAGAAGGAGCAACTAGGGAGCTCCAAGAAGTGTATGTCAAATTTTCAGAAGAAATCCCTACAAAAGTAGGGATTTTCATCACTACAAACCATTGTAAATACCATTTTCTATTTTTGTAACTCCATTTTCTTCAAGCCGAGGAGTTCTCTAGCTTGAGGAGTATTAGACCTATCATCCTAACAGTTTTCATAATTTGTAGAATTCGTTTGAGCCCTCAAATAAGCCTTGGTATGAGGCTAAACAAGTGTTAAGAGCTAAACAAAAGGATTTGTTCACCCAGTATGAGGCATTTGGTTTGACTCTTAAGGGCACTGCCTTAGCTTGGTTTCAACCACTAAGTAGTCGCAACTATCGTGATATAGGCCAATTGCTAAATGAATTCATTGTAGAAATTTTCCAAGAGTTATCAGGCATAACACATCATCTTTGATCCACAGCTTCAAGCAGACACCCCAAGAAACAGTGCGGCTAGCAAGTAGAAGGTTCAGATAGTATCTAGAGAGATGCCTTACTCCAGAGTTACCCACACCAGCCAAACAATTGGCTTTGTTTTTAGATGGCTTACTAAGCACCAAGTTAAGATCATATGTGTACTTGAAAGAGCCTAGATCCATAGAAGAGTGTATGCGGACCTGCATTGACATAGAAGACAACTTGGGTGAGGAGTTAGGACTATCCAAACTCTATCAAGACTCTGAAAGTTCTACTAGTCATACCTCCAAAGCCTCCATTGAGCTGGATGAGATAGCAGAGCAAGTTGCCAAGAAGCTAGGAGTTCAAAATAAACAAATACCGAGAGTCACCTCATTGAACCGGTGTTATACTTATGGAGGTGACCACATGGCTAATGTATGCCCATTGCACAACCAGAACATGAGAGAAAGGAATGCTCCATATTACACTATTGAGAGAAAATACACAAACCACACGGCTCAAGATTGTCCATACAATAGGAAGGCTATGTTGCAGAGCAGAGAAGCACAAAAGAAGAGCCCCAAAATTTTCAAATTCATGGACATAAATTTTCTTCTTCAAAGTCTTAGGAAATTCCCTTAAGCCATGTAAATGCACTAGAGGAGTCCTCTACTTGCATAATCCCAACTTGTTGTAAAATATCTCTTGTAAATTAGTAGGAATTTCACTTTTTAGTATTAAAGTGCCGGTCTCTTGTGCAAAAAGACCAAACTTAGGGCACATGTATATAAGTCACTTTGTGACTCTTTGTAGAGACTTTTTGCTATTGTGAACAAGGAAAGCTTTGAAATCTCGAATTTGCCTCTTTCCTGTAGATTTTCATCTTCTCTTGGATCTTCTATGTGTGTGTAATGCTTGGAATGTGTGTGTAGGACTGTTGTCTACCCCTCCCCACCATTTTTGAGCTACTGTAGTGTGTGTGTGAGCTTGTAGGAGTTGTGGCGTGAGTGTGGGTGCTTCCTGCCATTCACTATTTTGTTCCTAATTTGAAGCATAGTTGTCAAAATCGAGTGAACCTACTTCCAATAGATGCGTCTCATCGAGAGCTTCGAAATGAGTATCCTATTGATTATATTCAGAGCTTTGAGCTGTGAGAAATCCTCGATTTACTGAAAATTGTTGTAAGTGATATCGCGGTAGACACTTTCAGTCTTTCAGCGAGTTTGAGTGGTAGATTAGTATTTTCTCATGCATATCAGCTGAGCCACTTCATTTTCCATCATGTGTGCACATGTCTTCATACACTTGCTTAGGTCGTTCGATCGGATTGACATTTAAATGTGTGTTAATTTCCCACTATACGCACTTGTGTTGCAAATGAGGTTTAGTCTCTTTGGCACAAGTCCTTGAGTCTCCTTGACTTAGATACACACGTTTTTGGCGCCATTGCTGGGGAACACTCAGCCAAGGTGCCTACGTGATAGTTATAGATCGAGTGTGATGAAATCGTACTTGTAGAAGTGAATTCGTTCCGTGGAAAGTAGTCAAGTATCGTATCGATCAGAATCCAAGTATTGTATCGGCCAAGCATTAGGTATTGTATCATGGCCAAGTGCAGTATCGTATCGTCTAGGTTTCTGGTATCGTATCGTGGCTAGTTTGGTATTGCCCAGTTCAATATCGCCCGGTGCAGTATCGCCTGGAAGTGGTATCGTCTAGAGCTTTTGTAGCATTTTGTAGGGCATACTTAAGGCATTTGAAGAGACATTCAAGGAGAGTATTGGAGACCTAGAGAGCCTCAGGAGGGTTAATGAACTTGAGGTCAGGGAGAGTGCTAAGTAGCCGAAGAAGTGTCATATCCTCTGTAGGGAGTGCCGCTCAGGTCAGTCACCGCTCTGTCTATTCAAATACCTCTAGTGACTCCAAGGAGGAGATACCAATGGCCTCAGAGGATATGCATGGTCCAGCTCCAAGTAGAAATTTCATGACCGCAGTAGAGGGAGAGTACCGTACCTCCTTACAGTATGTGTCTACTAATGCCTAGGATATTCCCATCTACCTGGATGGCTTAAGCAGATCAGTGGCTAGGATGGTAACCTCTATGGATGCCACAATTGTGCCTAGACCTACTGTTAAGTACGAAGGAGGAGCATAGATGGACAAGATAGGTCACATATACATAGTAACTGAATTTCTTGAGATGATCAATGAAAGGGGAGAGTTAGTGGAACAAGAAGACCCAGGAAGAACCAACCCTGAGGAACTAGTGACGACCCCTACAGGTAGATCCCGAGTAACACTAGTTTTGAGGGGACATTTGATACCTCAAGATGACTACCCGTTGGAAGTCTATATGATCCATGGATCACATGTACTACTTCAAACAGACTTACCGGCTCCAGGAAGAGAAGAAAGCCCTATGACATTTTATGAGCTGACGGATCCAGAAGACGAAACTAAAATCACATACCTAGACAAAAATCAGAGAAGATATTGGTTGGTTAGTGCCTTGGACAGAGCTCGTCTGAAATACATGGGTTTGCCTGTATTCCCTCAAAGAGATCAGGCAACTACCTCACAAAACCCCTTTGGAAATCAACAAGAGATAGAACACACCATGTCAGGACAAACTAGCCAACGGAGTGTTCCAAACCATACTCATGTACAATTTGCGACTCCAGGAGTGCAAACACACGATCAGACCCACCCAAGAGTAGGGAATCAGTACTGACCACCAGTAAGACCGCGACCACCTATAGGAGGACAGCCTGGAATACCTCTAGTTAGACCAGCTGTTCCGGTCTTTCCTGTAATGCCTAGACCGCCAGAACCGATGAGAAGACTGAGACTTATCCAAGTGGCCAAATGTGTAAGAAATCATTATGACGGATTGGGAGAACCGTACGATCACATTGTTGAATTTAAACAAGTACTAAGGGCAGAACAAGTAGATGACTTCTTTGTGTACTATGAGTCTTTTGGACTCACCCTCACAGGAACGGCTCTGACTTGGTTCCAGCCATTAGATCCTAATTAGTTTGGAAACATGGAGCAATTTTTTCAAGAATTCATTGGGGAATTTACTAAGAGAGGGATTAAACACAATTCTACATCTTTAATCCATAGTTTTAAACAGAACCCTAATGAAACAGTGAAGATAGCTGCTCAGAGATTCAATCAGTATGTGGATAGATGCCCAGTTGCTAAGAGACCCACTCAGCAAAAAATGATTTCATTATTTTTGGACGGACTCACGAACGGAACCCTAAGAACGCTAGTCTACATGAAGAGGCTACAAACCCTAAGTGAGTGTCTTCAAGAATGCATTGATCTAGAAGAAAATCTAGCTGAGGACCTCAAGAGCACGCCCAGCCCCACTAAATCAAAAGACTCTCGGAGTACCATTACATCCAACTCTGGTAATATGGAAGAATTAGCGGAGTTATTAGCAAAGAGATTAGGATTCCAGGGACAAAGAACTTACCAACACCCAGCCCAAAGAGTGCCTATGTTACAAAGGTGTAGCCTATGTGGAGGAGATCACCCCACCCACATGTGTGTCTGACGAGGGATTGGTGCACATCCGACATATCCATACAATAGACAACACCAACAAGGGACCGCCTTGTACTGCCACATAGAACAAAAATACACCAACCACACTACAGAGAACTGTCCATTCAATAGGCAAGCACACCCTTTACGACCACCTCAGTATCGACCATATGGATATCCACATAGAGAGCAGGGTAGAGAGATACCCATATACAATCCCTATCCAGCACCAGTAGGAGCACCAAGACCATATGAACAGGCACCATATCCACCACCACAACCAGTGTTAGGACCACAACTATAACAACCTCAACAAGTAGTACCTGTGAAGTACGCCCAGCTAGAAAAAAAATTGGAAAGAGCCATAGTGCCAGTATCAACAACGATCAATGTGGAATCAACGAATCCTGGATATGAGCTGCCCTCACGAGATTATTATCCATATGAACCCAACACGTTAGAGTATGAATCAGCTTATTATTCGACTTATTATGGCTATGAAGGATTTGATCAAGCTTATGGAAGAGAGGTAGCAACCTTGATGTATACTGCACCTAAAGTACAACCACCCATGAGACCACCTATAAGACCACCTGTGCCTAGAGGACCTTGCTATAGATGCGGAGGAGACCATTTTATTAGAGAATTTCCTCGACCTTACAATCCCCCACCACCTAGGACTTGGGAAGGATATTGCAAAGACACAGCGCTGATTAACGTAATTGAAGTAATAGAAGCATCTCGAAGTGATAAGGAATATACAGTACCTTTAAAGGCCATTTGTTGAAGCTCAAAGTCAAGGACAAAGCATGGAAGCAAATCAAAAGGTGGAAACACAAGGAAAGGGAGCAAGTAGGGAGCTCCAAGAAGTGTATGTCAAATTTTTGGAAGAATCCCCTACAACAATAGTGATTTTCATCACTAAAAACCATTGTAAATACCATTTTCTATTTTTGTAACTCCATTTTGTTCAAGCCAAGGAGTCCTTGATCTTGAGGAGTATTAGAAGTATCATCCTACCAATTTTCATAATTTTTAGACTTCATTTGAGCCCTCAAATAAGCCGTGGAACCTAATTTTTAACTAGGCCGGACACTAGGTCTGGACAGGGCCAAAACTAGTCAAAAAACTATAAAAAGAGCTAGAGAGCTCATTTTTGAGGTTAGCTTGTTAGAGAATAGAGCTTTGTAAGAGAACTCTTTTGCAATCAAAGCTTTCCATTGTTCCTCTCTTTGATCTTGCCTTGTGCGTGTGTGTGTGTGTATGTGTGTGCATGCTTGTGTGCTTTCACTCATGCACTTGTGCCTTCACTTGCCTGTGGTCTTCATACCGGTCCTCACGTCTCCGCGGATTGACAAGTAAAAGAGGTGGTGCTTACTCTTGAGCTACACCAAATTTTGGCGCCGTTGCCGGGGAGAGAGCTTCGAGGACGAGCGTTGTGATGGTAAGATCGTAGGTTTGCGACGTTGGAAGGTAAAAAAATTGTCATTTTTGTTCATTTTGTGATTTTTCTTCTTCATCTTCATCATCATCACCATCTCCATCTTCTTCCATCTTCTTCTTCATAGAAATTTCTTGTTTTTAAGTGCATTTTCATCATTTTCATACCATCTTTCATTCATTGTTGTGCGAGGAGGAGTTAGGAAGTGCAAGAGAGTGCAAGCGCTGTGTTTTTTCATGATTTTCTGCACATACGGAGCTCGCCATTGCTCGACGCTCAGAAATTCAAAGTTCCCACCAAAAAACACGATTCTGTGATGAAAATTGCGATTCTGTGAAAATTCAATTTTTTTTTGAAAATCGCGATTCTCTGTTTCCCGCCTAAAAGCCTTTTGAAAGGAACACGATTCTGTGGTCATTCTCAAAATTGTGATTCTCTGGTTGTGCTCAAAATCGGGATTCTCACAAATCACGATTTTCAGCCAAAAAACACGATTCTGAGAAGACACGATTCTCTGGTTGTGCTCAAAATCGCGATTCTCTAAATTTTTGGAAACCACGATTCTCTGAGACAAAATCGCAATTCTCTAAGACACGATTCTCCAGAACACGATTTTGTGAAAACACGATTCTTTGTTGACAATCACGATTTTCATGACAAAAACACGATTCTGTGGAAAACAAGATTCTCTGAGAACACGATTCTCTGAAAATACGATTCTCACAAATCACGATTTTCAGCAAGAAACGCGATTCTGTGAGAACACGATTCTCTAAAACACGATTTTGTGAAAACACGACGTTGTGAAACCCATGATTCTCTGAGACAAAATTGCGATTCTCTACAAACAGGATTCTGTGCTCAAAATCACGATTTTCAAAAACACGATTTTCAAAAACACGATTCTCTGAAACAAAATCGCGATTCTCTAGAACTCGATTCTCTAAAACACGATTCACACGATTCTGCGAACCACGATTTTGTGAAAACACGATTCTGTGAACCATGATTTTGTGAAACACAATTTTGTGCTGGCAATCGCGATTCTCTGATTTCATAGCATCGCGATTCTCTTGGTTTCACAAAATTGCAATTCTCTTGAAGCTCACAAAATCGCGATTCTCTTGAGGTCGACAAAATCGCGTTTCTCTTGAAGTTCACAAAATCGCGATTCTCTTGAAGTTCACAAAATCGCGATTCTCTTGATTTCAAAAAATCGTGATTTTCTCCAAAGGTCCTGTTTGCCTGTTTTGACCCCCAAGAGCCTGATTTGACATAACTTTTTCATCCAAAGTCCATTTTTTGAGCTCTATAGCTCGTTGGAAAGCTCGTTTTGAATCCTACACGGCATCAACTCTTTTTTATAAGAATAACGTGTTGATTTTCAGATACGATAATTTGAAGTTGATCTTCAAGTGGGACTAGGGAACCAAGGGGGCCCCAAAGGATTTTGAACCATACCAAAGGGAAATTTTGGACTCTTGACCAAAGCTTATTAACCTGAGATCTGGTAGACACCTAGATAAGGATAAACAAAGCATTAGATCTTCTGAGGCTAGTGTCAACCATACATCTAAGTCTTGGGCATAACAACTAAGTGGTCATCCTTACAAACTAAGTTCAGACACAAGTGACTCAAGAATGTCTTTCAGCATGGGGAAACCTGCAAGAAACTCAGGCACTGACTATTTACAAACACCAGAAGGTCCCTATAAGACACAATTGGAATATATTCGGACCAACCGATTAGGTGCTCGCATCTATGAGGATGGCATGAGGCGATTAGTGGTCCAACTCAAAAATCCAGATCAACCCTTTGGACTTGAACACCCGGTGGTCAAGTTTGAAGAGCGTTCATACATTGATAAGGAAGGAACCATGTATGTGGTCACCAACCTACCAGATAGGACCGATGAGTTTGGAAATGTCATTCATGAGAATGAGATAGGAGACCTAGAACAAGGAAATGTAGGACAAGGACCTCAGACTCCTAGAGGTAAGTCAATTCTGACCAGAGTGATCACACCAGATTGGATCCCTCAAGACAACAAAAACATAGAACTATTCTTGAATAGAGAAACAGAGGAAGCCTTTTGGAGATTCAAGCCAGATCAACCTAGCCAATCGGGCATAGTTATCATCTATGAATTCAAAGATCCTGAGATACCAAGCAAAGTTGTCTACCTGGATAACACATCAGAGAAGATATTCTTGGTAACAGAACATGTAGACATGCATATACTTGGAAGTGTGAATTGATTTTCTCTCCACCAAGATCCAATGTTTCCCATGGCCTCCAAGGAGTAGGATCATCCCAAGCTCATGAAGCCCAAAGAGAAAGAACTAGAGAGAGACCTGAGTTAAGTTTTGCACACAATGTGGGCAGAAATAGGTCAGGATTTGAAAATGAAAGACTTGAAAGAGAGAGACATCAAGCACATAGGCAACAAAGAGATGAACATGATTTTCCATTGCCTAGACCCCAAGAACACCCAAGAACCCTTAGACCCACTCAAGTGATCAAGGCAATGAAGAATTATTTTGACGGGTCAGGAGATCCTTATGATCATGTGGCCGAGTTCAAACAAGTGTTAAGAGCTAAGCAGGTTGAGGACTTGTTCACCTAGTACGAGGCATTTGGTTTAACTCTTAAGGGCACTGCCTTGGCTTGGTTTCAACCATTGAGTAGTCGCAACTATCGCGATATAGGTCAGCTGCTAGACGAATTCATTGTAGAATTTTCCAAGAGTGGTATCAGACATAACACATCATCTTTGATCCACAGTTTCAAGCAGACACCCCAAGAAACAGTGCGACTAGCAGGTAGAAGGTTCAAACAGTACCTAGAAAGGTGCCCTGCTCCAGAGTTACCCACACCAGCGAAACAAGTGGCTTTGTTCTTAGATGGCTTACTGAGCACAAAGTTAAGATCATATGTGTACTTAAAAGAGCCTAGATCCATAGAAGAGTGTGTGCGGACGTGCATTGACATAGAAGATAACTTGGGTGAGGAGTTAGGATTGTCCAAACTCTATAACGATTCAGATAGTTCTACTAGTCATACTTCAAAAATCTCCACGGAAATAGAGGAGATAGCTGAGCAAGTTGCCAAGAAGTTGGGAGTCCAAAATAGACAAACACAAAGAGTCACTCCATTGAATCGGTGTTATACTTGCGGACGCGACCACATGGCTAATGTATGCCCAATGCAGAACCAGAACATTAGAGAAAGGAATGCTCCATATTGCACTATTGAGAGAAAATACACAAACCACACAGCTCAAGATTGTCCTTACAATAGGCAGGCTGTTAGACAAACTTATCAGCAACCTTACCAACAAGGTAGGTATCAGAACCAATACCAACAACCATATTATCGACCACAACAGCAATATCAGGCACAATATAGGCCACAACCAGTCTTGGGAAACCAACCACTAGCTCCTGCCAACGTGATTCCTGTCAAGTATGCTGTGGGAGAGGAAAATCCAAATAGAGCATTGGTGCCACTGACCCCACTGATCTTAGAGAATGACTCTCATGCTCATAGTTCAGACTACTCCCATGAAGGTAGTCCACATGCTTATTACATAGAGTCACCTGAACATAGTGAGATTTACCCGTATCTATATGAGGCACAACCTATGGAACAAAATTGGGAGCCTAAATACTCCAATGTCATGTACACAAATGCTAACCCTAGGCCCCAACTGAGACAAGTAAGACCACAAGCTCCTAGAGGACCATGTTTTAGATGTCAGGGCGACCATTTCCTTCGTGATTGTCCCCACTCACCATCTCCGAGTCAAGGATAGGCTATCACAATACAGGCTTTTTGTCCTCATTGTGGCAAAGACCATCTCCCCAGAGATTGTCCAAGAAACCCCTCTAGTGCACCCAAGATTACACCCATTAATGTGGTAGGCTTAGTGGCGGATTCAAGTTCAAGTAGCAGTAATGTGGCACCTGTACTGGCAGTTACTAGGGCACAAGCATTAAAACAAGATAAACCAGTAGAGCAATCGGAGTCAAGTGAATTAGGAGAGCCTAGTAAGAGGAAAACAAGAACATGGAAAGATACCAGAGAAAAGGCCAATCGCAAGTGGAATAAGAAGTTATCGGAACTAGAAGAAAGCTTAAAAGAGGCGAAAACAAAAATAGAAGACATTGCATCTCAAAGCCCCTCGCATGCCGAAACTCCATCCACTCCACCTCATCCCACCCCCCCACCCGTTGTAAATAGACTGCAACCAGGTTCTGTTCTCGCAGACCCAACCCCAGAAGGTTTGGACATGATGTTCAAAGCCTACTAGGCTCGACTTCAAGAAGGGCCTACAGCTGCAAACCTAGACAAGAGTTACCTGAGAGCGGACTTAGAGATTGAACGGATGAAAATGTGCATGAAAATGGTAGAACAAGCTCAAGCTATACTTGAGACTAGTCAAAAGTTCAATCAGACAAACTCTGTCAAATCGGATTTGCATTTCCAGGGCTTACTAGAAAGATTAGAGCAATTGGTAAACAAACCACAAGTTTCTTTACCTCCACAGACTCAACCAGTTATTGAAAGAGGAAGCTCACCACCAATGGGAGCTTATGTTCCTAATTCCACGGATGCTGGAATGCCTCCTTCAATTCAACAGTACTCTCAAGAGTTCTTGCGGGAAATACAAGAAGAGAAATGGGCCAAGGAGAAGGGTAATTTCCCTCCTATTCATGAGATTGATGATCTTCATGATCAATTTCCCCAAGACATTCCATCTATTTATGGAGAGGAAGCAGAACAACAAGACGAAAGATTAGATTTTGAATCTAATACCCTAGAAGAACTGTCGTAATTTCGAGGCCCATGGGAATCTGAATCTCTTCAGATCAGAGCTCCCACAATACTGGTCAGACATGAAGATTCAGTGGTCCCAAGGAACACTGATGTCATGAAGAACACTAAGGTTCAATGTCATCTCACTATCGAAGAGCTGCTCAAAGCAAAACCCGAGCTATGGAATCATGTGAAGGATCAGGTCCCAGAACTTGATTCCAATATGCCAAAAACAAGCTCTAAGCAAAAAGTTCCAGAGATACCTCTCGATAAAATAGGAGGCATGTGTGAGGGTGAAGAAGGTAATACTTATCTTCCAATCACCTACCAAGGTTACACAACCAAAGCAATCATAGATTCAGGTGCTGGTGTTGCTATTGCGACCACCTCCTTGTGGAAGCAATGGGGCAAACCCACATTAAGACCAACTAGAATGAAGCTTCAAATGGCTGATGGTCATTTTGAAAGACCTCTAGGATTGCTCGAAGGAATAACTCTAACCACTTGTGGTGTACAGTTTGAACATACATTTGCTATATGTGACTTTGAGAAAAATAATGTCTATGAGATGATCTTAGGTAGACCCTTCCTACGACAATTGCAAATAGTATAGGATTGGGGAACCAACTTGTTGTACTTGCAGCACTTAGGCGTCACCACCAAGGTCAATTTGAAGGATTACTCCTTCAAAGATGTACCACCCCTACAGTGGAATCCTATCCACAAAGCTAAAGAAGATTCCATCTCTGTGCATTCTGAAAGTTCACCCGATCCATCATGGTTGCATGACGATACTCACTTGTGGATGTGCAAGGTCGCAGAGGAAGAGGAAAAAGGTTAAAAGGCAAGAGAAGAAGGAACTTCACCAGGAGATAGACCAGTTAGAGACCCAGCCTACACACCGATGATCTTTCCAGATGAGGAATTTGAGCCTCATGGCTGGCCAGAAATCTTAGCCACAATGGACATTGTTGTGAATGAAGAACAGTGGACACCTCATTGTGATGAGGAGGGTTACGATATTTCAGTGTTCATGTGTCAGCCCTTGCTAGAAGAATGTGGCCCTAGTGAAGTCATAGAAGAGGAAGAGAATGACGATGATATAGAGTCCATTGTGATGGATAGTTGCTTTAACTCAGAGCAGCACTATCTAGAAGATATAGGAGTGTTCACCCAAAAAGAAGAAGAACCTCTCACAAGTATTAAAACGGTAAATTCAAAGGATGGAAGTGAGAGCAATCAAAAGAAAAAGAAAAGAAAAGCGGTCAAACAAGAAGAGGAGGAATCATTGTTTGAAGTACCTGAAAACTTCAAGAAATATGAAGTTGACGACCGCAAAATTTTGGTACGAATGCCTAAGAGAGAGGCCATCATAGGAGAGTCATATGATAATAAAGAAAAGACCAAGAAGATTGTAGTGACCATTGAGGAGAATGAAAAGAGATGCACATATATAGGAGATGACCTAAGTGCAAGAGAAGAAATGGAGCTTGTAGCTCTATTAAGGGAATATAGGGATGTGTTTGCGTGGCACTATAGAGACTTGAAAGGGGTAGATCCAAGAATTTGCTCTCATACTATCCCCATGACTACTGATGCCAAGCCCACCAAACAGAAGCCCTACACATATAATGATACATATGCAGCCAAAATAAAAGAAGAAATTGATAGGCTGATTGAAGCTGGATTTATCTATGCGATTGAGCATACTGAATGGGTGTCCCCCATTGTAGTGGTGCCCAAGAAGAACGGGA
This sequence comes from Ceratopteris richardii, assembly GCA_020310875.1. Classification (NCBI taxonomy): domain Eukaryota; kingdom Viridiplantae; phylum Streptophyta; class Polypodiopsida; order Polypodiales; family Pteridaceae; genus Ceratopteris; species Ceratopteris richardii. The sequence continues at coordinate 2,694,153 of CM035420.1, forward strand.
AGTTGCGAGTGTGTATTAACCTTAAAAAAGTTAATGCCGCTACGATCACAGATAGTTATCCGATTCCAATCACGGAACACCTATTGGAGCGTGTTGCAGGCAAGGAAGTTTATAGCTTTCTTGATGGATTTTCAGGTTACAACCAAGTAGCCATTGCCCCAGAAGATCAACACAAGACGGCTTTTGCCACCGAATGGGGAATCTTTGCATTTCGTGTGATGCCATTCGGGTTCACCAATGCACCTGCAACATTCTAGAGGCTCATGTGTCATGTCTTCAAAGAGTTCTTGCGAAAGAGCTTAGAAGTGTATGTGGATGATTTATGTGCTCATTCCCAAGAAAGAAGATTTCACATCCTTGAGCTCAGACAAATCGTCAACAAGTGTAGAGAATATCGAGTGTGTCTGAACCCAGAAAAGTGTGTGTTCATGGTGCGTCAAGGTAAAATCTTAGGTGATATTGTTTCTAAGAATGGAATCTCAACAGATGAAGATAAGGTATGAGCCATAGCGGAGCTGCCAAGGCCAAGGAATGTTAAAGAGGTACAAGCCTTTATGGGCCATTGTGGATATTACCGTAGGTTTATCCACATGTACGCGATCATAGCTAGACGGCTTTATGCCTTGTTGTCTAATTTTGAGTGGAGTGACGAATGCGAGAATTCTTTCAACAAACTGAAGAAACGTTTGTGCATAGCACCAATACTGACCACTCCTGATTCGAATAAACCATTCCATGTCCATGTGGATGCATCCAATCATGCCATAGGATGTCTGCTAGCACAACCCACCGGTCAAGGAATTTTAGATTTACCCATAGCATATGCTAGCAGACAGCTAACCGCAGCGGAACGAAACTATACCACAACTCAGTGAGAGGGCTTAAGCATGGTATATGCTGTGAAGAAGTTTAGACACTACTTATTGGCCAACAAGTTCAAGCTTTTCACTGATCATCAAGCTTTGTTATATTTGGTCAATAAACCATGCAATACTGGGCGCTTAGTAAGATGGTTTCTCTTACTAATGGAATATGTCTTTGAAGTTGTTGTCAGGAAAGGTAGAACCCACCTTCGGGCAGATCACCTTTCTCGCATCACTTCAGGTGAGTCACCGCAAGGAGTGTCTGACGAATTACCCGATGCTTATCTGTTCAATTTAGAAGTTGTTCCTAAATGGGCAAATAAGTTGGTACCAGTCCTAACCTTCGGCCCTGCAAATAAGAATGTGAAAACATCACAAGAAGAAATTGTAAAATCACAAAAATATCACATATTGGTACGAAGCATGTACAAACTGTTAAAAGTCAAGCTTCAAGCTAAAAATTCGTGGGGAATCTTTTATGGACATGTGGAGCAATCAAAGGAAGCCAAAAGCCACGAGATTCCATCAAGAAAAGTCACTCAACCACTCCCCAAGTCATCTCAACTAATTCCTCCAAGTTAGGAGGCTGATTTGGAAAGGTAGTTCCTAGATTTTAGGGGCACACCTCTCACTATAAAAGGAGCATGTATCCCGACTTCTTTTGGGCCATCTTATTGGAGTTTTAGCTCATCTAAAGTGAGCACTAAGTGCTGGAGTTGTGATAAGCAAGCCCCTTGCTTAAGCAACCCCCTTGCTTGCTTGTTTGTTTTCTTTTAGTAGGCATATCTATGTGTGTGCGCAGGCAGTGTTGCAACTCTCTACCCCTGAGTTGTTAGCATTGGTTCTCCCTCATATGGTATCCATTTGATGTAATTCTTGTCTCATTGGATAGCTATAAGAGTCTATTTTATGCTTAGCAATTCTCTGGAGCATTCTCTGAGTAAGCTGGGAGCAACATTCATTTTAGTGAAGTTGTGTGATTGATATCTCTCTCTTTGTGTAGGCTCTGTTGGAAATATTTTGCTCTCTGTTGTAAGGGCTGGTTCTCCTTCTCTATGTATCCATTTGCTATGATTTTGGTGTCATTGGGTAGCTATTAGAGTCCTCTAAAGTTGACATAAGTTTGAGATTCATTCTCTGTATAATCTCTGAGAAAAGTTTGCTGGAGTGAAGTGAGGTCTCTGCTTGACTAGCAGTTGTGAGCATTCAACTAGCTCATGTTGTAGACATTGTTTCTCTTTGTGTAAGCATCCATTTCAAGTGAAATTTGTTTTGTTGGAAAGCCCTTGGTGTCTACTACAGGTCTACAAAAGCTCACTGGAGTTCTCTGCATAAGCTCTGAGTAAGAGCATTTTTGGTGTGCAGAGGTCAAAGAAGGATACCTATGGAGGTCATTCGCGCTTCATCGTTGCTTAGGGGTTGAGATACTTCCCCCATCAGTGGTATCAGAGCATTTGGGCATCTTGGAGGTATCACATACAAGCAAGAAGACATCTTGGAGTTGGTGGTTGAAGAGTTGCATCAACAAAAGCTTCTTGGAGGTAGCTCACATCAAGGGGGAGCTATTCTACTCAAATTTGCAAGAGCACAAGGTGTCCATCTAAGGAAAGCTTTGGATTGAGGTAACCTCAGAGCCTCATTTTCATTTTACACACATTGGAGCATTAGCCAAGGGCTAGGTCAAGTATCAAAGACTAGATATGGGAGACTTCAACACTCAAATTGAAAAGCTAGACAAAGGTAACTATCAACCATGGAGATTTAGGGTCTCCAACTATCTTATGGGCAAGGGCCTTTGGGGGTTGATTAGTGGAAGTGAACCAAGACCTAGGTTGGATGAGAATCCAACCAATGACCAGAGAAGGGCCTTTAGGGAATGGAATGAAAGAGACAAGAGGGTTATCTTTATTCTTTCCCAACACATTAGCAATAGCATGATCGGCCATATCCAAGACCTGGATTCAAGCATGAAGGTATGGGAGACACTTGAAAGGCTTTATTCAACAAGCACCAAAGCAAGGAAGATCCAACTCAAGAATGAGCTCAAGAACCTTAGGAAGAGCTCAGGGAGTAGCATAAATGACTACATACTTAAGGTCAAGGAGTTATCAGATGCATTGGGATCCATTGGAAGCCACGTAGACGATGACGATCTTGTGGCTTATACTCTCAATGGTTTGAGAGATGATGAGAAGTGGAAACCCTTTACCACTTCAGTTTATGTAAGGGATAATCTTCCCGATTTTGAGCAATTGGTTGCTCTCATGGTCACCGAAGAAATGAACATAGGTGGAAGTTCAACTAAAAGCAAAGATGCACAAGTTTTCTATGCAGGTAATCAAAGGGGCAAAGGAAGACAAGGACAAGGAAGGGGCAAAGGAAGGTTTGGAGGAAGGCAAGGCCACTCAAGAAATCAAGGACATGACCAAGGCACCTCATCACAAAGAGGGAGAGGAAGATCAAGAGGAAGAGGAGGACGACATCAACAAAACAGGAATCAAGATGGCGAAGGATGTTACATATGTGGCAAGTTTGGCCACTATGCTAGAGATTGCTACCAAGGAGGAAACCAAAGGAACTATAATCAAGGTTCTTCATACAAAGGCCAAGGTAATTATGCTTCTACAAGTTCAGAAAATGACAATCTCTTGATGATGCACATGAATGGGAATTCAAGCAAAGTAGATAACACTTGGTATATTGATAGTGGATGTAGCAACCATATGAGTTGCAATGCTTCTTGGTTTACTAATCTACATGTTCCCAAAGGTAAAGGACATGTAGAAACAGGTGATGATACAGCCCATGAGATCTCCCATGTTGGAGATGTAGCTTTGGATGACAAGGAGGAAGGAAGATGTCTCAAGGATGTCTTGCATGTACCTACCATCACAAAGAACTTGGTGTCCGTTGGGCAAATGGTTGAAAGAGGCTATCAAGTAAGGTTCAACAAAGGTGGATGCTTTGTGGAGAACCCTAAGCAAGGTTACAAGGTCATAGCAAGAGGAAAGAAGCAAGGGAGACTCTTCACTTTGGAGGTAAATTCTCATTCTACTCAACATGTCTACTTCACATATGGAAACAAGAGGATTTCGGAGTTGGACTTGTGGCACAAGAGGATAGGTCACATCAACATACAAAGAATGAAGGAAATGCAATTCAAGAGGCTGGTTGAAGGTCTTCCCAACTTCCAAGGACAAGGTATGAAGCATTTATGTGAATCTTGTCAACTAGGGAAGCAAGCGAGACTTCCATTCAAGAAGAGTGGCTACATAAGCCAACATCCATTGGAGTTGATACATACAGATGTGTGGGGGCCAACGAAAGAGCAATCCATTGGAGGTAACAAGTACTTTGTCACTTTTATAGATGATTGCACAAGGATGGTTTGGGTTTATTTCATAAAAAACAAATCAGATGTGTTTACATGTTTCAAAGCATTCAAGGCAATGGTAGAGAAGGAAACAAGTACATATATCAAGAAGCTAAGGTCCGATGGAGGGGGAGAATATTTCTCAAATGAGTTTTCTGATTTTTTAATGGATCAAGGCATCAAGAGGCAAGTAACATGCAGGTACACACCCCAACAAAATGGAGTAGCAGAGAGAAAGAATAGATACATTGCCGAGATCGCTAGAGCAATGCTTAATGAGATGAATGTACCTAACATGTTTTGGAGTGATGCAGCAAATACCGCCGTGTATCTAATGAATAGGGCTCCTACCTCAGGGATCCATGGCTTGACACCATATCAAGCCTATTATGGTAAGAAACCTGATCTTTCCCACTTGAAGATATTTGGATGTACTTGTTATGTACATGTGCCAAGTGAATTGAGGCACAAGCTACAACCAAAGGCAGAAAAGTGTGTGTTTCTAGGATATTCAAATGATCATAAAGGTTACAGGTGCTTCAACCCAAACACAAAGGACTTGAGGATATCAAGGGATGTAGCATTTGATGAGCTACTCCCTTGGTATAAGAAGTATGATTGTATGCAGGACTATGAAGAAGAAAAGCATGGACATGATGAAGAACAAATCGACCTAGAGCTAAGCGGCCCAAGGTGTTCCATCAATGAAGATAGTTCAAGCATGAACTCACCATGGAGGGGGAGATCTTCATCAAGCTATGAAGCACAATCAATCAACAAAGGCAAAGCAACATTGGTGGAGTTGGATGAAGAAGGTAATGAAGTTGAAGATGATGAAGGACACATGATGGAGAAAGAAGCCACGTCAAAGAAAGAGATCAAGTTCCCAAGGCAAAGGAGGTTTATTCCTCCAAAAGGTGAAGAAAGGAAGTCTTCTAGAGTTAAGTATCCAACTCAAAGGTTTACTTATGATTCATACATGGCAACACATTATGCATATATGAACAAAGTAGTAGAAGATCATGAGCCCGATTGCTATGAAGATGCAAGCAGGTACACCGAATGGAAAGAGGCAATGCAAGAAGAGATCGACGCACTTGAGGAAAATCAAACATGGACTCTAGTGCCCAAGAAGGAGAACATTAAGGTAATAGGTAATAAGTGGGTGTATAAAGTAAAGAGGAATTCAGATGGATCTATTTCTAGGTTCAAAGCAAGATTGGTGGCTAAGGGTTTTGCACAAACCTATGGAGTGGACTTTGAAGAGACATTCAGCCCCGTCGCAAAGATGAGCACCATTAGGACACTCATTGCAATGGCTGCTAGCAAAGGATGGAAGCTCTTCCAATTGGATATCAAGAATGCCTTTCTCAATGGAGACTTGGAAGAAGAGGTATACATGGAGCAACCACTAGGTTTTGTTCATAAAGAGTTTCCACATCATGTTTGTAGGTTGAAGAAGGCACTTTATGGCCTAAAGCAAGCTCCAAGGGCTTGGAACCAAAGATTGGTGGACTATTTGATCAAATGTGGTTACAATCAATGCAAGGCGGATCCATCTCTCTTCATCAAACAAAGAGGAGAACTTGTGGTCTACATGTGTGTGTATGTAGATGATCTTATCATTACAGGTAATGATACAAAGGGCATTGAGGAGATCAAGGCAAAGCTTGGAAAGGAGTTTAGGATCTCTGATCTTGGAGATCTTAGGTATTTTCTTGGCATTGAAGTTGTATACAAAGAAGAAGGTATTATGCTCATACAAAGGAAGTATATTCTAGACCTACTTGAGAGGTTTGGGATGCTACATTGCAAGCCTATTTCAAATCCCATGGAAGTTAATGTAAAGCTAAGCTCCATTGATGGAGAGCCATTAGAGGATGTAACTTTGTATCGATCTATTGTCGGCTCTTTCAATTATGCCACAATAACCAGGCCCGACATAGCATATGGAGTTGGAGTGTTATCACAATTTATGCATAGTCCAAGGACTACACACTTGCAAGCTGCAAGAAGAATGTTGCGATATCTCAAAGCCACTATAAATGAAGGATTGTTCTACTCATTTGATGATGATATGCAGGTCAAAGCTTATTCCGATGCCGATTGGGCCGGTTCGAAGGAAGATAGAAGGAGTACAAGTGGTTACCTAGTCATGCTAGGTAGCAAGATCATCTCATGGATTTCAAAGAAGCAACCCACGGTGGCATTATCTTCCACCGAGGCTGAGTATAGAGCTTTGGCTCAAGTCACATGTGAGCTAATGTGGATTAAGAAGTTATTTATGGAGCTTAATTTGCAGGTTGACACATATCCAATTTTTTGTGACAACATGAGTAGCATTCATCTAGCATCGAACCCTGTCTATCATGCTAGAACCAAGCATATTGAAGTGCACTATCACTTCATAAGGGAAAAGGTGATATCCAAGGAAGTTTCAGTACATCATATTGGTACCAAGGACCAAGTTGCGGACATTTTTACAAAGGCTTTGGATGGGATGAAGATTTCAAAATTCAAGCAATGCATCAACATGAAGGAGCTTGGATGAGGATGAAGAATTGAAGCTTGAGGGGGAGTGTTAAAAGTCAAGCTTCAAGCTAAAAATTCGTGGGGAATCTTTTATGGACATGTGGAGCAATCAAAGGAAGCCAAAAGCCACGAGATTCCATCAAGAAAAGTCACTCAACCACTCCCCAAGTCATCTCAACTAATTCCTCCAAGTTAGGAGGCTGATTTGGAAAGGTAGTTCCTAGATTTTAGGGGCACACCTCTCACTATAAAAGGAGCATGTATCCCGACTTCTTTTGGGCCATCTTCTTGGAGTTTTAGCTCATCTAAAGTGAGCACTAAGTGCTGGAGTTGTGATAAGCAAGCCCCTTGCTTAAGCAACCCCCTTGCTTGCTTGTTTGTTTTCTTTTAGTAGGCATATCTATGTGTGTGCGCAGGCAGTGTTGCAACTCTCTACCCCTGAGTTGTTAGCATTGGTTCTCCCTCATATGGTATCCATTTGATGTAATTCTTGTCTCATTGGATAGCTATAAGAGTCTATTTTATGCTTAGCAATTCTCTGGAGCATTCTCTGAGTAAGCTGGGAGCAACATTCATTTTAGTGAAGTTGTGTGATTGATATCTCTCTCTTTGTGTAGGCTCTGTTGGAAATATTTTGCTCTCTGTTGTAAGGGCTGGTTCTCCTTCTCTATGTATCCATTTGCTATGATTTTGGTGTCATTGGGTAGCTATTAGAGTCCTCTAAAGTTGACATAAGTTTGAGATTCATTCTCTGTATAATCTCTGAGAAAAGTTTGCTGGAGTGAAGTGAGGTCTCTGCTTGACTAGCAGTTGTGAGCATTCAACTAGCTCATGTTGTAGACATTGTTTCTCTTTGTGTAAGCATCCATTTCAAGTGAAATTTGTTTTGTTGGAAAGCCCTTGGTGTCTACTACAGGTCTACAAAAGCTCACTGGAGTTCTCTGCATAAGCTCTGAGTAAGAGCATTTTTGGTGTGCAGAGGTCAAAGAAGGATACCTATGGAGGTCATTCGCGCTTCATCGTTGCTTAGGGGTTGAGATACTTCCCCCATCACAAACAAGATACTGAGGGTGTACTAGCTTGTTGTGTCGAGGAGGATGAACATAGTAGTTGGTTGCAGCAAGCTCATGAAGGATTGCTAGGAAATCACTATTCTAAACAACGAACATTGCAGAATCTCAAGCATCTAGGAGTGTATTGGCCTAGCATGGACAAAGAAATACATGAGTGGATTAAGAATTGTCCAATGTGCAGAGAGAGACCCCCAGTGGAGCATGCGACCCTTTATCAAGTGTCATTAATTCCAGATTGGAGTGCTCCATTGGTAGAGTTTATGAGGTCGGGAAGATTACCCAAAGAGGCTAGTCTAGCAAGAAGACGAAGCATGGAGCAAGAGGCTCAAGGCTATGCCTTAGTAGGAGAGAACCTATACCGAAGAGGCAAAGATGGTTACTTAAGACTGTGCGTTCATGAATGAGACTATTTAAAGGTCTTAGAGACGGCACACAGTGGTGCTCCAGGTGGACATTTTGGTCCTGACGGAGTGATCAAGACCATTCTATTCTCAGGACTTTGGTGGCCCACTATTCATATGGATGCACATACCTATGTGAAGAAATGTGACACATGCCAACGTGCACAATATCCAGTTAGAAAAGACGAGATGCCTTTGAGGCGAATAATGGGAGGTCGTGCATTTTCGAAGTGGGGCATAGACTTCATAGGTCCTATTAACCCTCCAGCTAGAAACTCCCATGCAGAGTATATTATTGTAGCCACAGATTACCTTACAAAGTGGGTAGAAGTGAAAGCCACAACAAAGAATGATGCTCAGACTAGGGCTAAGTTCTTATTCGAGAATGTGTTCACGAGATACGGGCTACCAATAGAGTTAGTGAGCGATAGAGGCACACACTTCTTGAATGAGGTCATTGAAAATCTTCTCCAAGAATTCTTGGTGATACATAAGAAGTCTGTCCCTTATCACCCACAAGCTAACCGACAAGCTGAGAGCACCAATAAGATCCTCTGTAATATTGACAAAACTGGTAAATAATAAACGCTCTGATTGGGACAAACAACTTCATCATGCTGTTTGGGCTTACCGAGTTGCCTACAAAACGGTACTCAATGCCACCCCATTTCAGATGGTCTTTGGACAGAATGTTGTGCTACCATTAGATTTCCTTATCCCAACATTAAAGGTAGCACAAGAGCATGAGTGGAATGGACATGAATTGTCCTCTAGGATCTTTGATCTAGAACGCTTGGGTGAGACAAGGCTACGAGCAACAACAAGTATCTATGCTGCAAAGAAAAGGCAAAAGGCATACTTCGATGCACACATCAAGGATAAGGGACTAAAAGAGGGAGACCTAGTGTTAGTTTATACACTAAAGCAGCATGCCCGCAAGTTAGAAAAATGATGATATGGACCCATGATCATTAACAGAATTTCCACTAGCGGTGCGGTTCAATTGGCCACTTTAGAAGGAGACATCTTGCCAAACTACATTAGTGGATGTAGAGTCAAGCTGTATCAAGAACCTCTGACAGAGGATATGCTAATGAGACTCAATACTGCTAAGAAATGAAAAGAAGACGAGTTAAGGGTTCGAGAAGAGGCACAAGCAGAGGCTAGAGAGCGCATAAGGAGAAATAAGTTAAGGTGATTAGGCCTAGATGTCAACTCAAAAGCCCCAAATATCACATGGATATATGCCAAAAGCCGGGCATAACTATCTCTCAAGTCATTGACTGACGTCCATTTGTGACCATAGAGATAGGACAAGGAAAGGGTGCAAGGACTGTGAAAGCATTGATTGACTCAGGTGCAACAAGTAGTGCAATAAGACTTTCCTACTGCCAAGACTTGCAATTGAACATCAATCCCATAGAAGCTTATCTCATAGGATTGGGGGGTGTGGAAACCCCTTGTTTGGGCGAGGTGGAACTTCCCATCTACCTTCAAGTTGTTCCAATGAAAGTCAAAGTGCTAGTGTGTCAAGATGAGAACCTTACAGAACCACTTGTCTTAGGACAAGATTGGATTTATGACAATGCAGTCAACTTGAACCTAAGAAGTCAACTTCTTCAAATTTGGGTCCAGGGACAATGCTTTACATTAGAACTAGAAACTGGCATGCTCACAAATCCAGATGTCACATCTTGTAGTTCTCCTAGGACTTATCTTAGCCAAAGAAATGTTGTATGTTCCAAAAGCTCTATGTCGCAGGAGAACTCAATCATGGAAGAATAGGCTCAAAGACAAGCGAACTCCTCCTCTCGTGCAAGGACTAATGCTGCCACTACAACTCAACCAACAAGGCAAGCACAACATAACAGGACAACTGCTATATCAAATAGACAATGGGATTTCTAGAGGAAAGTAGTGCCGAGCATGAAGTAGATCTAGGTACGCAAAGGAGAGCAACCACCAGCCTTGCCCCCGCAAATCCCATCCAGGCCAGAAGACGAAGGAACAAGCTCGCACAAGCTCAACCACAAGGTATCTGACAAGTTTGGGTGCCTAAGAAATTAGTTGCATCTCAACAAGGGCTATTATAGATGTGGGTACCTAAGAAGCTCTTACATCCACAGCAATCTATGTTCACCCACATACGAAAGGTCTCAACAAAGAAGCCACAAAGAGGAAAGGGTAAGAATCGCATACAGAGTCTGAAAGAAGATCACATCACCCCTTCAACCATAGTAGGAAGACATGCACAAAGGGTATGGGTTTGGAAGCCAAAAGTACATGTGGCCTCCATCGAACCAAAGTCTCAACCACACTGGATACCACAGTTTAGAAAGCATCCAAAGATGAAGATGCCTGAAGTGATCTCTAGAGTGCCAAATGTTGTTCTAAAATGGACCCCAATAAGGAGGATTACATCATTTCGAGATCCAATGGATACGTCCACCAAAGATGACATCAACAACTACTAGTAACATCAAAAGCCTCGACGAGTGAAACCATGTGCTCCTTGCACAACCCTGTCTTTTGCACCATTCAGGTCATGCATTTCCAAAGTATGCATTAATATAGGGCCACATTACATGGCCATGCATAGACACATTTGAGAGTCCCATGCACAAGAGCACATTGACATAGGCCAACTATTTTTTCTGATACTAATATCTGTCTTCTTGTTTTGTGACATTCCTCAAAAAAAAAAAAAAACAAAAACAAAAAGGGGAGAGGAAGAACGTGCTCCTAGGTTTGGCTCATGAAACATGAATGAGTCATGCTTAGTTGAAGGTAGAAGTGTTGATTACTGGGCACTTATCAGTTTGGATAGAAGTGTGTCTCGGCTAGCAGATGCTATAATTGTTGCCTTATCTGGTAGATGTCAATAACTTGGCATGAACTTGGCATCCACCACTATGGTTTCCTCTTACCATGATAGGACTGAAGAACCTGAAGGTCCACAACTTGAGTGATGCTTAACTACTGCATGTATGAGAGCATCCAGGGAGATATCTACAAGAGGTAGTTTGGCAGCTTGAGGATCCTTGTCCGTATTCTGGGTGAGACGACTCCTGCTTATGGTGAGCTAAAGAGAATATGTGAAACTAAGCTTGGTGTAGTTACCCAATGTTGTTTGCCAAGGAATATAAAGAAATTCAATTCTCAGTATTTGGCAAATGTTGCTTTGACGAGAGCAGACAGGCCCATGCACTCAATGAATTTCATCATTGAACCATCCACATGGACATTCATCGACAATGAAAGACTAGTTGACAGTCCATCACAAATGTCGAGAGTACAATACGAGGAGATAAACATCGATCGATCCTTCACCATGGTATGTATCCTTAATTTGGAAACACCATACCCATGATAGATTAGGAAACCTCTTCGTCGCCATACCCTTGAGCACTTCGCTCAAGACCCCAATTTTTGCACCATACTTCTTCCAATGCATTTTCTAACCACGCATGCATAGGGCTACATTACAAGGCCATGCACAAGGCACATATTTTCCTCAACCCATGCACGAACACACTTACCCATCACTCAATATGAGTTATGAGTACTTGGCATGACTACTATGAACATCAACTTTGGAAGATCTAGAAAACATCAACGAAGACTCACAACGACACAGTCATGTTGGAATCCAAGGAAGAAGCACATACCAAGAGACTACAACTTGCAAAGACTCGCAGTGATAGATGAAGAACAAGAAAACCAACCCTGCCACATTTGGAAGTCAGACGACTTTTGTTCATATAGAAGGGACACTCCCTCTCAAGGCACTACTTGGAACAACCACTACAACAAGGGTCTCTCAAGGACGACACACTCGATAGGGGGGGGAGTGTTGAAGCTCAAAGTCAAGGACAAAGCATGGAAGCACATCAAAAGGTGGACACACAAGGAAAGGGAGCAAGTAGGGAGCTCCAAGAAGTGTATATCAAATTTTCGGAAGAATCCCCTACAACAATAGTGATTTTCATCACTAAAAACCATTGTAAATACCATTTTCTATTTTTGTAACTCCATTTTGTTCAAGCCAAGGAGTCCTTGAGCTTGAGGAGTATTAGAAGTATCATCCTACCAATTTTCATAATTTTTAGACTTCGTTTGAGCCCTCAAATAAGCCCTGGAACCTAATTTTTAACTAGGCCGAACACTAGGTCTGGACAGGGCCAAAACTAGTCAAAAAACTATAAAAAGAGCTAGAGAGCTCATTTTTGACGTTAGCATGTTAGAGAATAGAGCTTTGTAAGAGAACTCTTTTGCAATCGAAGCTTTCCATTGTTCCTCTCTTTGATCTTGCCTTGTGCGCGTGTGTGTGTATGTGTGTGCATGCTTGTGTGCTTTCACTCACGCACTTGTGCCTTCACTTGCTCGTGGTCTTCATACTGGTCCTCACATCTCTGCGGATTGACAAGTAAAGGAGGTGATGCTTACGCTTTAGCTACACCATTACTAGAGCTCAAACGAAAGAACAAAAAGGAAAACAACCAGAACAGGAACGAGAGAGCAAAAAAACGGTAAGCCCCAAGATTCAAATAGTTGAAGATTCTGAGGATCTACATGAGAGTTACCACAACATTAAAGCACAGAAATGGAAGGAAAGAAGAGAAAAATTCAAAGATAAATGGATGAAAAACAAAAGTCCAGATAATAAGAAACAAACTAGAAATCCGAAAGAACAAAAAGAACAATAAATTCCGAAACAAGTGCCCATTCCACCACCTATCCAAGAGGTAGAGCAACCAGAATCCATTTTAGCTGACCCAAAATGCGGCAACCTAGACATGTGGTTGAAAGCTTACCAAGCTAGAATTAAGATGGGACCGAAAGTAGAACAACATGAAAAACTTTACCCACAAGGAGAATTAGAAAAAGAGAGGCTTGCATTATGTCGAAAGCTTATAGAGGTTGCACAAGCTACCCTAGAAAAGACTATTTCAGCCCTCCCAGAGACGAGAATACCAGATAATCAATATAAGGAACACGTCAGAGCCATGGATAAAGAACTTAGAGGGAATGATGACAAGCAAGGGCAAATAAGAACACAGGATGAACCTATGTCAACCATACCTGATTTAGAGGCTGAATGGCCGAAGGAATTATGGAATAGACTCCGAGAAGAGCAATGGAAGAAGAATGGAGTAAGTAAGCCTGCTTTTGAGGAGTTAGATGTGGAAGTTTATCAACCCAACCCCAACCTAGAAGAAGTATATGAGGAAGTATCAAGACTCGACAGAAATAGAGAAGAAACCCAAAGCATTTCAAGATTGCATCATTACATGGGAGAATATGAAAAGGATTCTATAATAATACGAGCACCCATAGTGCATGGAAAGGGAAAAGAAAACTCAGAAAAGAGTTCACACAATGTAACGGAACTAAAGAAGAAAAAAGTACAATGCAAACTGACCGTGGAAGAACTACTTCAAATTAAGCCGCATTTATGGAAGCAAATAGCAAGCCAAATGGAATTAGGGCAAGAGAAGGAAGAGGAAGAAGTTAAGGGAAAAGGAAACTCCACTAAAATACAGATTCCAGTTGATAAAGTGGGAGAATTTAGTGAAGGAGACGAAGGTAACACATGTCTACCTATCACTTACAATGGGTACATGACCAAGGCTATACTAGACACAGGAGCTGGTGTAGGAATCACCACCAAAGAGATTTGGGAGAAATGGGGAAGACATGCCTTACAACCCACACGCATGAAACTCCAATTAGTAGACGATCACGTGGAAAAACCCTTACGAGTACTGGAAAGAATCAAATTGACCACCTGTGGAGTTGAATTTGAACACACATTAGCCATTTACAAATTTGAAAAGGCTAATAACTACGAGATGATATTAGGACCAGCCTTCATGAGACAAATGCGAGTAGTACAAGAATGGGGAAGAGATTCGTTGTACCCACAACATCAAGGAAACACAACCAAGATAAACTTGCATGCATTTGCCTATCGGGATGTTCCTCCACTACAATGGAATCCCATACACAAGGAGGAAGATGACCTATCCATTCATAGTGCTGGATCGAGTGATCAATCATGGATACATGAGGACGCTCAGTTATGGATGTGTAAGGAAACCAAGAAATAAGGTGACAAAAGACAGATATGGCCAATAGGACATCCTAACTACAGACCTGTAGAGGACCCAAGGTACATGCCTCAAATCTTTCCGGATGAGACCTTTGAACCGCATGGATGGATGGAAATCCTAGCAACCTTAGATGTGTGTGTGAATGAGGAAGTCTTGACAATGAACGAGTGCATAGATGAGGAAGGCTATGATGTGAATTTTTATATAGTTGTCCTTCAAGAAGTAGAAGAAGGGGAAATCGTGGAGAAAGAATGGAAAGAGGAGTATGAGATCATAGAAATGGAACCAAAATTTGACTTTGAAGAGAGTTATCTAGACACCATTCAAAGCAAAGAGGGACAAGAACCGACAAAGATCTTAGCAATCAAAGCTGCTCCCATGGTACAAAAGCAAGCGGAGGACATGAGTAAGACAGGACCGGATCCAGATCTGTTTGAAGTCCTTGCACATTTTAAAAGATACAAAGTAGAGGAGAGAAAAATAACTATTCAAATGCCATAATCGCCAAACCTCTGTATGGTCTCTTAACTCAATTCACTTGGACAGAAGAGTGTGAAAAGGCATTTAATGAGTTAAAAAAGAGCCTTAGCACGGCCTCGATTCTGACAACACCAAATTGGAACAAGCCTTTTCATATTCATGTTGATGCTTCTAATTATGCAATAGGATGTATCTTAGCCCAACCAGCTGATGAAGGGAGATTAGATCATCCAATCGCCTAGCAGACAACTAAATCAAGCTGAAAGGAATTATACCACTACCGAGCGAGAAGGATTAGGAATGTTCTACACAGTTAAGAAATTTAGACACTATCTCTTAGCCAACAAGTTCAAGTTTTTCATAGACCATTAGGCTCTATTGTACCTAGTCAATAACTCTTGCAACATGGGAAGATTAGTAAGATGGTTCCTACTATTAATGGAGTTTGACTTTGAAGTGATAGTAAAGAAGGGAAACACCCATGTGAGAGCGGATCATCTTTCAAGATTAACGCATGGAGAACCACCAAATGGAGTACCTGATGGTCTGCCAGGTACTTATTTGTTCAATCTGGAAGTTTGTCCAAAGTGGGCAGAGAAATTAATTCCTATACTCACTCATGGTCCACAACACTCCATTAATAAGGAAAGTAAAAAGGAAATTTTACAATCAAGGAACTTGCATATCATTGCGGGAAGCATGTACTATAAGGAACCCAATGGGGTATTGCTAGGATGTGTCGAGGAAGATGAACAAACGAAGCTAATCGAACAAGCACTTGTGAACAAATGGAGAACACACCAAGGGACTCATGGAACCATCAGGGAATTAAAGAGGTTAGGAGTATATTGGCCTGAGATGCCCAAGAATGTCCATGACTACGTAAGTAATTGTGCAGAATGTCAGGAGACAATCCCCGAGGATCATACGTCCATACCTTTCTCAACAATAGCACCCAATTGGAGTCAAACTTTAGTAAAATTTCTCAGGACAAGAGAACATGAGGAAGGAGTTAGCTTGGCTAGAAAAAGATCCCTAGAGGAAATGAGCAAGGACTATGTTCTCATGGGAAGAAACTTGTTTAGAAGGGGAAAAGACAACCAATTACGATTATGTGTTCATGAAGGAGAGTATTTGCCCATAATAGAGATGGCACACGCAGGTGCAGTAGGAGGTCATTTTTCAGCCGAGAGAACTGTAAAGATGATCCTCTTTGCAGGTTTGTGGTGGCCAACTTTACATATGGATGCTCAAACATATGTACGAAGTTGTGAGACATGCCAGAGAGCTAAATAACCAATTCAAAGAGATGACATGCCATTGCAACCTATGGTTTGTGCGAGAGCATACTCTAAAAGGGGTATTGACTTCATAGGTCCCATTAACCCACCGGCCAAAGGATCACATGCTGAGTACATCATAGTAGCCATTGACTACTTGACAAAATGGGTAGAAGCAAAGGCTACTAGGAGGAACGATGCTCAAACCACTGCCAAGTTCCTTTTTGAGCATATATTCACTCGTTTCGGATTACCAATTGAGATTGTGAGTGACGGAGGAACACATTTCCTTAACGAAGTAATAGAATCCCTAATGAACAAATTTTTAGTGATCCACAAAGAATCAGCCCCATACCACCCCCAAGCCAATGGCCAAGCAAAAAGTTCCAATAAGGTATTATGTACAGTATTGACAAAGATTGTCAATAATGGGAGGTCTGATTGGGACAAACAATTGCATCATGCAACTTGGGCCTTCCGGGTGGCATATAAAACGGCTATTGGAACTACTCCATTCAATTTAGTGTACCGGCAGAATGCAATTTTGCTAATTTATTTTTTAATCCCAAATTTGAGAGTAGAACAAAAGTATGAATGGAACGGACATGAATTATCCCAACAATTAGACCAAATCGAGAAGTTACATGAAACTTGGTTACAAGCGGTGGCAGGAATCTATGCAGCCAAGAGAAGACAAAAGGCATACTATGATGCACATATAAAAGACAAAGGACTTAAAGAAGGAGACTTAGTCTTGGTTTACACCTTAAAACAACATGCCAAGAAGCTACAAAAACGTGGATATGGACCTCTCATCATCAATAGGATCTCTACTAGTGGAGCAGTTAATCTAGCCACTCTAGATGGAGACATTCTTCCTAACTACATAAGTGGATGCAGAGTTAATCGGTTCATGGAGCCATTGATGGATCAAATGTTAGCACGTCTATTAGGTGCTCAAAATAGGAAGAAAGAGAAAGAACGGATTAGAGAGGAGGCACGATAAGAAGCCCTAGAATGCATCAAGAAAAGGAAAGAATGGATTAGGCAAAGAGATGAAGGATATCTCCAAGGAGAGGAACCTATCCCTATGGCTAACTACCAAGTCTATACATCTGACGCGAATAGAGCTCACAGGTCACAACCTTACCTAAACCTAGGGATTGGAACGATAGAGTACAAATTGATAGATGCATTGATAGATTCAAGAGCAGGACTTAGTTGCATACGTAATACGGTCATAAAAGATCTTCAACTAATGATGACGCCCACAAAAGCTTAGATGATAGGAATTGGAGGGCAAATCATAGAATGCATGGGAACCACTAACGTATCCCTCCACCTAGGAAATTCTTCCATGAAACAACGAGTTTTAGTGTGCAGAGATGAGGATTTAATAGAAGAGTTGATCCTAGGACAGGACTAGATCATTGAGAATGAAGTAAGCATCAACTTAGCTCAAGGCTATATTTCGGCCAAAATAGGGCACAAGGAAATTTTTAGTTTATTAGGAGAGAAGCCTTTACTCCAACCAACAACCATCGAGAGTGCGGAAGGATGCAAAGAAAAGCTACTGGAACCTGATCCCAGTCCTAATACCTCAAAAACCAATCTAGAAGAAGCAGAAAGTTCAAACCCTAAAATGTCCAAAGAAGAGGTGAAATCACCTCATTCAGCTGATGAATAGCCAGACACTAAGGAAACCAACTCTCATGGAGCTTCTCACCTAGCCAAAGGATCACCAATGTGGAGGACAACATTCAGACATTTACATCAAGGGAAGAACAAATTCAAATGGGTACGCAAAGATCAAGTGTAGAAGTCAGAAATGTCATCACCAAATCATTGGGAGAATAAGACGAATAACAAGTCAGCATCACGACCATCTGAAACAACACTACTCTTGCAAGTATGGATTCCTAAGTCTTTGATTGAAGCTCAGAAAGCACGACAACAAATATGGATCACCAAGAAGGTCAGGCAGGCCGCCAAGCAAGAGATAAGCAATCTGGAGGATACATTACTTCGGAAAAGTCGAACGACAAAGCAAAGACAGACTCATCCTAAAAACATGAAGAGCAACAATTCTATTGCTCAGCTACCCAATTATACAAAGAGAACACAAGAAGATCGACGGACCAGAGACAAAACACGGGACATCATAAAAACAAAATGGATTTGGAAACCCAAGCAACTGCAAGGAGTGGACCATCGAAACGACAGAGAGTCCACTTACACTCATGAAGCATCAAATGCACCTAAAGTATGCATAATAGGGCCACATTACAAGGCCAAGCATTTGACACATGATGTACATGATAAAATTAGTGGTGCACATTCTCCAATTGAGATTAGATCGTAGCTTCAACTCCCTTAGGGATGGACATACTATGTACATAAATAAATGCTTCGGCTACACTAACATTTGTTTCCTTTCAGGAAAATAAATAAAAAGATGTGGTAAGAGATCTCACCTATGAAACCATGGGAAACGGAGTGATGAACGACAACAACTCACTGCAATGCACTATACAAGTTGTTATGCTTTCTATTAAAGCTAATGCACTTTTCCGTGCAAGTGCAGATGGCTTCTGAAGACTCGGAAGCAACGATTCAAGAGGAAGTAATGGAATTTCCTCCTCAGAGTATCACAAAAGCTAAATGACATTGGTTTAGAGAGGAACAACCAGCTGGGGAGTATCTCTTCCTGGCAACTATAAAGATCATGGATACAGATCATCAATTTTCGATCATGTCCCAAGACTTCAGAGTTTTGCATGAACTCCCATCTACAATAGCCATTATGAAGAAAGCGGGCATTCATAAATATTTTGAATTTCCAATCTATAAGCCCAACTTCCAAAGATGCATGCAAGTCATGAACACATTACAGCCGGCACCGCATGATCCATTGGTGCCTGGAGCTAAAGTGATGGATAAAGTCGGTGAATGGCTAGTCATCCAATTTACGCATGACTTGACTAAAGAAGCTTTTGGATGGGAAAAGGATGGAACTACAATGGTAAAACAAGAGAGTGGCGGCACAAAGACCAGAACATTCACAAACATTCACAGGGTGGACATAGAAGAGGAAGTCATACTCATCCACCAACATTTCTGTTTTCCCAATATGCATCGATACACGGCTCTGCAAAAAATTATAGTTCAGCTACTCTCACATGCCATCAAACAAATCGGTAATCAAATTAATTTGACTCCTTACATACAGGAAAGGCTCTTCAAGGCAAAGAAGCAATGGAACAACAAGAAGTTCCTCAATGGCAGTGTGGCTCTGACTATCTTAATTTACCATGCTTTAGGCATCAGAGAGCACCTGCAAGAAATGCCATCATCGACTGCTCTTGCCAAGTACGTCAAAGCCGCCACCGTTCCTAAAAAGAAAAGAGGAGTCAAGATTGTGGAAGAGACAGAAACTAGCTCTCAACCCAGAATGAGAGGCACGAAGAGACTCAGGGAAGTCAAGCAAGTAGAAGAGGAAGTTCTAACCACAAAAAGCACACACTTACTTCCGAAGACAACGATTGAAGAACAAAGGCCAATTACAGAGGAAGATTTAACTAGGGCCCTGGAAGAAACACATCAATATACAGAAGGGCAATTCAATTTACCCGTGCAAGGGCATCATTATCAGTAGACCCAACAAGACTTGGAAGCGAAACGGAAGCTCACAAAAGTCCATCGATATAGGGAATTAGGGTTGGACAATTCAAGCTCATCTTCAGATATACAAGAAGAACCCGACAACTCATTGTTGAATGTGGATATTCAAAGTGAATCCAAGGATGATGGACAATGGGTGGAATTGAATGCAGTAAATTACAATGAAGAAGAGGACATAAAAGTGGATAACAACTCTACCCACCCAAAGCTGAACATCGAAGGCATAGAAGCCAACAATGAAGGAGCGCATGTGATTAGACTTAATGAAAGTTCCACTATTCGTATCAGGGAGGCAACACTTTCAAGGGAAGAGTCAATCAAGATACCAAAGGAAGAGCCTCAAGAAGAGATAGTAGAGGACGCAGAACCCTTCACACCAATAAGGGTCATGGCAAAACCCTCCCCCATGGATGTCACATTTCAAGGGAGTGCCACAAAAGTTCTTGAATTGAATGAAGAAGAAAAAGAACCACAAATACAACTACAAATTCGACAACCCCACAATGAAACCATCCATGTAGAACAAGGCAAAGATGTGCAAACCGGAGAAGCTCCAAGCATACCGAGGACATGGTTGAATGTCGACATCGCTCAACTCAAGCCTGTCGTACAAGACATGATCAGAACTGCACTGGACACATAACAATTAATGCTTGAGGCTGATGAAGACTATGATCAAGCAATGCAGGACAAGCATGAGCTTCAAGAAAAGAGTAAGAGTCTTTCCGCAGAATTAAAATTTGCTAGAGAACAAGTACAACAGAAACAAAATGAAGTTCAAGAGTTCAAGCAACAGTGCAAAACTCTAGCCATGGAAAATGAAGGATTGAAAGCACAACTACAGGAATTAACAAAGAAAATTGAAGCTAGCCAGGCCGAGAAAACGCAGATGAACGCAAGAAGTAAAATACTAGAATCACAAATAAAAGTATCCGTGGAAGAGCTAGAAAACCTAAGGAACCGAAACAAGGAGCTCATGACAGCTCTTCTAAGTGATCAGCCCGTTCAAATTCAGGGAAGCCCAGCAAAGGATATCAAAGAATTGGAAGAAAAGCTAGCTAAGTATGAAGATCAGCTCAAAAAGGAGCAGGCCGCCATTGTCGAGTGGGAAAAGAGGTTTATAGAAGACACCGCCGCTCTTAGAACCAAATGGAAGAAAGCGGAAAATAGATATCTACTGCATTGTAAAGAAGATACATATCAACTCACAATCGTGGCCGAGGAAATCCAAAAGAATAAGGAAACAATTTTGTAGGCACAAGAAGAAATTAAGCAAAAGAAGGAGATGATAAAACAACTACATGATCAACTAGCACACAAGGACATTAAGGGGACACCAGTAGTTCCAAAATCCGTCGAGGCTACTGTGGAGACTGAGGTATGCCCTCTCTCTCCCCCCTTATATCATTCACCACTAAGGGAGGAACAAGAGGTCCAAATTGAACATAATACTCGGGACATTGCAAAACTGAGCCGACCGGAAAGGGCACTATTGGTGTCCCAGCTTACTGCTGAATTCGAAGATTAGATCATCCACATCATGAAGGAGTCCCAAATAGAAAGCAAACATTTGGAGAAAAATTTGAAGCCCTTCAATGTACCATACTTTCTACTAAAAGAAAAAACACGGCATTATATAAGGACAACAACTAATCAAGAGCCTGATAACAACCTCTAGTTCGACACGAATACTTTCAATTATACTCAAAAGGAGTTCGAGAAGGCTGATCCTATATGGAGATGCAAGATTTTGGAAAAGAATCCTACACTGCGGGTACAATGGGAAGCATCACCATACGTGCTTCAAGTCAACCCAGCATTTTGTCCAGTACCCCGCAGACGCTCCTCGACGCAATTTTGGGAAGGTCAGCGCTAGGGAAGCATCAATAATCAATGGCTGAATTACCCATTGCTACCTAGTCCGCCACATAACTACCTACCAACAGAAGAATATATGATAAAAACAATGGAATTTTGGATTGCAAGATATGCAACTGTCCCGGACTTAGCAGTGAAAATGACCAATAAGATATTCAACATGCTATTAACTGTAATCAAAGTCTTCCAGCATGCCAAATACACTTTTCTGAATTTCATCGGCATTACACAAGGCTCTGAAGCGCTTATTTTTGACCTATCTATGATCCCGAGCCGCTTAACACTGATGGCGTATTATTTGAGACTTATGTTTTTGCCGTCAACATACATGCAGACTTTTGAAGAGGCATTTTTCACCGGCTTCTTTGAAATAGATTCCGAAATTTTTGTCAAAATAACTTCAAACCTTAATGCACGTCTGGTAGCTTATGAAACAAGTTTTTTTGATGATCACCGACAAGCACCAAAGGATGGAGTCAAGTCCCAACAATGGAAAGAATTTATGCTATGTCACGCTAATCTGCTGAATCAAGGAGAGCAAGCAGCCATACAGACCTATTCACATCACCACAGAAAGCCTATCGAGGACGACAGAGTTCAGGAGGAGGGACATGTGGAAGGGGAATCGAGCAAGAAGAAAATAAGAAGAAGATCAAAGTCAAAAACTGCCCAATAAAGAATGAAGATCATAATACAGAAGAACCACCCTCTGCCCAAAGCCCAGTAGGGGCATGCATCAGGCAATAACGCTAAAAATCCAGGTCCTGAGGATTGGAATTAAAGATCAATCAGAACTAGGACATTTTATGGGAAGGACGGACCAAGGCCAGGAACTATCCATGTAGAAGTGCAAGACAATACTTGGCAGGTAATAATCCTCCCGCTAATAGCGTGCGTTGTCAACAAAGTAAACAAGCTCAGAACAATACAACAGGGTCAGATGTGTGCAACCAGGACAAATCAAAAGACCAAAAGCTAGAAAGAGGTGACTAAGAACAGCACATTCCTAGCCACTAGTGGCGTGCGTGGCAGCCCGACTGAATGCAACAACCCAAATTTTTGATGTACGGGATATCAAGGGGCAAACAGAAGCAAAGGACATACAGCGGATAAAATAACAATTTCTCTAATAGTCCTTGTTTCCACTTCGACTGCTGGGTGCGTGTATTTAGAAGACTTAAGCAAGCAGCAGACGAGAAGCTAAAGCTTGTCAAGGGACGACAGAGACAAAGAGGGGGAGAGTGTTGCAGAGCAGAGAAGCACAAAAAAAGAGCCCCAAAATTTTCAAATTCATGGGCATAAATTTTCTTCTTCGAAGTCTTAGGAAATTCCCTCAAGCCATGTAAATGCACTAGAGGAGTCCTCTAGTTGCATAATCCAAACTTGTAAAATATCTCTTGTAAATTATTAGAAATTTCACTTTTTAGTAATAAAGTGCCGGTCTCTTGTGTGAAAAGACCAAACTTAGGACACATGTATATAAGTAACTTTGTGACTCTTTGTAGAGACTTTTTGCTATTGTGAATAAGGAGAGCTTTGAAATCTCGAATTTGCCTCTTTCCTACAAATTTTCATCTTCTCTTGGATCTTCTATGTGTGTGTAATGCTTGGAATTTGTGTGTAGGACTGTTGTCTACCCCTCCCCACTGTTTTTGAGCTACTATAGTGTGTGTGTGAGCTTGTAGGAGTTGTGGCGTGAGTGTGGGTGCTTCCCGCCATTCACTTATTTGGTCATAACTTGAAGCACAGTTGTCAGAATCGAGTGAAACCACTTCCAATAGATGCCTCTCGTCAAGAGGTTCGAATTGAGTATCCTATTGACTATATTCAGAGCTAGGAGAAATCCTCGATTTACTAAAAACTGTTGTAAGTGGTATCACGGCAGACACTTTCAGTCTTTTAGTGAGTTTGAGTGGTAGATTAGTCTTTTCTCATGCATATCAGCTGAACCACTTCATTTTCCATCATGTGTGCAGATGTCTTCATACACTTGGTTAGGTCGTTCGATCGGATTGACATTTAAATGTGTGTTAATTTCCCACTATACGCACTTGTGTTTCAAATGAGGTTTAGTCTCTTTGGCACAAGTCCTTGAGTCTCCTTGACTTAGGTACAGAGGCTGTTAGACAAAATTATCAGCAACCTTACCCACAGGGTAGGTATGAGAACTAATATCAACAGCCATATCATAGACCACAACAGCAATATCATGCACCATATAGGCCACAACCAATCCTAGGAAACCAACCACCGGCTCCTACCAATGTAATTCCAGTTAAGTATGCAGTGGCAGAAGAGAACCTTAATAGAGCATTGGTGCCAATGACCCCACTAATCTCAGAGAATGACTCTCATGCGCATAGCTCAGACTACTCCCATGAAGGTAGTCCACATGCTTATTACATAGAGTCACTTGAGCATAGTGAGATTTACTCGTATACATAAGAGGCACCACCTATGGATCCAAATTGGGAGCCCGAATACTCGAATGTCATGTATACAAATCCTAACCCTAGGCCCCAATTGAGACAAATGAGACCAAAAGCTCCTAGAGGACCATGTTTCAGATGTCAGGGCAACCATTTCATTCGTGAATGTCCCCACTCACCAACTCTAGGACAAGGACAAAACATCACAATACAGGCCTTTTGCAGTGAGTGTGGCAAAGACCATCTCCCGAGAGATTGTCCAAGGAACCCCTCTAGTGTGCCCAAGGTCACGCCCATTAATGTGGTAGGCTTAGTGTTGGATTCAAGTGCTAGTAGCAGTAATGTGGCTCCTCTACAAGCAGTCACTAAGGCATAAGCCTTAAAAAAGGATAAGCCAGCTGAACAATCAAAGTTAAGTGAATCAAGAGAGCCTAGCAAGCGGAAAACAAGAACATGGAAAGATACGAGAGAGAAGGCCAATCGCAAGTGGAATAAAAAGTTATCAGAACTAGAAGAAAGCCTGAAAGAAGCGAAAACAAAAATAGACGACATTGCATCTCAAAGCCCCTCGCATGCTGAAACTCCATCTACTCCACGTCATCCCACCCCATCACCCATTGTAAATAAGCCGCAAACAGGGTCTGTTCTTGTAGATCCAACCCTAGAAGGCTTGGACATGATTTTCAAGGCCTACCAGGCTCGTCTTCAAGAAGGGCCAATAGCTACAAACCTAGACAAGAGTTATCCTAGGGCAGATTTAGAGATTGAACAGATGAAAATGTGTATGAAAATGGCAAACCTCTATCAAACCGGATTTGTATTTCCAGGGCTTACTAGAAAGATTAGAGTAGTTGGTAAACAAACCACAAGTTTATTTACCTCCACAGGCTCAACCAGTTATTGAAAGAGGAAGCTCACCACCAATGGGAGTTATGTTCCTAATTCCACGGATGCTGGAATACCTCCTTCAATTCAACAGTACTCTCAAGAGTTCTTCCGGGAAATACAAGAAGAGAAATGGACCAAGGAGAAGGGTAATTCCCCTCCTATTCCTGAGATTGATGATCTTCATGATCAAATTCCCCAAGACATTCCATCCATTTACGGAGATCAAGTGGAACAACAAGAAGACAAAAGGTTAGATTTTGAATCTAATACCTTAGAAAAACTGCCTCAATTTCTAGGCCCATGGGAATCTGAATCATGAAAGACCTCTAGGATTGCTAGAAGGGATAACTCTAACCACCTCTGGGGTAGAGTTTGAGCATACCTTTGCTAAATGTGACTTTGAGAAAAATAATGTCTATGAGATGATCCTAGGAAGAACCTTCCTATGACAATTGCAAATAGTACAGGATTGGGGAACCAACTCCTTGTACTTACAACACTTAGGGGTCACCACCAAGGTTAATTTGAAGGATTACACCTTCAGAGATGTACCACCCCTACAATGGAATTCTATCCACAAAGCGAAAGAAGATTCTATCTTTGTGCATTCAGGAAGTTCACTTGATCCATCCTGGTTGCATGAAGATACTCATTTGTGGATGTGCAAGGTCACGGAGGAAGAGGAAGAACGCTTAAAGACAAGAGACGAAGGAACTTCTCCAGGAGATAGACCAATTAAAGACCCAGCCTACACATCGATGATCTTTCAAGATGAGGAATTTGAGCCTCCTAGTTGGGCAGAAATCTTAGCTACCATGGACATTGCAATCAATGAAGAACAATGGACACCTCATTGTGATGAGGAGGGTTATGATATTTCAGTGTTCATGTGTCAACCCTTGCTAGAAGAATGTGAACCTAGTGATGTCATAGAAGAAGAGAATGATGACGATCTAGAGTCCATTGTGATGGATAGTTGCTTTACCTCGGAAAAGAACTATTTAGAAGATGTAGGAGTGTTTAACCAAAAAGAAGAAGAACCTCTCACAAGCATTAAAACGGTAAATTCAGAGGATGGAAGTGAGAGTAGTCAAAAGAAAAAGAAAAGAAAAGCAGTGAAACAAGAAGAGGAGGAATCATTGTTTGAAGTACCAGAGAATTTCAAGAAATATGAAGTTGATGATCGCAAAAATTTAGTATGAATGACTAAGAGAGAGGCCATCATAGGAGAATCATATGATAATAAAGAAAAGACCAAAAAGATTGTTGTGATCATTGAGGAGAACAAAGAGAGATGTACCTACATAGGAGATGACTTAAGTGCTCAAGAAGAAATGGAGCTTGTAGCTCTATTAAGGGAATATAGGAACGTGTTTGCATGACACTATAGACACTTGAAGGGGGTAGATCCGAGGATATGCTCTCATACAATCCCCATGAATGCTAATGTCAAGCCCACCAAACAGAAGCCCTACACATATAATGACACTTATGCAGCTAAAATAAAAGAGGAAATTGATAGGTTGATTGAAGCTAGATTTATCTATGAGATTGAGCATACTGAATGGGTGTCCCCCATTGTAGTGGTGCCCAAGAAGAATGGAAAGTTGCGAGTGTGTATTAACCTTAAAAAAGTTAATGCCGCTACCATCAGGATAGCTATCCACTTCCAATCACCAAACATTTATTGGAGCGTGTTGCAGGCAAGGAAGTTTATAGCTTCCTTGATGGGTTTTCAGGTTACGACCAAGTAGCCATTGGCCCTAAAGATCAACACAAGACGGTTTTTGCCACTGAATGGGGAATCTTTGCATTTTGTGTGATGCTATTTGGGCTCACCAATGCACCTGCAACATTCCAAAGGCTCATGTGTCATGTCTTCAAAGAGTTCTTGCGAAAGAGCTTAGGAGTATATGTGGATGATTTATGTGCTCATTCCCAAGTAAGAAAATACCACATCCCTGAGCTCAGACAAATCTTCAACAAGTGTAGAGAATATAGAGTGTGTCAGAACCCAGAGAAGTGTGTATTCATGTACGACAAGGTAAAATCTTAGGTCATACCATTTTTCTAAGAACGGAATATCAACAGATGAGGACAAAGTAAGAGCCATAGCAGAGCTTCCACGGCCAAGGAACGTTGAAGAGGTACAAGCTTTTATGGGCCATTGTGGATATTACCGTAGGTTTATCCACATGTATGCGTGTTGGAAGCAGCCAGAGGCACAGACGACACGGAAGCATGTAACGACAAAGCAAGGAGCCAGTCGAATCATTTTTCAAAGAATTATGTTTTCAAATACTGTCCAAAAACCTCCAACAGTGATTTTTATCACTATTGTAACATATGTAACATAGAAAACCCCATTTTGTAATCCATAGCTCCATTTTGTGCAAGCCGATGAGTCCTCGAGCTTGAGGAGCTTAGGTAGAACAAGCGTACCAAATTTCGTTATTTTTAGACATCGTTTACCCTTCCAAATAGCATCTAGGACCTAATTTTTAACTATGCCGGTCACTAGATGTGAAATCGATCAAAACTAGTCTAGAAACTATAAAAAGAGCTAGAGAGCTCATTTTTGAGGTTGGTTAGTGTTGGTCAGTGTGAGCTTAGAGCTATTTTGAGCTTGTAATAGTGTTCTTGAGTAATAGAGCTAATTTCCCACCTTCCATTGTGTCTTGCTTGTCTCTTCATTGTGTGTGTGTATGTGTGTGTGCATCTTGATGCTTCTCACCTTCACTCTCACATCATCTCACGTTCACGATCTTCATATCACTCCTATCTCTTCTGTGGATTGACATTAAGGAGGTGAAGCTTCTTAACGTGGTTCTCACCATTGTGCTAGAGCAACACCAAATTTGGCGCCGTTGCCGGGGATTGAGTCTAGGACGAATGTGTGATGGTAAGAGTATAGCAAGAAGTGGCGTTGGAAGGTAAAAAAAAAAAATAAAATTCAGTTTTTGTTGTTGTTTTTACTTAGTTTTTAGTGTTTTTCACCTCCCCCACACTCCATCTTCATCACCGCATCATCATCTTCATCTCCAAAAAAATCAGAAAATTCACCATATCCACCCATTCTCCTCATTTCCCCTCATTTGTGCATGCGAGAGAGTGAGAGAGAACTTTTGTGCTTGTGTGTACTTTTGTTTTCTTGAGTTTTCTTGCAGGTATAGAGCTCCAGTGCATCAGGAAGGCTGCAAAAAGGTAAAATTTTCAGTTTCTGTCAGAAATTGCCAACTGTGTCAGACCATCGCGATGGTCTGCAAAGTTCAGAAATTGGAGAAGGCGACCACACCAGCGTGTAGGCGACACCAGCGCCTCTAGGAATCCACACTTGCATTTGGAAAAATCATAGTTTGGTGGACCATCGCGACGGTCTCTGACCATCGCGATTGTGTCACACCATCGCGATTGGCTCACGCCATCGCGACGGCTTGGCCGGACCATCGCGACGGTCTCTGACCATCGCGATTGTGTCACGCCATCGCGATTGTGTCACGCCATCGCAATTGGCTCACGCCATCGCGCCGACGGTGCCACGTGGTAATCTAGACCATCACGACGGTGCACTTCAGACCATCGCGACGACACCCTCACACCATCGCGACACTTCAAAAATTCAGACCATCGCGATTGGCACACGCCATCGCGCCCAGACCATCGCGGTTGGCTCACGCCATCGCGTTCAGACCATCGCGACGGTTCACTTTGGACCATCGCGATTGTGCACGTTGACCGTTGACTGACGCCATCGCGACGATGCTCTTTCACGCCATCGCGATTGTGCAAATCCAGACCATCGCGATTGTCCAATTTCACGCCATCGCGACGGTGCACTTTCATGCCATCGCGATTGTGCACTTTCACGCCATCGCGATTATCCAATTTCACGCCATCGCGATTGTCCAGGTTCACGCCATTGCGACGGTGCAATTTCATACCATCGCGATTGTGCACTTCAGACCATCGCGATTGTCCAATTTCACGCCATCGCGACGGTGCACCCTCACGCCATCGCGATCATCCCAGACCATCGCGATTGTGCACCCCCATCGCAAATTTTAGGGTTTCATTTTTTGGCCAATTTTGGGGCTATTTTTGGGAAATTTTTGGGTGATTAGACTCATAGGAGACCCCTTAGCTCATATTTGGAGAAAAACCTGTTTGTCAGTTTTTACCCCCCAGGGCCTGAACAGTCATAACTTTTTCATCCGAAGTCCGTTTTTTGAGCTTAATAGCTATTTTTAGATAAGCTATTTTGAGGTTGACCTAGTTTGGGACTAGAAAGCCAGGGGGCAAGCATTGAAAAGTTGGGCAAAAGGGAAGGAACTTAAAAGGTGTATATACTCAAGTGCTTGATCATCCAACTGTGAATTGGTCTAATATCGGATTTTTCCAGGTCTAGCAAGGGCAATCGAAGGCAACCAAGGCAAGGCAGTGAAGGGCATAAAGCTTGGGAAGCGCGGCTTCTTGGGCATCAGGGCAACCAGAAAAGCTGACTCGAGGTTGGAAGATTACTCAACCCCCTCAGTCCATTCTTAGCATAGGCTAAACTGTAGTGTTGTGGATTAACGACGATAGGAACGCCTCAAGTTCAAGAGAATTAAATTTATCAAGTCCAAGACTAAAGTAAAGGTGTGTGACACGAAAACCTAAAGGAAAGAACATAAATCTGACGGAACGAGAACTCAAAATTATAACCGAAAGTCGAATTCCTGACGCATACATTAAGACAAGAATCTAAAGAAATTTAAAAAGAATCAAGACAGTAATAACAAAGAATCATTGACGATCTGAGCATGTACTGAGTGTGCAAGGAAGAAAATTAATGAACCTTAGATCGGGCAAACATATAGGTAAGTCAGACCGACGAAGCCTTAGATCATCAGAGGCAAGTGTAAGAACTACTGCTCGATCGTGGGCTCAACAATTGAATAGTAATTACCCCTACGGGAGCTCAGATACTAGTGAATCAGAAATGGCATTTGGCACAGAAAGACCAGAAGGAGGGTCGAATGTAGCCTATTTGGAAAAACCAGAAGGACCCTATAGAACACAACTAGAGTTTCTCCGAACCAACCGCTTAGGTGCTCGCATCTATGAGGATGGTTTGCGAAGGCAAGTGGTGCAAATGCACAACCCCGATCAACCCATTGGATTGGAACATCCAGTGGTGAAATTTGAGAGAGACGCATACATAGACAAGGAAGGAACAATGTACATATTAAGTACGCAGCCAAACAATACCAACGAGTTTGGCGTGATTCAACCAGAGACAGAAGCAAAATCTCAAGGAAAAGAACCATTAGAAGAGCCTAGAACACCTAGAGGGAAATCTGTACTGACACGAGTACTAATTCCAGAATGGATCCCTCAGGATAACAGAAGCATAGAGTTGTTTGTAAATAAAGAAACTGATGAAGCCTTTTGGAGATACAAGACCGAAATACTTAGTGAGGTAGGTATCATCACTATATACGAGTTCAAGGACCCGGATACACCTGGAAAGGTTGTATACCTGGATGAGACTTCAGAAAGAGTCTTTGTGGTGCCTGACCGCGCTAAAAACACATACACATGGAGAGGTGAATTGGTATTCCCTCTATCTAGAACGAACATGAATACAAGTCAACAAGGGGCAGGAACATCCTCAGCCCATGGAAATCAAAGAGAGGGAAATAAAGAGAGACCGGAAGTAAGCTTCACTCATCCCATAGGGAGAGATAGAACAACCACGAACACTAATAGAGCGGATAGACAAAGAGATCATGGAATACTAGGTGGTAGAGATGATTTTCCTCTACCTAGGCCACGCGAACACGCAAGAACATTGAGACCCACATAGTTAGTAAAATCAATGAAGAATTATTTTGATGGGACAGGAGATCCCTATGACCACATCGCAGAATTCAAGCAAGTACTAAGAGCAGAACAAGTCGAAGACATGTTCACGCAATACAACGCATTTGGGCTAACGTTAAAGAATACCGCTTTAACTTGGTTCCAACCTTTGCAACAAAGGCAATTTAGAGACATCCATCACTTTTTAGAGTCATTCATCACCGAATTCTCTAAAAGTGGGATAAGACATGACACGTCTTCGTTGATTCATAGCTTTAAACAGAACCCTCAGGAAACAGTAAGACTGGCAGGACGTAGGTTTAGACAATATGTTGAACGATGTCCAATGCAAGAGCTACCCTCACAAGCCAAGCAAGTGTCATTGTTTTTAGACGGCTTGTTGAGCTCTAAACTACGCTCCTATGTGTACCTAAAAGAACCCAGAACGCTAGAGCAATGTGTAAGAATTTGTATAGATATTGAGGAAAACTTAGGAGATGAGTTGGAACTCGCAAAGGTCTATAAGGACTCAGACTGTTCATCTCTAGCATCCACAAAATTGTCTAGCTCAATAGAAGACCTTGCAGAAAAAGTGGCCCAGAAACTAGGAGTTTCTAGTAAACCTAGGGTGCTAACAAACAAGCGTTGTTACACCTGTGGTGGTGATCATATGGCAAATGTGTGTCCCAATACAACACAACCTCAAGCCAACCCTAGTGGTCAATACTGTACAATTGAGAGAAGATACACGAATCATACGGCTCAGGACTGCCCATACAACAAACAAACCGTGAGACAGAACTACCCGCAAGCATACCCGCAGCCAGGTAGGTATCAAGGCCAATACAATGCTCAGCCTTATTACTATAGGCCTCCTCAGAACTACCCATACCAGGCTCAACAGAGACCTCAACCTGTCTTAGCTCAGCAGCCACCCCCACCAGCGAATGTCATCTCAGTCAAATACGCTGCTACAGAAGAGAACCTAAGTAGGGCCTTAGTGCCTTCTTCACCTTTGATCACAAAGAGTGACCCACACTCAAACAGTTTTGACTCTACGCATGTCGATAGTCCACCCGCATATTACACAGAGTCACCAGAACATGTGGAGACATATCATTACGATAGTCCACCAGTGGAACCTAGTTGGGAGCACAAACCCAAATCCACGGCCCCAATTGAGACAACAAAGACCACAGGGCCCTAGAGGACCATGCTTTAGGTGCCAAGGAGATCATTTCATAAAGGATTGTCCACATCCCCCGATAGCAGGACAATCACAGTACTATAACATCCAAGGCTTTTGTGCCGATTGTGGCAAAGAGCACATAATCAAAGATTGTCCTAAGAACCCTGTTAATGCTTCGAATGTGACACCGATCAACGTGATAGGTATTGTAAATAACGCAGATGGATCCAACCCTACATACGTGCCTATCCAAGCTATAACAAGAGCCCAGGCACTCTTACAGAACCAACAGCTTAATCAGGAGAAAATAGCTGGAAGTAGTGAAGTTGCAGAATCTAGCAGTAAAAAGACAAAATCTTGGAAAGATTCTAGAGAAAGAATAAAGAGAAAGTGGAGTAAAAAAATAAGTGAGTTGGAAGGAAGTTTGAAGGAATCTAGAGCCAAAATCCAAGAATTGAGTTCACAGGACTTGAATCAAGAGAATCCAGCTCAAAAATCAGGATCAGTTTTAGCGGAACCCATACCAGAAAACCTAGACATGATGTTTCGTGCATATCAGGCTAGATTAAAAGAGGGAGCTCAGGTAGCTGAAATGAGCAAAAACTACCCTTGAGCTGATCTAGAAATTGAGAGAACTAAACTTTGCATGAAGATGGTAGAACTAGCACAAGCTTTGTTCGAAGCCTCTAGATATCTTAATTGGAATAACATGGCAAAACCGGAATTACACTTTCAAGGACTAATGGAGAGGCTAGAATATTTGATAGAGAGCAAAGAGAAAAAGGATCAGCCTAGGAACCCTATTGTCCCAGAGACACAGGAAAGGAATGCACCATCCCTGTCTCAAGTACCCAATACAGAAAGTCAAGACAACCTATCTTCCATACATAGGTACTCACATGAATTTTTGAGAGAAATCCAAGAAGAGAAATGGAGAAAGGAACCAGGAACCCATCCTCCTATTCAAGAAATAGATGACTTGCAGGAACAATTTCCCCAAGACATTCCCTCTATTTACGATGATGTAGAGGAAGAACAACTGAGTGAACACACAAGATTTGAATCTAATTCTTTACAAGAATTACCTCAGTTCACAGGGAAGTGATCAAGAATACCAAAGTACAATGTAACCTTACTCTGGAGGAGTTATTAAAGGTAAAACCAGAATTGTGGAAACATGTAGCAAATCAATTCCCTGAGCTTGCTACTACTCCCTCACAAATAGGATCACATAAGAAGGTACCA
This sequence comes from Ceratopteris richardii, assembly GCA_020310875.1. Classification (NCBI taxonomy): domain Eukaryota; kingdom Viridiplantae; phylum Streptophyta; class Polypodiopsida; order Polypodiales; family Pteridaceae; genus Ceratopteris; species Ceratopteris richardii. The sequence goes on from CM035420.1 coordinate 2,727,419, forward strand.
GAGATACCCATAGAAAAGATTGGAGATGCAAGTGAAGGAGAGGAAGGTAATACTTATCTTCCGATAACCCATCAGGGCTACACCACGAAAGCCATCTTAGATTCAGGAGCCGGAGTAGCCATAGCTACCACCGCCTTATGGAAACGTTGGGGTAAGCCAACATTGAGACCCACCAGGATGAAGCTACAAATGGCTGATGGACACATAGAAAAACCATTAGGCTTACTAGAAGGCATATCTCTCACCACTTGTGGTGTAGAATTTGAGCATACCTTTGCCATTTGTGACTTTGCAAAAAACCATGCTTATGAGATGATATTGGGACGACCCTTCATGCGTCAGTTGCAAATTGTACAAGATTGGGGAACTAATTCTTTGTACTTGCAACATTTAGGAGTGACTACCAAAGTCAATCTTAAAGACTATTCTCATCGAGATGTACCCCCAATACAATGGAATACCATCCATAAGACACCAGTAGAGACGGAATCTGTGCACTCATTAGAATCAGATCCTTCTTGGTTGCATGAGGATACTCATTTATGGATGTGTAAAGTAGCCAAACAAGAGGAAGAAAGGTTAGAAGCCAGGACCTTAGGTGCAGAACAACATCCACGAACCCTTCAAGATCCAGCCTACGCACCTGTAGTGTTCCCAGACGAAGAGTTTGAACCCCATGGTTGGGCAGAAATCCTAGCAACCATGGATGTAGCCATCAATGAAGAACAATGGACACCCCACTGTGACGAGGATGGCTATGACATTTCAGTTTTCACGATAGAGCCAATCATGTGCGATGCAATTTTAGAAGAATGTGAACCTAACACTGATGCATTTGAGGATGCGAGCGATTTTGATTTAGAATCAATTATCATGGATTCTCCCTTTGCATCAGAGGAAGAATATTTTTTCGAAGTAGAAACTCACACTCAAAGACACGAGGAAATTACAAATGAGGTGAGGTTAGCCACGGAAGTGACTAACAAGAGTGAAGGCAAGAAAAGAAAGAAGAAAGCAACCATGTCCGAAAAAGAAGAATCTTTGTTTGAAGTACCCGAGAACTTCAAGAAATATGAAATCGAAGATAGAAGGATCATGGTACGAATGCCTAATAGAAAGGCGAATGACGGACAAGTATATGACAACCGAGAGAAAACCAAGAAAATAATCGTAGCCATAGAAGGAGAAGAAGAAAAATGTACATACATAGGGCATGATTTGACGAAGGAAGAAGAAGAAGAGCTAGTTGCCCTATTGCGCGAATATAGAGATGTTTTTGCCTGGAGTTACAAAGATTTGAAAGGAGTAGATCCAGATATATGTTCTCATAGAATCCCTATGACTCCAGATGCAAAACCGACAAAACAGAAACCGTACACGTATAATGATAACTACGCTGCGAAGATTAAAGAGGAGATAGATCGCTTGATAGAAGCAGGATTCATTTACGAAATTGAGCATACCGAATGGGTATCCCCCATTGTGGTTGTGCCCAAGAAGAATGGAAAATTGCGTGTGTGTATTAACCTTAAAAAAGTTAATGCCGCCACGATTAGAGACAGTTATCCTCTTCCTATCACGGAACATCTATTGGAAAGAGTTGCGGGCAAGGAAGTTTACAGCTTCCTTGACGGTTTTTCAGGCTATAATCAAGTAGCCATTGCTCCAGAAGATCAACACAAGACGGCATTTGCCACTGAATGGGGCATATTTGCATTTCGTGTGATGCCATTTGGCTTAACAAATGCACCCGCCACTTTCCAGCGACTCATGTGTCATGTTTTTAAGGAATTCTTACGCAAGAGCTTGGAAGTTTATGTCAATGACATATGTGCACATTGAAATGTAAGACAGACACATATCCCAAAGTTAAGGCAAATATTTGACAAATGTCGAGAATATCAGGTTTGTTTGAACCCAGAAAAATGCGTTTTCATGGTCAGACAAGGCAAAATTCTAGGACACATTGTGTCAAAAAATGGAATCTCTACGGATGAAGAAAAGGTGAAGGTGATTGCAGAATTACCTAGACCAACTAATGTGAAAGAGGTACAGGCATTTATGGGCCATTGCGGTTATTATAGGAGATTCATACACATGTATGCAATCATAGCCAAGCCTTTGTACTCTCTTTTAACCAACTTTGAATGGACAGATGAATGTGAAAATTCATTCAATGAACTCAAACGACGTTTGTGCTCAGCACCTATATTGACTACCCCAGATTGGAGTAAGCCATTCCATGTACATGTGGATGCATCCAATTATGCCATAGGATGCGTGTTAGCACAACCCACGAATGAAGGTAACATAGATCTCCCCATAGCTTACGTGAGCAGACAATTAAACGCAGCAGAAAGAAATTACACCACGACGGAACGAGAGGGATTAGGGATGATCTACGCGGTAAAGAAATTCAGACACTACTTGTTGGCCAACAAGTTCAAGTTCTTCACAGATCATCAAGCACTATTGTACTTAGTCAACAAGCCATGTAACACAGGACGACTGATACGTTGGTTTCTATTACTCATGGAGTATGATTTTGAAGTCGTAGTCACGAAAGGAAAGACACATCTTAGAGCTGACCACCTTTCAAGATTAACCTCAGGAGAAGCTCCTCAAGGAGTAGTGGATGAACTACCAGATGCATACTTGTTTAACCTTGAGATAGCACCAGAATGGGCTAAGCCTATAGTCCCTATTCTGACATACGGACTCAAGAATCCTAGGATAAAGATCAAAGAAGGAGAGATTACCAGGTCTCAGAGATACCAAATAATGGCAGGAAGCATATATAAACAGGATAATCAAAAGATTCTTGCTTGTTGTGTAGATGAATCAGAACATGCGAATTGGTTGCAATTAGCACACATAGGTGCACTACAGCAACATCATTCAAAACATCAAACATTACAGACTCTGCATAGACTAGGAGTATATTGGCCTACGATGGAAGTAGATGTCTACAGGTTGTGTAAAGAATGCCACGTTTGTTCTGAAAGACCGCCAGTAGAGCATGCTACATTGTATCATGTGTCTCTCACACCAGACTGGAGTGAACCTTTAGTGACATACTTGAGGACGAAGACATTCCCTCAAGGCATGACCTTAGCTCGACAACACAATCTAGAGCAGGAAGCTCATGATTATTCACTTATTGGCGATAACCTATACAAAAGAGGACGAGATGGATATCTAAGACAATGTGTTCATGAGAGCGATTATCTGAGCATACTAGAGACTGCACACCAAGGTGTTGCAGGAGGTCATTTTGGACCCGATAGGATAATCAAAGCCATCCTCTTTGCAGGATTATGGTGGCCCACTCTTCACATGGATGCTCATACCTATGTCAAGAGATGTGATGTGTGCCAAAGAACTCAGTTTCCTACTCGCAGAGATGAAATGCCATTGAAACCCATGATGGGCAAACGTGCATTTTCTAAGTGGGGTATAGACTTTGTTGGACCCATCAACCCCCCTACAAAAGGTACACATGCGGAATACATTATTGTTGCCACAGATTATCTTACGAAATGGGTAGAGGCAAAAGCCACTAAAAAGAATGATGCACACACAACTGCAAAATTCTTATTTGAAAATGTCTTTACAAGATATGGACTGCCTATAGAGTTAGTGAGCGATGGAGGCACTCACTTTCTAAACCAAGTCATTGAATATTTGTTACAGGATTTTATGGTGATTCACAAGAAATCTGCACCATATCATCCTCAGGCCAATGGTCAGGCTGAAAGCACTAATAAGATCCTTTGTAACGTACTGACGAAACTTGTGAACAACAAACGTTCAGATTGGGACAAACAGTTACACCACGCTGTTTGGGCATATCGAGTGGCCTACAAGACCGTACTCAATGCAACTCCCTTTCAGATGGTTTTTGGTCAGAATGCTGTGCTTCCTTTGGACTTCTTGATACCGACCCTTAAGGTTGCACACGAACATCAGTGGACCGGCCATGAATTATCAGCGAGGATAATGGACTTGGAACGATTAGGAGAAACTAGGCTAAAGGCAGCAGCAGGAATATATGCAGCAAAGAAGCGACAAAAAGCATATTTTGATGCACATGTGAAAGATAAAGGCCTAAAAGAAGGAGATTTAGTTCTAGTATATACGCTAAAGCAACACGCACGTAAGTTAGAAAAGCGAGGTTATGGACCTATGATCATTAACAGACTCTCAACAAGTGGAGCAGTACAATTAGCCACTTTAGAAGGAGATATAATGCCTAATTATATTAGTGGCTGTAGAATCAAGCTATATCAGGAACCTCTTACTGAGGATATGCTTAGACGACTCACGTTGGCAAAGAAGCGTAAGGAGGAAGAAAATAGAATATGAGCGGAAGCTCAGGCAGAAGCAATAGAACGCATTAAACGCATGAAGTTAAGAAGACAAGGATTAGGGAGAGAACATTATAACCATCTGGAAACTACACCCAGATATCCCATGGCCATGTGTCAAGTAAAGTCAACCACTCATCCTAGTATAGTGGACATGAGACCATTCATTACAGTTAGGCTAGAGCACGGCAACCCTTGCCGAGAGCTCAGGGCTTTAATTGACTCAGGTGCTGCGACTAGTGCGATTAGATGGTCCCACTATAAGGATTCAAGAATAGAAATGCGGCCAATTGAGGCATACCTCATAGGGCTAGGAGGCATGGAAACCCCTTGCATGGGTGAGGTGGACCTTCCTATCCTCATTAAGGATGTGACCATGACAGCGAAGCTACTAGTGTGCCATGATGACGACCTGATAGAACCCCTAATCCTTGGCCAAGATTGGCTATACGATCACTCAGTGGACCTAAATCTTAGACAAGGCTCCTTATAGATTGGAACCTTAGAACAAAAGCGAGTGATATCGCTTGACTTCCCTAACGGCATTCCGATTGAGGTTTGTAACCCTAGACCCTATGAAACGCATGCGACGGAAGACCGGAAGATCTTGGGTCAGACCAGTCACGTTACGTCTACACCAACCCACTCGGGCTTGGGTAGGGACACTTGTCAATCAGAAGAACGACAGGAGATCTTCCCTGGGGCTTCCTGCAAACTAGAAGGGGCAGCTACCCAACCGCTAGGGCAGTTGAACACAATCAGCGGTCAGATGGGTTGCATCAGCGGCCAAATGAGCACAACACCCTGCGGTGCTCATCCTTCCAAACTTGCTGCGGACTGGCCTAGATTAAAGATAATGAACGAATCACTTCCTAATGGGCAGGTCACGCAAGTGTTGGATCTCCCTTCTTTTCCAAAGCAGAGCGTCCAATGGACCTCTCAAACCCAACCACGAACGAGTCAACCACAACAGAGGAACCCAGACCGACGACACCACCAGGCAAGGCAAAGAAAGCAGCAATATCAACATCATAGAACAAGTGGCACGAAACAAATATGGGTGCCAAAAGGACAGCAACCACAGGCTATTGGCAACACTGCAGGCGAGAACAGGATAAAGTTGCAACAGAAGTAGAGTTCACATCCAAAGTCCCCTCGATCTTCTTCTACAAGTACAAATACCCGACAGATTTGGATCGCCAAGAAATATCTTATCCATAGACCCACACCCATGCAGATTTGGGTACCCAAACAATGTATTATGGCCCAACCCTCAAGCCAGGTAATATATACCCCTCCGAAATCTTTTCATCCTTCAATACCACCAAACCCGATACCACTTTTTGTCCCTCAACAGACACATACCACCCACTCCAAGACTCTTAGGAAATGGATACCGAAACGTATCCAAACGTCTTCTTGTACCCCATTATCTAACAATTTTCCCACCCCGTTTAAACTCCACCCTTGTACTAATTCACCCTCAACCAAACCTTGTATAAATTCATACACCCAAACCCCACATCATGCATAATAACAGCTCATCAAGAAATGTATGCATAATCTGAAGCATGTAGGCATCTAGAGACCTGCATTAGTTTTGCAAAAAATCATTGCATCAATCACTTCACGACACTTGGCTACACGGGTTATGCATCGGTTATGGAAAGGGATTGCGGTCTCACCTTAATGGGATCATAATTAATTTCCATACTAATGTGTTAATCTTTTGTAGCAGATCTTTTCCATTAGTTCATCAGTCATCATGCAAACCGAAGCAGGACCATCGGAAGCAGGCCCCAGCGTAGCTGCGGTGCCCCTCAATGTTTTACGAGTAGAATCCCACCCAACCGCTCCACCGCCAGAGTTCCAAGGATTTCCGGGATCCATGCCAATCGATAACCCACCTATGGGATACACAGAGAAGATACACCGTAACTCTCACTGGTTTCAAGGCCTAGCAGGACCCTTAGCAGACGCTGATTTCATTTTTGAAGCAAATATGACATTTGATGACCGCACATGGGGCAAGTATCAATTCTTCTCAAGAGAATTCGAAGGCCTACAGAACACCCAGGACTTAACTCATGTTTGGGCTAGAGCCGGCTTCACGGAGTATTTCAGTGATCCTCTACCCAAACCTGACTTTTATAGGTGTTATTACTTAATCACCACTTTGCTAGCCTCAGAGAATAAGGACATCCCAGGAACCTTTATTTTGCCTTCTTTAGTGGATGATCCACCTTACAAAAGATTTTATCTTTCGAAGGATTTAATCAGAGCGGCCATCAAGATTCATGGAACACACACTCCAACGGAGAAAGAACGACTAGTCCCAGAGCAGATGAAGCGTGGTGACGTAACTAAATGGGAGGATATTTCTGCTATAACACCTAAGCTCTCCAAGCCATTACGGATATGCATGCAGCACTTTGCTTTCCCAGCTCAGGATCGTTTTACCATGCCCCACAAAAGAATTTGGTTTGGATTATACTTAGCATGTACTGGACCGCAAACAGTTGATCTAGCCAGCTGGATCATTGATCAGCTCTATTTGGCACAACATAGGTGGGAGCGAAAGAAGGTAATCAACGGATGCTGCACCCTCACCAGGATCATATATATGTGCTTGGCATATGATTTACCCATAGAGCGCGCCATGACTAGTGAGGAACTGAAGGCATTCAAAGGGACCACTAGGAAGGCTAGAAAGTCTAGCAAAGGCAGAGCCGGAAAGCGGATGAGAGGTACTATCCCGTGCCTACAAGTCCCAGAATCACCCTCGCCACAACCATCTCCAGAGCAATCACCAACAGCAGCCACTCCCACAGTACCACCAATTCGTATACGGTTATCTAGACCAGTGGTAACGGAAGGCACCACCAGTACGGTCGCACCCCAAGCAGCCACAACCACAGAACCTATCACCACAGCAGCTGAACTTCCCACCACTATCGGTGCGGAAGCTTTCTCTTTTCCAATACCGCATTTAGAACCAGGACAAGCAGAGCCACTGGACCAAACCTTTGATTTTGAGATGCCCGATGGATTCTCCAATCAGTTCCAGTATTCAGAAGGACACTTGTTTTCTCAAGAATTTGAAAGGCCTAGCTACCCTACCACACCTAGGGATCAGCCACAAGGACAGATCGTGTCCAGCTCTAATGACGAAAGAACAGCAACCGATGACGACAAAGGAGACGACGAAGCTAGCCAGGGAACACAGGAATCCCAAGAGCATGAACAGACAGATGGCCAAGGCCAACAAACAGACACACATGGCGATACAAGTACCCATGAAGACGAAACTTACGAAGCAGCAGCTTACACACTGGCTATCAAGAAGTTGTATAGAACCATGGAAAAAGTTTGGGCACGCAAGAAGCTGACAGAGGAAGAGAGCCAAAAAATAATAGAACAAGAACTTGTCACAGGCGGATTCGAAGACGCCTACATCAAAGGATTCAGCGAGTTAGTCAAATCAGTAGGCTCCAACGAAGCACTTAGGTACTTGCAAAGAAAGCCACTACCACAGTTTGACCCCCGCAGAGTACGACTACTTTCAAAGCCCGGCGAATACATTCGTGTACCAACTGGAGCACAATCTTCAGAACGAGCGAGGGAGGCACGCCTGGTCCCCGAAAGTTCATTGGCCGTAGAAACCATCTTTGTAGATTCCCCACCCCGCGCTACAACTGTACAAACCTCAGTAGTCACTGAAGTACCGACCACCCCAACCGCTCCTCTCTCACCACCCGTCCATCCAGCCTCCCCTCTTCACCCTCCTTCCCCCAGACCAACATCTTCATTCGCCGGTGGCGTTGCAGAAATTGTCTTTACGACCACTAACCCCACAATTCCCGCACCCATTAACCCTAGTCTACCCCCTCCCACACCCACCTTTCTATCCAACCCATTCCTTCATCAATCTTTTCCATCTTTCCCCACACCTCCAAGACCCCTTTTCCCATTCCCCCCGCCATTAACCTTCTCCCCCGTCTCACCTCCCCGACCCACTGTAACCCCTCTTTCCCCTTTCCACCAAGCTGCTCCAGCCAGCCCCCCTGTAAATTACCCCTCAACCTTTGTAAATCCCGTATTTACACCAGCACGAGCACCCACGATCACACCAATATTCACGGTCACCGCACTAGATACGTCCACTGACATGGACATCTCACCACCCGCTGCACCATCACTCACTTCACTCCCGGCACAAACATTTTTAGGCACATCACAATTTTCAACAATCACTACATCATCCACCTTCCCATCCCCATTCCCCGTTCCCGTTGCATCTACACCAACTGCATCTTCATTTAGCACCCCGTTAATACTATCACCCACTGTAGATAATGCATTTCGACAGATGTTCATGTGTGTGACGCAAGTAAGAGATGAGTTCACATCTCTTGGTGATAATTATCAGCAGCTGCAGAGGACAACCAATGACTTATAGTCGCAGCTTAGTTTATTGTCTATTGAGAATGCCTCTCTGAACACCCGCTACTAGGAATTACGCGAGGCATATCACAAATTGGAGCTAGAAAGCGAAGAAAAGACCAAGGAAGCCACTGCTGACTTGGATAATTTATTAAGAGCCCAGACAGTCCGCAATGCAACGCTAACACGAAACATGGGCTTACTAAGAAGACACCTAGCCGTAGCAAAAGAGGAGAACCAGAGACTCCAAGAGCAGAATAGAGAGAATTTGGAAGCGGCATTGGACCATCCAAAACAACCCTTAAGTCCTAGCAGATTCAAGGCAATCCCATCCGAAGCAATGAAGATGTTGCTAGAAGACCATGTTAGACTGCTCGAGGACTATGATCGGATGAACGACGAGCATCAGAAGTTAAAGGAAGATCACAAGCTACTACAGCTCAGAGAACCGGCAACACAACAAGTACAAGTAGCAGCAGAAGTACCAGAACCTGTGGACCCCTCTCCTGACCTCCTAGAGGAACTCAACTCATTACGGGCCCAGGTATCGACCCTTGAATCAAGGATTGCAGTATATGAAGCGCCACCAAGGCCAGATTCCCCACCTGAGCTTCCAGCTGAAGAAGAAACGGTCACCATCCCGGTGGAGGAAACATTTGAAGAAGCGTACGAGCCACAACCCATCCCAGGCGGACGTGTCACGGCTGAAGGCCAGATGACGTATGAACTTCCGACCCCCGCGTGGATGAAGACTATTGAAGAAATTGGAACAACGCACTCAGCTAGAGTCGACGCCCAGCTACATGCTATGGCCATGATCGAAGAAAGAATTTTGCAATCTCCCTACTTTGCTCAATTGGCCCCACGTAGGTACATATCCGGGCATGAGCTTCAATACAAACCTTACTTCATGCTAATGGCCGAATACCAGCTGGCCATAGAGAAGCGAACTGGCAAAAAGCCATCACATGCAACTCAGTTCGAGCCTGAAGACTTGCCACTGGATGCGCAACAAGGCACTATTTATCAACCAGATTGGCGTACACGTCTTTTAGAGGAGTACCCTGAAATGATGAGCACATGGGTTAAGGCACCTTTACATTTAAAATACAACCCATGTTGGGGACCCGTGCCACGTCGCCGCTCCTGGACTGCCTTCGCTATCAAAGTACAAAACAATAAACAGTGCCAGGACTGGCTGAACTACCCATATTTCAGGCCACCTACAGGACAACCGACAATTGGCTACATGATGGCAACGGTTCGTCACTGGCTCCCTCGCTTGAGATATATGGATGATATAGCAGCGCATATGACTGTCAAGATATTTGACATGATGCAAATGATATTTAAAGTCTTCCGACGAGTCAAAGCACCACATGTTAATACCCCGGGCTTTGAGCATGGCAACTTGGATCTCGCATATGACATGAGTACGACGCCATCGCTCCGGGTGTGTTATGCCTGGCACTGCAGAATAAAGTACCTACCGGCGTGCTACAAGCAGACATTCGAAGAGATGTTCACAACCGGCTTCTGGGAATACCATTCAGAGGTATTCATAAGCAGGCCTACACATTTATTACAATTATTTGCCTGCGAACGAATGGTCTATTCCACTCACTATCAGCTCCCGCCACCGGAAGAACCGCAACCAATCGACTGGGAGAAACTCGAGGCAGACCTGGCCCGAGGCATTCGTATCTCCGAGCACACCCTCGCTCAAGACCTCCTACAGAACTATATCCGGTAGACCTCACAGCAAGGTTCTGTCAGGGACGACAGAAGCGAGAGGGAGGGGGGTGTTGGAAGCAGCCAGAGGCACAGACGACACGGAAGCATGTAACGACAAAGCAGGGAGCCAGTCGAATCGTTTTTCAAAGAATTATGTTTTCAAATACTTTCCAAAAACCTCCAATAGTGATTTTTATCACTATTGTAATATATGTAACATAGAAAACCCCATTTTGTAATCCATAGCTCCATTTTGTGCAAGCCGAGGAGTCCTCGAGCTTGAGGAGCTTAGGTAGAACAAGCGTACCAAATTTTGTTATTTTTAGACATCGTTTACCCTTCCAAATAGCATATAGGACCTAATTTTTAACTATGCCGGTCACTAGATGTGAAACCGGTCAAAACTAGTCTAGAAACTATAAAAAGAGCTAGAGAGCTCATTTTTGAGGTTGGTTAGTGTTGGTCAGTGTGAGCTTAGAGCTATTTTGAGCTTGTAATAGTGTTCTTGAGTAATAGAGCTAATTTCCCACCTTCCATTGTGTCTTGCTTGTCTCTTCATTGTGTGTGTGTATGTGTGTGTGCATCTTGATGCTTCTCACCTTCACTCTCACATCATCTCACGTTCACGATCTTCATATCACTCCTATCTCTTCCGTGGATTGACATTAAGGAGGTGAAGCTTCTTAACGTGGTTCTCACCATTGTGCTAGAGCAACAATGCGATCATAGCTAAACCTCTTTATGCCTTGTTGACAAAATTTGAGTGGAACAATGAATGCAAAAATTCCTTCAATGAGTTGAAGAGGTGCTTGTGCATAGCACCAATACTGACCACTCTTGATTGGAATAAACCATTCCATGTTCATGAAGATGCATCCAATCGTGCAATAGGATGTGTGCTAGCACAACCTACAAGTGAAGGAAATCTAGATTTACCCATAGCATATGCTAGCAGACAGCTAACCACAGCTGAACGAAGCTATATGACAACTGAGCGAGAGGGTTTTGGCATGGTAAATGCTGTGAAGAAGTTTAGAAACTACTTATTGGCCAACAAATTCAAGTTTTTCCATGATCATCAAGCTTTATTATATTTGGTCAATAAACCTTGCAATACAGGATGATTAGTAAGATGGTTCCTCTTACTAATGGAATATGACTTTGAAGTTGTTGCTAGAAAAGATAGAACCCACCTCCGAGCAGATCACCTTTCTCGCATTACTTCAGGAGAGTCACCTCAAAGAGTGTCTGATGACCTACCCGGCTCTTATGTGTTCAATTTGGAGATTGTTCCTCAATAGGAAAATAAGTTGGTACCAGTCCTAACCTTTGGACCCGCAAATAGGAATGTGAAACATCACAAGAAGAAATTGTAAAATCACAAAAATATCACATACTTGCATGAAGCATGTACAAAGAAGATACTGAGGGTGTATTAGCTTGTTGCGTTGAGGATGATGAACATAGTAGTTGGTTGCAGCAAGCTCACAAAGGATTGCTACGAAATCACTATTCTAAACAACGAACATTGCAAAATCTGAAGCAATTAAGAGTGTATTGGCCTAGCATGGACAAAGCAATACATGAGTGGATTAAAAATTGTCCAGTGTGCCAAGAGAGGCCCCCAGTGGAGCATGCCACCTTTTATCAAGTGACATTAGTTCCAGATTGGAGCGCTCCATTGGTAGAATTTATGCGATGAGGAACATTACCCAAAGAGGCTAGCCTAGCACGAAGAAGAAGTATGGAGCACGAGGCTCAGGACTATTCCTTAGTAGGCGACAACCTATACCAAAGAGGCAAATATGGTTGCCTAAGATTGTGCGTTCATGAATCAGACTATTTGAAAGTCTTAGAAACTGCACACAGTAGTGTTGCAGGTGGACATTTTGGTCCTGACCGAGTAATCAAGACCATTCTTTTCTCAGGACTTTGGTGGCCAAATCTTCATATGGATGCACATACCTATGTGAAGAAATGCGACACATGCCAACATGCACAATATTCAGTTAGAAAAGATGAGATGCCTTTGAGACCAATGATGGAAGGACGTGCATTCTCGAAATGGGGTATAGACTTTGTAGGTCCTATTAACCCCCCAACTAGAAACTCCCATGTAGAGTATATTATTGTAGCCACAGATTACCTTACCAAGTGGGTAGAAGTGAAAGCCACGACAAAGAATGATGCTCAGACTACGGCTAAGTTCTTATTCGAGAATGTGTTCATGAGATATGGACTACCAATAGAGTTAGTGAACGATAGAGGCACCCACTTCTTGAATGAAGTCATTGAAAATCTTCTCCAAGCATTCTTGGTGATACATAAGAAGTTTTCCCCCTATCACCCACAAGCTAATGGACAAGCCGAGAGCACCAATACGATCCTCTGTAACGTATTGACCAAATTGGTAAATAATAAACGCTCTGATTGGGACAAACAACTTCATCATGCTGTTTGGGCTTACCGAGTTGCCTACAAAACGGTACTCAATGCCACCCCATTTCAGATGGTCTTCGGAGAGAATGTTGTGCTATCATTGGACGTCCTCATCCTAGCCTTAAAAATAGCACAAGAGCATGATTGGAATGGACATGAATTGTCCTCTAGGATCTTTGATCTAGAACGCTTAGGTGAGACGAGGCTACGAGCAGCAGTAGGCATCTATGCTGCAAAGAAAAGACAAAAGGCATACTTTGATGCACACATCAAAGATAAAGGATTGAAAGAGGGAGAGCTAGTGCTAGTTTATACACTAAAGCAACATGCCCGTAAGTTGGGAAAAACAGGATATGGACTTATGATCATTAATAGAATTTCCACTAGCGGTGTAGTTCAGTTGGCCACTCTAGAAGGAGATATCTTGCCAAACTATATTAGTGGATGTAGAGTCAAGCTATATCAAGAACCTGTTACTAAGGACATGCTAATGAGACTCAACACTACTAAGAAGCGAAAAGAGAGAAGAGTTAAGGGTGAGAGAAGAAGCACAGACAGAGGCCAGAGAGCGTATTAGGCGAAATAAGTTAAGGCGACTAGTCCTAGATGTCAACTCAAAAGCCCCAAAATATCACATGGATATGTGCCAAAAATCGGGCATACCTACTTCTCAAGTCATTGACCGAGGTCCCTTTGTGACCATAGAGATAGGACAAGGAAAGGGTGCAAGGACTGTGAAAGCATTGATTGACTCAGGTGCAGCAAGTAGGGCAGTTAGACTGTCCTACTACCAAGACTTGCAGTTGAACATCAATCCCATAGAAGCTTATCTCATAGGACTGGGAGGTGTGGAAACCCCTTGTTTGGGCGAGGTGTGTTGGTGCATGTCAATCATCAATTGAAGGTTTATGAAGAAATGAAGTCAAGGAATCAAGAAGAGAACAAATTCAGAAGGTTGAAGGAAGGACATATTCAGAAATTCAAAACTATGTACACATATGTACATTACTTCAGATATAGCTGACTCATACTTTTGATTAGTCATAAGCTTGTAGATATTTGCCTATAAATGTTGTTGAAAAAGTCAAGGCAAGTAGAATAGAATGAGAAGAGAGTATAGGAAGAGAGAAATGAGTAGTAGAGAGTGTCATTAGACACATGAGAAGTGAGTTGAATTCATCAACTTCACTCAATTGTAATTTTATGAGAAATCAAGAAAAACTTGCGCCTGATGTTTTGCTGTCTGCTCCTTCTGTGTTTAATCTTTTGAGAAATCCTTCTGCACGTATCTAAGTCCATAGCTAATCTATCTATGGCTAGAATTTGAGAGTCTAATTGCAATCAGGTTGAGAGAATTTAGTTTAGGAACATTCATATGTAACGATGTTCTGAGAGTCGACAAAACTGGCGCAGATTTCATGTTCAGAGAAATGAACATTACTCAGTGTGTGGTGTAAAGTTTTACACAAGTGAGGGCTCTAAATCTAAGTTGGAAGGTAAGCCATCTATGGCTAAAAGATCTTGATCAAACGGGTTTGACATTGGGAGAACTGTAGCTAAGAAGTTGCAGGTGTCAAAGTCACCATTACAGAGAAGCTATTTCAGACATAGGTAAAGTGTTTCACACATTTCTCAGTGTGTACTCAATCATTTTGAGAAATTTAACTTGGAAAGGTTGCGCAATCTCAAGGCAAAGAATTGTACAAAGTTTTATAAAAAACTTTACAGGATTGATTAGTCAATGAGTGATTAATCTGTAGCAGACTTTTTTGAGAAGTTGAATTTTTTAGAGTAATCAATTTTTCGATAAGGTTGATGAATGTTGTCTAAATTTGGTGGAGTCTAAAGTTGATCTTGATATAGAGGTGGTCTAAATTCAAGATCAACTTGTTCTTTTGGAGATTAACCCTCTCCATCAGTGGTATCAGAGCAGGAAACATCAAAATCAAGGAAAGGAGAATCCCGACTGGTGCAGATTCAAGAAATTCAACAATTGAAGAACTAAAAGGTGAAAACTTGAAGGCAAAGCTTGAGGAGGAGACCATATGACATCAAGAAAGACAAAAGGACTCTAATTTGAAGCAAAGGTACATATATTATTCGTAAAGCTTGAAGATTTCAATACACAGGTGGACACAAGATGGGAGATTCTCTACAGATAGAGAAATTGGATAGGGAAAACTATCCTGCATGGTCAATGAGGATGGAAGCTCACCTTATGAGCAAAGACCTGATGGGATACATCACAGGAGATGAAGAAAAGCCAGAATTTAGAGACTCTAGTGTTCCAACTAGAGAGGAGCTTGCAGACTTGAAGAATTGGATGAAGAAGGATGCTCAAGCAAGGAGCATAATCTACATGGGAGTCAATGACTATTTACTTCCTCACATTAGAGGACTCGAAAGTGCATGTGACATTTGGAATGCTTTGGAGGAGCATTTCCAAAACACAACCAAATCAAGGAAGGCTTCACTATGGGCAGAATTTACTACTTTCAAAAAGAAGGCCTCACAATCAATCTCTGATTATGTGACAAAGATGGACATTGCAGATTCTCTAGGTGCAGTGGATGAAGATATTGAAGAAGATAAATTGGTAAGACAAATTCTCACAGGGCTAAGAGGAGATGAGAAGTGGAAGCCTTTTATTTTGTCTACAGAACTTTCATTAGATCACTTTACTCCTGATTTGAATCAATTGTTAGGTCATATGCTAACTTTTGAGAATGATATCAAAGGAGATGTTGATAAGAGTGCAGGTCATGCAATGTACTCTAAAGACAAGAAGAAAGCTAACAAAGGGAAGCAACAATTAGGTGAAGAAGAAGGTACTTCAAACCAAGCAAATTTCATAAGAGGAAAAGGAAATGGCAGAAGTAGAGGAAGAGGCAGAAACAACAAAGATAATGCAAGAGCTTGTTGGATATGTGGTAAGACCAATCATCTATCTCATGATTGTTGGCACAATAATCAAAACAATGGTAATTATCATAACTTTAATCAAAGAGCAAGAGGTGGTAGATTTCAGAGAGGAAATTTTAGAGGTAGAGGTGGTAGGAATTCTTTTGGAAGAGGTGGAGGAAGAAGCTTCCAAAATCAATCCTATAATAACACCTACTACAACTATGCATCAGATCAGAAGGAGGACTCGACTCTCATTATGAATGCAACATATGAGACCTCACATGAGGACATGAGAGTGTTCTATATTGATTCAGGATGTAGTAATCATTTAAGTGGAAATATTGCTTTGATGACTGATTTAGATCATAATGCAATTAACCATACAGTTCAGACAGGTGATAATACAAAGCATAAGGTAAAGTCAATTGGTTCAGTCAAAGCTAAGGGTGGGAGCACTCTTCTGAGTAAGGTTCTTTATGTTCCCACAATTCCAAAGAATTTGATCAGTGTAGGTCAAATTGTGGAAAAAGGATATGAGGTAAGATTCACCAATGATGGAGTATATGTTGAAGACCCTAGTCAAGGGTATAAACAGGTTGTTACAGGAAAGAAAGAAGGAAGGCTCTTCACATTGAAGGTACAAGGAAATGTTGGACATGCTATGTTCACATATGGAGAGCAGAAGGTATCTGAATTGGATCTTTGGCATAAAAGACTTGGACACTTCAATGAAAGAGGTATTAAAGAAATGATTAACAATGATTCAGTGCTTGGGTTGCCTAACATTGCAGGTCAACACATGACATACAGATGTGAGGCATGTCAATTAGGTAAGGCTCATAAGCAATCCTATTCCAAGCATGGGTTTATGTATTCAGAAAGACTTGAGTTAGTGCATACAGATGTGTGGGGTCCTTCAAAGGACTTTAGTATAAATGGTTCAAGATACTATGTCATATATGTTGATGATGCTACTAGATGGATCACAATTTATGTGATTAAAGAAAAGTCAGAAGTGTTTAATACATTTAGACATTATCATGCATATGCAGAAAGGATTACAGGTCAAAAATTGAAGAGACTAAGGTCAGATGGAGGGGGAGAGTATTTTTCAAATGAATTCAATGATTAATTGTGGAATGCAGGTATAAAGAGAGAAGTTACTTGCAGGTACTCTCCTCAACAAAATGGGGTAGTAGAAAGAAGAAATAGGACTCTTGTTGAGTTTGCAGGGTCCATGATGAAAGAGAAGAATTGCCCAAATTATTTGTGGGCAGAGGCTGTAAATACAGCTACATATTTGGTCAATAGATTGCCTTGTAAAGCTTTGCAAGGTATGACACCATATGAAGCTTGGTGGGGTAAGAAACCTACCTTGGATCATTGCAGAATATTTGGATGCTTGGCATATGCATATGTGCCATCTCAATTGAGGCCTAAGTTGGAGCCTAAGGCAGAAAAGTATGTATTCATTGGTTATGATGATAAGCAAATGGGATACAGGTTGTGGAGTCCATCCACAAAGCAATTTCTTGTATCCAAGGATGTTTCATTTGATGAGCAAGGTACTTGGTATGCAGGTAAATATAATGTACATGCAGATGTTGAAGAAGTAGTGGATCAAAGGAAAGGTAAAGCAAAGATTCAATTACTTGATGAAAATGAGATTAATGAAGTACAGGTTGAAGTTGAAGAGAGACCAAGGTTTGATCCAGAATGTGATGAACCAGAGACTTCAAGAAGTGCAGAAGTTAGGAGGTCATCTAGGCACAAATGGCAACCTACAAGGTATAGCTATGACACCTCATTCTTGACTACTAAAGATTATGCTTATTTGATAAAAGCAGATGAAGATCCATCTACATATGATGAAGCCAAAGGCAAGAGAAATTGGGAAGAAGCTATGCAAGAGGAGTATGATGCATTGATAGAGAATCAGACTTGGGATCTGGTTCCTAAACCTAATAGCCAGAAAATTATTGGATGTAAGTGGGCTTACAAAACAAAAAGATTTGCAGATGGAAGTGTGTCTAGGTACAAAGCTAGACTTGTTGTGAAAGGGTATGCACAGACATATGGAGTGGACTATGATGAGACTTATAGTCCTGTGGCAAAGATGACAACAATCAGAACCCTCATAGCAATTGCTGCTTGCAAAGGTTGGAAGTTATCTCAATTAGATGTTAAAAATGCTTTTTTGAATGGTTACATTTCAGATGAAGTTTACATGGAGCAACCAGATGGATTCAAAGATCAAGTGAATCCAAATTATGTGTGTAAGCTCAAGAGAGCTTAGAGAGTGTCATTAGACACATGAGAAGTGAGTTGAATTCATCAACTTCACTCAATTGTAATTTTCTGAGAAATCAAGAAAAACTTGCGCCCGATGTTTTGCTGTCTGCTCCTTCTGTGTTTAATCTTTTGAGAAATCCTTCTGCAGGTATCTAAGTCCATAGCTAATCTATCTATGGCTAGAATTTGAGAGTCTAATTGCAATCAGGTTGAGAGAATTTAGTTTAGGAACATTCATATGTAATGATGTTCTGAGAGTCGACAAAACTGGCGCAGATTTCATGTTCAGAGAAATGAACATTACTCAGTGTGTGGTGTAAAGTTTTACACAAGTGAGGGCTCAAAATCTAAGTTGGAAGGTAAGCCATCTATGGCTAAAAGATCTTGATCAAACGGGTTCGACATTGGGAGAACTGTAGCTAAGAAGTTGCAGGTGTCAAAGTCGCCATTACAGAGAAGCTATTTCAGACATAGGTAAAGTGTTTCACACATTTCTCAGTGTGTACTCAATCATTTTGAGAGATTTAACTTGGAAAGGTTGCGCAATCTCAAGCCGAAGTATTGTACAAAGTTATATCAAAAACTTTACAGGATTGATTAGTCAATGAGTGATTAATCTGTAGCAGACTTTTCTGAGAAGTTTAATTTTTCAGAGTAATCAATTTTCTGATAAGGTTGATGAATGTTGTCTAAATTTGGTGGAGTCTAAAGTTGATCTTGATATAGAGGTGGTCTAAATTCAAGATCAACTTGTTATTTTGGAGATTAACCCTCTCCATCAAGGTGGAACTTCCCATCTACCTTCACGATGTTCCAATGAAAGTCAAAGTGCTAGTGTGTCAAGATGAGAACCTTACAGAACCACTTGTCTTGGGTCAAGATTGGATCTATGACCATGCAGTTAACTTAAACCTAAGAAGTCAAATTTTTCAAGTTTGGGTACAAGAACAATGCATTACATTGGAATTAGAGAACTTCATGCTCACAAATCCAGATGTCCCACATTCTCTTAGTTCTTCTAAGACTAATCATATGGAAGAAGATGTTGTATGTGTTAAAAGCTCTATGATGCAAAAGGAGTCAATCATGGAAGAACAAGTTCGAAGGCAGGTGGATGTTTCTTCTTCTCCAATGACTCAAGTGGCCACAATAGTTCCACCACAAAGGCAAACACAACCGTTCAAGAAAAGTGATACATCAGATAGAAAGACACCATTCGCCAAGAAAGCAGTTCCGGGCATGAAGCAGATATGGGTACGAAAAGGAGAGCAGCCACCAGCCTTGTCAACATAGTTCCCACACAAGCAAGCCAACAATGGGAAGACCATAACCAAGCAACCATGACCAGGTCAACAAGAATGTCTGCGACAAATTTGGGTGCCTAAGAAATTAATTGCAGCTCAACAAGGGCGATTACACATGTGGGTTTCCAAATGACTCTTACATGCACAAACGCCTATGCTCCCCACCATGCAAAAGGTCTCAATCAAGAAGCCAAGGAGAGAAAAGGGAAAGAACCGAGCATAGAGACCACAAGAAGATAAAATTACCTCTTCGGCAATAGTCAGAAGACCAGCAACAAAGATATGGGTATGGAAGCCAAAAGCACTGGTAGGCCCCACAATACCAAAGAGCCAACCACGAAGGATCAAACCCTCAAGAAACCACCCAAACATGAAGCAGCCAAAGAGGATCACTAAACAGTCGAAGACTATTCTCTAGTGGATCCCCATAAAGAGGAAGGATCAATTGTCATTTAACAATCATGAGCCTACATCATTTCAAGATCCAATGGATACCTCTACCAAAGGCCCCATCAGCTCATGCAAGTAACATCGAGAGCCTTGACAAATGCAAACCATGTGCTCCTTGCACAACCCTATCTTTTGCACCATTCAGGTCATGCATTAATATAGGGCCACATTACATGGTCGTGCATAGACACATTTGAGAGTCCCATGCACGAGAGCACATTGACATATGTCAACTCATTTTACTGATATTAATGTTTGTCTTCTTGTTTTGTGAGATGGTTCCTCTCCAAAAAAAAGGGAAGAAGAAGGAGAGAGAAAGAACTTGTTCTCATCTCATGGCACATGAATGAGTCATGCTTAGTTGAAGGTGGAACCATTGATTACTAGGCATTTATCAGTTTAGATAGAAGGATGTCTCGGCTAGCAAATGATATTATTGCTGGCTTATCTGGTAGACGTCAAGCACTTGGCATGCACATGGCATCCACAACTATTGTTTCCCCTTACCTTAGTAGGAGGGAAGAGCTTGAAGGTCCGCAACTTGAGAGATGCTTAACTACTGTATGTTTGAGAGAATCCAAGGTCATATCTGCAAGGGGTAGTTTTGGTACCCTAGAAATCCTTATATTTATACCAGATGAGAAGACTCCTACTTAGGATGAGCTAAAGAGAATACGTGAAACTAAGCTTGGTGTAGTTACCCAATGTTGTTTGTCAAGGAATATAAAGAAATTCAATTTTCAATATTTAGCCAATGTTGCTTTGAAAAGAGGAGACCGGACCAGGCACTCAAGGACCATCAACACGGACATTCATCAACAATGTCCATCACAAGTGCTGGGAGCACAACACGAAGAGATAAACATTGATCAATGCTTCACCATGGTAAGTATCTTTACTCTGGCAACACCATCACCATGATAGATTAGGAAACCTCTTCATCGGCATACCCTTGAACACTTAGCTCAAGACCCCCAGTTTTTGCACCATACTTCTTCCAATGCATCTTCCAAGTAAGCATGCATAGGGCTACATTACAAGGCCGTGCACAAGGCACATATTTTCTGTCTTACGAGATTGTCCCGAGAATCCCAGCAATATGCCAAAAATCACTCTGATTAATGTTATTGGGTTAGCGGTCAATTCCACAGGAAGTGTCACTTCCACTGCACCAGTGCAGGTAATCACTAGAGCTCAAGCATTACAGCAAAACCAAGGGGTAAGCCAGGAAAAGAGCCCAGACGCTAGCGATACTGAGAGCCAAAATAAGAAGAGAACAAGAGCTTCGAGAGATAGCCGTGAACGTATGAAAAGGCAATGGGCAAAGAAGATGAGTGAACTTGAGGAAAGTCTACGAGAAACCAAGGCCAAAATCATAGAGATCACATCTCAACCGCACTCTCACACATTCCCACCGTTACCATCCCCATCACCCTCCATCCCTCCACCCTATAATACACCCCACGTAACCCACCCACCACCCCGAGTAGGATCAGTATTAGCTGATCCCACTCCTGAAGACATAAACATGATGCTTAAAGCATATCAGGCCAGAATCCAAGAAGGGCCAAATGTAACGGATCATGACAAGTGCTACCCTAGAGCTGACCTAGAGATAGAAAGAACCAAGCTTTGCGCAAAAATGGTCGCATTGGCTCAGACTATGTTTGAAGCCAGTCGCCTTTTCAATTACTCGGGCTCAGCCAAGACGCAATTACACTTGGATGGACTTCTAGAGAAGTTAGAGGGCATAATTGCAAGATCTACCAAGGAAGAAAAAAATCAAGAAAGAGATAAAGCAAGCAAAAACATGACCCATCCCCCACCGAAAGCCTATGTGCCCAATTCCACTGAACTAGACAACCCCCCCTCCCTAGAAAGAATAGAGAATCTAATTGCACAATCAGAAAACGAACCCGCCCCTCAACACCATGACAAGGCTAGTGAAAGAGCAGGTCTTCCTACCCAGAAAGCCTATGTGCCTGAGGCCTACGTGCCTAACTCTACGGAGCCAGACACCTCTTCTTCGATGAATCAATACACACCAGAATTCTTGCGAGAGATTCAAGAAGAGAAATGGGCTAAAGAGAGTGAAGTTCCTCCTCCCATTGAGCTGGTGGATGACACACACGATCAATTCCCACAAGACCTTCCTTCCATTTATGGAGAGCAGGAGAGTGCCCAATCTCAAGAAAGATTAGACTTCGAGTCTAATTCTTTACAAGAACTACCCCATTTCACAGGCCCATGGGAAGCAAAGTCCACCTGTATGAGAGCACCTACAGTCATGGTAAGAAACGAGGATTCAATAATACCTAGGAACACAGAGGTAGTGAAGAACACCAAAGTGCAGTGCAATCTCACTTTGGAAGAGCTGCTTAAGGTTAGACCAGAAGTGTGGAAACATGTAGCCAATCAAGTGCCCGAGATAGCAAAACCTCGTTCCCAGGTAGGATCCCAGAGAACAGTGCCAGAAATACCCTTAGACAAGATAGGAGACATGAGTGAGGGCGAAGAGGGAAACACATATCTCCCCATCACTCATCAGGGATACACAACCAAGGCGATCTTGGACTCAGGTGCAGGAGTTGCAATTGTTACCACTTCCTTATGGAAACGATGGGGCAAGCCAGCTCTCAGGCCAACGAGAATGAAATTGCAGATGGCTGACGGGCACATAGAAAGACCCTTAGGACTACTCGAGGGGATAACTCTCACTACTTGTGGTGTAGAGTTTGAGCACACATTTGCCATCTGTGACTTTAGCAAAAATCAAGCCTATGAGATGATTTTGGGAAGACCATTTATGCGGCAGTTGCAAGTGGTACAGGATTGGGGAACCAATTCCTTGTATTTGCAGCACTTAGGTGTTACAACCAAAGTCAATCTCAAGGATTACTCTCATAGAGATGTCCCTCCTATCCAATGGAACCCCATCCATAGAGCCAAAGATGATACGGAATCAGTGCATTCCCTAGGATCAGGATCCTCATGGATGCATGAAGACACTCACTTATGGATGTGTAAGGTAGCAGTAGAAGAAGAGAAGAGAGAAAAAGCCAGGGAGATAGGTGCAAAAGAAACCCATAGATCAATCCAAGACCCAGCCTATGCACCTGTAGTTTTTCCAGACGAAGAATTCGAACCTCACGGCTGGGCAGAAATTCTAGCAACCATGGATGTAGCCATCAATGAAGAACAATGGACACCTCACTGTGATGAGGATGGCTATGACATTTCAGTCTTCTCCATAGAGCCGATCATGGGAGAGGCAGTCTTAGAAGAGTGTGAACCTAGCCCTGATGCATTTGAGGATGCGAGCGACTCCGATCTAGAGTCAATCATTATGGACCCACCTTTTGCATCAGATGAGGAATACTTCTATGAAGTAGAATTTCAACCCCAGAAGCACGGAGAGCTTACAAAGGATGTGAGGCTAGCCACACATGTAACCCATAAGGAAGAAGGAAAGAAAAGAAAGAAGAGAGAAGTCACACCAGAAGAGGAAGAATCTTTGTTTGAGGTCCCGGAAAATTTTAAGAAGTATGAGGTAGATGACAGGAGAGTCATGATTAGAATGCCTAAACGAGAGGCACAATCGGGAGAGGCCTATGATAACAAGGAAACCACCAAGAAAATAGTGGTAGCCATAGAAGAAGGAGAAGAGAGGTGCACTTACATAGGACATGACCTCACTGAGGAAGAAGAGCATGAGCTGATAGCCTTGCTAAGAGAATACAGAGATGTATTTGCTTGGAGTTACAAGGATTTGAAAGGAGTGGACCCGGACATATGCTCACATACGATTCCCATGACTACAGAGGCCAGACCCTCAAAACAAAAGCCATACACATATAATGACAACTATGCTTCCAAGATCAAAGAAGAGATAGACCGCTTGATTGAAGCTGGATTTATCTATGAAATTGAGCACACTGAATGGGTATCCCCCATTGTGGTGGTGCCCAAGAAGAACGGCAAATTACGAGTATGCATTAACTTGAAGAAGGTTAACGCAGCCATGATGAGGGATAATTACCCGCTTCCTATCACTGAGCATCTATTAGAAAGGGTGGCAGGCAAGGAAGTGTACATCTTCCTTGATGGATTTTCGGGCTACAATCAAGTAGCCATAGCTCCAGAGCATTAGCATAAGACAGCTTTTGCCACAGAATGGGGCATATTCGCCTTTCGGGTAATGCCATTTGGGCTTACCAATGCACCAACAACCTTCTAGAGGCTGATGTGCCATGTATTTAAGGAGTTCCTGAGGAAGAACTTAGAAGTCTATGTTGATGATCTTTGTGCTCATTCCAACATCAGACAAACCCATATTCCTGAACTGAGACAAATCTTTGACAAATGTAGAGAATATCAAGTCTGCCTAAACCCAGAAAAGTGTGTTTTCATGGTCAGGCAAGGTAAGATTTTAGGACACATAGTGTCAAAGAATGGCATATCCACCGATGAAGATAAAGTAAGAGCCATAGCCGAGTTACCTAGGCCAAAGAACGTCAAGGAAGTACAGGCCTTCATGGGGCATTGTGGTTACTACCGTCGGTTCATTCACATGTATGTTATCATTGCAAAGCCCATGTATGGACTTCTGACTAACTTTGAGTGGACTGAGGAATGTGAGAATTCCTTCAATGAGCTTAAACGGCGATTATGTTCAGCACCAATCTTAACCACACCGGATTGGAATAAGCCTTTCCATGTTCATGTGGATGCATCCAATTATGCCATTGGATGTGTGCTTGCACAACCTACTGGTGAAGGTAATATGGATCTTCCAATTGCCTATGCTAGTAGACAATTGAATGCAACTGAACGAAATTATACCACTACTGAGAGAGAAGGCTTGGGCATGGTATATGCAGTTAAGAAATTTAGACACTATTGCTTGCAAATAAGTTTAAATTTTTTACTGATCATCAGGAATTGCTATACCTCGTAAACAAGCCATGCAATACAGGAAGATTAGTAAGATGGTTTCTCTTGCTAATGGAATATGATTTTGAGGTTGTGGTAAGGAAAGGGAAGACTCATTTGAGAGCAGATCACCTTTCTAGGCTCACCTCGGGAGAAGCCCCACAAGGAGTGTCAGATGACCTTCCTGATGCTTACTTGTTTAATTTGGAAGTGGTGCCGCAGTGGGCTAAGCCATTGGTACCAGTGTTGACATACGGACCTAACCATCCAGTAATAAACACACAGGATAGAGAGGTAGTAAAAGCCCAAAAGTATCACATCATGGCAGGAAGTATGTACAAGCACACAGATCAAGGGATCTTGGCTTGTTGTGTGGAAGAGGATGAGTACGCTAAATGGTTGCAATTAGCACATGTAGGTGCGTTAGAGCAACACTACTCAAAGCAGCGAACCTTACAGACACTAAGGAGACTCGGAGTGCATTGGCCGACTATGGAGGCTGATGTCCAAAACTTGTGCAAGGAATGCCCAATCTGCTGCACTAAACCACCTGTGGAACATGCCACTCTTTATCAAGTGTCCATAGTGCAAGATTGGAGTGAACCTATAGTATCCTTCCTAAGCACGAGAACATTCCCTCCAGACATGACTCTGGCTAGGCAAAGGAGTTTAGAACAAGAAGCCCAGGATTATTCACTCATTGGTGACAATCTATACAAGCGTGGTAAAGATGGTTACCTGAGACTATGTGTCCATGAGAGTGAATATCTCAAAATCTTGGATACTGCTCACCAAGGTGTAGCAGGGGGACACTTTGGACCAGATCGGGTAATCAAGGCAATACTATTTGCAGGCTTTTGGTGGCCAACCCTTCACATGGATGCACATACCTATGTGAAACGGTGTGATGTTTGTCAGAGAACTCAGTACCCTATATGCAAGGATGAGATGCCATTGAAACCTATGATGGGCGGACGTGCATTCTCTAAATGGGGAATAGATTTTGTTGGTCCTATTAATCCCCCAGCTAAGGGTTCACATGCTGAATATATCATCGTGGCCACAGACTATCTAACCAAGTGGGTAGAAGCGAAAGCTACTACAAAAAATGATGCTCAAACAACAGCAAAGTTCTTATTTGAAAATGTATTCACGAGGTACGGATTGCCAATAGAGTTGGTGAGTGATAGAGGCACACACTTCTTGAATGAATTCATAGAAAACCTTCTCCAAGAATTCTTGGTGATACATAAGAAATCGGCCCCCTATCATCCACAAGCTAATGGCCAGGCTGAGAGCACTAATAAGATCTTATGCAATGTGCTGACTAAACTAGTGAACAATAAATGCTCTGATTGGGACAAACAGCTACACCATGCTATTTGGGCATACCGGGTTGCCTATAAAACGGTACTCCAAGCCACCCCCTTTCAGATGGTATTTGGCCAAAATGTTGTGCTACCCCTGGAGTTTTTGATACCTACATTGAAGGTAGCACAAGAGCATGACTGGACAGGCCATGAACTCTCCTCTCGAATCTTTGATCTTGAACGTCTAGGCGAAACACGATTGAGAGTTGAGGAATCTATGCAGCGAAGAAGAGGCAAAAGGCATATTTTGATACACATGTGAAGGATAAAGGCTTGAAAGCAGGCGACCTAGTCCTAGTCTACACATTGAAGCAGCATGCACGGAAATTAGACAAAAGGGGTTACGGGCCAATGATTATCAATAGAATATCCACAAGTGGCGCAGTTCAACTAGCCACTTTAGAGGGCGATATTCTACCAAGTTACATAAGTGGATGCAGAGTCAAGTTATATCAGGAACCGCTCACTGAAGAGATGCTAAATCGACTCAACACTGCCAAGAAACGTAAAGAAGAAGAGAAACGAATTAGAGAAGAAGCACAGGCAAAAGCTTTAGAACGCATCCGACGAATGAAATTGAGGAGACAAGGTAGAGACCCGCCTATGCTTGACACTCAAGAATCTGTAGGCTATCCTATGGCCATGTGCGAGACTTCAGGTGGGCATTCCCATAGAATAATCGACCGACGGCCTTTTGTAACCCTAGGAGTAGGACAAGGGAAGGGTGCAAAGATTGTAAGAGCTTTGATTGACTCAGGTGCATCCACTAGTGCTGTCAAGTTGTCTTACTGTCAAGAATTGAAATTAACTGTCGATCCTATAGAAGCATATCTCATAGGATTGGGAGGTGTGGAAACTCCTTGCATGGGGAGGTGGATCTTCCCATCTCCATTCAAGATGAAGTGATGACAGTCAAAGTACTAGTGTGTCAAGATGAGGACCTCACTGAGCCTCTTGTCTTGGGTCAGGACTCGATCTATGATCATGCAGTCAACCTCAACCTAAGAAGTGGACTTCTTCAGGTATGGGTAGATCATTGCCGAATTACAGTTGAATTGGAAAACGAGGCACTCAAGGAACTAGGCAACGCACAAACTCATGGTCCTTCTAGGGGCGCACATGAAGTTGACAATGCTATTTTTGTCCAAAACTGTATGATGCAGAAAGAGGCTAATCTCAACAACGGAGCCAGGGAGAGGACGGAACTCCCTTCTTTTCCAAAGACCAGAAGGTTGCAACAACCCACGGCAGATCAAATACAGAAGAAGTAGAACACTACCGATACTAAATGCCAAAAAAAGGAGCAAGGCAGATTGTTTCAGCCATGGAAGCAAGTATGGAGGCGAAAAGGCGAATACCCTATTCAGACAGGCCGACCCCCCGGCCAAAACCTCTTATTAGTAGTCAACAACATGACACTAATGAGAAGTCCTTCATTAATTCTTCTGCGAAGGTGAAGTCTATTTGGGTACCCAAGAAGTCAATGAAGGCCAGCCCACAATCACGACAAATCTGGGTGCCTAAGGCTTGCTTGCGGGCTCAAATAGCTACACCAAGGCCGCAACCGGTACAACATGTTTCACTCACTCGAACATCTGAGGCCTAGTCTTACGCATCACGCACGGACACATATTCTTTCATGAGAACTAGTAGAATCACTTGTAAATGGGTCCCTAAAAAGCCTCATCTTCCAGCAGATACCCCTATCAAACTCTTCAGAGTCCCCACAAAATCAAGATCAAAGCCCATCCACTGCATTTGGCAACCTAAAACTTGTAATAAACCCCCGGACCCCAGTTGTAAATCCATGCCCACCTACTAACTACGTCACTCTCACACTACATCATTCCACTTAGTTCTTAGGTCCAACCAATTCCTAACTACACACACAAGCACCGAGCACTTGTTAACCTACTAATCTCTCCCGAACCTCATGATAATGTTGTAATGGGGACAAAAACGGTTCTAACTTGTCCTTTACAATGTTAACACATGTTTCTATATTCTCACAAAATCAGAAGGCAAGAAGTAACATGGCAGAAGCGACAGGTCCGAGCTCACAAGTAGGAATACTTACTGCAAGAATCGATGTGGGCAGTCTACCTGTGGATGTGCCACCAACCGAACGACCTGTGGAGCTGCAACACCTTCAGCAGATCCCGGTACCGGATCCACCCACAGGGATCACAGAAAGAGTCCATGCCAATTCTCATTGGTTCAATGGCATGCCAGGTCCATTAAGAGAGGCCAAGTATATATGGGAGTCTAAGTGCGAGTATGACAGATCATGGGTTCGATTCTAGTTTTTCTCCAAGGAGTTTGAGACTCTACAGAACACCGAGGATCTCCAGACCATATGGCAACGTGCAGGGCTAGCAGAATACTTTGAAGCACCAGTACCTAAACCGGATCTCCTCCGATGCTATTATTTGGTCTCCACATTACAAGCTAATGAAGAAAAGGACAAACCAGGATCATTTGTTCTTCCTTCCTTGCTGGGCAACAACGAGTTAAAGAGGTTTGAACTTACTGTGGAGTTGGTGAGCGCTGCTTTGAATATGCACGGCACACATGTACCTTCTGAGAAGGATGCTCTTGTTCCTACTAACATGAAGGATAGGAAACTATTGAAGCTTAAAGACATGGCAGCCCTCACACCAAACGTGTCCATCCCTCTCCGTATGTGCATGCAACATTTTGCTTTCCCCGACCAAGACCGCTTCACACAACCACACAAAAGAATCTGGTTCGCCCTCTACTTAGCGGAGGCAGGTGCGTTACCAATAAAGCTGCCGGTATGGATTATAGATCAATTGTATGAAGCAAATAAAAGGTCTTCTAGGAAATTAGTGGTGAACGGTTGCTGTGCAATCACACACATTATTTACCGGTGCCTAGCATACGATGTTCCCATTGAACGTGCCTTAACTTGGGCACAATTACAAATGTTTAAGAAGCTCAAGACGTCCACACATCAATCCAAGCGCATGAGGGGTGCAATCCCTTGTGTCCAGATAAGGGAAGTTCTGACTACTCCTGAAGTATCGCCACGAAGGGAGACCACTGTACCTCCCTTTACCATTAGGATACCCAGGTCTGGATCTGAAACTACGACACAAGCTACCCCTTCAGCTCCTCCTGCTCCATCTGAATTTGAATTTGCTACAACTAGAGATGCTGAAGGAATGGATCCTCAGGACTTCGAAGCATTCTTACAAAGTACACAACTCTCTGATGTAGAGTATTATTCAGATGCAGAAGAACAAGGCACATCTTCACAAAGAAGAAGAAAATCTACAGACGAACGCCATGTACATTGGAGTGATGCCCAGCAAGGTCAACAACAAGGACACCTAGAAGAAGAAGGAGCATATGAAGAGGAGACCACTGAAGCCCCAGCCTATACAGCAGAACTCCGAAGGCTGTATCAAATTATGGAACGAGTGCGATCGCAACAACTGCTCACCGAACAGAGCAGTAGAGTACTCATGACTCAGCTGTTGGAAGAAGCAGGAGTTGATTCAGAATATAGTGAAGGTCTCTTATTGATGGCAGAAACATATGGGGTAGTAGAAGCAGTGCGGACCGCCATTAGGAGGTCTCCAGTTCAATATGATCCACGAAGATTCCAGACACGACCACGCTCAGGTAAGAATATCCAGATCCCCATTACAACGGCAGAAGGGCCAATTATTACATCCGAACCCATCAGGACAACCTCCCAAGCAACAGAAACTACTAGCCAAGAGCACCCAGTCACCCATGAGGAATCCACCGAGCCACTACCACCCACACCCCCACCATCGCCTCCTAGAGCAGAAACCGTGGAAATCACCTCGACCACTCAACCCACCGAACCAACCTTCATCTTCCGTACTCCCATCTCTAGTTCAACCCTATTCTCCACCTCTGATAACCCAATCTATGAAGCAACCCCCATCACTACACAATCCACCGAATCGCTCATAGAGCCTGCCCTAGGACAACCATCCCCCATGCCCTCAGCCATAGGTCATCTTGACCCTAGATCCATATTCATGGGTTTCCCTGCTACCACGCAACCCTTCATGCCCTCCTCAACTCTACAACCTCAACCCCCGACCTCCATCTCTCCACTTCTCCAATCCCTCCATAACTTCCTTGCTAGAACTTTTCAACCCAGGTCTCAACCATTCCCTTTATTTTCAGCTCCCCACCCCACTTCTCATCTATTCACCACTTTCACACACACACCACCTACCATTCCAATGTATATGGTAGACCCCACACTCGCACCCACTCCTGAAAGTAGGGACATTTCACCACCCGCGGCACCTCCCCCTCCCCCCACGCTTCCACCTCCTCCCATTCCCCCTCCACCAATTTCACCCACACACACGTCTTCAATAGACACATCATTCACTCTTCCCCTTCCCCAATTCCTTCCCATGCATCTTCCATTGTAAACACCACCCCCTCATCTATAGGAAATGCATTGGACACCATGCTAGCTTGCATATCAAACTTAAGGACAGATTACAATCAGCTCCAGCAACAGAATGAACGCCTGCAAGAGCACTCGGAGACACTACAACACCGTCTTGCTGCACTAGAGGAGGAAAATGCTCGCCTCCACACACAATTCCACACTCTCCAAGAGGCTCATAGCATATTGGAAGTACAGTTATAGAACACAGATAAGGAAGCAATACAAGTGGTAGAAGGTCATCTATGGACACAGTTGGAACGCAATTCAAAGCTTCAGCGAAATATGGCCCTACTCAAGCGACATCTTGCTGCCGCTCATGAAGAGAATCGACGCCTGCATTTACAAAATCAGGAGAACCTAGAAGCAGCTATCAAAAGCACACCTGGGGCACCCATCAGCCCATCAAAGTTTCGAGCAGTGACCCCCGACAATATCAAGATCATATTGGAAGACTATGCCATGCTGCTTGAAGCACATGACCTGCTATCAGAGGAACTAGGTCAACTGAAGTAGAAACACCAAAAAGAAACAACCGCAGCCTCTCAAACCACCTCCTCCGCGGCTTCACTTCTCACAGACTCAGAGGCCTTAAAAGATCTCCAGAAACAGGTCACCGAATTGCAAGCACGTCTACTACAATATGAGAGACCACCTTCCCCTCCAGAGGCTCCCACCGACGAAGAAGTAGTACAAATTCCTATGGAACAGACATTTGAAGAAGAATACGACCCACAACCCTTCCCAGGAGGCCAACAAACGGAAGAAGCTCAGGACACATTCGAGGCACCACGGCCTCCATGGCTACGTCAGTGGAGGAAATCGGGAGTTCTCACGAAGAGCGCACAGTAGTGCAAAATCAGGCCATGAGGGTCATAGAGGAAACTGTGCTACAATCTGCTTACTTCAAGAACCTGTCATCGAGACGCCTTATCCTCTCATCTGAACTCCAATACAGGCCTTATTATATTATCCTGGCTGATTATAATGCAGAAATACAGAGAGTCACGGGTTAGATTCCTACCTTTGCTACCCAATTTCAACCCGAAGACCTTCCTCCAGAGGTGCAAAAAGGCAAAATTCGTCAACCCACCTGGCGGCAGAAACTTCTAGAGACATATCCAGAAATGCTATGCACATGGAACAACGCGCCTTTACATCTCCTATACAATCCATGCTACGGTCCAATTCCACATCGCAGGTCTTGGAAGGCATTCAATATCAAAGTGCAGAACAACGCGCAATGCAAGGAATGGCTAAACTACCCGTACATTGCGCCACCACAGGGACCACCGTCGGTAGCATACATGATGGGAACAATTCGACATTGGATGCCGCGATTGAAGCCCATGCCAGATGTGGCAGCTCAAATGATGCTTAAGATTTTAGATATGATGCAGGTAGTCCTGAAAACCTTTAGAAATGCAGCCGCACCACAGGTACGTCTACCGGGGTTTACCAATGGAAATTATGATTTGGTGTATGACATGAGCACCACCCCCAGTATGCGTGTGGCTTAAGCCTGGCATGCACGCATCAAATACCTCCCTGCATGTTACAAACAGACCTTCAAAGAAATGTTCAAATCAGGTTTCTGGGAGTATCACTCGGAGATCTTTGCACCGAAGCCAACACACCTGCTCCATCTCTTTGCATGTGAACAAGCAATGTACTCTGAGTACTATACCACACCACAACCAGAGGCCCCTGGCACAATAAATTGGGATGCATTGGAAGCTGATCTAGCAAGAGGCTTAAGGATAGGAGAACACGAACTTGCCACCAATGTCATTCAATACTATATCGACCACCCAATAGAACAGAGGTCTGTCAGGGGCGACAGACGCTAGGAAGGGGGGCGTGTTGGCATACAAGTCAGATGAAGAGCATACTAGCGCAATGGAGGAGTCATGCACAATACGGCAACAAGGCCCAATCATTTTTTCCATGGACCATTTACAACTCAAGTGATTTTAATCACTACACAAACATTGTAAATTCCATTTTTGGTAGAATAGACTCCATTTTGTGCAAGCCGAGGAGTCCTCGAGCTTGAGGAGTATTAGAACTAGCTACATATCAATTTTCATAATTTTTAGACTCTGTTTGAGCCCTCAAATAGGCTCTAGAACCTAATTTTTAACTAGGCCGGGCACTAGGTCTGGACAAGACCAAAGCTAGTTAGAAAACTATAAAAAGGGCTAGAGAGCTCATTTTTGAGGTTGGATTGTTTGTGAATTGAGCTTATGTAAGAGACTTTTTGACTAATGCAAAGAACTCCATTGTTCCTCTCCTTGTTCTTGCCTTGTGTGTGCATGTGTGTGTATGTGTGTGCATGCTTGTGTGCTTCTCACTCACACACTTGTGCCTTCACTTGCTCATAGTCTTCATACTAGTCCTCACGTCTCCACGTATTGACAATTATGAGGTGAATCTTCTCACGTTGGTACTCACCATTGTGCTAGAGTGACAGCCACCGTGGGTTGCTTCTTTGAAATCCATGAGATGATCTTGCTACCTAGCATGACTAGGTAACCACTTGTACTTCTTCTATCCTCCTTCGAACCGGCCCAATCGGCATCAGAATAAGCTTTAACCTGCATATCATCATCAAATGAATAAAACAATCCTTCATTTATAGTGGCCTTGAGATATCGTAACATTCTTCTTGCAGCTTGCAAGTGTGTAGTCATTGGACTATGCATAAAATGTGATAACATTCCAACTCCATATGCTATGTCGGGCCTAGTTATTGTGGCATAATTGAAAGATCCTACAATAGATCGATACAAGGTTGCATCCTCTAATGGCTCTCCATCAATGCAGCTTAGCTTTACATTAACTTCCATGGGATTTGAAATAGGCTTGCAATGTAGCATCCCAAACCTCTCAAGTAGGTCTAGAATATACTTCCTTTGTATGAGCATAATACCTTCTTCTTTGTATACAACTTCAATGCCACGAAAATACCTAAGATCTCCAAGATCAGAGATCCTAAACTCCTTTCCAAGCTTTGCCTTGATCTCCTCAATGCCCTTTGTATCATTACCTGTAATGATAAGATCATCTACATACACGCACATGTAGACTACAAGTTCTCCTCTTTGTTTGATGAAGAGAGATGGATCCGCCTTGCATTGAGTGTAACCACATTTGATCAAATAGTCCACCAATCTTTGGTTCCAAGCCCTTGGAGCTTGCTTTAGGCCATAAAGTGCCTTCTTCAACCTACAAACAT
The DNA here is from genome assembly GCA_020310875.1 of Ceratopteris richardii. Classification (NCBI taxonomy): domain Eukaryota; kingdom Viridiplantae; phylum Streptophyta; class Polypodiopsida; order Polypodiales; family Pteridaceae; genus Ceratopteris; species Ceratopteris richardii. The sequence continues at coordinate 2,761,357 of CM035420.1, forward strand.
GATGTGGAAACTCTTTATGAACAAAACCTAGTGGTTGCTCCATGTATACCTCTTCTTCCAAGTCTCCATTGAGAAAGGCATTCTTGATATCCAATTGGAAAAGCTTCCATCCTTTGCTAGCAGCCATTGCAATGAGTGTCCTAATGGTGCTCATCTTTTCCACGGGGCTGAATGTCTCTTCAAAGTCCACTCCATAGGTTTGTGCAAAACCCTTGGCCACCAATCTTGCTTTGAACCTAGAAATAGATCCATCTGAATTCCTCTTTACTTTATACACCCACTTATTACCTATTACCTTCATGTTATCCTTCTTGGGCACTAGAGTCCATGTTTGATTCTCCTCAAGTGCGTCGATCTCTTCTTGCATTGCCTCTTTCCATTCGGTGTACCTGCTTGCATCTTCATAGCAATCGGGCTCATGATCTTCTACTACTTTGTTCATATATGCATAATGAGTTGCCATGTATGAATCATAAGTAAACCTTTGAGTTGGATAATTAACTCTAGAAGACTTCCTTTCTTCACCTTTTGGAGGAATAAACCTCCTTTTCCTTGGGAACTTGATCTCTTTCTTTGACATGGCTTCTTTCTCCATCATGTGTCCTTCATCATCTTCAACTTCATTACCTTCTTCATCCAACTCCACCAATGTTGCTTTGCCTTTGTTAATTGATTGTGCTTCATAGCTTGATGAAGATCTCCCCCTCCATGGCGAGTTCATGCTTGAACTATCTTCATTGATGGAACACCTTGGGCCGCTTAGCTCTAGGTCGATTTGTTCTTCATCATGTCCATGCTTTTCTTCTTCATAGTCCTGCATACAATCATACTTCTTATACCAAGGGAGTAGCTCATCAAATGCTACATCCCTTGATATCCTCAAGTCCTTTGTGTTTGGGTTGAAGCACGTGTAACCTTTATGATCATTTGAATATCCTATAAACACACACTTTTCTGCCCTTGGTTGTAGCTTGTGCCTCAATTCACTTGGCACATGTACATAACAAGTACATCCAAATATCTTCAAGTGGGAGAGATCAGGTGTCTTACCATAATAGGCTTGATATGGTGTCAAGCCATGGATCCCTGAGGTAGGAGCCCTATTCATAAGATACACGGCGGTATTTGCTGCATCACTCCAAAACATGTTAGGTACATTCATCTCATTAAGCATTGCTCTAGCGATCTCGGCAATGTATCTATTCTTTCTCTCTGCTACTCCATTTTGTTGGGGTGTGTACCTGCATGTTACTTGCCTCTTGATGCCTTGATCCATTAAAAAATCAGAAAACTCATTTGAGAAATATTCTCCCCCTCCATCGGACCTTAGCTTCTTGATATATGTACCTGTTTCCTTCTCTACCATTGCCTTGAATGCTTTGAAACATGTAAACACATCTGATTTGTTTTTGATGAAATAAACCCAAACCATCCTTGTGCAATCATCTATAAAAGTGACAAAGTACTTGTTACCTCCAATGGATTGCTCTTTGGTTGGCCCCCACACATCTGTATGTATCAACTCCAATGGATGTTGGCTTATGTAGCCACTCTTCTTGAATGGAAGTCTTGCTTGCTTCCCTAGTTGACAAGATTCACATAAATGCTTCATACCTTGTCCTTGGAAGTTGGGAAGACCTTCAACCAGCCTCTTGAATTGCATTTCCTTCATTCTTTGTATGTTGATGTGACCTATCCTCTTGTGCCACAAGTCCAACTCCGAAATCCTCTTGTTTCCATATGTGAAGGTTGTTGAGCTCATTCTTGAGTTGGATCTTCCTTGCTTTGGTGCTTGTTGAATAAAGCCTTTCAAGTGTCTCCCATACCTTCATGCTTGAATCCAAGTCTTGGATATGGCCGATCATGCTATTGCTAATGTGTTGGGAAAGAATAAAGATAACCCTCTTGTCTCTTTCATTCCATTCCCTAAAGGCCCTTCTCTGGTCATTGGTTGGATTCTCATCCAACCTAAGTCTTGGTTCACTTCCACTAATCAACCCCCAAAGGCCCTTGCCCATAAGATAGTTGGAGACCCTAAATCTCCATGGTTGATAGTTACCTTTGTCTAGCTTTTCAATTTGAGTGTTGAAGTCTCCCATATCTAGTCTTTGATACTTGACCTAGCCCTTGGCTAATTCTCCAATGTGTGTAAAATGAAAATGAGGCTCTGAGGTTACCTCAATCCAAAGCTTTCCTTAGATGGACACCTTGTGCTCTTGCAAATTTGAGTAGAATAGCTCCCCCTTGATGTGAGCTACCTCCAAGAAGCTTTTGTTGATGCAAATATTCAACCACCAACTCCAAGAGGTCTTCTTGCTTGTATGTGATGCCTCCAAGATGCCCAAATGCTCTGATACCACTGATGGGGAAGTATCTCAACCCCTAAGCAGCGACGAAGCGTGAATGACCTCCACAGGTATCCTTCTTTGACCTCTGCACACCAAAAATGCTCTTACTCAGAGCTTATGTAGAGAACTCCAGTGAGCGTTTGTAGACCTGTAGTAGACACCAGGAGCTTTCCAACAAAACAAATTTCACTTCAAATGGATGCTTACACAAGGAGAAACAATGTCTACAACATGAGCTAGTTGAATGCTCACAACTGCCAGTCAAGCAGATACCTCACTTCACTCCAGCAAGCTTTTCTCAGCGATTATACACAGAATGAATCTCAAGCTTGGGTCAACTTTAGAGGACTCTAATAGCTACTCAATGACACCAAAATCATAGCAAATGGATACATAGAGAAGGGGAACCAGCCCTTACAACAGAGAGCAAAATATTTCCAACAGAGCCTACACACCAAGAGAGATATCAATCACACAACTTCACTAAAATGAATGTTGCTCCCAGATTACTCAGAGAATGATCCAGAGACTTTGTGAGCATAAAATAGACTCTAATAGCTATCCAATGAGACAAGAATTACATCAAATGGATACAGTAATGAGGGAGAACCAATGCTAACAACGCAGGGGTAGAGAGTTGCAACACTGCCTGCGTACACACATAGATATGCCTACTAAAAGAAAACAAACAAGCAAGCAAGGGGCTAGCTTAAGCAAGGGGCTTGCTTATCACAACTCCAGCACTTAGTGATCACTTTACATGAGCTAAAACTCCAAGAAGATGGGCCAAAAGAAGTCGGGATACATACTCCTTTTATAGTGAGAAGTGTGCACCTAAAATCTAGGAACTACCTTTCCAAATCAGCCTCCTAACTTGGAGGACTTAGTTGAGATGACTTGGGGAGTGGTTGAGTGACTTTTCTTGATGGAATCTCGTGGCTTTTGGCTTCCTTTGATTGCTCCACATGTCCATAAAAGATTCCCCACGAATTTGTAGCTTGAAGCTTGACTTTTAACACAACTGATGTACATTCCAACCGTGATGAGTTGCTAGTGCACAGATGCTATGAATAGTATTCTTTCGGCATGTAGGTGCAAAGGTCTCATCTAAATCGGAGCCTCTTTCCTGCACATAACCCTTTGCAAAAAGCCTAGCCTTAAACCTGTCAACTGTTCCATTAGGCTTACGCTTCAGCTTGTATACCCACTTAGTGCCCATGGTCTTCTTGCTAGGAGGCAAATCACATAAAGACCAGGTACCATTTTTAATGATAGAATCATATTCTCATTGCATAGAAACCATCCAATTTTCAAAGTTTTATGCTTAATCAAATAAAACAGGCTCATTCTCATCAAGAGACTAGAAGCAGCCATAACATAGAAATCTAATTCAAAAGAAGCACTATGAGAGCCTAAATGAGTACTATATTATAGAGGTGCATCTAATTTGCTATCACACAAAGTCTACACCAACCATTTTGGCATAGTTTTTGCCTCCTCAATATCAATTTCTCATCAACAAGTGCATCATGTAAATCTCCATCAGAATTGGAATGATGTGCATCATCACATGAGACCTGTAAAGGCTGAGAAGTTGCCTCATTAGGAGCATCACTAGACTATCCACTTGTAAAAAGAGGCAACAAATATTTAGATATGTCTTTGGAGCTAACAGATGTCTCCATAGTACATGAAAGTAATGGCTAAATAGAATCTTCCATATAAAAAAAATCACAACTAACCAGAATGTGTTTAATCTCTGCATGATATGGACAATAGTCTTTGCTTTCAAAACTATACCCAACAAAATAACATTTCACTAGTTTATCATCCATTTTCTTGCATTGTTTTTCAGGTACTAATGCATATGCCAAACAATAAGAAACATGCAAGTGAGCAATAGATGGCTTGCAACCATGCCAAGCCTCATATGGAGTGATAGATTGCAATGCTTTTGTGGGATACCTATTAAGTACATATGCTCCACACATAACAACCTCAAGCGAGAAACTATGTGGTAAAGCTTGAATCTTGACCATACACCTCATTGTCTCCATGAGTGACCTATTCTTTTGTTCAGCAACTCCATTTTGTTGAGGTGTATATGGCATTGTACACTGATGTTTTATCCAACATTTAGCATGAAACACATTAAAGTTAGAAGACATATATTCTCCCCCTCGATCAAAATGGAGGGTGCCCATTTTACATGCTAATAGATTTTTAGCTAGAACCAAAAACTGTTTGAAGCACATAAACACTTCAGACTTTGATTTCAATGGATATACCTATGCATGCTTGGAAAAATCATCAAAGAAAGTCACAAAGTAAAGATGGTTTCCAAAAGAAGGTGTCTACATAGGACCATAGGCATTTTTGGAGAAACAATCACTAACTGGACATATATTTGAAGGTCAAATCTTAGGAAGAAAACCCCATGCCTATGTGAAGGGAAAAATTCACAAATGTATCATATTTGTAAAGTTAGTTCACTTTAGTTCTACAAGTTTTTTAAAATCACGAGAATACGAAAATCTATATAAGTTAGTTTGTATCAACTGACGCGGAGAGAGAGAGAATAGAGAGAAGAAGTAGAAGAAGGAGTTCATATATACGACTCTGTATAGTCAGGATTCTCTGAGTGAGAAAGCATCTGTAAAACTTCTGAGTTTTCATAGCTATGAGAAAGAACTGAGTAAAGTTCTGTGTATGAGTCTCTCTCCATCATCTCCATAAAACCTACTGTGTGATGAGTTAAAAAGATCAAGTTTTCCAAGCAACTCGATGCCTGGCATCGAATCTCTGTTGATAAGTCATATTTTCATTTATCCTTTTCATTCAGTACTGAAGTGTTTGAAAACATGATGTTGTTGGAGCAACTCGATGCCTGGCATCGAATTCTAGTTGATAAGTCATATTCTAAGTGTGCATGAAATCACCTATAGTTTTGGTGTCCAAAAGATCAAGATTTTATGCGGGAAGTCGATGCCGGGCATCGAATCCCTGAAAAGTGGCCAAAAACATCCCAAGTCGATGCCCGGCATCGAATTCTTGTTGCAAGTCGATGCTAGGCATCGAATTCTAATTTTAAACAGGCGCTCTTACTATAACAGGAAAGATTTCCAGTTTTGGAAGGTCATACAGGGTCATCTTGTGAGAGCCATAACTTGAGTTCTATAGATTCGTTTGATGCATATGATAGCTTGTTGGAAAGATCTACTCTTCTAGTTTCAGCCTATAAAGTTTCATGGAGAAATAATACTTGAGCTAGGAGAAATTAGCAAAATACTGAAGGTATGTCATTTCGGTGACTAGGAATTTCTGTAGAAGCAAAGTTCTCACTTTAGGCTATCATTTCTCAAAGTTTGGAGTGGCAATGAGTTAATGGTGACCATACAGGTGTTCTAGTGTCACATTAATTCATTTCTTGTGGTGTTTCATACATCAACAAGTGGTATCAGAGCAGAAAGATTCTCGAGAGCAGAAGACGACAAAGGTACGAGAAGTTTTGTAAAGTTTTCCATTAAAGTTTGAAAGGTGAAGCATTTGAAGACACAAGGCATCAAAAGGTTACTTCAAAAGTATCCTCATACACAAAGAACTTCAAAAGGTATTATCCTTTATCCTTTAAGCTCACAGGTTGTAGCAGAAGGAAAGAACTATGGCAGATCATATCTCCATTGACAACTTGGACAGAGATAATTACCCCGCATGGGTAATGAGAATGGAAGCCTTACTTATGAGTAAGGATCTCATGATATATGTTACAGGTGAAGAAGAGAAGCCAGTATTTGGAGATGAAAGCCGACCAAAGAAAGAAGAACTTGATGCTTTAAAGCATTGGCAGAAGAAGGATGCAAGTGCAAAAGCCTACATCTACAATACAATCTTTGATCATTTGCTACCACACATCAGAGGATTGGAATCATCTGAAGATATATGGAATGCATTGGAGTATCATTTCCAAAGCACTACTAAAGCAAGGAAAGCAAGTCTATGGTCAGAGTTTACAACATTCAAGAAGAAGCCAAGTCAAAGTATTAGTGATTATGTCACTAAGATGAAGGATCTTGCAGATAGTCTTGGATCCATAGATGAAGATGTTGAAGATCACAGATTGATTGCTCAGCTACTTGCAGGTTTGAGAGGGGATGAAAGGTGGAAACCTTTTGTCTTATCAACAGAACTTTCATTAAATCATTATGTTCCAGATTTGAACCAGTTGCTTGGTTTGATGCTCACATATGAGCAAGACTTGAAGGGAGATGGAGATAAAGGACAAAGTTCTGCAATGTACATGAAGAACAAGAAGAAAGGAGATAAAGGTAAAGCAAAGGATGAAGAGGAGTCTAGCTCTCAAGCTTATTATGCAAGAGGTAAAGGCACTGGCAGAGGAAGAGCAAGAGGTTTTGGAAGAGGAAGAGGTAATCAAAATAACAACAAAAAGGCTTGCTGGATCTGTGGATTGAGTAATCATTTGGCTCATGACTATTGGCAAAACCAACAAGGATCAAACCAGAATCAAAACAACAATAGCAGAGGCCGAGGTGGAAGATATCAAAGTAATTTCCAAAGAGGTAGACAAAGTCAAAGAGGAGGCTATGGTAGAGGTGGAGGAAGAAGTTGGGGACAGAATCAATCCTACAACACCACCTACTACAACTATGCAAATGACACACAGAATGAAAGTCATACAGCATTGATGATGAACTCAATCAACACATCAGATAAAGAAGATCTAAAGGTATTTTACATTGACTCTGGATGTTCTAATCATTTGTCAGGAAACATAGAATTGATGTCAGAATTGGAAAAAGGCATTTCTAGTCACACAGTTCAAACAGGTGATAATACCAGACCTAGTGTACATTCAATTGGAAAGGTGAAATGCAAGAGTGGAGCAGATTTGCTAACCAATTTTTTGTATGTTCCCACAATACCTAAAAACTTGATTAGTGTGGGACAGATAGTTGAAAAAGGTTTTCAAGTCAGGTTTACAAATGAAGGAGTATTTGTTGAAGATCCAGAGAATGGGTATAATCATATTGTCTCTGGTAAGAAAGAAGGTAGACTCTTTACTTTAAGAGTGCAAGGGAACATTGGTCAAGCTTTGCTCACACATGGTGAAGGAGTGATTACAGAACTTGATCTCTGGCATAAGAGATTAGGTCACTTTAATGAAAGAGGAATTAAAGCTATGGTTGCTAATCAGTCTGTACTCGGATTACCAAATGTGCAAAGTCAACATATGGTTTATAAATGTGAAGCATGTCAAATGGGTAAAGCACACAGGTTACCATTTCAGAAGAAAGGATTCAAACATGATGGATTACTAGAGCTTATTCATACAGATGTATGGGGACCAACAAAAGAAGGATCTATCAGTGGCTCAAGGTACTATGTTCTTTTCATTGATGATGCTACAAGATGGATAACATTATATGTTTTGAAGGAAAGATCAGAAGTGTTTGGAGCTTTCAAGCATTTTCATGCATATGCAGAGAGAGTCACAGGTCAAAAGCTTAAGAGACTGAGGTCTGATGGAGGGGGAGAATATTTCTCCCAAGAGTTCAATGATTATCTTTGGAATGCAGGTATTAAGAGAGAAATAACTTGCAGGTATACACCACAACAAAATGGTGTAGCAGAAAGAAGGAACAGGACTTTGGTTGAGTTTGCTAGAGCTATGCTAAAGGAGAAGAACTGTCCAAATTATCTTTGGGCTGAGGCTGTAAATACAACTACATATCTTGTGAATAGATTACCATGTGCAGCTCTGAATGGAATGACTCCATATGAAGCTTGGTGGGGTAAGAAACCAACACTAGATCATTGTAGAGTGTTTGGATCAATTGCATATGCTTATGTGCCATCACAACTTAGGCATAAACTTGAACCAAAGGTAGAAAAATATGTGTTCATTGGTTATGATGAAAAGCAGATGGGTTACAGGTTGTGGAATCCTTTAACCAAACAATTTCTTGTTTCTAGAGATGTTACATTTGATGAACAGAAAAGTTGGTATGCAGATCAAAGTCATACAGCTGAAGAATTTGAAGAAGAGGTAAGAAGATGTGAGAAAGGAAAATCAATTGTGCAGGTAAATAGAGATGAAGACTATATGCAAGCAAGTACATCCACAAGTGGATTAACAAGAAGAAATGAAGAAGCTCCTATATTTGATGAAGAGGTGTATCCAGACACATATGAAGAATGTGAACCAAGAAGGTCAAGCAGGACTAGAAGACAACCAGAAAGGTATTCTTATGACACTTCTTACATAACTCAGAAGAACTATGCATATATGTTCAAAGATGATGAAGAACCTCAGAACTATGATGAAGCTAAAGGTAAGAAGCAATGGGAAGAAGCACTGAAGGAAGAATTCAATGCACTGGAGGAGAGAAAGACATGGGAACTTGTTCCTAAACCAAATGGTAAGAAAGTAATTGGAAATAAATGGGTTTATAAAGTGAAGAAGCTTGCGGATGGAAGTATAGCCAGATACAAAGCTAGACTGGTGGTGAAAGGCTATGCCCAGACCTATGGCATAGATTATGATGAGACATTCAGTCCTGTAGCTAAGATGTCAACTATAAGGACAATCATTGCTATTGCAGCTTCAAAAGGCTGGACCCTAAGTCAATTGGATATAAAGAATGCATTCTTGAATGGATACATATCAGATGAGGTATACATGGAACAACCTCAAGGATTTATAGATTCCAGGTATCCAAATTTTGTTTGCAGGTTGAGAAGAGCATTGTATGGATTGAAGCAAGCTCCAAGAGCATGGAACTATAGACTGGTGAAGTATCTGAATGAACTTGGATATCAAAGTTCAAAAGCAGATTCAAGTCTACTTATCAAAAGAACAGAGGAAGGTACAATCTACATTTGTATTTATGTAGATGACATTATAATCACAGGTACTTCAGATGAAGGAATCAAGGAGGTAAAGAGATTACTTGAGAAAGAGTTTAAGATCAGTGACCTAGGAAAGTTGTCATACTTTCTTGGAATGGAAGTTACTTATACAGATCATGGCATATATGTATCACAAGAAAGGTATCTTCTGAATTTATTGAAGAAGTTTGATATGGAAAATTGCAGAGAAGCTTCAACTCCACTTGAAGTTAATCACAAGCTCAGTAAATATGATGGTGCAGAATACAAAGATATGAGGAAGTATCAATCTCTTGTGGGTAGTTTGATTTATGCTACACTAACAAGACCTGATCTTAGTTATGCAGTAGGAGTTTTGTCACAATTCATGCATTGTCCAAAGGACCCACATTGGATTGCAGGTCAAAGAGTTCTCAGATATATCAAAGGAACTATAAAAGAAGGATCATATTATCCTTTTACATCATATTTGAAGTTGAGAGCCTATAGTGATTCAGATTGGGCAGGTAACCAGGATGACAGAAGATCAACTCATGGTTACATGATATACATTGGTGATAAGCTTGTAAGTTGGTGTTCAAAGAAACAACATACAGTAGCATTATCATCAACTGAAGCAGAGTACAAAGGACTTGTGGAAGCAGCTAAGGAAGTCATATGGATGCAGACATTGTTCAAGAGCTTAGGCATTGATCAAGGTACACCTACAATACATGGAGATAATATGAGTTCACTTTATCTTGCAGCAAATCCAGTATTTCATGCAAGGACAAAGCACATAGAGATACATTATCATTTTCTTAGAGAAAAGGTAATGGAGAAGGAGATTGAAGTGGAGTACATTTCTACTAAAGATCAGATAGCAGACATAATGACAAAGAGCTTGGATGGTGTGAAGACCAGCAGATTCAAAAGCATGGCAGGAGTAAAAGAAAAGAAGATGATATGAAGAAACAAGGAATGTCAATTAGTGATTGAGGGGGAGCTGTTGGAGAAGCAATCACTAACTGGACATATATTTGAAGGTCAAATCTTAGGAAGAAAACCCCATGCCTATGTGAAGGGAAAAATTCACAAATGTATCATATTTGTAAAGTTAGTTCACTTTAGTTCTAGAAGTTTTTTAAAATCACGAGAATACGAAAATCTATATAAGTTAGTTTGTATCAACTGACGCGCAGAGAGAAAGAATAGAGAGAAGAAGTAGAAGAAGGAGTTCATATATACGACTGTGTATAGTCGGGATTCTCTGAGTGAGAAAGCTTCTGTAAAACTTCTGAGTTTTCATAGCTATGAGAAAGAACTAAGTAAAGTTCTGTGTATGAGTCTCTCTCCATCATCTCCATAATTACCTACTGTGTGATGAGTTAAAAAGATCAAGTTTTCCAAGCAACTCGATGCCTAGCATCGAATCTCTGTTGATAAGTCATATTTTCATTTATCCTTTTCATTCAGTACTGAAGTGTTTGAAAACATGATGTTGTTGGAGCAACTCGATGCCTGGCATCGAATTCCAGTTGATAAGTCATATTCTAAGTGTGCATGAAATCACCTATAGTTTTGGTGTCCAAAAGATCAAGATTTTATGCGGGAAGTCGATGCCCGGCATCGAATCCCTGCTGAAAAGTGGCCAAAAACATCCCAAGTCGATGCCCGGCATCGAATTCTTGTTGCAAATCGATGCTACGCATCGAATTCTAATTTTAAACAGGCGCTCTTACTATAACAGGAAAGATTTTCAGTTTTGGAAGGTCATACAGGGTCATCTTGTGAGAGCCATAACTTGAGTTCTAGAGATCCGTTTGATGCATATGATAGCTTGTTGGAAAGCTCTACTCTTCTAATTGCAGCTTATAAAGTTTCATGGAGAAATAATACTTGAGCTAGGAGAAATTAGCAAAATACGGAAGGTATGTCATTTCGATGACTAGGAATTTCTGTAGAAGCAAAGTTCTCACTTTAGGCTATCATTTCTCAAAGTTTGGAGTGGCAATGAGTTAATGGTGACCATAGAGGTGTTCTAGTGTCAAATTAATTCATTTCTTGTGGTGTTTCATACATCAACAGGCATCACTATGTACAAGCTACAATTCCTGAGTCGTTCGAACTCAACCATCTTTTGGAAAGGATGAATGCTGCAATTTTCCCAAAATACAGCCTTTCAAACATGTTTACAGGGTGCCTCAAGTTTGGGCAAAGAGGACACCGTTTCAGATTTCTATATGCAAAGCAAACTAGCGAGATTTAGATGACCAAAGCATGCATGCCAAAGCTTTGCATCTGACATAGCCTGAGAGTCATGTACTGCACATGTTGAATCATTCACAGATTTTTCATAGTCTATGAGATTATAGAGACCATGATATAAAATGCAAGAAGGAATAATCATGTTGCCATTTAAAAGGACATGAACTGTACATCTGTCATCAACAAATTTCACAACCAAGCCAATCTTGGCTAAAGCTGAAACTGATCACAGGTTGTCCTTGATCCTTGGCACAAATAAAGCATCCAACAATGTAAAAGAACTACCATCAGCAGTAGTCAGAATGATCTTACCAAACCCCATGATAGGATAAGAGGAGTCATTGGCACATGTGATAGTATTCCATGTAGGGCAGGCTTGAGTGAAGTGAAGAAACTATGCTGCAAGGTAACATGATTGGTTTCCCCACTATCAAAGTACCAAACATCTGAGTGTACTACATACATATACTATTTAGAAGAAGATGAGTCAAAATTGCAAATAGTAGTAAACACCCATTCTTCATTCTACACTAGATTAATAGACTCAGTTTTCCATTTAGAGGCCTCTAGAATAACCATTCCAACCTCTTTTTTATTTGCCTCTTTTGCAGCCAGTTTTGGATAATTCTTTATGAGATGATCATTTTCTTTACATTACTTGCAAAACAATTTCGGCTTTTCTGTTTTTTTATCCTCACTATCATCCTTCTTTGATTGTGCAAAATTAGTAGATTTTTGCTTACTAGTAGAAGAGCTCCATTTACCTTCACCCTTATGACTAGCCAAGAAAGATTAATTTTCAACACGCATAATGGACCTATTCATCCTAGACTGATCTTCCTACAACAGAGCAAAGGCTGACTCCTCAACTGTTAAGGCATTTGGATTGCCTTTCATGATCAAACAAAGAGTAGAAGGAAAACTCTTATATGAATTTGGAAGTCCATTCAAAACAATCTACACAAGTGAATTGTCAGGCAAGACTTCATCAATAGAAATCAGTTGTTCCTTTAAATCTTTATTCTTTGTGAGAAAACTATCCATAGAACCTCCTTCACTCATGTGCTCACTCTCCAACTATTTTTCAAGGTAAGCAACACGAGCCTCATTCCTTGCCTAGTATAAAGTGGTAAGTGTATCCCAAGCATCCTTAACTATTGTGCAAGACGAATGTGCAGAATAATGGCATGTTTGATAGACAAGGCTATCAATGCATATGCCTGAGCATCTCCGCCATCCCAACAAATTTGATCTATAGTAGGTGTAGTAGAAACCACAACATGAATAGGAATCTGCAAAATATAACCATCTTTGACACCACTTGCATAAGCTTCAATACTTGTATTTGTTGGTGTAATAGGGCATTTTTCAACACCTTGCACAATATTCCATAGTCCTTTTATGACCAATAGATGACGCATCATATAAGCCCATAATGAGTAATTCACACCATCCAATATATCCTTGGCAGCCAACATACCAAATATGTCACTACTTTCATCCATGGCCACTGATTAAAATACCCTAATGCAGAAGATTGATTGAATCTCACGAAGTTGAACAGAACAACCCAGTCGAGTTCTTCTAAATCTATAGTAGACTTCGAGATGCTTATATTGGCAAAGCAAAACCTCTGTATATCTTTGGGACAAAAGGGTGAAATAGCCTACATAAGCACTATGATAGTGCATTGGGAGGTAGAAACGATCTTAGATCCCAAATTTTTCACCACAAGGTGAAGCTCTTTTGATCTCCTAATCACCCTGAGTATGCTCACCAAATTTCATGCGATTCTGACACTATGATCGGAGGGGTGTCGATGATGCCCTAGATGAAGCGGTGACTTGCTCTCATACCAATTGTTAGAGTTTGAGGTTTGCGGAAGCATGCAAACAACACAAAGAACAAGAAGAAGCTTGGAGCACAACACAAAGAACAAGAAGAAGCTTGGAGCACAACACACAATATTGAATGTATTACCACTAGAATGTACAAAGAATGGCCCGTTAGGGCAATAGGCGTATATACAAGTCGGGGCGGGTGGGGGGGGGAACCTCCTAAAGAGGGAAAAAAAGTGCCCCGGTTGTCCTAGTGTGTTCACACACATCACTACCTAAATATATCAACATGTTACACCTAAGGAGAACATGAGTTATGGCATCCTAGATTTGTTCACATCAGTTAAACATCTCTCAAACATATCAAAGATCAGGGTATGGTGGAAAATTTACCTACTTTTTCTTTACCAAATGATGCAGAGTCATGTGAAGGATGTCTTGAAGGAAAGCTTCACAAAGTTACTTTCAAGAAACATGGATACTTTGTAGCCACAAGGAAGCTATAGATCATACATTCTGATGTGAATGGTGCAATGAGAACGTATTCTTTTCAAGGTTTCAGGTACTTTGTTATGTTCATTGATGATTTCTCAAGATATTAACGGATTTATAGTCTTAAAGTGAAGTTAGAGTTTTTTTCCTACTTTTACAAAATTCTTAGCTATGGTTGAAAATTAAAGTCACTCAAAGATCTAGATTTTGAGAAGTGATAGAGGAGGAGAGTACATTTCTAAAGACTTAAACTATTTTCTCGAAGACAAAGGTATCTCCCATCAACTCACTATTGCTTACACTCCATAATAGAATGGTGTTGTAGAGAGAAAGAATAGTATACTTGTTGAGATGATGCATAGTATAATGTCATCCAAAAAACTTTCTTTGAAGTTTTGGTTTGATGCAGTACATACAACTAATCACATTATGAATAGGTTTACCACGAAAGCTTTGAAGTTCATTATACATTATGAAGTTTATTATGGGAAGAAACCCAATGTGAGTTATTTCAAAGTTTTTGGTTCTCCAGCTTATGTTCACAATGAGAAGGGTTGTGGTAAGCTTGATGTAAAATCCACTAACACTGTATTTATTGGTTATGCAATTGAAAGCAAAGGATATAGATTCTATGTTCTAGGTACAAGTGATATCCTACTCTTATGGAATGCATATATTGCAGAACGTCAAATATATGATAAGAAGGATGAGATTTTCAGAATTCATAAAAGCAGATGACTGCATTTTTCTGAACGAGTTTGAACTCTTATATCCAACCATACAAGGGGGTTAATGAACTTTCTCAATTTCTAAGAGATGCAGATGAAGATAAAGTTTCATTACCTACACTAGTACCTAGTGTTAGGCTGTTCTTGTTCAGTATAGTGCTAAATAGAAAAAGTAATGGGATTCAAGAACTGGGATTTATGAATAGATAGTATATGCATTTTTGTTCCTTACTACTTGCATTAACACAAACTTCACACAGTGCAATTTCGGTACAATAGTGAGATCCAAAGAAATAGATTACGGCAGTGGAAGATATAGCTTTCATTTACAAAGTTACATAGTGTTGAAATACATCATCGTCTTACAAGTAATCTTCAAAATAAGCTCTGAAAAACTTCACAGGTTTAGGCACTCAACGTATCTTCATTCTCCGAACCCTCTCTTCCATAACGCATACCATAATGATCATCACTAAACTTCTTTGTAATCTGTACACACCGTTTCCTAATTTTGAATATAATAATAATCACCAAACCCACATTTCTAGAAACTCTTTAGATCGCCATAAAATCCCTTCTTCCTATTACATCAAAAATACATTTTACAATAGAAGTGGTCATCCACACCGGCTGCTAACACTTGCATGCATGGTGGATCCGAACCCACAAATTAAAAGGAGAATGTTTACAAGTCATCATCCTAATTTTACATTTCTCGAAACATGATCCTCTCTATATCATAGCTCTCATTAAATATTTCCATAAGATTTTCTTCTGCAAGTTGTATCTCAGCTTCGAAAAAATCTTCCAAATCTAAGAATTGCTAGCTAGAACTTCTACCACTAATTATAGAGGCTTCTAATTCCGGTATAAGCTTGTGGAATACATCTAATAAATTGTCAAAAGATATAGTAACATGGGATAACTTAGTTATATACTCTGCCATTGATTTCATTGATTCCTCTTACTTTGCTTTATAGGTTAATTCCAAAAGTGTTGCGTCATTTCTCAACTTCTCCACCTCTGCTTCTTTATCCACCAAAACTACATTTGCATCATTACAATGTTGCTTCCACTAATTAACTTGCTTCTCGAGCTTCGGAATCCCTACAACTTGTGCCAACAGTTTATCTAAGTTTTTAAAAATAGTACGGAGCCTTTCTTCAAGTGTCATGAGCTCTGAGTTCCATACTTCCAGTCTTTCCTCCACTTCCATAGTTGAAATACTTTGGTTCTTTATCTTTCCACTCTTCGTTTACCTTCACCTTTAACTTTTGCTTTTTTTTCTCCGTCTCCTGTAACTTAGCCATTAATTCCTTATTGGTCTTCTTTAATTTATGATACACCTTCTACATCTGACCTACTTCCACTTGAAGTTTGGCTATAACTTTTGACTTTTCTTTGATAGTGACTCACAATGTATTATTCTCTGTTATCGCTTCATTTCAATCCTTCATTATTTCTTCGTGAACTACACTTTCCCATGCAGTAATTTCTATCCTTGAAGCTTCTACTTTAGCCCAAAGTTGATTGATCTCCTCATTCAAATTGTCTCCCTCCATTAATCACTTATCCTTTTCCATAATCATAGTATTATATTTGTTCTGGAACTCCTCTAACTTGGCTACACTCCATGTAATTCCCCTAGCCAAATCACCAAGTAGTTCCAATCTAATTGTTTCATTATTATACATCCATGGATAGATGTAGTCACTACACCGGTCTATAGGCAACTTTACCTTGCCTTCTTCATCCTTCTGTCTGTTTGTAAGTCCGCAGGATGAAAAAGTATGTAAGACCGTAATTTTGTGGGATGATCCTCCGAAAGGATCTTCTTGCTCCTGTTGTTGTGTTCTATGTCTTTCTTCCTCAACATACCTTTTTTCCCTTTCTTCCCCTTCTCTTCTCCTGGCTTCTTCTTCCTCCTATTGTCATCACCTTTCTTCTTCCAATTGTTCTCTTGTTGCCTCTTCCTCTCTTCCCTTCCTCTCGGTTTCTTCCATTGTCTTCCTCTCTTCTTCTTCCTTGGCCTTCCTCTTGGCTTCCAAACATTGACTCTCCTCTACCTGTCACCTTCGAGACTCCTCCTTCTCATCTCTCTCCATTTCCATCTGCTCATGAGAAGTATCACCCACTAGTTTCCTCTCTGCTGCTCTCCTCTTAAGTATCTACAAAAAACTTTCACTAAGAATACTATGTATTCTCGAGGTAAGTGTGTTGGGGTCTCTGTAAAACATAGAGTGAAAACTACTCCCACCTTGGAATCCAACACTGTGTTCACTGATCATCAAGACCATTGGAATACTCTTCAAACTTCCTTCTTCAATTTTCAAAAACTGATTTCACCCCAATTTACAAGTGTTTTAGTAGATTCTTTCACCAATGCTGTCGGAGAGATTCTCTCTCCTTGAGTTGATGCGAGAAGACGGAACAAGTGGTCTGAGAGAGCAAATAGCTACATTATACCCAAATAAGATTTTGGTCACCGTTTTATTAACAATGATGAAATACTTCTCAAATATGGTCGACTGTGAGATCTTTAGAAGATAATGCAGTTGTGTGAACCCATATTTATTCATATGCAAAATACATCTTCACTTTGAAAGCCACGGACACCAAATGACTGGCTCAAAAATTAGAAGTGGTCTGGCAGAATCACATGTGAGGCACAACTCCGATTGGAAAAAGGTAAAGTGGGTATGCATAGAATGGTTGCAGCTGAACTGGACAAGTTAGACAGTTTTGCATGAAAAAAAGGAGAGGCCAATATACGCGGGCAAGTATTTCACAGACGGCTGAAAAAAGAAAGAGAGGGTTGCTTATAAAAAACGAAGGGGCAGCGCATGCAGAGGGAGAGGGGGGACTACAACAATCAGAAGGAGTCCACGCTGCATCTGGGCGCTTCGTCTTCGTGGTGGCCAGTAGGGGGGTTTGATCCATGTGCCTGGAGGGGCTTAATCATTTTCCAAGTGCTGAGAAGAGGGGAATGATACGAAGGGCCATAAAAGCTGGCGCAGATCGGAGGAAACTAGATGCAGAGGGGCGATGCTGAAGGCGTAGCCATATTATGAGAGGATCACTGCTCTGCTTCGGAATAGAAAATTGGAATTGCTTAGTTCTAAAGTTTTAATTATAAATTCTTATCATGTTTTCCACTAGAAAGCAGTGGCGGATCGAGCGACATGAAAGGGACTACGCTTCAAGAATAATGCACAAAGAGCAGTGATTGAATTCGGAGTATCAACAAAAAAGGAGGGCGCATCTCTGATAAGATACTGCTTTCCAGGTTTCGAATATCCACTTTGAGAGGACTCTCTTTCTGCACCACGTTGAGAATTTAGCTTTGTTGCTGTTGGCGGCCTTGATTAAGACTACTCATTATGCAAATTTCGCGGCGCAACAAACATAAAGATCAATCTGGATATCCAGGTCCTATGAGAAGAACTGAGAGCAAATGGAAACCGGGATGAAGCATGGATAGAGATGAGGTCGCCGCCTGGTTAGGACTCTGATTCAAGATCATCTCTGGAGCGCGTGCGTGGAAAGGGCAGATGGACAGTCCATAAAACATTGAGAATTAAGCGCTTCGTAAGCTGTGTATGAGTCTCTCTAGTGCATGACAGTAGTTCAATGCTCTTTTGAACACAGAATCATTTGCAATGATTGATTAAATGTAAGTATTTTCTTTATAGTTTGCTGCATAACAATTCCAATGGCGTTGTGCATTCTGAGGGGTCTTCATACACGTCTGATGATTCAAATTTATGTTCATCGGCACTTTACCTTTGTGATTGAAGATTTGATGCTCTGCACTACACTCTATCGCTTTCATAGTTGTCATCAAATAATCAGCGCATCGGACTAACCATCAATTAGGCTATTTTGCAGATTATTACATTTATATCATCAGTGAGGTATTAGACCAGCTCTTATCACGAGTTCTAATATGGCTATAATCAGTGCCCCTTCTTCTTCTCATGCATTTTAATATGTTATGAAAATATAACATAATTGGAAGCAGCGATCTGGATATACGTCTGATGGTATTATCACTCCGCCAATGATTGACTATAAAGTACAAAATGTCCATTGAAGTCACGTTGAACATCTGCGCCTGCCTGCTAATGTCTGATAAACTCATCTTGATTTTTGTACCGAATGCTTTCCTAACTTTGGACGCAGCCATTACAACTTTATCTATAGAGCATTAATTGATAACCTATGTACATGACATGATCTTTCATAATCGTTATCAGAAGAACCCTGCTAATGTCTGATAAACTCATCTTGATTTTTGTACCAAATGCTTTCCTAACTTTGGACGCAGCCATTACAACTTTATCTATGGAGCATTAATTGATAACCTATGTACAGGACATGATCTTTCATAATCGTTATCAGAAGAACATTAAACTGTGAACATATTTTAAGACCTATTGAATAACAAATTCGTATAACGTCGTTGTGCTTATAATAAAAATAAGCTTCATTCAAATTCGATTTAACAGGATTGTTCTCTCGATGCAAAGTTTAAATAGAACTATACATCCTTGATATATAGAAATCGGTGCAATGCTATCATCATTATAGGAAATCATTTAGTTTTTTTATCTCTCTCGCTCTTAATCATTTATCAATGATGATCCATTAGTTTCTGATTCTATGAAGAACAAGATGATATATGCAGTAACTAACATTCATTCCCAATGATACATTTTGCCATATCAACTAATTCTGATATTCTGAATATGAAAGTTATATTGCATACTTAGACTTTATAATTACTCGACTAATATTTTGAGTCTCCATCCATTACCTGAGGTTGCTTCAAGCACCTGGCGTGCGCCGTTAGCGAGGCGACTGAATTGATCCGCCAGTCGTCAGAAATCGCGCCGACACTGTGAACCTGACGTGAACAAACGGCCTCGCAGCTCAGGTACATGTTTTTGGACTTTCTTCTCAAATTAATGCCAAGTAATGTATGTTTGATGTATGTATAACCTCATAGCTTGTTTTTCGTTTATGTGGTGCTTCTTTGATATTCAAGTGTGAGTTATGGGCAAAAAGCAGCGTACAAACATGAAAAATATACATCAATGTAAAGAATCTTTTGAAATTAATTTACAAGAGCATAATTCAACGAGTATTGTTATTGATGAAGCATATGTGAACGCATTGATAGATCAACATTTGCGAAAATGGGAAGATAAATTCATAGAAAGGAAAAACAAGGTCAATGAAGCTTTACAAAAGACATTTAGAATGATTTTGACTTTAAATGGTACGGTTAAAGCTATGCCAGAGACTTTACAAGTATTAAGAACTAGTCTTAGAACTTGGAAAGAGGAAATGAATGCTGAGATTCAAGAAATAAACCAGAAGTATGAAATATTATCTAAACAAATGCAAGTATTGAAACTTAATCAAGAACATGAAGTAAGAGTCCATAATTTGTCTTCATATATGCCTGATCAAACACCTTCATGTGATCTTACAAAACCTATTCCTAGGATAATACCAAAAAAATCAAATAAGATGCAAAAACGCATTATTCGATGTTTTTGGTGTGACCAAATCGGCCATACCTATGATAATTGTATTGCCTTTGAACATGCATGCAAACATCAAATAGTTTGTCAACTTGGGAAGAAAATATGTGATGTCCATACTCATGTTCCTTTACGCTTAAACTTAAGTCGAGGGGGAATGGAAAAACTTTTTGAACAAACAAAATCAAAACCAAGAAAACTAAGAATGACACAAACATATCAATGGCGACCAAAGAAACATACAAATGATAAAATTGTTAATCAAGAAATTAAGATTTCGATGAATAATCAAGACAAAACAGTTGATGAATCAAAATCTTGGGAAAACAAAAAACTTGAGCGAAATGAACATAAAAACATAGATACGAATGAGCAAAAACATGAGCAAGTAATATTAATGACGAAGAAAGATGATAACTATTATATCACATGTGATCTAGAGCTTTTAGAGAATGATGCATTATTTGATCAAGATAAAGTGAATAAATGGAAAACTAAATTGGGGTATGAGATTAAGAATCAAGAAACTAGTCAGAATAAACCAAAAGAACTTGATAAAGAGAAGAGTATAAACAAAGAACAAAAGAAGATGATTGATGAAATTATTAAACAAATTGAACAAAATATGCAAAGGTCACCAATACCTTATAAATCCAGGTTAGTAAGTGTTCTCCCTAAAAATCAAAAACACACATGAACGGGAGTTGTATCTCTCCCTCATCAAAAGATAATTATGTATGGGAGTTACAACCTACTTCCTCAACAAAAAGGTATTTATATGGGAGTTGTATCTCTCCCTTATCAAAAGATAATTATGAATGGGAGTTATAACCTACTTCCTTATCAAAAAGGTATTTATATCGGAATTGTTTTACAAAATTTAAAATTATGAATTTCATTAATGATTTAAATATTGCTTTTCTAATCAATGTTTTGAGTGGTTTAATGCAGGTCAAGCAAGAAAAGACAAATTGATGGAAGCTACAAAATTTAACTTAATGTTACTTTGGGAGTTTTACAGATGAACCATCTAGAAGTTTTGAATTGAAAAATTTGGTTTAAATGTGCTAATACTTATGTTTTTTTCACGAGTTTGTTTTTCAAGATATTTTTCAGGTTTAGGATGAAGAATGGGAGTTTATTGGCAAACCAAGTTTTCTTCAAGAATAGATCATGAAAAACCTTTTACTTCCAGTTTTGCACCATTTTGTTTCATTTTGCATTTAAAGTATGCATCATATTATGTACAAACACATGTTGATTTTTCCCTTAGATGCACGTTCATTTGCACCAATCTCCATTGTAACATGCATGATGAAATCTGTGAGCAAATTCTAATTATAGGAGATAGAAAACCTCTTCATCAAAAGCCCTTATCCCTTATGCACCATAATTTTGAAAATGCACATAAAGTATGCATGTATTAGGGTCACACTACATGACCATGCATCTAGGCACGATCTGATATGTACCCATGCACATAAGAGCGACTGTAAGGATTTATGTATTTTTCACATTGCTATGTATGCGAGGGAGTGCACAAGCCTCGTCATCAGAAGCTATTTTCTTTATTGATTGCACCATTGATTTTATATACGCATTTTCAAAGTATGCATTGATAGGGCTAATTACATAGCCGTGCATAAGGCACTTTGATTTTAAAACCCATGCACATATGTTATGCTATGAAATTGACTTTTATCATTAAGCAGAAAACAGGTCTTCGTTTGGCGCATCCGGAGGAAGCACAGGTTTGGTGGGGGTGGATGTCGCAGAGATTCTCTCTCCTTGAGTTGATGCGAGAAGACGGAACAAGTGGTCTGAGAGAGCAAATAGCTACATTATACCCAAATAAGATTTCGGTCACCGTTTTATTAACAATGATGAAATACTTCTCAAATATGGTCGACTGTGAGATCTTTAGAAGATAATGCAGTTGTGTGAACCCATATTTATTCATATGCAAAATACATCTTCACTTTGAAAGCCACGGACACCAAATGACTGGCTCAAAAACTGGAAGTGGTCTAGCAGAATCACATGTGAGGCACAACTCCGATTGGAAAAAGGTAAAGTGGGTATGCATAGAATGGTTGCAGCTGAACTGGACAAGTTAGACAGTTTTACATGAAAAAAAGGAGAGGCCAATATACGCGGGCAAGTATTTCACAGACGGCTAAAAAAAGAAAGAGAGGGTTGCTTATAAAAAACGAAGGGGCAGCGCATGCAGAGGGAGAGGGGGGACTACAACAATCAGAAGGAGTCCACGCTGCATCTGGGTGCTTCGTCTTCGTGGTGGCCAATAGGGGGGTTTGATCCGTGTGCCTGGAGGGGCTTAATCATTTTCCAAGTGCTGAGAAGAGGGGAATGATACGAAGGGCCATAAAAGCTGGCGCAGATCGGAGGAAACTAGATGCAGAGGGGCGATGCTGAAGGCGTAGCCATATTATGAGAGGATCAGTGCTCTGCTTCGGAATAGAAAATTGGAATTGCTTAGTTCTAAATTTTTAGTTATAAATTCTTATCATGTTTTCCACTAGAAAGCAGTGGTGGATCGAGCGACATGAAAGGGACTACGCTTCAAGAATAATGCACAAAGAGCACTGATTGAATTCGGAGTATCAACAAAAAAGGAGGGCGCATCTCTGATAAGATATTGCTTTCCAGGTTTCGAATATCCACTTTGAGAGGACTCTCTTTCTGCACCACGTTGAGAATTTAGCTTTGTTGCTGTTGGCGGCCTCGATTAAGACTACTCATTATGCAAATTTCGCGGCGCAACAAACATAAAGATCAATCTGGATATCCAGGTCCTATGAGAAGAACTGAGAGCAAATGGAAACCGGGAAGAAGCATGGATAGAGATGAGGTCGCCGCCTGGTTAGGACTCTGATTCAAGATCATCTCTGGAGCGCGTGCGTGGAAAGGGCAGATGGGCAGTCCATAAAACATTGAGAATTAAGCGCTTCGTAAGCTGTGTATGAGTCTCTCTAGTGCATGACAGTAGTTCAATGCTCTTTCGAACACAGAATCATTTGCAATGATTGATTAAATGTAAGTATTTTCTTTATAGTTTGCTGCATAACAATTCCAATTGCGCTGTGCATTCTGAGGGGTCTTCATACACGTCTGATGATTCAAATTTATGTTCATTGGCACTTTACCTTTGTGATTGAAGATTTGATGCTCTGCACTACACTCTATCGCTTTCATAGTTGTCATCAAATAATCAGCGCATCGGACTAACCATCAATTAGGCTATTTTGCAGATTATTACGTTTATATCATCAGTGAGGTATTAGACCAGCTCTTATCACGAGTTCTAATATGGTTATAATCAGTGCCCCTTCTTCTTCTCATGCATTTTAATATGTTATGAAAATATAACATAATTGGAAGCAGCGATCTGGATATACGTCTGATGGTATTATCACTCCGCCAATGATTGACTATAAAGTACAAAATGTCCATTGAAGTCACGTTGAACATCTGCGCCTGCCTGCTAATGTCTGATAAACTCATCTTGATTTTTGTACCGAATGCTTTCCTAACTTTGGACGCAGCCATTACAACTTTATCTATGGAGCATTAATTGATAACCTATGTATAGGACATGATCTTTCATAATCGTTATCAGAAGAACCCTGCTAATGTCTGATAAACTCATCTTGATTTTTGTACCGAATGCTTT
Organism: Ceratopteris richardii; assembly: GCA_020310875.1. Lineage (NCBI taxonomy): Eukaryota > Viridiplantae > Streptophyta > Polypodiopsida > Polypodiales > Pteridaceae > Ceratopteris > Ceratopteris richardii. Next base: position 2,785,156 of record CM035420.1, read on the forward strand.
CCTAACTTTGGACGCAGCCATTACAACTTTATCTATGGAGCATTAATTGATAACCTATGTACAGGACATGATCTTTCATAATCGTTATCAGAAGAACATTAAACTGTGAACATATTTTAAGACCTATTGAATAACAAATTCGTATAACGTCATTGTGCTTATAATAAAAATAAGCTTCATTCAAATTCGATTTAACAGGATTGTTCTCTCGATGCAAAGTTTAAATAGAACTATACATCCTTGATATATAGAAATCGGTGCAATGCTATCATCATTATAGGAAATCATTTAGTTTTTTTATCTCTCTCGCTCTTAATCATTTATCAATGATGATCCATTAGTTTCTGATTCTATGAAGAACAAGATGATATATGCAGTAACTAACATTCATTCCCAATGATACATTTTGCCATATCAACTAATTCTGATATTCTGAATATGAAAGTTATATTGCATACTTAGACTTTATAATTACTCGACTAATAATCTTTTGAGTCTCCATCAATTACCTGAGGTTGCTTCAAGCACCCGGCATGCGCCGTTAGCGAGGCGACTGAATTGATCCGCCAGTCGTCAGAAATCGCGTCGACAACGCATAGAGTTGTTGAGATACTCTGTAATGTTTTGCTTGCATGTTGATGATCATTGTTGTTAGTAGTAAGCCTAGCTTTAGATGGTTGTCATCAAGGAGCTAAGAAAATTGGTATTCCCCTAAACATGTCTTACCAAGTAAACCATAGGTTTTTGCTGCTTCTACGAACTCAATGCTAGATGTGATCCCATTATTTATGACATTAAACCTTTTTGCGATTAACATAGATGACAATTGAAAGACTTCTTGCCCTATTCTGGTACTGATCTCTTGCGTGTTGATGTCATTACCATCAGTCTGCTTGGCTATCTCCATTGCAATATCTTTTGCCTATAGGTGAGGAGGAATGCTCCTCTAATCCAGCATGGCGCACTGCAATAAACTTGTGTAGTCAAACCATTCCTTTTGTTCCTAGGAAAGTTTCTATAGGATGTGTAGTAGATGGAAGTCAAAGAAGGATCACGTGATAGCTGTATTGCTTCTTTGTTCCACTGTTGTAATACGTTGAACCAGTGATTGTCAAAATCTTTTTGTGCACACACTCACCAAATAAGCCGAATTCGGTAAAGTGTGTAACCTTTTATGCCCTCCTTGCCTGTGTAGAGAGCTCTAAGTCTATGCCATGGTTGCCAATTATGGGATGTTAACTCTTGAATCTGTTATTCATGGCTCACAAAATAAGGAACACTTATCTAATTTGAATCATTGTAGCCACCACCGCTTGTTGATTGCATGTACAATTGCATGTAGAGTAGTTACACCGCACACTATTATTGATATTCCATGATCCTAATATATTCAAATTTTAATCTTTCCATTTTTATATTATTATTATTATCAACATTATTTCTTTTTTGTTTGGAATTGATATTAACTGTCAGAAGTTTCATAGGGCCATATGGACCCATTCATTATTGTCATTAGAAGTTCTCCAGCCAACGTGGCCAGCCAAAAAGAACCTGATCCACACATCTCGTGAATCCAAAACTAACCCGTCCATCGTAATTTTAATTTGTCCATTTATCTCTTCACTTTAGAGTGAAAATACAACACCAAATCTCTAGGCCAAAAATCTTTGTTCACAGATTCCAATCATGCCACTTCTTCTGTCTACTCTTATACTTCATGTAAGAGTAAAAAGTTGTGATATCATTGTTTATCAAGCTGCCATATGTTGCAGAACAAAGAAACACAAGAGAAGAGCCCCAAAATTTTCAAATTAATGGGCATGGTTTTTCTTCTTCAAAGTCTTGGAGAATTCCCTCAAGCCATGTAAATGCACTAGAGGAGTCCTCTAGTTGCATAATCCAAACTTGTTGTAAAATATCCCTTGTAAATTAGTAGGAAATTCACTTTTTAGTAATAAAGTGCCAGTCTCTTGTGTGAAAGGACCAAACTTAGGGCACATGTATATAAGTCACTTTGTGACTCTTTGTAGAGACTTTTTTGCTATTGTGAACAAGGAGAGCTTTTGAAATCTCGAATTTGCCTCTTTCCTACAGATTTCCATCTTCTCTTTGATCTTCTATGTGTGTGTAAGGCTTGGAATGTGTGTGTAGGACTGTTGTCTATCCCTCCCCACTGTTTTTGAGCTACTGTAGTGTGTGTGTGAACTTGTAGGAGTTGTGGCGCGAGTGTAGGTGCTTCCCGCCATTCACTAATTTTGCTATAACTTGAAGCAAGGTTGTCAGAATCAAGTCACAACTTCTTGTAGATGCATCTCCTTGAGAGCTTCGAAACGAGTACCCCATTGACTATATTCGGAGCTTTGAGCTAGGAGAAATCCTCGATTTACTGAAACTGTTATAAGAGGTATCGCGGCAGACACTTTCACACTTTCAGTGAGTTGGCGTGGTGGATTAGTCTTTTCTCATGCATCTCAGCTGAACCATTTCATTTTCCATCATGTGTGCTCATGTCTGCATACACTTGGTTAGGTCGTTCGATCGGATTGACATTTAATTGTGTGTTAATTTCCCACTATACACACTTGTGTTGCAAATGAGGTATAGTCTCTTTGGCATAAGTCCTTGAGTCTTCTTAAGTACATATGTCTTTGGCACCGTTGCTGGGGAACACTCAGCCAAGGTGCCTTCATGATGGTTATAGATCGAGAGTGATGAAATCATACTTGTAGAAGTGAATTCGTTCTGAGGCAAGTAGTCAATCACTTCAGTACTTGTTACTTCACATCCCGGAGGTGTGTGTAATGAGTTTTTAGGTTTAGAGTTAGTAGAAAGGGAGAGAAGGAGGAGTTAGGGTTAGGTCAAAAGGAGAGGAGAGGAGAGAGAAATGAAGTAGGAGTAGGCCAAGATCACCAAAAAAACCAAAAAAAATTGTCAAAATTAGTGAAGTTCAGTTTTTGTCACAAAAAGTATAAAAACCAAAAAATTTGAACTCATTTGATACTTTCCTGTGTTCTGGTATCGCGTGCGAGCAGCGACCGGTATCGTGAGAGTGATATCGCGTGCTAGAGGCTGACAAGACTAAGTAGTGAGCTCAAGTTGCAATCAGGACACCACAAAGGTAAGATTCAACCTGAATTCCTTGGCAAAAACACACTAAAAGTGCACTAACACATGATCAAGTGCGCATTCAGTATCGTGGGGAGGGGGGGAACAGTCTGTTTTTTGAGCTTTCTTGAAAGAGACAGTGTGTTAGGAGTGAATAGGGGTGGGAGAAGAGAAAGGGGGTGCAAAAATTTTGAATTTTGGAGGTATTTTGGCTTGAGTATCACGATCGGTGGAGTTTTTGGTATCGCGATACCGAAAATTTCCTTGTATCGCGATACTCGCCGAAGTATCATATCGTCGGTTACCAATATTGGTATCGTGATACCACTTTTGGTATGGTATCGCCAAATTGGTATCGCGATCTCACTTTACCACCGTAGTATCGTATCGTGTGTGTAGCTCAGTGATGAGTAGCACCTCCTTTAATGTCAATCCGGGAAGACGTGAGGATGGTATGAAGACCTCGAGCAAGTGGCGGCACAAGTGCGTGAGTGAGAAGCACACAAGCATGCACACACATACACACACACGCGCACGCACGGCAAGACAAAGAGAGAGAATCAATGGAGTTCTTTAGATTACTTTCAATGGCTCTTACAAGTTTGTTTCAATTACAATCTAACCTCAAAAATGAGCTCTCTAGCTCTTTTTATAGTTTTTGGCTAAGTTTTGGCCTTGTCCAGACCTAGTGTCCGGCCTAGTTAAAAATTAGGTTCCAGGGCCTATTTGAGGGCTCAAACGATATCTAAAAAATACGAAATTTGGCAGGTAGATACTTCTAATGCTCCTCAAGCTCAAGGACTCCTTGGCTTGCACAAAATGGAGCTACAAAAAGATGAAATGATATTTACAATGGTGCTTAGTGATGATAATCACTTTTAATGGGTGTAGAGGTTTTGAAAGATTAAGGTTGCCTTAGTGCTAAATCTGCGTGAATGTTCATCAGTGCTTCTTTCTGAAGAAAATTGTTGGCCTACTTGCCGGATCGTCGTTGACTGCCTTGTCTGCTTGTGCTATCTCTTTTCTCGGACTCTCTTCTTGTGCTTCCTTGTCTTGTCAGTCCTTCAGCTCCGGCTCCAACACCCCCCCCTCTCTCGCGTCTGTCGTCCCTGACAGACCCTTGTTGAGAGGTTTTTTGGATGTAGTATTCGACGACGTCCTGCGCTAAATGATGTTCGGCAATTCGCAACCCTTTGGCCAAATCTGTCAGAAGAGCATCCCAGTCTACCGGCCCAGGAACCTCTGGATGTGGCATACGTAGCTTTTCGGAGTGGAGAGCTTGTTCCACTGCAAACAACTGCAAGAGGTGGGATGGTCTGGGAATGAATATCTCGGAATGATATTCCCAGAATCCCGTGACAAACATCTCTTCGAACGTTTGTTTGAAAGAGGCCGGTAGATATTTGATGCGAGCGTGCCATGCATACACAACATTGATCGATGGAGTTGTGCTCATGTCGTATACAAGATCCTGGTTCCCTTCATTAAATCCTAGTGCTGAGAGATGCGGTTCCTTGACATTTTTGAAGGTCCTGAAGGTGACCAGCATAAGTTCGAAAATTTTCAGGCACATCTGAGTCATGATATCAGGAACATTCTTGAAACGGGCCCCCCAATGTCGGATCGTTGAAATCATATAGCCAATTGTAGGTGCGCCTTTAGGGGGTGCGAAGTACACATAATTTAACCACTTCTCACATCCTTTAATCGTCAGCACTGTATGTGTGTACTCCGGCCAGGATCTCCTTCGAAACACAGGGCAATAACATGGATTATACTTGATGTACAATGGCATGTTGTTCCATGTTCTTACCATTTCCGGGTAGGTTTCAAGCAGTCGAATTCTCCATGTTGGTTGGCGGATATGGCCTTGCTTGGCACTCTCTGGGATGTCATCGGGTGCAAATTGGGTGGCAGAGGTGGGTTCCCTTGAGGTGTGGCGCTTGATCTCCGCATTATAATCCGCCATTAGCACGCAAAAAGGTACATACAGATCATCCGATGGGCCGATCCACCTATGGTGTGAAAGGTTCTGAAAATAATCAGATTTTATGACCACCTCCTCCAATTTTGACATCAAGGCGATTTGGACTGCCACCCTGTCGTCATGTGTCGTGGCTACTTTCTCTAACTTTTGCATCCATTCCGGTGCCTCGATCTCAATTGTGTCCATGCCCTGTTCTGTGCGCTTACCTCCGGGTGTTGGCATCGGGACATAGGGATCCTCAAATGTTTCTTCTACCTCAATTGGCACCAGGTCGTCAGGCTCGGGGTCTACCAGAGGGGAGGGCTGACGTTCATACTGCATAACCTTGCTGCGTAATTCCTCAAGTTCGGCGCGGAGTTTAATGACCTCTTCAACTGTTTCTTCTGCGGTTATGCTCGGGCTGGGTTCTGTCTGTCGAGTGGCCAACTGTCTTCGTAACTCATCTCTTTCTTTCTCTAAAGCGGCATGGGCCTCCATTAAGTCTGCATGAGTTTCTAACACCACCTGCATATTCTCAGAGGGTATCGCCTTGAATCGTTCTGGGTCAATCTCTTGTGGGGAACCCTCCATGGCCGCTTCCAGGTTTTCTTCGTTCTATTTCTGTAATCTCTTATTCTCTTCTAACGCGGTCGACATATGCTTGCGGAGGAGGCCCAAGTTCCGTCGAAGTTTCAGGTTTTCCGTGATCTGCGAATGGAGCAGCTCGTCCATATGTCGTCGTTCTTCATCATCTGTTTGAGGTGGGTTGGCTTCTAATGTTGCGTATTGCTCCTGTAATGTCGCGTGCTGCTGTACTAATTGCTGCTTCTGCTCTTCAAGATCCCTACATCTTGCTTGGAGATCCTCGTGGCATTGGAAGAGCCTTGTATGTTGGTCGTCCAAGTGTTGGTAATGTTGCTGGAGTTGGGCCATGCATTGATGCATATTATTAAATAAGTTATCGAGAGGAATAGTATTGAATGCAGAGGGGTAGGGAAAGGGAAAGGGGGTTGTGAATGCAGTACTGGGGACGGGTGAGGGGGGAGGTGGGGGAATGGGAGATTGTTGGTAAATGGGGGATGGGAGAGGTGCAGAGGTGGGTGATACCTCCATGAAAGTGGGGTTCGTGGTGGGAGTGACTGTGAATATGGGGATTGTGGTAGCGGTGAGGGTTGTGAATGTGTATAGAGGTGTGTGTAGTTGTGAACTTCTAGGAAGTGTGCTCGGGGTGGTGAGGTGTACCGTGGCTGTAGTTAGACTTATGTTTTCAGTGGGAGTAGAGTGTGTGGGTTGGCTGATGGTTTGTGCGTTGGTGTGTGTAGTGGTTTCAGAGATGGTGACAGTGGAGGTTACAGTGGTAGAGGGAGGTGAGTGAGGTCGATGTGGGGGAGACGGTGGCAAGGGAGGTGATGGGGGTGCACTCGATGTGTGGGCTTCCTCGGTGTCGTGAACTGTGTGTGCCGTGCCAGTGGTTGTGGGTGTGCCTTGTGGTCCTGATCCTAATACATTCATTTGTTTTCCCGTGCGTGGGGGGCGTCTTCCATATCTTCTCTCTGTTCTTCGTGAGTGCACTAGTGCTGTGTGCACCGTTTCCGGTACTCCTAGAGCATCTGATATCATTTCCAAGGTGGCGCGGTATTGCTCGTCCACACCTTCCTCCTCCAGAATCTGGTTCATGAGAGCTTTACCTGCAGCTAATGAGAGCCTGTGTTGCTCTTGAACTCGGTTCATTGTTTCGTAAAGCTTCTTTAATGCGCTAGTGTAGGCGGGGGCACCTTCCAGTACTTGTAGGGCTTCTGGATCATACTCTTGTTCTTCGGGTTCTGAATGTCCGCCCTGTGTCTCCCCATGAGCTTCTTCTTCAGTGTCCACGTTGACTACGTCTGGTTGGTTGGGCTGTGCTTGGTCTGGGGCAGTTTGCTGTCCACTGGCTTGCTCTTCTTCAACTTCTGCATTTACAGCTTCTATGATTCTTGCAACTTCTTCGTCAGTTAAGTCCTCTAGAGTGAACCCATGCGGGAACTCCAGATCAGTCGGTACTGGTGGAAATACAAGATTGGGGCCATCTGTGCTGTGCCTGGGTAGCCTGATAGTAAACGGTTGCACTCGTCGGGGGAGTCTTGGGGTTGTCTCAGGCGTCAGAGTTGCACCGCGAGCTTGTGCACAAGGCATCTGGACGGTGCCTCGCATCTTCTTTGAGGGGGGCCCTACGGCTGACAATCGTCGTTGAAATTCCTGTGCTCTGGACCAGATCAGAGCCCTTTGCACCGGTACATCATAGGCGAGACATCTGTATACAATTCTTGTGAGTGCACAACAACCATACAATACAGATCTTTGCTTCTTATACCATCTCTGATGAGCCATATGAATCTGGTCGATAATCCAGTGGGGCATATTGATGGTCAACTCAAAAGCATCCGCCAGGTAGAGGCTAAACCAAATCTTTTTGGGAGGCATTGTGAATCTATCCTGCGCGGGGAAGGCGAAATGTTGCATGACCATACGTAAGTGGATGGCGATCGTGGGTGTCATTGCAACCATGTCCTTCAGCTTTGTCAGATTCCTGTTCTTCATGTTGTCTGGAACCATTGTCTCTTTCTCTGTTGGAATGTGCATTCCCTGCATGTCGAGTGCTTCTCTTACCAGATTGATAGTTAAGCGGAAACGCTTCAGCTCGTTGCCCCTTGTGAGTGATGGGAGCACAAAGGAGCTGTATCCTTTCTTGTCTTTGCTGGGAGTGAGGGTACTAATTAGATATGAGCATCTGAGGAAATCTGGCTTTGGTAGTTGGGACTTGAAGTAGTCATAAAGCCCTGCCTTCTTCCAGATCGGCTTAAGTCCTTCGTTATTTTGTAGCCTTTCAAATTCCCTGGTAAAGAAATGGTATCGGCCCCATCGTCCATTGAATTCGACTTCGGATTCCCACATATACGTGCCTTCACCCAGGGGACCAGCAACGTCACTGAACCAATGTGAGGCTTTGCCCACCGGCATTGTGTGTCCCTGCGGGGGATTCTGAATTGGTATGGCGTGCAATGCCCGTAATGCTGCTGGTCTTTCCTTTAACTCCTCCTCGACTGGAAGACTTTCGATGTCCACCACTTGTGGGCTGGAGCCTGCCTGGGAGCTAGTTCCTACTGTATCTGCCATTTTACTTCTTGCTGTCTGTCTCTGTGAGAATATACAAACAGGTGTTAATATTGTACAGGACAAGTGAGGACCGTTGTTCCCATCACAATATTAACATGAGGGTCGGGAGCGAATAATGGGTTAGTAAGTGTTTGGTGCACGTGTGTGTGGTTAATGCTTGGGTAATCCTAGGAGACTAATGAAGTTAGCAAGTGGGGATGAATTTACAAATTCGGGTCGGGGGGTTTATTACAGGTCTTAGGCTGCCAAATGCAGTGGGTGGGCTTTGCTTTCGGTTTCGTAGAGACGCGAGAGAGCTTTCTCGGTGTCGCGGTTTGAAAATGAGGCTTTTTAGGGACCCATTTACAATTGATTACATGCACGCTCTTGGGTCTTGGTGTGTTCTTGAGCGTTGAGAACGAGTGAATACGGGCAGTATGCGTAGCTTCGTTATGCTGTTTAGGTTGTGGCCTCGGCGTAGCTACTTGTGCCCTCAAGCAAGCCTTAGGCACCCAAATTTGTCTTGATTGTGGGCTAGCCTTCATCGACTTCTTGGGCACCCAAATAGATTTCACATTAGCAGGAGAATTTCTGCAAGACTTCTTATTAGCGTGGTGTTGTTGGTTACTAATAAGAGGCTTTGCCCGTGTAGTTGACGGTGGTGCAACCGGTTGTTCGCCTTTCCGCACCCACACCTGGTTTATTTTCTGGGACATTCTGCTGCGCAGGTACTTTTGATCTCGGACATAGGTAGTACTCTGCTTCTTCTGCCTTTGATCCACCTTTGGTTGCTGCCTTCTTCTGGCCTGTGGAAAAGAAGGGAGTTCCATTGCATCCCTGACTCCTTTTTTGCAAATATCATTCCTCTGCAGCACAGGGTTTTGAACAAGAACAGCATGGTCATCTTCATGTGTACCCCTGGAAGGACCAGGAGTCTGTGCCTTTCCTAGTTCCTTGAGTGCTCCATTGTCTAATTCTACTGTAACTCAACTATGATTGACCCAAACCTGGAGAAGTCCACTTCTTAGGTTTAGATTGACCGCTTGGTCATAGATCCAATCTTGACCCAAGATGAGAGGCTCCGTGAGATCCTCATCTTGACACACTAGTACTTTAACTGTCATTGCCTCATCGTGAATGTAGAGGGGAAGTTCCACCTCGCCCATGCAAGGGGTTTCCACGCCTCCCAATCCTATGAGATATGCTTCCACAGGATTGACAGTTAACTGCAACTCTTGACAGTAAGACACTCTAACAGCACTAGTGGCTGCACCTGAGTCAATCAAGGCTCTTACGGTTCTTGCAATCTTTCCTCGTCCCATATCTATGGTTATGAAAGGACGTCTATCGATTATTCTATGCGAGCTTGTTCCTGCAACTTCACACATGGCCATGGGACATCCTTGATCTGCATAGTCATTTGCTCTAGTCTGATCTCGGCCTTGCCTTCGTAACTTCATCCTTCTGATGCGTTCTAAAGCTTCTGCTTGAGCCTCTTCTCGAATGCGCTTTTCTTCCTCTTTGCGTTTCTTAGCAGTATTGAGTCGGCTGAGCATTTCCTCCGTGAGGGGTTCCTGATACAACTTGACTCTACAACCGCTAATTAGGGAGAACATCACCCTCTAATGTGGCTAATTGTACTGCTCCACTCGTGGAGATCCTATTGATGATCATTGGTCCGTAGCCTCTCTTTTCTAGCTTCCTTGCGTGTTGTTTCAGTGTATAGACTAAAACTAGATCTCCTGCTTTCAAACCCTTATCCTTTACGTGGGCATCAAAGTATGCCTTCTGTCTCTTCTTGGCTGCATATATTCCTGCAGCGGCTCTCAGTCGTGTTTCTCCTAATCGTTCAAGGTCAAAAATCCTAGAGGAGAGTTCATGGCCTGTCCATTCGTGCTCTTGTGCTACTTTCAACGTAGGAATCAGGAAATCCAAGGGTAGCACAGCGTTTTGACCGAATACCATCTGAAAGGGGGTGGCTTGGAGTACCGTTTTGTAGGCAACTCGGTATGCCCAAACAGCATGGTGTAGTTGTTTGTCCCAATCAGAGCGTTTAGTGTTCACTAATTTCGTCAGTACATTGCATAAGATCTTATTAGTGCTCTCAGCTTGTCCATTAGCTTGAGGGTGATAAGGGGCAGACTTCTTGTGTATTACCAAGAATTCTTGGAGTAGATTTTCAATCACTTCATTCAAGAAATGAGTGCCTCTATCACTTACAGGCTCTATAGGTAGCCCGTATCTTGTGAATACATTCTCAAACAAGAATTTGGCAGTTGTTTGAGCATCGTTCTTTGTCGTAGCCTTTACCTCTACCCACTTGGTGAGATAATCTGTCGCAACAATGATGTATTCCGCATGAGAACCCTTAGCTGGGGGATTAATAGGACCTACGAAGTCTATTCCCCACTTAGAGAATGCACGTCCACCCATCATAGGTTTCAGTGGCATCTCATCTTTGCGTATAGGATACTGAGTCCTCTGACATACATCGCACCGTTTCACATAGGTATGTTGTTGGCAGTAGCCTTGGTACATCAGGAACTACAAGACGTGAAAGTCAAAGAAGGGAGTCAGAGCGAAGGGACAGCACAAGCAAACAGGGCAGTCAAAGAAGATCTGGCAAGTAGGCCAATATTTTTTCAAGACATTAACGCAAATCAGAGAGATGGACATGCAGGGAAGAAGAGCAAGTAGGGAGCTTGAAGATATGTATGGCAGATCACTAGAAGAAATCCCTACAATAACAGTGATTTTTATCACTAAAATTCATTCTAAATCTCATTTCACATTTTTGTAGCTCCATTTTGTGCAAGCCAAGGAGTCCTTGAGCTTGAGGAGCCTTAGAAGTAGTTGCGTACCAATTTTCATAATTTTTAGATCTCGTTTGAGCCCCCAAATAAGCCCTGGAACCTAATTTTTAACTAGGCCGGACACTAGGTCTGGACAGGGCCAAAAGCTAGTCAAAAACTATAAAAGGAGCTAGAGAGCTCATTTTTGAGGTTAGATTGTAATTGAAACGAACCTGTAAGAGCTATTGAAAGTAATCTAAAGAACTCCATTGATTCTCTCTCTTTGTCTTGCCGTGTGTGCGTGTGTGTGTGTATGTGTGTGCATGCTCGTGTGCTTCTCACTCACGCACTTGTGTCGCCACTTGCTCGAGGTCTTCATACCATCCTCACGTCTTCCCGGATTGACATTAAAGGAGGTGCTACTCATCATTGAGCTACACCAAATTTTGGCGCCGTTGCCGGGGATCGAGCTTTGAGGACGAGCGTGTGATGGTAAGACGTAGAGTTGACGCGTTGGAGTTGTAGGTATTTTCTTCACGCTCATCGATTTTCTTTTACTTTCTTCACTATCTTCATCACCATCATCATCATCACCATCTCCCACGTCCATCTCCATCATCGCGAAAATTTCAGTTTTTTGACTATATTCCCATCTCCACCTCATTTCCCTCATTTCACTTGTGAGAGAGAGCGAGAGAGCGAATTTGCATGTGCTGTTTTCTGCATGTTTTGTGAGCTTTCTGCAGGTACAGGACGCATCATCATCCCCAGCACCCTGCGCAGGTACGGAAATCTGTGTAACTGTCTGTGTGTCGCCGAGCTCTGTCAATCGCGACCGACAGAAAAATTGCTCTAATTGCTAAACAAAGTGCATATCCATGACCTACAGGCCAAGGGCTTCCCAAAAATGTGTTTAGTTTTTTGAAATTCCACAGATTTCTGTCAATCGCGATCGCTCTGTCAATCGCGATCGACAAACCACGACGGACAGATCTGTCAATCGCGATCGACACGTCAATCGCGACCGACAGCCCACGACGGCTCTGTCAATCGCGACCGACAGAGTCAACGACCGATTGACCACGACCGACTGACCATACGCGTGACACGTGTCAATCGCGATCGAGCCATCAATCGCGATCGACTCATCAATCGCGACCGACACAGTCAACGACTGTTTGACCACGATCGACAAACCACGACGGCTCTGTCCATCGCGACCGACACGGTCAACGACTGTTTGACCACGATCGACAGACCCTCGCGACCGACCTGTCAATCGCGATCGACTCATCAATCGCGACCGACAGAGTCAACGACGCTTTGACCACGACTGATTGACTTTTCGGCCACGTGTCAATCGCGACTGACCAGTCAATCGCGACTGACAGCCACGACGGACCTGTCAATCGCGATCGACACGTCGATCGCGACTGACCTGTCAATCGCGACCGACAGACTTTGCGAACGCGTTAGAAGGGCAATTTAGGTCAAATTTTTAAGGCAAAGTGATTGGTCTAAATTGTGATTAAGTGTGGGACAAACTCTAGGGTGTAGTATCGCATTGTTATGCCGTGCCACAAGCTACTCGAGTATTCCTGTTCGACTGTTAGCTTGTATTGAACCCTGATTTAACTCCCTAAACCCTGAACAGTCCTAACTTTTTCATACGAAATCCAATTTTTGAGCTCTTGGGCTTGTTGGAAAGCTCGTGGCATATACTACGCGCCCTCAACTGTTTTTTATAAAGATAATGCATTGATTTTCAAAAAGGGGTATTTTGAAGTTGACCATACCCAGGGGACTCAAAGTCAGGGGTCTTTAGAATTATTTTCCTAAAAAGTCACAATGCAAATATGTGTATGTGTTACATGAATGAAAGTTGTGGGTTGTGTCCTTGAATCTAAGCATCGAGCTAACCGTGGGACTTTTATAGGTCCATTGAGAGCAACAGAGAGCGTACAAAGCGAGGTTTCTTTGCAAGCTTGAGAACCGGGTTCTTGAGCACCATAAAGCAAGGGATCAACAAGTAAGGTTGGATTATTCTCAACTCCCTCTGTCATTTCCTAGCTCAAGCTAAGAACGAGTAGAGATAGGAGTAAGTCAGGGCGACGATAGGCAGTTATCAAGTTGAAGACTACCTAAAAACTCAAGTTCAAGTTAAAAACATAATCTCTGTACTGTCGATAACCTAAAGGAAAAGAATCTAACGTGGAACGATCAACCTAAAATACGAAGAACATTCAAGTGTTCCTGACGACGTGATATCAGACAAGACCATAAACACAATAATTAACTAAAAAGAATCAAGTGACTGGTACCAATTGATCGGCAACGAGGTTGTACTCGGGAAAAAAATTGGGATAATCAGTTAGGCATATGAACCTTCGATCAGGACGACACCTAGCAAGAGAGAGACAAAGCCTTAGGTCGTCTGAGGCTAGCGTCAATCATACTGCAAGGTCTTGGGCCCAGCAGTTGAGTCACCACTCATACTACCCTAGCTCTGAGACCAGCGAGTCAGAAATGTCTCAAGGCATGGACAGACCTACGGGAAGTTCAGGAGTGCCTTATTTGTACAGGGTAGAAGGCCCCTACAAAACACAGCTGGGATACCTTAGGACCAACCGATTAGGTGCTAGCATCTATGAGGACGGCTTAGGAAGATCTGTGGTCCAGATTAAAAACCCTGATCAATCCATAGGACTAGAACATCCAGCTGTCAAGTTTGAAAATGGTGCATACCTGGACAAAGAAGGAACTATATATGTTGTCACTAGTCACCCTCATAGGACAGATGACTTCGGGAATGTAATCTCAGAAGCGGACTTAGGTGACCTAGAACAAGGGAACATGGGTACGGAACCTAGAACCCCTCGAGGTAAATCAGTTCTCACTAGGATTATCACGCCTGAATGGGTCCCCCAAGACAACAAGAGCATAGAGTTGCTCCTCAATCGAGAAACTGATGAAGCCTTTTGGAGGTATAAGTCTAATCAGCCAACAGACATAGGAAATATCATGATCTACGAGTTTAAGGATCCGGATAGCCCAGGCAGAGTGACCTACTTAGATCATGCTTCAGAACGGATCTTCGTGGTGACAGAAAATGATAGGCATGCCTACACTTGGAAGGGTGAATTTATTTTTCCCCAATCACGATCAAATGTATCCTATGGTCACCCTGGGGCGGGAACTTCCCAAGCTCATGGTACGCAAAGAGACAGAAGTAGGGATAGACCAGAAGTAAGTTTCGCCAACCCTGTAGGCAGAGAAAGAACGAGAACGGAGACGAATAGGGTAGAACCTCCTGAGATACATAGAGCCCACAGGAACCAAAGAAATGTAGATGGATTTCCTCTGCCGAGGCCTAGAGAGCACGCCAGAACTTTGAGACCCACCCAGCTAGTTAAGTCCATGAAGAATTACTTTGACGGCACAGGAGATCCCTATGATCATGTGGCGGAGTTCAAGCAAGTTTTGAGAGCTGAACAAGTGGAAGATCTGTTCACGCAGTACAATGCCTTCGGTCTAACCCTCCGGAACACGGCACTTACATGGTTTCAGCCATTAGATGAGCGTCAGTTCAGGAGCATAGACCAACTCCTAGAGGCTTTCATTGTAGAGTTCTCTAAGAGTGGCATAAGACACAATACTTCCTCATTGATTCACAGCTTCAAGCAAACCCCTCAAGAGACTGTGAGACTTGCAGGAAGAAGATTTAGACAATATCTTGAAAGGTGCCCTATTTCGGAGCTACCCACATCTGCTAAACAAGTAGCCTTATTCCTTGATGGATTGTTGAGTACGAAATTGAGATCCTATGTGTATCTGAAGGACCCTAGGACGATAGAAGAGTGTGTACGCATGTGCATTGACATTGAAGATAACCTAGGGGAAGAGCTAGAGCTTTCCAAAATCTACAAAGATTCAGATAGTGCATCTAGCCACTCTTGCACGCAATCTACATCAATTGAGGAACTCGCGGAAAAAGTAGCTCAGAAATTAGGTGTAACTAGCAAACAAATCCCAAGGTTTGCCCCTGTGAAAAGATGCTATACTTGCGGTGGCGACCACATGGCAAATGTGTGCCCCATTATGGCCCAACCCCAAGTTAACCCTAGTAGCCAGTACTGCACCATAGAACGGAAGTACACAAACCACACAGCGCAAGATTGCCCATACAACAAGCAGGCAGTTAGGCAACCCTACCCTCAACCCTACCAACAAGGCAGATACCAGAACCAGTATCCTCCACCACCACAATATGCTAGACCCCAACAACCCTATCAGCAACCATATCAGGCCCAACAGAGACCCCAACCGGTACTAGCTCAACAGCCCCCAAACCCCACTAACGTGATTCCAGTAAAGTATGCTGTTGCAGAAGAAAACCTGAATAGGGCCATAGTACTAGTAACCCCATTGATCTCAGAAAGTGACCCAAGTGACCATAGCTTTGATTCTACACATGTCGATAGTCCCCAGGCTTACTACATGCAGTCTCCAGAACATAGTGAGTCTTACTATAGTGAGGAACCAAGTGAACCTAGTTGGGAGTCAGATTACACGAACGTCATGTATGCAAACCCCAACCCCAGGCCTCAGCCTAGGCAAGTAAGACCTCCATTCCCAAGAGGACCGTGCTACAGATGCCAAGGAGATCATCTCATTCGTGATTGTCCCTTGCCTCCACCTACACAACCCCAGTCAGTGACTATCCAAGGTTTTTGCCAAGATTGTGGAAAAGAACATCTCTTACGAGATTGTCCAAAGAACCCAAATAATATGCCAAAAATCACTCCGATCAATGTGATTGGTTTGGTTGTAGATTCCTCAGGAAGCGTCACTACCACTGCACCAGTGCAGGTAGTCACTAGAGCTCAGGCTTTGCAGCAAAACCAAGAGACAAACCAGGGTAAGAACTCAGAGGCTAGTGAAACCGAGAGCATAACAAAGAAAAGGACTAGAGCATGGAAAGATAGTCGGGAAAGAATGAAAAGACAATGGGCTAAAAAGATGAGTGAACTTGAGGAAAGCATAAGAGAAACCAAAGCTAGGATAACTAAAATCACCTCTCAAATCCCCTCTCACAATACCCCGCCGCCACACCTACCATTTCCATCTGACCCACCACCTTCCCCACCACGTCATACGACTCCACCACCCCCTAGAGTAGGATCAGTGTTAGCTGATCCCACTCCTGAAGACTTAGACATGATGTTCAAAGCATATCAGGCCAGAATCCAAGAAGGGCCAAACGTCACGGATCATGACAAGTGCTATCCTAGAGCTGACCTAGAGATAGAAAGAACCAAACTATGCGCGAAAATGGTCGCATTGGCTCAGACTATGTTTGAAGCCAGTCGCCTTTTCAATTACTCGGGCTCAGCCAAGACGCAATTACACTTGGATGGATTCCTAGAAAAGTTAGAGAGGATAATCGCCAGATCTGACAAGGAAGAAAAAAATCAGGAGAAAGAAAAAGCAAGCAAAAACCTGAGCCATTCCCCATCGGAAGTTTATGCAGCCAATTCCACTAAACCAGACAACTTCCCCTCCTTAGAAAGATTAGAGAGGCTAACTGCACAGCCAGAAAAGGAGCCTATCCCTCAAAAAAAGGAAAGGGCAAGAGAACGGATAAGCCAGCCTCTTCAGGAAGCTCACGTGCCTCCTCAAGGAGCTTATCTTCCTCCCCAAAGGTCACAGGTGCCTCTCTCGAAAGCTTATGTACCTCCACAGGCAACCCACAATCCTTCCCAGAGAGCGTATGAGCCTGTGCGGAAAAGTAATAGCATAAGTAATCCTCCCCAAGAAGCTTGTGCTCCAACCATTTATGAGAACACGGAGAGAGCCAACGATAGAATAAGCCCTCCCTCCCAGGTTGCTTATGCGCCTAATTCTACGGAGCCAGACACTTCTTCTTCTATGAATCGGTTTGCACCAGACTTCCTACGGGAGATTCAAGAAGACAAATGGGATAACGAAAGCGAGGTCGCCCCTCCTTTTGAACTTGTGGACGATGCACACGACCAATTCCCACAAGACATCCCATCTATTTACGGGGAGCATGAGAGTGTTCAGTCTCACGAGAGATTGGACTTTGAGTCTAATTCCATACAGGAGCTACCCCACTTCACAGGCCCATGGGAAGCAAAGTCCACATGTATGAGAGCACCCACAGTCATGGTAAGGAACGACGACTCAGTCATACCTAGGAACACAGAGGTAGTGAAGAACACTAACGTGCAGTGTAATCTCAAGTTAGAAGAGCTACTCAAGGTTAGACCTGAATTATGGAAACATGTAGCCAAACAAGTACCAGAGATAGCCAAACCCCGTTCCCGGGTAGGATCCCATAGGACAGTGCCAGAAATTCCCTTGGATAAGATAGGAGATATGTGCGAAGGTGAAGAAGGGAACACCTATCTTCCCATTACCTACCAAGACTACACCACAAAGGCAATTTTGGACTCAGGTGCAGGAGTTGCAATTGCCACCACCTCCTTATGGAAGCGTTGGGGCAAGCCAGCACTCAGGCCGACGAGAATGAAATTGCAGATGGCCGATGGCCACATAGAGAGACCCCTAGGATTGCTAGAAGGAATAACTCTCACCACTTGTGGTGTCGAGTTTGAACATAGTTTTGCTATCTGTGACTTCAATAAAAATCATGCCTATGAGATGATTTTGGGAAGACCATTCATGCGACAGTTGCAGGTGGTACAGGATTGGGGAACCAATTCTTTGTACCTGCAGCACTTAGGTGTTACGACCAAAGTCAATCTCAAAGATTACTCTCATAGGGATGTACCTCCGATCCAGTGGAACCCCATCCATAGAGCCAAAGATGATACAGAGTCGGTGCACTCCATAGGGTCCGGATCCTCATGGATGCATGAAGACACTCACTTATGGATGTGCAAGGTAGCAGTAGAAGAAGAGAAGAGAGAGAAAGCCAGAGAGGTAGGTGCGAACGAAACTCATAGACCCATTCAGGACCCAGCCTATGCACCTGTAGTTTTTCCAGACGAGGAATTTGAACCCCATGGCTGGGCAGAAATTTTAGCAACAATGGACGTAGCCATCAATGAAGAACAATGGACACCTCATTGTGATGAGGATGGCTATGATATCTCAGTCTTCTCCATAGAGCCAATCATGGGTGAGGCAGTCCTAGAAGAATGCGACCCTAGCCCTGATGCATTTGAGGATGCAAGTGACTCCGATCTAGAGTCAATCATTATGGACCCACCATTTGCATCGGATGAAGAATACTTCCCTGAGGTAGAATTTCAAACCCAGAGGCATGGAGAGCTGACAAATGACGTAAGATTAGCAACACATGTGACCCCTAACGAAGAAGGAAAGAAACGAAAGAAGAGAGAAGCTTTACCAGAAGAAGAGGAATCTTTGTTTGAGGTCCCAGAAAATTTTAAGAAGTATGAGATAGATGACAGGAGAGTCATGATAAGAATGCCTAAACGAGAGGCACAATCAGGAGAGGCCTATGATAACAAAGAAACCACCAAAAAAATAGTAGTGGCCCTAGAAGAAGGAGAGGAGAGATGCACATATATAGGCCATGACCTGACAGAAGAAGAAGAGCACGAATTGATTGCCTTGCTAAGAGAATACAGAGATGTATTCGCTTGGAGTTACAAGGATTTGAAAGGGGTTGACCCAGATATATGCTCACACACCATTCCCATGACCTCAGATGCTAAACCCTCTAAGCAAAAGCCATATACATATAACGATAATTACGCTGCTAAGATCAAGGAAGAGATAGATAGATTGGTTGAAGCTGGATTTATCTACGAAATTGAGCACACCGAATGGGTATCCCCCATCGTAGTGGTGCCCAAGAAGAATGGCAAGCTGCGTGTGTGCATTAACTTGAAAAAGGTTAATGCCGCCACGATTCGAGATAACTATCCGCTTCCCATCACAGAGCATCTCTTAGAAAGAGTGGCAGGCAAGGAAGTGTACAGCTTCCTTGATGGATTTTCGGGCTACAATCAAGTAGCCATAGCTCCAGAGGATCAGCATAAGACAGCCTTTGCCACAGAATGGGGCATTTTTGCTTTTAGAGTAATGCCATTTGGGCTTACCAATGCACCAGCTACATTCCAGAGGCTGATGTGCCATGTGTTTAAGGAGTTCCTGAGGAAGAGTTTAGAAGTCTATGTTGATGACCTTTGTGCTCATTCCAATGTTAGACAAACCCATATTCCGGAACTCAGGCAAATCTTTGACAAATGTAGAGAGTACCAAGTCTGCCTGAACCCAGAAAAGTGCGTTTTTATGGTCAGGCAAGGAAAGATCCTAGGACACATAGTGTCAAAGAATGGCATATCTACCGACGAAGAAAAAGTGAGAGCCATAGCAGAGCTACCTAGGCCAAAGAATGTCAAGGAAGTACAAGCTTTCATGGGGCATTGTGGTTATTATCGACGATTCATACACATGTATGCTGTCATTGCAAAGCCCATGTACGGACTCTTGACAAACTTTGAGTGGACGGATGAATGTGAGAATTCCTTCCAAGAACTTAAACGAAGATTATGTTCAGCACCAATCTTGACCACACCAGATTGGAATAAGCCATTCCATGTTCATGTTGATGCATCCAATTACGCTATTGGATGTGTACTTGCACAACCTACGGGTGAAGGTAATATGGATCTTCCAATTGCCTACGCCAGCAGACAATTGAATGCAGCTGAACGGAATTACACCACTACAGAGCGAGAAGGGTTAGGCATGGTATATGCAGTTAAGAAATTTAGACACTATTTGCTTGCAAATAAGTTTAAATTTTTTACTGATCATCAGGCATTGTTATATCTTGTAAACAAGCCATGCAATACAGGAAGATTAGTGAGATGGTTTCTCTTGCTAATGGAATACGATTTTGAGGTTGTGGTAAGGAAAGGTAGGACTCATTTGAGAGCCGATCATCTCTCTAGGCTCACATCGGGAGAAGCCCCACAAGGAGTGTCAGATGACCTTCCTGATGCTTACTTGTTTAATTTAGAAGTGGTGCCGCAGTGGGCCAAGCCAATAGTACCAGTATTGACATACGGGCCTAATCATCCAGTGGTGAACACACGGAATAGAGAGATAGTAAAAGCCCAAAAATATCACATCATGGCAGGCAGCATGTACAAGCACACAGATCAAGGGATCTTGGCTTGTTGCGTAGAAGAGGATGAGTACGCTAAATGGTTGCAATTAGCACATGTAGGTGCACTAGAGCAACACCATTCAAAACAACGAACTTTGCAGACTCTAAAGAGATTCGGAGTGCACTGGCCAACCATGGAAGCGGATGTCCAAAAGTTGTGCAAGGAATGCCCAATCTGTTGCACTAAACCACCTGTGGAACATGCCACTCTCTATCAAGTATCCATTGTGCCAGATTGGAGTGAACCTCTAGTATCATTCTTACGGACAAACACATTCCCCCCAGACATGACTCTAGCTAGGAAAAGGAGTTTAGAACAAGAAGCCCTGGATTATTCACTCATAGGTGATAATCTATATAAGCGCGGTAAGGATGGTTACCTGAGACTGTGTGTCCATGAAAGTGAGTATCTGAAAATCTTAGAAACTGCTCACCAAGGTGTGGCAGGAGGACATTTTGGACCAGATCGGGTAATCAAGGCGATACTGTTTGCGGGCTTCTGGTGGCCCACCCTTCACATGGACACACATACCTATGTGAAACGGTGTGATACCTGTCAAAGGACCCAGTATCCTATACGCAAAGATGAGATGCCACTGAAACCTATGATGGGTGGACGTGCATTCTCTAAGTGGGGAATAGACTTCGTAGGTCCTATTAATCCCCCAGCGAAAGGTTCTCATGCGGAATACATCATTGTGGCAACAGATTATCTCACCAAGTGGGTAGAGGTAAAAGCTACAACCAAGAACGATGCTCAAACAACTGCCAAATTCTTGTTTGAGAATGTATTCACGAGATATGGACTACCCATAGAGCTTGTAAGTGATAGAGGCACTCATTTCTTGAACGAAGTGATTGAAAATCTACTCCAAGAATTCTTGGTAATACACAAGAAGTCTGCCCCTTATCACCCTCAAGCTAATGGACAAGCTGAGAGCACTAATAAGATTTTATGCAATGTGCTGACAAAATTAGTGAACACTAAACGCTCTGACTGGGACAAACAGCTACACCATGCTGTTTGGGCATACCGAGTTGCCTACAAAACGGTACTCCAAGCCACCCCCTTTCAGATGGTATTTGGCCAAAACGCTGTGTTACCCTTGGACTTCCTGATCCCTACATTGAGAGTAGCACAAGAGCACGAATGGACAGGTCATGAGCTCTCCTCTAGGATCTTTGACCTTGAACGATTAGGAGAGACAAGACTGAGAGCCGCTGCAGGGATATATGCAGCCAAGAAGAGACAGAAGGCCTACTTCGATGCCCATGTGAAGGATAAAGGCTTGAAAGCGGGAGATCTAGTCTTAGTCTATACCCTGAAACAACACGCAAGGAAGCTAGAAAAGCGAGGCTACGGACCTATGATCATCAATAGGATCTCCACAAGTGGCGCAGTACAATTGGCCACATTAGAGGGTGATGTTCTCCCTAACTATATTAGCGGATGCAGAGTCAAGTTGTACCAGGAACCCCTCACGGAGGAAATGCTCAGCCGACTCAACACTGCTAAGAAACGCAAAGAGGAAGAAAAGAGAATTAGAGAAGAAGCTCAAGCAGAGGCTTTAGAACGCATCAGAAGGATGAGATTACGAAGGCAAGGTAGAGATCAGCCTGGAGCGAATGACTATGTAGACCAAGGATTTCCTATGGCCATGTGTGAAGTCGCAGGAACAAGCTCGCATAGGATAATTGATAGACGTCCTTTCGTAACCTTAGATATAGGACAAGGAAAGAGTGCAAGGACCGTAAGAGCCTTGATTGACTCAGGTGCTGCCACTAGCGCTGTTAAGTTGTCTTACTGTCAAGAGCTACAGTTAACTGTCCAACCTGTGGAAGCATACCTCATAGGATTGGGAGGCGTGGAAACCCCTTGCATGGGCGAGGTGGAACTCCCCCTCTACATTCACGAGGAGGCAATGACTGTTAAAGTACTAGTGTGTCAAGATGAGGATCTCACTGAACCTCTCGTCTTGGGTCAGGACTGGATCTATGACCAAGCAGTCAATCTAAACCTAAGAAGTGGACTTCTCCAGGTTTGGGTTAATCATAGTCGAGTTACAGTAGAATTAGACAATGGAGCACTCAAGGAACTAGGAAAGGCACAGACTCCTGGTCCTTCCAGGGGTACACATGAAGATGACCATGCTGTTCTTGTCCAAAACTATGTGTTGCAGAGGAATGATATTTGCAAAAAAGGAGTCAGGAATGCAACGGAACTCCCTTCTTTTCCAAAGGCTAGAAGGAGGCAACAACCCAAGGTGGATCAAAGGCAGAAGAAGCAGGGCACTACCTATGTCAGAGATCAAAAGTACCTGCGCAGCAGAATGTCCCAGAAAATAAACCAGGTGTGGGTGCGGAAAGGCGAACGACCGGGTGCACCACCGTCAACTACAGGGGCAAAGCCTCTTATTAGTGACCAACAACACAACGCTAATAAGAAGTCTTTCAGAAACTCTTCTGCTAAAGTAAAATCTATTTGGGTGCCCAAGAAGTCGATGAAGGCAAGCCCACAATCAAGACAAATTTGGGTGCCTAAGGCTTGCTTGATGGCACAAGTAGCTACGCTGAGACCACAACTTAAACAGCAAAACGCAGCGACGCATACTGCCAGATTTCACTCATTCTCGACACTCATGTACACACCAAAACCCAAGAGCGTACATGTAATCAATTGTAAATGGGTCCCAAAAAGGCCTCATCTGCAAACCACGACACCGAGAAGGCTCTGTAGAGACTCTCCGAAACCGAAGGCAAAGCCCATTTACTGCATTTGGCAGCCTAGGGCCTGTAATAAACCCCCCGACCCCAATGTGTAAATTCATAACCCACTTACTAACTGCAATAGTTTCCTAGGACAACACAATCACTAACTACACACACTGTCTTCATACACTTACTAACCACTAACTCACCCTCTACCTTATGTTAATGTTGTAACGGGGCCAACAACGGATTTATTTTGTCCATTACAATGTTAACACTTGGTTCTATATTCTCACAGAACCAATCAACAAACAGGGCCATGGCAGAAGCAGGTACCAGCTCTCAAGCCGGATCGGGTCCCCAGATCGTGGACATTGAAACACTTCTCCTTGAGCCACGCCTCACTGCAAGACCGCAAGAGCTTCAAGAAGTGCATGTGCTCCCCATCCAGGATCCTCCTCAAGGACACACCTCTCAAGTGGGTAAGCATGCGCATTGGTTCAGTGATGTTGCTGGACCACTGGGCGATGGAACCTACTTCTGGGAAGCAGAATTGGAGTTCAATGGCAAATGGGGTCGATACCACTTTTTCACACGCGAATTTGAAAGCTACCAAAATGCTGAAGTCATGAGATCAGTTTGGGTCAAAGCAGGTGTGGAAAGTTATTTCAGGACTCACTTACCAAAGCCGGATTTTTTACGATGCTCTTATCTGATCAGTACCATCACGCCAAGCAGAGCCAAGGGCGGCGACAGCACCTTTGTGTTGCCATCACTGCTGCCGGGTAATGAGCTCAAAAGATTCAAGTTGAGCCTCAATCTGGTAAGAGAAGCGTTGGGTATGTACGGCATGCACATCCCAACAGAAAAGGAAACCATGGTCCCAGGTCGAATGAAGCACAAGGATCTGAATAAGTTGAAGGATATGGTAGCCATGACACCTACCATTGCGCTTCACCTGCGCACCATCATGCAACACTTCGCGTTTCCCGCCCAAGAACGATTCACAATGCCCCCGAAAAAAATATGGTTCAGTTTATATCTAGCAGAAACCGAAAGCCTGCCCATCAATGTGCCACACTGGATCATAGACCAGATCCACCTAGCGCATCAAAGGTGGAACAAAAAACAGAAGAATGTGCTCCACGGGTGTTGCGCCTTGACCAGAATAATCTATAGATGCTTGGCTTATGACGTGCCTGTTCAGCGGGCACTCGTATGGTCCCGAGTCCAAGAATTCCAAAGAAGACTATCAACAGCAGGCCCCCCATCCAAGAAGATGAGGGGGGGAGTCCAACTACCCTGTGCTCAACCAAGGGGAGCTACCGCCACACCAGAAATCACTCCTCCCCAAACACGACGAGTTAGGCCATTCACAATCCGGTTACCAAGACCAAGCACGGAGGGGCCTAATCTGGTGTTTCCACCCATTCCATCCGATTTGGAATTTCCGCAGGGATTTACTCTTGAGGACCTCACGGATGAAGAAATTGCCAGATTAATCTATGACTCTAACCTCGAAGCGGAAGCAGCGCGAGCGCAGGAACCACGACCCAAAACAACATCGGCCCCCACCCAACCACAAACTGTAGAAGTCGATGTAGATGAACAAGAGGCAGGAGGAGATGAAGAAGAGGCCGACGAAGAACAACACCAAGAATATGACGAACTCTCCGAGTTAGCAAGTGCCCCAGCATATTCGGCACAAGTCAAGAGACTATATCGAACCATGCGACTGGTTCAGGAACAGCATAAGATGTCTCTAGAACAAGGCAAACGACTCATGAACGACTTGCTAGCGGAGGAAGGTGTGGACGAGTTGTTCATTGAGTCCATGAACCTTCATGCCGACGCTGTAGGACTGGACGAGGCCATCCATGAGGCTATGGCCTACATCCACAGGTTTGAAAAAAGAGTTCCCGTTCGTCCCAGGAGGTCCGGGAAGCAAATTCACATCAATACATCAGCACCAGGCGAGTCAGCGCAAGCAGAAGAATATCACGAAGCACCGTTGTCACCACCATCCCCACCTCACACTACACAATTCACTCCACCACAGGACACTAGCACTACCACATCCACCACCACTACCATCGTCATGGGCATCCCACTCTCCCCGGGAATCCAAGTCGGGGGAGTCACCATGCCGACCTTCACCACCCTGTTCACCGATGTCACATCCACTCCACCCACGATTCCCATCTACACCGTCACTCAAACAGTTGACACGATGGAAACATCACCAGCCACAGCACCGCTCCCTCCCCCCATGCCACCATCACCCATACCTCCTCCACCCACATCTCCACTTACATCCACAGCATTCACCTCTCCCATTCCCGCCCCCATTCCCCCTGCATCTTCACCTTTCCCAGCATTATTTAATGTAAATAACATATTTTTTGCATTAAACCAATGTGTATATCAGCTCCAACATGAGTACAAAGCTCTGGACAACCGGTATCAGCAACTGGAAACGCACCACCAGAACTTACAAACACAATTTCACATTCTACACACAGAAAATGCAGAACTGAATCAACGCTACGCGGCGCTTGAGCAGGCTCACCAAACCTTATCGGCAGCACCCCAACCATCGACAGAATCAGGTGCCAAACAACTAGAGGCTTTACTCGAGGTATACCAAGCCGATAATCTCAAAGTTCGGCGTAACTTGGCACTTCTCAGAAAACACATGGCGGCCGCCCTTGAGGAAAACAAGAGACTGCAGCAGCAAAATGAAGCAAATCTAGAAGCTGCAATGGAAGGCTCTCCACACGAAATTGATCCAGAGCAATTTAAAGCTGTGCCCTCAGAGACAATGAAGACCATCTTGGACGGCTATGCAGATCTATTAGAAGCTCATGATGACTTGGAAAGGGAACGTGATGCGCTGCGCAATCAACTCCAAGAGCAACAGACAGTACCCAAAGTCACAGAAACGACCACGACTTCAGAAGAAGTCATGGCATTGAAAGAGCAGGTGGCCGAATTACAGGCAAGATTACTCACACATGAAAGGCAACCCTCTCCAGTGGTCGAACCTGAACCCGAGGATTTGGTACCCATCGAGGTAGATGAGACGTATGAGGAACCTTACGTTCCTATGCCAATGCCAGGTGGTGAGCAAACCGCAGAAGGAATGGATACGTTAGAAATCGAAGTACCTGAGTGGCTCCAAACACTAGAGAAAACGGCATCAACTCATGAAGATCGAGTGGCAGTTCAAATACAATCTATGGCAAAGATAGAGGACACTATTATTAAATCAGAATACTTCCGCAGCATGTCCCACCATAGATGGATCGGAACCAATGATGATCAATACGTGCCCTATTGTATACTCCTGGCGGACTACAATGCAGAAATCCAACATAAATGTGGCAAACCTCCAACGTTTGCTACACAATTTGGGCCAGATGACATCCCAGAGAGCGCTAAAAAAGGATCCATTCATCAACCCACTTGGAGGATCCGACTCCTCGAAACCTATCCGGAGATGGTTCGCACCTGGACGAATATGCCTCTTTTTATTAAATATAACCCTTGTTATGTTCCTGTACTCCGCAGACGCACATGGCCAGAGTTTACCATTGCAGTCAAGAATATCAAGGGATGCGCCAAATGGTTAAACTACGTCTATCTAGCACCCCCTCAAGGGCCTCCCACCGTCAATTACATGATCTCCACTATACGGCACTGGAGCCTCCGATTAAAGAATACCCCTGATGTAATGGCCCAGATGTGCATGAAAATTTTTGAGTTAATGCTTATTACATTCAGGACATTCAAGAATATCAAGGACCCACACTTCTCAGGCGTCGGATTCCTTACAGGAAACCAAGATTTAGTGTATGACATGAGCACCACTCCTTCCATAGAGGTGATCTACGCTTGGCACGCCAGAATAAAATACCTCCCGGCCTGCTTTAAACAAACATTCGAAGAGATGTTCATAACAGGGTTCTGGGAATACCACTCAGAAATATTTGTACCCAGACCCTCACATCTCCTCCATTTATTTGCTGTGGAGCGAACCATTCACTCAGAGCAGCTACGGGTGCCACATCCAGATGTCCCAGGGCCAGTCAATTGGGATGCATTGCTGACAGATCTAGCAAGGGGACTCAGGTTAGAAGAACACCACCTCGCCGCCGATGTTGTACAATACTACGTACAAAAAGCAGCTAGACAAGGGTCTGTCAGGGGCGACAGACGCGAGAGTGGGGGGGGTGTTGGCAGTAGCCTTGGTACATCAGGAACTACAAGACGTGAAAGTCAAAGAAGGGAGTCAGAGCGAAGGGACAGCACAAGCAAACAGGGCAGTCAAAGAAGATCTGGCAAGTAGGCCAATATTTTTTCAAGACATTAACGCAAATCAGAGAGATGGACATGCAGGGAAGAAGAGCAAGTAGGGAGCTTGAAGATATGTATGGCAGATCACTAGAAGAAATCCCTACAATAACAGTGATTTTTATCACTAAAATTCATTCTAAATCTCATTTCACATTTTTGTAGCTCCATTTTGTGCAAGCCAAGGAGTCCTTGAGCTTGAGGAGCCTTAGAAGTAGTTGCGTACCAATTTTCATAATTTTTAGATCTCGTTTGAGCCCCCAAATAAGCCCTGGAACCTAATTTTTAACTAGGCCGGACACTAGGTCTGGACAGGGCCAAAAGCTAGTCAAAAACTATAAAAGGAGCTAGAGAGCTCATTTTTGAGGTTAGATTGTAATTGAAACGAACCTGTAAGAGCTATTGAAAGTAATCTAAAGAACTCCATTGATTCTCTCTCTTTGTCTTGCCGTGTGTGCGTGTGTGTGTGTATGTGTGTGCATGCTCGTGTGCTTCTCACTCACGCACTTGTGTCGCCACTTGCTCGAGGTCTTCATACCATCCTCACGTCTTCCCGGATTGACATTAAAGGAGGTGCTACTCATCACTGAGCTACATATGTGCATCCATGTGAAGGGTCAGCCACCAGAAGCCCGCAAATAGAATTGCCTTGATCACCCGATCCGGTCCAAAATGTCCTCCTGCTACACCTTGGTGAGCAGTTTCTAAGATCTTAAGATACTCACTTTCATGGACACACAATCTCAGGTAACCATCTTTACCGCGCTTATATAGATTATTACCGATGAGTGAGTAATCCTGGGCTTCTTGTTCTAAACTCCTTTTCCTAGCCAGAGTCATGTCTGGAGGGAATGTGTTTGTCCTCAGGAAGGATACGAGAGGTTCGCTCCAATCTGGTACAATGGATACTTGATAAAGAGTGGCGTGTTCCACAGGTGGCTTAGTGCAACAGATTGGGCATTCCTTACACAACTTTTGGACATCAGCTTCCATAGTTGGCCAATGTACTCCGAGTCTCTTGAGGGTCTGTAAAGTTCGCTGCTTTGAGTAGTGTTGCTCTAACGCACCTACATGTGCTAATTGCAACCATTTAGCGTATTCATCCTCTTCTATGCAACAAGCCAAGATCCCTTGATCTGTGTGCTTGTACATGCTTCCTGCCATGATGTGGTACTTTTGGGCTTTTACAACTTCTCTATTCCGAGTGTTCATCACTGGATGATTAGGCCCGTATGTCAATACTGGTACCAATGGCTTAGCCCACTGCGGTACAACTTCCAAATTAAACAAGTAAGCATCAGGAAGGTCATCTGACACTCCTTGTGGGGCTTCTCCCGATGTGAGCCTAGAGAGATGATCAGCTCTCAAATGAGTCCTACCTTTCCTTACCACAACTTCAAAATCATATTCCATTAGCAAGAGAAACCATCTCACTAATCTTCCTGTATTGCATGGCTTGTTTACGAGATATAACAATGCCTGATGATCAGTAAAAAATTTAAACTTATTTGCAAGCAAATAGTGTCTAAATTTCTTAACTGCATATACCATGCCTAATCCTTCTCGCTCTGTAGTGGTGTAATTCCGTTCAGCCGCATTCAATTGTCTACTGGCATAGGCAATTGGAAGATCCATATTACCTTCACCAGTAGGTTGTGCAAGCACACATCCAATGGCATAATTGGATGCATCCACATGAACATGGAATGGCTTATTCCAATCTGGTGTGGTCAAGATTGGTGTTGAACATAATCTTCGTTTAAGCTCTTGGAAGGAATTCTCACATTCATCCGTCCACTCAAAGTTTGTCAGAAGTCCATACATGGGCTTTGCAATGACAGCATACATGTGTATAAATCGTCGATAATAACCACAATGCCCCATGAAAGCTTGTACTTCCTTGACACTCTTTGGCCTAGGTAGCTCTGCTATGGCTCGCACCTTTTCTTCGTTAGTAGATATGCCATTCTTTGACACTATGTGTCCTAGAATCTTGCCTTGCCTGACCATAAAAACGCACTTTTCTGGGTTCAGGCAGACTTGATATTCTCTACATTTGTCAAAGATTTGTTTGAGTTCAGGAATATGGTTTTGTCTAACATTGGAATGAGCACAAAGATCATCAACATAGACTTCTAAACTCTTCCTCAGGAACTCCTTAAACACATGGCACATCAGCCTCTGGAAGGTAGCTGGTGCATTGGTAAGCCCAAATGGCATTACTCTAAAAGCAAAAATGCCCCACTCTGTGGCAAAAGCAGTCTTATGCTGGTCTTCTGGAGCTATGGCTACTTGGTTGTAGCCCGAAAACCCATCAAGGAAGCTGTACACTTCCTTGCCTGCCACTCGTTCTAAGAGATGTTCTGTTATGGGAAGCGGATAGTTATCTCGAATTGTGGCTGCATTAACCTTTTTCAAGTTAATGCACGCACGCAGTTTGCCATTCTTCTTGGGCACCACTACGATGGGGGATACCCATTCAGTGTGCTCAATTTCATAGATAAATCCAGCTTCAACCAGTCTATCTATCTCTTCTTTGATCTTAGCAGCGTAATTATCGTTATATGTATAAGGCTTTTGCTTAGAGGGTTTAGCATCTGAGGTCATGGGAATAGTGTGTGAGCATATATCGGGGTCAACGCCTTTCAAATCCTTGTAACTCCAAGCGAATACATCTCTATATTCTCTTAGCAAGGCAATCAATTCGTGCTCTTCTTCTTCTGTTAGGTCATGGCCTATGTACATGCATCTCTCCTCTCCTTCTTCTAGGGCCACTACTATTTTCTTGGTGGTTTCTTTGTTATCATAGGCCTCTCCTGATTGTGCCTCTCGTTTAGGCATTCTAATCATGACTCTCCTGTCATCTAACTCATACTTCTTAAAATTTTCTGGGACCTCAAACAAAGATTCTTCCTCTTCTGGTGAGACTTCTCTCTTCTTTCGTTTCTTTCCTTCTTCCTTTGGGCTCACATGTGTTGCTAATCTTACATCGTTCGTAAGCTCTCCATGCCTTTGGGGTTGAAATTCTACTTCATGGAGGTATTCTTCGTCTGATGCAAATGGTGGGTCCATAATGATTGACTCTAGATCGGAGTCACTTGCATCCTCAAATGCATCAGGGCTAGGTTCGCATTCTTCTAGAACTGCCTCTCCCATGATTGGCTCTATGGAGAAGATTGAAATGTCGTAGCCATCCTCATCACAGTGAGGTGTCCATTGTTCTTCATTGATGGCTACGTCCATTGTTGCTAAGATTTCTGCCCAACCGTGAGGTTCAAATTCTTCGTCTGGAAAAACTACAGGTGCATAGGCTGGGTCTTGGATTGATCTATGGGTCTCTTTCGCACCTACCTCTCTGGCTTTCTCTCTCTTCTCTTCCTCTACTGCTACCTTGCACATCCATAAGTGAGTATCTTCATGCATCCATGAGGATCCAGACCCTATGGAATGCACCGATTCTGTATCATCTTTGGCTCTATGGATGGGATTCCACTGGATAGGAGGTACATCCCTATGAGAGTAATCTTTGAGATTGACTTTGGTCGTAACACCTAAGTGCTGCAGGTACAAAGAATTGGTTCCCCAATCCTGTACCACTTGCAACTGTCGCATAAATGGTCTTCCCAAAATCATCTCATAGGCATGATTTTTGCTAAAGTCACATATAGCAAAACTATGCTCAAACTCGACACCACAAGTGGTGAGAGTTATTCCTTCGAGCAATCCTAGGGGTCTCTCAATATGACCATCGGCCATCTGCAATTTCATTCTCGTTGGCCTGAGTGCTGGCTTGCCCCAACGCTTCCAAAGGGAAGTAGTGGCAATTGCAACTCCTGCACCTGAGTCTAAAATTGCCTTGGTGGTGTACTCTTGGTAGGTGATGGGAAGATAGGTGTTCCCTTCTTCGCCTTCACACATATCTCCTATCTTATCCAAGGGAATTTCTGGCACTGCCCTATGGGATCCTACCCTGGAACGTGGTTTTGCAACTTCAGTTACTTGACTAGCTACATATTTCCGTGCTTTTGGTCTATCCTTAGGCAGTTCTTCCAAAGTGATATCGCTCTGCACCTTGGTGTTCTTTACTATCTCCGTGTTCCTAGGTATGACTGAGTCGTCGTTCCTTACCATGACTGTGGGTGCTCTCATACATGTGGACTTTGCTTCCCATGGGCCTGTGAAGTGGGGTAGCTCTTGTATGGAATTAGACTCAAAGTCCAATCTCTCATGAGACTGAGTACTCTCATGTTCCCCGTAAATAGATGGGATGTCTTGTGGGAACTGGTCGTGTGCATCATCCACAAGTTCAAAGGGAGGGGCCACTTCACTTTCGTTATCCCATTTGTCTTCTTGAATCTCTCGTAGGAAATCTGGTGCAAACCGATTCATAGAAGAAGAAGTGTCTGGCTCCGTAGAATTGGGCACATAAGCAACCTGGGAAGGAGGGCTTATTCTATCGTTGGCTCTCTCCTCGTTCCCATAGATGGCTGGAGCACAAGCTTCTTGGGGAGGATTACTTATTCTATTACTTTTCCTAACAGGCTCATACGCTCTCTGAGAAGGAATGTAGGTCACCTGTGGAGGTACGTAAGCTTTCGAGGGAGGCTCATGTGACTTTTGGGGGGAAAGATAAGCTTCTTGAGGAGGCACATGGGCTTCCTAAAGAGGCTGGCTTATCCGTTCTCTTGCCCTTTCCTTTCTTTGAGGGGCAGGTTCCTTCTCTGATTGTGCAATTAGCTTCTCTATTCGTTCTAGCAGTCCATTAAAGTGTAACTGCGTCTTAGCTGAGCTAGAGATATTAAAGAGGCGGCTGGCTTCGAACATGGCTTGAGCCAATTCCACCATCTTAGCACAAATTTTAGTTCGTTCAAGCTCTAGCTCGGCTCTAGGGTAGCACTTTTCGTGATCGGTTATGGTTGGCCCTTCTTGGATTCTGGCCTGATATGCTTTAAGCATCATATTAAAGTCTTCGGGAGTGGGATCTGCTAGGACTGATCCTACTCTAGGGGGTGGTGGGATTTGATGAGGCGGTGGGGAAAGTGGTGGGTTGGATGGAGATGGGAGTGGTGGGGGCGGGGTAATGTGGGAGGGAGTTTGAGCTGTGAGTTCAGTTATCCTCGCTTTGGTTTCTCTTATGCTTTCCTCCAGTTCACTCATCTTTTTAGCCCATTGTCTTTTCATTCTTTCTCGACTATCTTTCCACGCTCTAGTCCTTTTCTTTGTCACACTCTCGGTTTCACTAACCTCTGGGCCCTTTTCCTGGCTTGCCTCTTGGTTTTGCTGCAATGCCTGAGCTCTAGTGACTACCTGCACTGGTGCAGTGGAAGTGACACTTCCGGAGGAATCTACAACCAAACCAATCACATTGATAGGAGTGATTTTTGGCATATTATTGGGGTTCTTTGGGCAATCTCGTAAAAGATGCTCTTTTCCACAATCTTGGCAAAAGCCTTGGATCGTCACGGACTGATTTTGTGTAGGTGGAGGTAAGGGACAATCACGAATGAAGTGATCTCCCTGACATCGGTAGCATGGTCCTCTAGGAAATGGTGGTCGTACCTGCCTAGGTTGAGGCCTAGGGTTGGGGTTTGCATACATGACATTTGTGTAGTCTGACTCCCAACTAGGTTCACTCGGTTCTTCACTATAGTAGGACTCACCATGTTCTGGAGACTGCATGTAGTAGGCCTGGGGACTATCGACATGTGTAGAATCAAAGCTATGGTCACTCGGGTCACTTTCTGAGATCAATGGGGTTACTGGTACTATGGCCCTATTCAGGTTTTCTTCTGCAACAGCATACTTTACTGGAATCACGTTAGCGGGGTTTGGAGGCTGTTGAGCTAACACCGGTTGGGGTCTCTGTTGGGCCTGATATTGTGGTTGGTAGGTTTGTTGGGGTCTAGCATATTGTGGTGGTGGAGGGTACTGGTTTTGGTATCTGCCTTGTTGGTAGGGCTGAGGGTAGGGTTGCCTAAGTGCCTGCTTGTTGTATGGGCAATCTTGCGCAGTATGGTTTGTGTACTTCCGTTCTATGGTGCAGTACTGGCTACTAGGGTTAACTTGGGGTTGAGCCATAACGGGACAGACGTTCGCCATATGGTCACCACCGCATGTATAGCACCTTTTCACAGGGGCAAACCTTGGGATTTGTTTGCTAGTTACACCTAATTTCTGAGCTACCTTCTCAGCGAGTTCCTCAATTGATGTAGATTGCGTGGAAGAGTGGCTAGATGCACTATCTGAATCTTTGTAGATTTTGGAAAGCTCTAGCTCTTCCCCTAGGTTATCTTCAATGTCAATGCACATGCGTACACATTCTTCTATGGTCCTAGGGTCCTTCAGATACACATAGGATCTCAATTTCGTACTCAACAATCCATCAAGGAATAAGGCTACTTGTTTAGCGGATGTGGGTAGCTCCGAAATAGGGCACCTTTCAAGATATTGTCTAAATCTCCTTCCGGCCAATCTGACAGTCTCTTGGGGGGTCTGTTTGAAGTTGTGAATCAATGAGGATGTATTGTGTCTTATGCCGCTCTTAGAGAACTCTACAATGAATGCCTCTAGGAGTTGGTCTATGCTCCTGAACTGGCGCTCATCCAATGGCTGAAACCATGTAAGTGCCGTATTCCTAAGGGTTAGACCGAAGGCATTGTACTGCGTGAACAGATCCTCCACTTGTTCCGCTCTCAAGACTTGCTTGAACTCCGCCACATGATCATAGGGATCTCCTGTGCCGTCAAAGTAATTCTTCATGGACTTAACTAGCTGGGTAGGTCTCAAGGTTCTTGCGTGCTCTCTAGGCCTCGGCAGAGGGAATCCATCTACATTTCTTTGGTTCCTGTGGGCTCTAAGCATCTCAGGTTCTACCCTATTCGTCTCCGTCCTCGTTCTTTCTCTGCCTACTGGGTTGGCAAAACTTACTTCTGGTCTATCTCTGCTTCTGTCGCGTTGCGTACCATGAGCTTGGGAAGTTCCAGCCCCAGGATGACCATAGGATACATTTGGTCTTGGTTGGGGAAAAATAAATTCACCCTTCCAAGTGTAAGCATGCTTATCATTTTCTGTCACCACAAAGACCCTCTCAGAGGTGTGATCTAAGTAGGTCACTCTGCCTGGGCTATCAGGATC
The DNA here is from genome assembly GCA_020310875.1 of Ceratopteris richardii. Lineage (NCBI taxonomy): Eukaryota > Viridiplantae > Streptophyta > Polypodiopsida > Polypodiales > Pteridaceae > Ceratopteris > Ceratopteris richardii. The sequence goes on from CM035420.1 coordinate 2,819,537, forward strand.
CTTAAACTCATAGATCATGATTGTTCCTATATCCGTTGGGTGATCCGGTTTATACCTCCAAAAGGCTTCGTCAGTTTCTCGGTTGAGAAGCAAATCTATGCACTTGTTATCTTGGGGAACCCACTCAGGTGTGATAATCCTAGTGAGAACAGATTTGCGTCGGGGTGTTCTAGGTTCTACTCCCATATTTCCTTGTTCCAAGTCGCCTAAGTCCGCTTCTGAGATTACATTTCCAAATTCATCTGTCCTATCTGGATGACTGGTGACTACGTATATGGTTCCTTCCTTGTCCAGGTATGCACCGTTTTCAAACTTGACAGCTGGGTGCTCTAGTCCTATGGATTGGTCAGGGTTTTTAATCTGGACCACGAATCTTCCTAGGCCGTCCTCATAGATGCTAGCACCTAATCGGTTGGTCCTAAGGTACTCTAGCTGCGTTTTGTAAGGGCCTTCTACCCTGTACAGGTAAGGCACACCTGAACTCCCCGTAGGTCTGTCCATGCCTTGAGACATCCCTGATTCACTGGTATCCGAGCTAGGGTAATGAGAGTGGTGACTCAACTGCTGGGCCCAAGACCTTGCAGTATGATTGACACTAGCCTCTGAAGACCTAAGGCTTTGTCTCTCTCTTGCTAGGTGTCGTCCTGATCTAAGGTTCATATGCCTAACTGATTAACCCAATTTTTTGCCGAGAGTACAACCTCGTTGCCGATCAATTGGTATCAGTCACTTGATTCTTTTTAGTTATTTCTCGTGTTTAAGGTCTTGTCTGATATTTCGTCGTCAGGAATACTTGAATGTTCTGCGCACTTTCAGGTTGATCGTTCCCGGTTAGGTTCTTTACCTTAAGGTTATCGACAGTACAGAGATTATGTTTTTATCTTGAACTTGAGTTTCTAGGTAGTCTTCAACTTGATAATTGCCTACCGTCGCCCTGGCTTACTCCTACCTCTAATCGTTCTTAGCTTAAGCTAGGGATTGACAAGGGGAGTTGAGAATTTCCAACCTTTTTGTTTCCTGCTTGGTTGCCTTTGAATGCCTAGGAAGTGTGTTCCCAAGCTTGCACTTACACTAGCTCAAAACGCCTTGCGATGCTCTCAATAGATCTGTAAGAGTTCCAAAGTTAGCTCAAGACTTAAACTCCAAAGACAGAACCAATGATTTTCATTCAGGTAGCACAAACACAAACTTGTATAGTGATTTTCAAGAAAACAATCCTAAGAACCCCTGACTTTGATCCCCCTTGATATGGTCAACTTCAAAATACACTATCTGAAAATCAACGCATTATCTTTATAAAAAACAGTTGAGGGCGTGTAGTATATGCCACGAGCTTTCCGACAAGCCCAAGAGCTCAAAAAATGGATTTCGTATGGAAAAGTTATGACTGTTCAGGGTTTAGGGGGTTAAAACAGGATTCAAACTGGCTGACAGATCCTAAGATTTTCTCCCAAGACACAAGTGTAGGAACCTCAAAAATGCTAATGGATTGACTATTGTGCCCCAAAAATTGCCCCAAATTTTGAAATAAAAAACCCTAATTTTTTTGGCCGAAAAGCCTGTCAATCGCGATCGACGGGTCTGTCAATCGCGATTGACAGAGGTGTCCATCGGGGCTGTCAGTCGCGATTGACAGTGTCAATCGCGATCGACAGAGTCGATCGTGGCTGTCAATCACGATCGACAGTATCAATCGCGATCGACACGTTTTCCGGATTTTTCACCGAGATTTCAGTCAATCGGGGGCCTATCAGTCGCGATGGACACGTGGCTATGCGCAAAAGTCAATCAATCGTGGAATTTCAGTCAATCGCGATCGACAGAGGTGTCCGTCGTGGCTGTCGATCGCGATGGACGGTATCAATCGCGATTGACAGGGTCCTACGTGGCAGTCAGTCGATCGTGGAGGTCTGTCGATCGCGATTGACAGGGTCTGTCGGTCGCGATTGACAGGGTCTGTCGGTCGCGATTGACAGAGGCTGTCGGTCGCGATTGACAGAAAACCTCGGAATTTTTCTACTGTTTTTAGTGTTTTAGGATGTGCTCCTTGTGCTTGTTCTAGTGGTGCACTTACTTTTGTGAAAAGCCAAAAATTTCTGTCAGTCGTGATCGACAGAGGCCTGCGACCGCGAGACAGTTTCTTCGAATTTCATACCTACGCGCAGCGTGCTGGGGATGATGATGATGGCAGTACCTGCAAGAATCACAACAACATGCAAAAACAGTGCAAGCAATATCGCTCTCTCGCTCTCTCTCACAAGTGGAATGGAGGAAATGAGGTGGAGATGGTGATATGATCAAAACTGAAAATTTTCGCGATGATGGAGATGGAGGTGGGAGATGGTGATGATGATGATGGTGATGAAAATGGTGAAGAAAGTAAAAGAAAATCGATGAGAGTGAAGAAAATACCTACAACTCCAACGCGTCAACTCTACGTCTTACCATCACACGCTCGTCCTCAAAGCTCGATCCCCGGCAACGGCGCCAAAATTTGGTGTAGCTCAGTGATGAGTAGCACCTCCTTTAATGTCAATCCGGGAAGACGTGAGGATGGTATGAAGACCTCGAGCAAGTGGCGGCACAAGTGCGTGAGTGAGAAGCACACAAGCATGCACACACATACACACACACGCGCACGCACGGCAAGACAAAGAGAGAGAATCAATGGAGTTCTTTAGATTACTTTCAATGGCTCTTACAAGTTTGTTTCAATTACAATCTAACCTCAAAAATGAGCTCTCTAGCTCTTTTTATAGTTTTTGGCTAAGTTTTGGCCCTGTCCAGACCTAGTGTCCGGCTTAGTTAAAAATTAGGTTCCACGGCCTATTTGAGGGCTCAAACGATATCTAAAAAATACGAAATTTGGCAGGTAGATACTTCTAATGCTCCTCAAGCTCAAGGACTCCTTGGCTTGCACAAAATGGAGCTACAAAAAGATGAAATGATATTTACAATGGTGCTTAGTGATGATAATCACTTTTAATGGGTGTAGAGGTTTTGAAAGATTAAGGTTGCCTTAGTGCTAAATCTGCGTGAATGTTCATCAGTTCTTCTTTCTGAAGAAAATTGTTGGCCTACTTGCCGGATCGTCGTTGACTGCCTTGTCTGCTTGTGCTATCTCTTTTCTCGGACTCTCTTCTTGTGCTTCCTTGTCTTGTCAGTCCTTCAGCTCCGGCTCCAACAGTGTGCCACCCTAGTATCGTATCGTGTGCAACCCTAGTATCGTATCGTGTGTTACTCTAGTCGTATCGTATCGAGTCACACCTAGTGTCGCGATACCATAATAGTATCGTATTGGTGCAAGTGGGTGGTATCGTATCGTCGCTTGCATTGGTATCGTATCACGCTCAACCCTAGTATCGTATCCTCTCATTGTCAAGAGTCGTATCGCGATACCAAGTTGGTATCATATCGGCCTTTGCAAGTGGTATCATATCGTCTGGATTTTCAGTGTCGTATCGCGAGGACTCTTAGTATCGTATCATCCGAGATCTTGGTATCGTATCGCCAACCCCAGAAGTATCGTATCGTGCCAGGTCCTGGTTTAGTATCGCGACACCATATCCTTATCGTATCGTGATCAGCAGCAGTATCGTATCGCCTCGGTTCCCAGGTATCGTATCGTGGGAAACTCTAGTATCGTATAGTTGAATTAATTCAGGATCATATCATCGGGTGCATCAAATATTGTATCGGCCAAGCATTAGGTATCGTATCGTGACCGATTGCGGCATCGTATTGCTGACTATGACAGTATCATATAGCGTAGGGTTCACGTATAGTATCACTCCCAGCAGTATTGCCCAGGACAGTATCGCCTGGTGCAGTATCGCCTAGAAGTGGTATCGTCCAGAGCCTTTGTAGCATTTTGTAGGGCATTCTTAAGACATTTGAAGAGCCACTCAAGGAGATTTTGAGAGACCTAGAGAACCAGAGGAGGGTGAATGAACTTGAGGTCAGGGCGAGTGCTAAGTAGCCGAAGAAGTGTCATATCCTCTGTAGGGAGTGCCGCTCAGGTCAGTCACCGCTATGTCTATTCAGATACCTCTAGTGAATCCGAGGAAGAGATACCCATGGCCTCTAAAGATATGCATGGTCCAGCTCCAACTAGAAACTTTATGACCGCAGTAGAGGGAGAGTACCGTACCTCCTTACAGTATGTTTCTACTAATGCCCAAGAGATTCCCATCTACCTGGATGGCTTAAATAGATTAGTGGCTAGGATGGTAACCTCTATGGATGCCACAATTGTGCCTAGACCTATTGTTAAGTACAAAGGAGGAGCATACATGGACAAGATAGGTCACATATACATAGTAACAGAATTTCTTGTGATGATCAATAAAAGAGGAGAGTTAGTGGAACAAGAAAACCTAGGAAGAACCAACCCTGAGGAACTAGTGACAACCCCTAGAGGTAGATCCCAAGTAACACGAGTCTTGAGAGGAGACTTGATACCTCAAGATGATTACCTGTTGGAGGTCTATATGATCCATGGATTAGATGTATTACTTCAAACAGACTTACCGGCTCCAAGAAGGGAAAAAAGCCCTATGACATTTTATGAACTGAAGGATCTAGAAGACGAAACTAGAATCACATACCTAGACAAAAATCAGAGAAGATATTGGGTGGTTAGTGCTTTGGACAGAGCTCGTCTGAAATACATGGGTTTGCCTGTATTCCCCCAGAGAGATCAAGCAACTACCTCACAAAAGCCCTTTGGAAATCAACAAGAGACACAACACACCACGTCACGACAAACTAGCCAACCGAGTGTTCCAAACCATACTCATGTACAATTTGCGACTCCAAGAGTGCAAACACACGATCAGACCCACCCAGGAGTAGGGAATCAGTACCGACCACCAGTAAGACCTCGACCACCAGTAGGAGGGCAGCCTGGAATACCTCTAGTTAGAGCAGTTGTCCTGGTCTTTCCTGTAATGCCTAGACCGCTAGAACCAATGAGAAGACTGAGACCTATCCAAGTGGCCAAATGTGTAAGAAATCATTATGACAGATTGGGAGAACCCTACGACCACATTGCTGAATTTAAACAAGTACTAAGGGCAGAACAAGTAGACGACTTCTTTGTGCAGTATGAGTCTTTTGGACTCACCCTCATAGGAACGGCTCTGAATTGGTTCCAACCATTAGATCCTAATCAGTTTGGAAACATGGAGCAAGTTTTTCAAGAATTCATTGGGGAATTTACTAAGAGAGGGATTAAACACAGTTCTGCGTCTTCAATCCATAGTTTTAAATAGAACCCTAATGAAACAGTGAAGACAGCTACCCGGAGATTCAATCAGTATGTGGATAGATGCCCAGTTGTTGAGAGACCCACTCAGCAAAAAATGATTTCATTATTTTTGGACGGACTCATGAATGGAACCCTAAGGATGCTAGTTTATGTGAAAAGGCTACAAACCCTAAGTGAATGTCTTCAAGAAGGCATTGATCTAGAAGACAATCTAGCGGAGGACCTCAAGAGCACGCCCAGCCCCACTAAATCAGAAGACTCTCGGAGTACCATTACATCCAACTCCGGTAATATGGAAGAATTAGTGGAGTTATTAGCAAAGAAATTAGGAGTCCAGGGACAAAGAACTTACCAACACCCAACCCAAAGAGTGCCTATAATACGAAGGTGTGGCCTATGTGGAGGAGATCACCTCACCCACATGTGTGTGTGAGGAGGGACTGGTGCACAACATACATATCCATACAACAAACAGCACCAACAAGGGACCGCCTTGTACTACCACATAGAACAAAAATACACCAACCACACTATAGAGAACTGTCCATTCAATCGCCAAGCACGCCCTTTACAACCACTGTTGAGGGAGAATCGAGTAAGAAGAAGAAAAGAAGAAGACAACGAAAGAAGCAGCTTCACTAAAAAGCAGATATCTGAAGATATATCTCTGCAAGAAGCCCCGCAGGGGCGCAACACCCATCTCTGCACAGAGCCCCGCAGGGGCGCACACACCAAGGAAAAGCAAACAGCCTCAAAGCAATACAACAGGGTCAGATGTGTGCAACCAGGATAAATCAGAGGACCAAAAGTTAGAAAGGGGTAGAGGCTGAAAAGTTTAAGAGGGTGACTAAGAACAGCACATTCCTAGTCACTGGTGGCGTGCGTGGCAACCCAAGTCAACAGGCAAGACAAATGCAACAGGCTCTCGAGTAGTAGAGCTTGAATCAAGAAGGCCATCAAATCTGCATGTCTGTTTAACTACAGGCAATACTGACCACTGGATGCGTGCGGACAACAAACGGATGACAAGAAGCAAAGCCTGTCAAGGGACGACAGAGACGAAGAGGGGAAGAGTGTTGCAGAGCTAAAGAAAGTACAAAGCAGAGAAAAAGACGGGCCCCAAAATTTTTCCGATTTGGACATCATATCTTTTGTATCATACTCATTCTTGTAATATATTTCCCTTTGTAAATGCACTAGAGGAGTCCTCTAGATGCATCCCCACAGAAGATTAGAGATTTACCCATGTAAAATAGTAGGAAATTAGTCTTTTAGTGAATAAAGTGCCGGTCTCTTGTGTGAAAGGACCATTTTTAGGGCACTAGTATATAAGTCAAATGTGACTCTTTGTAAAAAATTTCTTGCCATTGTGAAGAAGGAGCTCTTCAAAATTTTAGAGTTTGCCTCTTTCATGCTGATTTTGATCTTCATTTCGCTCTTGTATGTGTGTGTGATGCTTGTAATGCATGTGTAGGACTGTTGTCTACCCCTTCCCCTTGGTTTTGAGCTGCTGTAGTGCATGCGCAAGCGAGGAGAAGTTATGGCGCGGGTATTTGTGATTCCCGTCATTCACTGTTTTTGCCATAACTTGAAGCAGAGTGGTCAGAATTGAGTGAAACCACCACCGTTGAATGCGTCTCGTTGAGAGCTTCGAAACGAGTACCCTATTGCCTATATTCGGAGTTCTAAGCTGGGAGAAAACCTCAAAATACTAAAAACTACTGTAAGAGGCTTGCGGCAAACACTTTCAGTATTTCAGCGAGCGTGAGAGGTAGTAGTCTTTTCTCATGCATGCTAGCTAAACCACTTCATTTTCCATCACGTGTGCACACGTCTTCATACACTTGGTACGTCGTTCCTTTGGATTGACAATTAGATGTGTGTTAAAGTACCCACTATATGCACTTGTGTGGCAATAGAGGTATAGTCTCATTGGCACAAGTCCTTGAGTCGTCTCGGCTCGAGTACACACGTTTTTGGCGCCGTTGCCGGGGAACACTCAACCAAGGTGCCTTCGTGATGGTTATAGATCGAGTGTGATCGAATCGTACTTGTAGAGGTAAAATTGTCCTGTGGCAAGTAGTCAGTCACTTCAGCACTTATTACTTCACATCCCCGAGGTGTGTGTGATAAGTTTTAGGTTTAGGTTTAGGAGGAGGGAAGAGTAGGAAGAGTGAGGGAGTAGATTAGAGTAGCTTTCATCTTTTGTCTTGTTGTTTCATTTTCAGTAGATAGGAAAAAAACCAAGTATAAAAGCCAAAAAGTATCATTTTGAAAATCACTTGTTTTGAGCAAGTATCGTGAGAGAGAGATATCGAGTATCGCATGTGCCAAGTATCGTTTGTCTGAAGTATCGTCTCGTCCAAGTATCGGCGATCGTTGGTCGCATATCGTTTAGGCTAAGTATCGTGTATCGTTTCTCAGAGATCGCGATACTTAGCAACTATCGTGTATCGTCGATCGTTCCAATTCAGAGATCGAGTATCGCCTGCTGCAAGTATTGAATATCGTCGGGATTGAAATATCGTGTATCGTTGTGACCCAAGTATCGGGTATCGTCTAAACCCAGAGATCGTCTATCGCAGAAATTGGAGGTCAAGTATCGTGATCTGTAGAAAATTCTTCTTCAGTCATTTTTTCCAGCCAAAGGCTTCTAGAAATTTTTGACCTGTAGTGAAGAGTACCAAAGGCCCAAGGGTAGCACAGACTGATCAGAGTTTAGAAGTGGATGAACCTGAGATCCGGAAGAACCCTAGGAAGCCGAAGAAGTATAATTTCTTCTGTAGGTAGTGTAGCAGAGCCAAGTAACCGTTCACATTACTCTGAGACCTCCAGTGAGTGAGAGGAAGAAATTCCCATGGCTTCAGAGGATATGCAAAACACAGTGCCCATGATTGGCATGATGTCAATCATTGAGGGAGAGTACACAACCTCCTTGGAGTATGTGAACACCAACCACAATGAGGTCCCCATTTATCTGGATGGTCTAAATAGATCTGTGGCCAGATTAAAGAAAGCATCTGAGGCTTACATAGTGCCTAGACCCGCAGTCAAATACGTAGGAGGACTTTACATGGACAAAAGAGATATCCAATATGTTGTCACAGAACACCCAGAGAACATTAATGAAATTGGTGAAGAAAATAATGCTTCAAACTTAAATGGAGGAGGGAATGAAGAGCAAGTAACTACACCTAGAGGAAGATCTACAGTTGCGAGGATATGGAGAGGAGATCTGGTTCCCTAGGATGACACCTTAATGGATGTATATTTGATCAATGGGATGGAGTATCTCCTTAGAGCACATTCCTCAATTTGGGAAGCTGCTCCTAATCCCGTCACCATTTATGAGTTGCAAGATCCTGATTTTTCCACCATTATCACATATCTGGACAAAAATCATAGAAGATATTGGCCCATAACAGAAGCTGAAAGAGCTGAGTTGAAATACCAGAACATCCCAGTGTTCCCACCTAGGGACCAAGCCACTACATCAAGAAACCCGCTGGGAACTTCCCATAATGATTCATATTAACAGTCAGGCCAAACCCAACAAACACAACAGACCCAACAAACTCAAATCCCCTTCAGACCTCCTGTACAGTTCACAATGCCTACTAATAACCCTAACTACCGACCTCAGCCAACTATGGACCCAAGACATGGAGTTCATGCTCTAGTCAGACCGCCGGTAGTAAGAGGACCAGGCATACCAATAGGAAGACCTATTTTCCTAGTGATGCCTAGACCACCCGAAGCAGGAAGACGACTAAGGCCAATCCAAGTTGCCAAATGTATGAGGAATCACTATGATGGCTCTAGCGAACCTTACAATCATATAGCGGAATTTAAACAAGTAATCAGAGCCGAACAGGTAGAAGACTTTTTGGTTCAATATGAGTCCTTTGGTCTTACACTGTCAGACACGGCGTTGGCATGGTTTCAGCCATTGGACCCTAATACCTTTCAGAACATGGAGCAAGTATATCAAGAAATGATTGAAGAATTTACTAAATCAGGAATTAAAAACAATTCTTCATCATTAATCCATAGCTTCAAGCAAGTCCCTACCGAGTCAGTGAGATTGGCTGCCAGAAGGTTCAAGCAATACGTAGACAGATGCCCAGTGGAAGAGAGACCGACACAAAATAAAATGGTGTCATTATTTTTGGAAGGGTTATTAAATGGATCCTTGAGATCATTGGTGTATGTAAAAAGGGTTCAGACCTTGCAAGAATGCATGAAGGAATGCATAGATTTAGAAGATAACCTTGCAGAGGATCTGAAAATACCTCAAGGAAGCTTGAAGAGTGAAGATTCGACCAGTAATGCATCCATACCTAAAAACAACGTAGAGGAAATAGCCGAATTGTTAGCGAAAAAGTTGAATGTTCAAGGACAGAGGAACTACCCCAATAACCCTGTAAGAGTGCCGATGCTCAGAAGATGTATGCATTGCGGAGGTGATCATCCTTCTCACTTGTGTACTAGGGGAGTAGTTCCACCACCGGCTTATGCCTTTAATAGACCCAGTGTCCCAGGACCTCTACAATATTGCAGTGTGGAACAAAAATACACAAATCATAGCACAAAAAATTGTCCCTACAATAGGCAAGCGAGACCTGCACAGCAATACATGAGACCGTACGGATACCCTCAGAATCATCAGGGAGGTGAAGCTTTTAGGTATCACTCGTATCAGCCGCACGCACCAGCACCACGACCATACGCATATCAGGGATACACCCAACCACAGCCAGTACTAGGACAACAACTGCCCCATCCTCAGAACGTTGTCCCAGTCAAGATTGCCCAACCTGAAGAAAACCTAGAGAGAGCTATAGTGCCAGCCACACCTTTGACTAGTAGTGAACCATATGACTCATTTTATGACCCTAGTCAAGGAACATACCCTAATTATGAAAGCTCAATGATGGAATATGGACAATTGTATGAACCATATGCCTATGGCATGGAAGCACCAGATAGTTCATACGGTTATGAGCAGGATTATGTGTCATTAATGTACACAGCTCCTAGAACAACCATACCACCCCGACCCATGAACAGACCGACTGTACCCAGAGGACCATGTTACAGGTGTGGAGGTGATCACTATATCAGGGAATGCACATCGCCAAACCCACCCCCACCACAACGAGTCTGGGAAGGCTACTGTAGTGATTGTGGTAAGGAACACCTTTTCAGAGACTGCCCCAAGAATCCCAACAAGATTACATCTAATGTACAAATCAACGTAATAGAAGTAATTGAATCATCAGGGAGTGATAAAGAGTACACAGTACCATTGAAAGCAATAACGAGAGCCAAAGCCAGAGAGACCCATGATAAAACGGAGGAGAACAATCAAAGTGACAAGGAGAGGGACACACCCATCCCTCAAAGAGTTGAAAACTCAGAAGAGCCGGAGAAAAGTATTGCAAGTAAAAGGTCCCATAGATGGAAGCACCGAAGAGAGAGGCTAAAAGAAAAGAAATTACGGTAGAAAAAGGGAAATGAAAGGAACGAACAAAATTCAAAAGAGGAGCAGAGAAAGAAAGAAGAAATTAAAAATGAAGAATACAAAAAAGAAGAGGTAGGATCAGTGTTAGCAGATCCTATGCCTGAAGAATTAGCCATGTGGATTCAGGCATATAAGGCACGAATAAGAGCAGGACCTACTGTAGAACAACACGAGAGAGAATATCCAAGAGGTGACTTAGAAAAAGAAAGACTAGAAATCTGCAAGAAATTGATAGAAGTTGCACAACAAACCTTAGAAAAACCTGCATCGCCGTTACCCAACACCCGAATTTCTGAAGGAGATTTCCAAGAGTGTGTAAACACTCATGAAAAGCCCGAAGTAAATAGACCACAGAATGACAAACGTGGTGTTGAGAGAAAGGAAGGATCCATAGTTCCCGAAGTAGAAGGAGAATGGACTAAGGATCTATGGGCACGAGTTCAAGAGGACAAATGGAAGGAAGTGGAAGGTGTGGAACCACCCTTTGAAGAATTAGAAGCAGAAAACGAAATAGAGGGTTCAATACCTGAACTAAATTCAGAAGAAATTTTTCCAATGGATGCAAGTGACAAAGGAGAGGAAGATGTAAAGGAACTGCCCAACTACACAGGGGAGTATGAGCACAGTTCTGAATTGTATCGCATTCCCTCAATGAGGAAACGAGAAACGAACCCGTGAGTTCAAACATCTGAGATCATACAACGCCTTAGAGAGGTAAAAATCCCATGTACCCTAACATTTGGAGAACTGTTAAAGGTCAAACCACATTTAAAAGAGAAATTAATCAATCAATGGGAAGTCAAGGAGGAAAAGAAAGAGTTAGCTGACGAAGTAAACACAGTGAGAATTCCAGTGGATAAAGTAGGAGATTTCAGTGAGGGAGATGAAGGAAATACCTGCCTTCCAATTACTTACAGGGGTTACACCACCAAAGCCATACTAGATTCAGGAGCTGGTGTTGGTATCGCTACCAAAGAAATTTGGGAGAAATGGGGAAAACCAGCATTAAGACCAACACGCATGAAAATACAAATGGCAGATGGACATACGGAAAGACCCTTAGGATTGTTGGAACGAGTAATCTTCACTACGTGTGGAGTGGAATTCGAACACACTTTAGCAATATGTCACTTTGAAAGGCCAAGCAATTATGAAATGATCCTGGGAAGGCCTTTCATGAGACAGCTGAAAGTCGTACAAGATTGGGGAAAAGACGCGATATACTTACAACACGCAGGAACCACCACTAGAATAAACCTACATACGTACACATATCAAGATGTTCCACCTCTACAATGGAATCAAATTCATAAGGAGGAAGATAATCAATCGGTTCATAGTGCAGGTTCTAGTGATCAGTCCTCGATGAACGAGGACACTCATCTGTGGATATGTCTAGCTGCAAAGAAGGAAGAGGAGAGAAGAAAAGGATGGCAGCAGAAACAAGGAATAGCGAGGTCTGTACAAGATCCATCTTATATGCCACAAGTATTTCCGGATGAAGAATTTGAACCACACGGTTGGATGGAAATTTTAGCGACCCTTGATGTTTGTGTAAACGAAGAAGTAGTGACCATGAACGAATGTATCGATGAGGAGGGTTATGATGTTAGCCTGTATATGGTAGTCCTTCAGGAGGCTGAAGAAGGAGAAGTGATCGAGAAAGACTGGAAGGAGGACTACGAGAGCATTGAAATGGAACCCGAACCAATGAATCTAGGAAATAGTACCACCGACATAAATATCACCGCCAATGAAAAACACCAGGAACTCACACAGAAGGGGAAATTAGAAATTGAAAGGGAATCAGAAGATGAAGAAAATAAACCCCAAGACCAGTTTGAGGTACCAGCTCACTTTAAAAAATATGAAGTGGAGGAGAGAAAAATCGCTATTCAAATGCCAAAAAGAGAAGCACAGCCTGGAATAGCATATGATAATAAGGAACAAACCAAAAAAATAGTGGTAACTATAGAAGGAGGAGAGGAACGATGCACCTTCATAGGACAGGATGTCTCATTAGAAGAAGAACAGGAGTTAATTCCTCTCATAAGAGAATACCGGGATGTCTTTGCTTGGACCTATAAGGACTTGAAGGGAGTAGATCCATCTATATGTGCGCATAGAATCCCCATGACATCCGAAGCCAAACCTTCTAAACAAAGACCATACACTTACAATGATGTGTATTCAGCCAAAATAAAGGAAGAAATAGACAAGTTACTAGATGCTGGATTCATCTATGAAATTGAGCATACGGAATGGGTGTCACCTTTGGTGGTAGTACCAAAAAAGAATGGAAAGTTAAGAGTGTGCATCAATTTGAAAAAAGTAAATGCCGCAACCATAAGGGACAGTTATCCGTTACCAATCACTGATCATCTCTTGGAAAGGGTAGCAGGGAAGGAAGTATATAGCTTTTTGGATGGCTTTTCAGGGTATAATCAGGTAGCCATTGCTCTTGAGGACCAAAATAAAACAGCGTTCGCAACTGAATGGGGAGTATACGCCTTTAGAGTCATGCCTTTTGGTTTAACGAATGCCCCAGCTACCTTCCAAAGATTGATGTGTCATGTGTTCAAGGAATTTCTGAGAAAAAGTATGGAGGTATACGTGGATGACCTTTGTACATATTCAGCTATACGATCAGAGCACATCCCTGAACTCGAAAAGATTTTTGCTAAATGTCGGCAATATCGAGTGTGTCTCAATCCTGAAAAATGTGTCTTCATGGTTAGACAAGGGAAAATCTTAGGACATATTGTCTCTAAAAACGGAATCTCAACAGATGAAGACAAAATTAAAGTCATCATAGACTTACCAAGACCCAAGAATGCAAAGGAAGTGCAAGCTTTTATGGGACATTGTGGATACTACCGTAGGTTCATTCACATGTATGCCATAATAGCAAGACCCTTGTATGGTCTCTTGACTCAATTTACTTGAACAGAAGAGTGCGAAAAGGCATTCACAGAGTTAAAAACGAGACTTAGTACTGCCCCAATTCTAAAATCACCCAATTGGAGCAAGCCTTTTCACATTCATGTTGACGCTTCTAACTATGCCATTGGATGCATCTTAGCCCAGCCGGCTGATGAAGGCAAGCTTGATCATCCAATTGCTTATGCGAGTAGACAACTGAATCAAGCCGAAAGAAATTATACCACTACGGAACGAGAGGGCTTAGGAATGGTATACGCCGTGAAGAAGTTCAGACATTATCTTTTAGCCAACAAGTTCAAATTCTTCATAGACCATCAAGCTTTGTTGTACTTAGTCAATAAACCTTGTAACACGGGAAGGTTGGTACGATGGTTTCTACTACTAATGGAGTTTGACTTCGAAGTAATAGTGAAAAAGGGGAACACACATGTGAGAGCAGACCACCTTTCGAGGCTAACACACGGAGAGCCACCGAGTGGAGTGCCCGATGATCTGCCAGATACTTACCTTTTTAACCTGGAAGTATGTCCAAAGTGGGCTGAGAAATTGATCCCTATACTCACTCATGGACCTCAACACTCAATCAATAGGAATAGCAAAAAAGAAATTCTTCAATCGAGGAATTTACACATTGTGTCAGGAAGTGTATACTACAAGGAACCCAACGGAGTGTTACTCAGATGTGTTGATGAGGATGAACAAACACAACTAATTGAGCAGGCCCATGTGAACAAATGGAGAACACACAAAGGGATTCATGGAACTATCCGAGAACTGAAAAGATTAGGAGTATATTGGCCTGACATGCCCAAGAGTGTCCACGACCACGTAAGTAATTGTGCAGAATGCCGAGAGACGGTTCCCGAAGATCATATGTCTCTACCTTTTTCGACCATAGCACCCAATTGGAGTACAACATTAGTGAAATTCTTAAAAACTCAAGAACATGAATTAGGAACTAGCTTGGCAAGAAAGCGATCCTTGGAGGAAATGAGCAAGGACTACATTCTCATAGGAAAACAATTGTTCAAACGAGGGAAGGATAACCAACTAAGATTATGTGTGCATGAAGGAGAATATCTACCTATATTAGAAATGGCACATGCGGGTGCTGCAGGAGGTCATTTTTCGGCTGAAAGAACCGTTAAAATGATTCTCTTTGCGGGCTTGTGGTGGCCAACTCTACATATGGATGCTGAAACGTATGTACGAAGTTGTGAGACTTGTCAAAGAACTAAATACCCAATTCGGAGAGACGACATGCCATTAAGACCAATGATATGCACGAGAGCCTTCACAAAATGGGGGATAGACTTCATTGGACCTATCAATCCACCTGCCAAAGGATCACATGCAGAATACATCATAGTAGCCACGGACTACTTAACTAAATGGGTAGAAGCAAGAGCTACTAGGAAGAATGATGCTCAAACTACCGCAAAATTTCTCTTTGAGCATATCTTCACTCGCTTTGGCTTGCCTATTGAGATTGTTAGCGATCGAGGAACGCACTTCCTCAATGAGGTGATTGAGTCATTGATGAACGAGTTCTTGGTGATTCATAAAAAATCAGCACCATACAATCCCCAAGCCAATGGACAGGCTGAGAGCTCTAACAAAGTGCTATGCACGGTACTGACTAAGCTTGTCAATAATGGAAGATCTGATTGGGACAAACAATTGCATCATGCAATTTGGGCATTCCGAGTTGCATATAAAACGGCCATTGGAACCACACCTTTCAATTTAGTGTATGGGCAAAATGCAATTTTGCCAATCGACTTCTTAGTGCCTACATTGAAAGTGGCCCAGCAATATGAGTGGAACGGCCACGAATTATCCCAACAACTAGATCAAATTGAGAAGTTACATGAGACTAGATTGCAAGCAGTAGCAGGCATTTATGCTGCTAAACGAAGACAAAAGGCATATTATGATGCACATATAAAAGACAAGGGACTTAAAGAAGGCGACTTAGTCCTAGTGTACACCCTAAAACAACATGCAAAGAAGCTACAAAAACGCGGATATGGACCCTTGATCATAAATCGAATCTCTACTAGTGGTGCAGTCAATCTCGCCACACTAGACGGAGACATTCTTCCCAACTACATCAGTGGATGTAGAGTAAGACGATTCATGGAGCCCTTGACTGATCAAATGCTAGCGCGATTGGTAGGTGCCCAAAATAGAAAGAAAGAAGAAGAGAGAATACGAGAGGAAGCGAGACAGGAAGCATTGGAAAGAATAAAGAAACGGAAAGAGTGGATGAGAGAGCGAGATGAGAGATATCGGCTAGGCAAAGAACTCATCCCAATGGCTAATTTTAGAGCCACCCAAAACCTAGGATCACAGAGAACACAACCATATTTAAATTTGGGAGCAGGAAAAACGGAGTACCACTTGGTGGATGCTCTCATTGACACAGGAGCAGCTGTGAGCTGTATCAAGCTTTCTTTGACCCAAAAACTCAAGGAGGCAGTACGCCCATCGATGGCCCAATTGATAGGAATAGGAGGAACAATTACTCAATGCATAGGTGAGATCACCTTACCGTTGCATCTTGGCAACAACACTATGGAACAAAAGCTGATAGTATGCCATGACCAAGATTTACTTGAAGAGGTAGTGTTAGGTCAAGACTGGATTTACGAATACGAAGTGACCATTCAATTGGCGTTAGGATACATCTCAGCCAGGATAGGACATCGTGAAGTATTCAGTCTGCTAGACGAACGACCAATCAAATCTGTAAGCATGGAGCAAACAGTTCATTCTAATGAACAAAGTCCTGAATGTATGATCACTAGCACTATAGAGACACCTTCATCGAGTACTATATGTGCGGACACATTGAATTCTGCTTGCACACCATGTTCTAGTCTAGCAAGTCTTGAGAGTGTCAATCAAGCTGAAACCAACCTCACCGAAGCACCATGCATAAGAGAGACTAGTCCTCTGAGTAATTCAAAATCTGTACCCATTAAAATATACCCTATTCCTTACTCTAACCAAGCGTGGATAAAGAAAGATCAAGTGGAGGAGTATCTTCGACAACAGAAGCACAACCGACATCAGAACAAACAATCAAAGGAGAAATCAACTCAGTCTGAACAACGAAGTCATCGACAAATTGCTACAATATGGATTCCAAAGAAAGTAGTAGTTGCTCAACAGGATCGTTCGCAAATCTGGGTTCCTAAGTCTTGCGTTCCAAGGAAACCAAACCGAAATAATGATCCTCAGCACAAGAAGAACCAATATGGTCCACAGGCAAAAAAGCCACAAAAAAGGAGTTACTGGAGAAAGAAGGAGTCTGTAATGGCAACACGAGCCATTCCGAGATTCACAAATCAGATCAAGCAGACCTACAACAAGAAGAAAAGAGCCACTTTTAGTGGAAGTGGGCAACATACAACGAAGCCCAGCACAATGACGCAAATTTGGATACCGAAAGACAAAACAAACAGCTTGCATCAACCAAATACTTCCAATTGCACACATATGAAGCTCTCGAGACCCAAAGTATGCATGATAGGGCCACATTATAAGGCCAAGCATTCGGCACATCCTTCTTCTATTTCAGGATAGTCAAGCACATTTTCCTCACAGGGAAATAGGAGAGCACTTGTACATATATTAAGAAAAATATTCCAAAAAAAATTTAATAACCGCTTCGGCTATAAACTAATTTTTCTGTTTTTCCTTTTCAGATGAAAATATAAAAATACATAAAAATGTGAAAAATCCAGGTATTACCTTTCTCACACACACAGGAAAGGGGCGACACCGTTCACTCGGGGCAACATCGAACTTATGACCAACATATAAAGGAGGATTTTTGATAATATATGGCAACTAATTCATACTCTATATTGAGTGCAGATGGCATCTACTGATTCAGAATCTACGCAGCAGGAAGAGGTGCAGCTTCTTCCACTAGAATCAGTAACAAAAGCAAGAGGTCACTGGTTCCGAGATGATCAACCAGTGGCAGAACTCATCTTCATGGCAACTATCAAGATAATGGATACAGATCATTATTTTCCTATCATGTCACAGGACTTCAAAACGATCATACAGGGGCTACCTCATATTGAAGATGTATGGACACAAGCAGGCATCGAGGCATTTCTCAAACTGCCTATATATGTTCCAGATTTTCAGAGATGTGCACAGGTAATGAATACCATGCAACCTGCCGCAACAAAAATATCGTTACCAGAAGCACGTGTCTTGGATAAAGTCGGAGTTTGGAAGACTATCCAATTCACACATGAGTTAATCAATAAAGCTTTTGGATGGAAGCAAGACGGTGTCACAAGTGTCAAAGAAGAGTGCCATGATCCCAAGAAGAGATCATTTTTGGATATAAACAAAATTGACATAGAAGATGCTGTCCGTCTAGTGCATCAACATTTCTGCTTCCCCAGCATGCACAGATACACAGCTCCACAAAAAATTGTAGTCCAGCTATTATCACATGCCATGAGGCAAATTGGGAACAAAGTGAACCTGACAGGCTATGTTCAAGAAAGATTATTTGAAGCCCATAAGAAGTGGGGACAGAAGAAATTTTTGAATGGCAGTTCAGCTCTCACATTACTGATATATGAAGCTTTAGAAATGAAGAATTGTTTGAGAGAGATGCCAACCTCAGAAGGACTAGCAAAATATGCAAAATTTGCTACGGTCCCTAAGAAGAAGAAAGCAGTAGTTATGGTTGAAGAAGCTGGACCGAGCACACAAAAACCCATGAGGGGTACAAAGCGCCTACGGGAGGAGGAAGCCCAAGTTACACCACAGTCTAAGAGAACTCATCTCTTACCGAAGATCACGACGGCTCAAATGCCGATTACAAAGAGAGACCTTTCCGCTGCCCTCGAAGAAACACATCAATATATGCAAGGGCAGGTAAATTTAAACATTCAAGGTCATCATTATAGATAGGCTAGTCAAGAGAAACAACAACGGAGTCCAGAGAAAACACCAAAACAAGCTGGAAGATACAAAGAACTAGGGATCGATGATTCCAGTACAAATACGGACTGCAACCCTGAAAAAGATACCTTGGATACTGATATACGGACAGAAACTCAAGAAGACGACTGGAATGAGATCGATCAAGTGGAAGTGACGCCGGGAAATCAGGAAGAAAAGGAAAAGAGAGTAGAAGAATCTATGGAACAGGCGCATGTCATTCAATTGAATGACACTACAAAAATAAGCATCAAGGAAGATACAACTAGTGCTACACACGTACAACCTATTAAAGAGGAAGAACAAACTCCAAGAGGTAAGGAGACAGAGGAATTACAAATCAAAGAACAAATTGTGATTGAGGTACCGGATGATACACCTCAAGGAAACAAAGGAGACATGGAGGCTGAGCCAAGGATCCAACTTCAGATTAGGCAGCCCCATGACAATACATTACATATCGCTCAGGGCAAAGATGTCACAACCGGCGAAGAACCAAGCATTCCAAAAACATGGCTTAATGTGGATGTGACTCAACTGAAACCGGTAGTCAAGCAGATGATTCAAACAGCTATGGACACTCAACAGCAGTTGATGGATATAGATGCTGACTATGATCAGGCAATAAGAGAAAAGAATCAGTTTCAACTCATGAGTGAGCAGCTATCGGCACAATTGATTGAAGCACAAAAAGAATTAGCAATTAAAAATACGGAGGTGCTGGCAATCAAGACACAACATGAAGCATCCATCGCTCAGAATCAACAGATGCATACACAATTAACGGAGTTGCAAAAATTACATGATGCGAGCGAGGCTGAGAAAGAGAAAATGAAAATGAGAAGCATACTATTAGAGCAACAACTCAAGTTGTATATGGAAGAGAACGACAGCCTCCGCAACAGAAATAAAGAATTAATGAAGTCTTTATTATATGATCAACCAATTGTACATCAGGAATCCACAGAAACCATAGAAAAAGAATTCAAAGATCAGATCTCAAAATATGAAGAGCTGCTAAAGCAAGAACAAGCAAAAATAGAGGAATGGAAGAGCAGATACGCCAAGGAGACCAGTGAATTGAAGAGTCAATTACAAAAGGTGAATGCCAAACTAATCCAAAGCTACAGTGAAAACATGGATCATGTAGCTGACATAGGTAAAGAATTGCTGGCCACTAAAGAAACACTCAGAGAAGCCATGCAAGAGGTAAAAGAAAAAGATGAATGCATAGCACGATTGAAGACTCAAATGAAAGAGAAAACACCGATCGGGACACCAGTAGCGCCGGCTACGGAAAATCCTACTGACGAGGTAGAGGTAAGTCCTCTATCTCACCCGATCTCTAATTCTCCACTACATGAGCAGTTGGCTGACATACATGGCGAACATCCAATGCCATATACTGCAGAAATAAGTTAGAATGAACGGGCACTAGTGGTGTCCCGGTTGACGGAAAATTTTGAAAATGAAGTGGTCAAAGTTATGAAAGAGGCCAAGATCAAAAGTAAAGACCTGGACAAAATTATGAAGCCATTCAATATTCCATACGGACTCTTGAAAGAGAAAACACGATGTTATATAACGAAGATTACAAAGAAGAGTCCAGATGAGCAGCTGAATTTCAAATACGACACATTCGAATACACACAAGCAGAGTTTGAAGCTGCACAACCAGTGTGGCGACGAAAATTTTTGGAGAAGCATCCCACACTACGGGTGCATTGGCAAGCAGCACCATATGCATTCCAGGTAAACCCTTCATTTTGTCCAATACCACGCAGAAGGGATACCAGGGAATTTTTGGATTTGCAAAGAAGCGGCACTATCAATAAGCAATGGCTCAATTATCCCATGCTTCCGAGCCCGCCACATAACTATTTGCCAACGGAAGACTATATGGTCAAAACCATAGAATTTTGGCTACAGAATTACGCGACAGTACCTGATTTAACTGTAAAAATGACAAACAAAATACTTAGCATGATCCTCACCGTTTTGAAGGTGTTCAAGCACGCGGCTTACACCTTTTTGAACTTCATCGGTATTAATCAAGGCACGGAGATCCTCATTTTTGATCTCTCAGTTATGCCTAGCCGCCCCACAATAATGGCATATTATTCTAGAATTATGTTCTTGCCAAGTGTATATATGCAGACTTTCGAAGAAGCTTTCTTTACAGGATTTTTTGAGATGGATTCGGAGATTTTTTGAAAATGTCATCCAATTTAAATGCCAGATTAGTGGCATATGAACTCAGCTTCTTCGCAGATCACAGACAGCCACCCAATGATGGTGTGAAGGCCGAACAATGGAAACAACTCATGATACGTGAAGTAAATCTGCTAAATGATACAGAGCAAAGAGTTTATCAAACATATGCCCGTCACTTATCAAAGCCTGTCGGGGACGACAGAGTCCAGGAGGGGGGCAGTGTTGAGGGAGAATCGAGTAAGAAGAAGCAGATTTACTAAAAAGCAGATATCTGAAGATATATCTCTGCAAGAAGCCCCGCAGGGGCGCAACACCCATCTCTGCACAGAGCCCCGCAGGGGCGCACACACCAAGGAAAAGCAAACAGCCTCAAAGCAATACAACAGGGTCAGATGTGTGCAACCAGGACAAATCAGAGGACCAAAAGTTAGAAAGGGGTAGAGGCTGAAAAGTTTAAGAGGGTGACTAAGAATAGCACATTCCTAGTCACTGGTGGCGTGCGTGGCAACCCAAGTCAACAGGCAAGACAAATGCAACAGGCTCTCGAGTAGTAGAGCTTGAATCAAGAAGGCCATCAAATCTGCATGTCTGTTTAACTACAGGCAATACTGACCACTGGATGCGTGCGGACAACAAACGGATGACAAGAAGCAAAGCCTGTCAAGGGACGACAGAGACGAAGAGAGGAAGAGTGTTGCAGAGCTAAAGGAAGTACAAAGCAGAGAAAAAGACGGGCCCCAAAATTTTTCCGATTTGGACATCATATCTTTTGTATCATACTCATTCTTGTAATATATTTCCCTTTGTAAATGCACTAGAGGAGTCCTCTAGATGCATCCCCACAGAAGATTAGAGATTTACCCATGTAAAATAGTAGGAAATTAGTCTTTTAGTGAATAAAGTGCCGGTCTCTTGTGTGAAAGGACCATTTTTAGGGCACTAGTATATAAGTCAAATGTGACTCTTTGTAAAAAACTTCTTGCCATTGTGAAGAAGGAGCTCTTCAAAATTTTCGAGTTTGCCTCTTTCATGCTGATTTTGATCTTCATTTCGCTCTTGTATGTGTGTGTGATGCTTGTAATGCATGTGCAGAACTGTTGTCTACCCCTTCTCCTTGGTTTTGAGCTGCTGTAGTGCGTGCGCAAGCTAGGAGAAGTTGTGGCGCGGGTATTTGTGATTCCTGTCATTCACTGTTTTTGCCATAACTTGAAGCAGAGTAGTCAGAATTGAGTGAAACTACCACCGTTGGATGCGTCTCGTCAAGAGCTTCGAAACGAGTACCCTACTGCCTATATTCGGAGTTGTGGGCTGGGAGAAAACCTCAAAATACTAAAAACTGTTGTAAGAGGCTTGCGGCAAACACTTTCAGTATTTCAGCGAGCGTGAGAGGTAGTAGTCTTTTCTCATGCATGCTAGCTAAACCACTTCATTTTCCATCACGTGTGCACACGTCTTCATACACTTGGTACGTCGTTCCTTTGGATTGACAATTAGATGTGTGTTAAAGTACCCACTATATGCACTTGTGTGGCAATAGAGGTATAGTCTCATTGGCACAAGTCCTTGAGTCCTCTCGGCTCGAGTACACAACCACCTTAGTATCGACCATATAGATATCCACCTAGAAAGCTAGGGAGAGAGATGCCCAGATACAATCCCTATCCAACGCCAGCAAGAGCACCGAGACCTTATGAACAAGCACCATATCCACCACCCCAACCAGTGTTAGGGCCACAACTGTCACAACCTCAGCAAGTGGTACCTGTGAAGTACGCCCAGCCAGAAGAAAATTTGGAAAGAGCCATAGTGCCAGCATCAACAATAATCAATGTGGAATCAACGAATCCCAGATATGAGCTTCCCTCAAGAGATTATTATCCCTATGAAGCCAACATGTTAGATTACGAATCAACATACGATCCGGCTTACTATGGATATGAAAACTATGAGCTGAGCTATAGAACTGAGGTAGCAACTTTGATGTATACTGCACCTAAAGTACAACCACCCATGAGACCACCTATTAGATCACTTGTGCCAAGAGGACCTTGCTATAGATGCGGAGGAGACCATTTTATTAAAGAATGTCCTCGGCCTTACAATTCCCCACCACCTAGGACCTAGGAAGGATATTGCAGTGATTGCGGAAAGGAACACCCTTTTAGGGACTACCCTACGAACCCAACTAAAGTCCAAGACACAGCACCGATTAACGTATCTGAAGTAATAGAAGCATCTGGAAGTGATAAGGAATATACAGTACCTTTAAAGGCTATTACGAGAGCTCAAACGAAAGAATTAAAAGGAAAACAACCAGAAGGAATGAGAGAGCAAAAGAACGGTAAGTCCCAAGATTCAAATAGTTGAAGATTCTGAGGATCTACGCGAGAGTACCCAGAACATTAAAGCATAGAAATGGAAGGAAAGAAGAGAAAAACTCAAAGATAAATGGATGAAAAACAAAAGTCGGGATAATAAGAAACAAACTAGAAGTCCGAAAGAACAAAAAGAACAAGAAATTCAGAAAGAAGTGCACATTCTACCACCTATCCAAGAGGTAGAGCAATTAGAATCCATTTTAGCTGACCCAAAATCCGACGACCTACACATGTGGTTGAAGGCTTACCAAGCTAGAATTAAGATGGGAACGAAAGTAGAACAACACGAAAAACTTTACTCACAAGGAGAATTAGAAAAAGAAAGGCTTGCATTATGTCAAAAGCTTATAGAGGTTGCACAAGCTACCCTAGAAAAGACTATTCCAGCCCTCCCAGAGACGAGAATACCATATAATCAATATAATGAATACGTTGGAGCCTTGGATAAAGAACTTAGAGGGAAGGATGACAAGCAAGGGCAAATAAGAACTCATGACGACCCTATGTCCACCATACCTGACTTAGAGGCTGAATGGCCGAAGGAGTTATGGAATAGAATCCGAGAATAGCAATGGAAGAAGAATGGAGTAAGTAAGCCCCCTTTTGAGGAAATAGACGTAGAAGTTTATCAACCAAACCCCAACCTAGAAGAAGTATATGAGGAAGTATCAAGACTCGACAGAAATAGAGAAGAAACTCAGAGCATTTAAACGTTGCCAAATTACATGGGAGAATACGAAAAGGAGTCTATGATAATACGATTACCCACGGTGCATGGAAAGGGAAAAGAAAACTCAGGAAGGAGTTCACACAATCTAAAGGAACTAAGGAAGACAAAAGTGCAATGCAAAGACAAGAGGAGGAAGAGGAAGAAGTTAAGGGAAAAAAGAAACTCAACTAAAATACAAATTCCAGTTGATAAAGTGGGAGAATTTAGTGAAGGAGACGAAGGTAACACATGCCTACCTGTCACTTACAATGGGTACATGACCAAGGCTATACTAGACACAAGAGCTGGTGTAGGAATCGCCACCAAAGAGATTTGGGAAAAATGGGGAAGACCTACCTTACGACCCACATGCATGAAACTCCAACTAGCCAACGGTCATGTAGAGAAACCCTTAGGAGTACTGGAAAGAGTCAAATTTGACTACATGTGGGGTTGAATTTGAGCACATACTAGCCATTTGTAAATTCAAAAAGGCTAATAATTACGAGATGATATTAGGATGACCCTTCATGAGACAAATGTGGGTAGTACAAGATTGGGGAAGAGATTCATTGTACCTACAATATCAAGGAAATACCACTAAAATAAACTTGCACACCTTTTCCTATAGAGATGTCCCTCCACTACAATGGAATCCCATACATAAGGAGGAAGACGACGTATCCATTCATAGTGCTGGATCAAGCGATCAATCATGGATACACGAGGACCCTCAGTTATGGATGTGTAAGGAAGCCAAGAAAGAAGATGACAAAAGACAGATATGGCCAATAGGACATCCTAACTATAGACCTCTAGAGGACCCAAGGTACATGCCCCGAATCTTTCCAGATGAGACCTTTGAGCCACATGGATGGATGGAAATCCTAGCAACCTTAGATGTGTGTGTGATGAGGAAGTCTTGACAATGAATGAGTGCATAGATGAAGAAGCCTATGATGTAAATCTTTACATCGTTGTCCTTCAAGAAGTAGAAGAAGGGGAAGTCTTGGAAAAAGAATGGAAAGAGGAATATGAGAGTATAGAAATGGAA
The DNA here is from genome assembly GCA_020310875.1 of Ceratopteris richardii. Classification (NCBI taxonomy): domain Eukaryota; kingdom Viridiplantae; phylum Streptophyta; class Polypodiopsida; order Polypodiales; family Pteridaceae; genus Ceratopteris; species Ceratopteris richardii. The sequence goes on from CM035420.1 coordinate 2,844,608, forward strand.
CTAGAATTCGATTCCGAAGAAAGCTACCTAGACACCATTCGAACCAGAGAGAAACAGGAACCGACCAAGATCCTGGCAATAGAAGCCGCTCCTAGAGTACAAGAACAAGAAGCAAAAATGAGTAAAATTGGACCAGACCCAGATCTGTTTGAAGTTCCTAAACATTTCAAAAGATACGAAGTGGAAGAGAGAAAGATAGCTATTCAAATGCATAAATGAGAGGCTCGAGACGGAGAAGCTTATGACAACAAGGAACAAACAAAAAAGATCATAGTAATAGTGGAAGAGGGAGAAGAAAGGTGTACCTACATAGGCAAAGATGTGTCGAAGGAAGAGGAGGAAGAGTTAATACAATTGATCCGAGAATATCGAGACGTGTTTGCATGGATGTATAAGGATCTTAAAGGTGTGGAACCCTCGATCTGTTCTCATAGGATACCAATGACAGCAGATGCGAAACCATCAAAACAACACCCTTATACCTATAATGAGATCTACGCTACTAAGATTAAGGAAGAAATAGACAAGCTACTAGCGGCAGGTTTCATATATGAGATAGAACACACCGAGTGGGTATCACCACTAGTAGTTGTGCCTAAGAAGAACGGAAAATTGAGGGTGTGCATTAACTTGAAGAAAGTCAATGCAGCCACCATACATGATAGCTACCCATTACCCATTACGGACCATCTATTGGAAAGAGTAGTAGGAAAAGAAGTATATAGTTTCTTAGATGGATTCTCAAGATACAATTAAGTAGCTATTGCTACTGAGGATCAACATAAGACCGCATTTGCAACCGAAGGGGGAGTTATGCTTTCAGAGTGATGCCTTTTGGACTCACTAATGCACCTGCTACTTTCCAACGATTGATATGTCATGTTTTCAAGGAGTTTCTGAAAAAAAGCATGGAAGTATATGTAGATGACCTATGTACATAATCCAATCAAATACATGACCATATTCTTGAGTTGAGGAAGATATTTAATAAATGTAGACAGTACAGAGTCTGTTTAAACCCAGAGAAGTGTGTCTTCATGGTGAGACAAGGAAAAATCCTAGGACACATAGTCTCTAGGAATGGAATATCCATGGATGAGGGCAAGATTAAGGTCCTCTTAGAGCTTCCTAGGCCAAAGAATGCCAAAGAGGTGCAAGAATTTATGGGACACTGTGGATATTACCGTCGGTTTATCCATATGTATGCCATAATCACCAAACCCCTGTATGGTCTCTTAACTCAGTTCACCTGGACAGAAGAGTGCGAAAAGGCATTCAATGAGTTGAAAAAGAGGCCTAGCACGGCCCCAATTTTGAAAACGCCCAATTGGAACAAACCTTTTCATATTCATGTTGATGCGTCTAATTATGCAATAGGATGTATCTTAGCCCAACCAGCTGATGAAGGAAAATTAGATCACCCCATTGCCTACGCAAGCAGACAACTAAATCAAGCTGAAAGGAATTATACCACTACCAAGCGAGAAGGATTAGGAATGGTCTATGCAGTGAATTTAGGCACTATCTCGTAGCCAACAAGTTCAAGTTCTTCATAGACCATCAAGCTCTATTGTACCTAGTCAATAAGCCTTGCAACACGGGAAGATTGGTAAGATGGTTCCTACTATTAATGGAGTTTGACTTTGAAGTAATAGTAAAGAAGGGAACCACCCATGTGAGGGCATATCATCTTTCAAGATTAACGCACGGAGAACCACCAAATGGAGTACCCGATGATCTACCAGATACTTATTTGGTCAATCTGTAAGTGTTTCCAAAGTGGGCAGAGAAATTAATTCCTATACTCACTCATGGTCCACAACACTCCATTAATAAGGAAAGAAAAAAGGAAATTTTACAATCAAGGAACTTGCATATCATTGCGGGAAGCGTTACTATAAGGAACCCAACGGGGTATTGCTAAGATGTGTCGAGGAAGACAAACAAACAAAGCTAATCAAACAGCACATGTGAACAAATGGAGAACACACCAAGGGACTCATGGAACTATCAAGGAATTAAAGAGGTTAGGAGTATACTGGTCGGAGATGACCAAGAATGTCCACGACTACGTAAATAATTGTGCAGAATATCAAGAGACAATCCCCGAGGACCATACATCCTTACCTTTCTCAACCATAGCACCCAATTGGAGTCAAACTTTAGTAAAATTTCTTAGGACAAGAGAACATGAGGAAGGGGGTCAAGGAACTATCTCAGATTCACTCACTTTTTCATTCATGGCACTATTTTATTTAGGCCATCTGTGTAGATGGGCAAATCCTGCTCATTGGTGCTCACATACTCAAGAGAGGTCCCGTATTCTCCTTAAATGATGGACATGAATCCTGCCAAAGGTACTGAACTATGCATGTCCTCTGAAACCATTCTAGCTTCTTTGTCTAGTTCACTAGAGGTGTTAGAATATTGGGAGTTGGCACTAGGTAAATTTACACTTCTTGTTGATGATATGACACTACATTGGCTTCCTAGGACACGTCCTGAGCACAGGTTCATCCACTCAATACCTAAGTCAGTTTTGTAGGTGTTTGTTGTTAACCTTTGGAGTTGTCCTCTCCAATCATTTAGCATAAAGAATCAACAATACATCTTATTTTTGTCAATCCTGAAAGTATACAAGAGATCACAACCCCTTCTAGATGATAGAATCCAAGAAATAAGAGAAAAATGGCTAGATTTTTGAGAATAATGAAGATGAAGAGGAATTTCTAGGGTTTGGATTATCTTGAGCAAATCTCCATCATTTTCAACAATCTTGGTATCTAAAACATGTTATTTTCTCAGCAGAATACAATCATAAAGTCAAAACTCAAAAATGATACCTGCAACCTTTAGACGAGACAATCGCGATTCTGTGAAAACAGACGATTTTCCTCTCTAGCACCATTCTTCATCAAATTCTCACTCAATATATCAGTAATCATCTCTCTTCATACACATTCATCAAAAATACACAATAGAAGCTCACAAATCTCCATAGATACACATAGAAGAGACTCAACAAATCAATGAAATCACACAAAAGGAAGAAGCACGATTTTCAGCAGGAAACTTCTCTCTTCACTTGGATAGCATCAATTACAAATAACCAACCCTCTCATAATAGAGGAAATTGTCTTTTATACATTTTCAAGTGTCCCTTTTCACACTTGAAATTTGGTCCTTTCCTCTTCTAATCTAAAAATATGCTATCTAAGAGTTTCCAAAAATTCTAGAAATATTACATATAATTCTACTTTACATAAGGAAGACTCTTCCTTATTTTTAAATCAATTGCATAAATATTTTTACAAGTTTTTTGGTATTTTAAAATTATTTTCCATCAAAAATACTTCAAGAAATTACTTCTTCCAACATTCTTCCCCTCCTAGATCTTTTGGCTCCTGACAAAAGACATTCCTGCTCATATATTCCAAATGCTCTCTTCACTTCTTCTTTCTTTGATAGACCTGTGACAGTAGGTCATGGCTTCTCCTTTCAGTAACATTAAAGTTGTTTACCATCTCAAACAGTGCTTTCCTCCACTGCACTGCAGCTTCTGGTTTATCAATTACATCCTTTTCAAGTATTCTGTGTAGGCAGCTTCATATGCAGTGAGTCGAGACTTTGTGACTACAGACAAGTTTCCAAATATCTCTGATTCTCTTTCAGAAAACCCGTAATCAAATGCATCTTCAAAAATTTGGAGATAATGGCTGCCCAAAAATATTATTTAGCTATAATAAGCCATCAGACATATCCTATCAGGTGTTTCACTGAGATCAAACAATAATGCATCAGTAGTTGAATTAAAGCAAATGTTATTTAGGATTCTGACATCTGTATCTGTATAGGTTTCTATGCATGCCAAAATGAGTCTCATTACTCTGATTAGTAGAATACATGCTGGATCATTAACAGCCTTATATGTGGCTATGACAGATTCAACTCTGTCCACCATATACTTTTTTGTAGGCCATGTTCCTGCCTTTGGACCTGCTATCTTTGGAAAGTTCAACCATTTGGATGGAAGTTGTCCTTCTTTCCTTCTTTCCCAGAAAACTGTCCACTCTCTTCTTCTTGCTACTGGGCAGTATGCTGGATTAAGCTTCAACTGAATAGGTGCTTCCTTCCATATTTTTCTACATTCTTTATTTGCATCCAACCATCTATTCCTCCATTTGGGAATAGCTTTCTCAAATAACTCTTTGGTCACATTGATATCTTCTTCATATTCTAGATACTTATTTGGAGGTAATCCAACCCTTGCCATCTGATAATTTTTTATACTTTCCATGATCATACATAAGGGTATGCCTAATCCATCTGCAACCCAATGATGTTGATCTGGATTTATCCCTATTTAAAGCAAATGTGACAATTTATTCCTCATATTCATCATGCATTTTTCTAATGAGATATGAAACTTGTTGTAACCCCTCATTGAGATAGCAGCATGTGTACTAGCCTGTTTCTCCAGCTCCTTGGCTTCTTTCAACTCTGTTTGCAATCTCATGATTTCTTTCTGTAAATCCTCCTTCTCTGCTTGTGTCACCTGAACAATTTTGCTTTCTTCCTTTAACTGGCCTTCTTCCATTAATAGTTTGTTGATCTCCTCATTTGCTTTGAACATGATTTGATATGTACTTTGTAAAGTTCTATATCTGCCTTCAATTTTTTTTAGCTCCATCTCCATTTTACTACTCTGCTCTGTTTGTTTTGCACACTTCTCTTCAAGATATTGGATTTTATTTTGTTGCTGTACCTCCAATTCCTCCAAAGCAATTATTCTATATGTTAATTCCTCATTTTTCTCCTTTACAATCCTCAATTGTTCTGTCAATTGTTCATTTTCTCTCTTGTGCTCTTTAATAATACTACTACCTTTTTCAAACTCAGACTCAGCTACCATACCAGATATAATCATATTTCTGCTTGATGGTCTAAACTTCTCTATGTTGCTCATAATGATTTGGCAAGCAGATCTTATATTTTTAGGTATTCTTTCTAACCCAACTTCTATTTCCATTTGTTTGACTTCTATCTGCTTGTTTTCTTTGCACTCATTCTCTTCTTTGTCTGCTTCCTCATAATCTATGACCTGAATCTTTTGTTCTTCATGGTTTTTATTTGCTTCCATCTTCTCTTGATCTGCAACATCTTCTTCATCTTCCAATATCTAATCTCCCTGATCCCCATGTCTTGATGTATCTTTAGTTATCTTTGCTTCTTCTGCCTCTTTGTTCTCCTTCACTTGTTGCTCTTCTTCAAAGAAATGTCCTTCCTTTACTTGTACTTCCTTTTCCTGAATTAGGGTTGATTCAATTTCCTCTGTAAACTTTATCTGATCAGTACTTGTCTGCTCTTTCTGTCCTTCTTCCTACTCATCTATATCCATGAGATCCAGCTCTTCCTCTTGTCCTTGATCTTTTGTGATTGTAAACTCTTCATTATTATTCAAGTCATAAAGTATATCCTTTATGCTTTGGTTAATCTCTTTTTCTATAACTCCTTCTGTTACTTCTTGAGCATTCTTCTTTTCTACTATTTCCTCTGTTTCCTGAACTTGATTTGCATCTTTCTATTTAAGGACTGGACTGCTTAATTGATCTCCTTGAATTTCTTTTGCTATTTCTGCTTTCCCTTCATCCAATTTGAAGTTGATTTGTTGTGAAGGTTTTGTCCATATTGACTTTAATCCTGAATCTACTAACCCGCAACTGAATTCCTTTCTCATTTCACTCTCTTCCTCTGTCATTATTGTTTTACCTTTCAACAACCTTCTTTCTTCTTCAGGACTGAGTTGCTTTGTTGCTTCTTTCTGGACTTGCTTTCCCTGTGTCTTCTCACTCATGTCTTCTAGTGTTTTATTTTTTTCAATGGCATGTGTGATCACATTGGGTGTACTGGGAACTGATAAATTCAAACTCTTTAGCAAAAAATTTTCAATGTCACTTTCAGAGTCTGAGGACAATTGTGATGAGCCTGCTATGCCTGATTTTTCCAATTTTAACTCTTCTCCGTTAGTAGATTCCTTCTGCTTTTCTCCTAATGTCACTTCTTCTGTTTCTTTTATGGTTACAGATTCTACTACTGATTTTCCTTTACTTTTCTAGGTTTGCTTCTTCCTCTGTACTGGTTTCTTCTGAACCTTCTTTTTTGCTACAACTGTAGTTCTTGTTTCAGGAGGTCCTTGTAGTTCTTTGAATTATGCTAATAGCTCCACTTCGTTTTTAACAAATACTTCCTCTATCTCAGCTACCATCATTTGGTCATGCAGTTCTTCATAATGTTCTACTTCCTCTTGAACCCAATCTGTTGCTTTGCAAGAATAATCTTCCAGTAAATTTTGATATTGGGCCTCATATACTGCCCTTTTGTTATTTCCTTGAGTCAGATAAGTATATAACTGCTCTTTACTGGTCTGAGGTGGATGAGGGTCATTAGAAGATTGGACCTGCTTCTGAGCAGCTTCATGTTCTTCTTTGGTTGCTTCATCCTGCTCCAATTCAACTTTCCTTGGATCCAGCCTCCTTTTCTTTACAAGGACCACTTCCTCTGAGATGACCTTACTTTTCATTCTTGCTCCCCTCATGCTGGTTTGTCCTTCTGCTTCTCTCATAGACATCTTCCTGGGAGGACTCTTGATTCCTCTCATAAGATTTCTGAAATATTGTGCTTCTGGAGCAAGCTTCAACTGATCTTCCATTTGTTAAATGTAAATGAGTTATGGGTTAAACTGATGCCGATTAAGCGTTACTTTACGTTCTATTCCAATGCTCCTCTTTCACTTGGTTCCAAATCTTTAACCGCAATCGTTCTCTTAGCCACGTGGGTTCTTGGGAGTGGTAGGGGTCTGTTAGACAGAGGCCCTGTACTATTTTCCCAACTTTTCACACACTCATAAATACTCCATCACGTCTTAGCGCAGTGGTCGATTCTGACTACTGACAACTATTCGATATGCGAAAACTTAGGACTTCTGGACTGAATCTGCTATAGTAATGGAGCAGAGGTACTGTTCTGACTTATAACTAATAGACTACTCAACTTCATTAATTGAATACTACTCAATATGCTGCTTCCATGTAACAGATAGGTATACCGAACAATAATACAACAGACAACTATAATCAAGATTACGCAAACTTATCGTATACCGACTCAAGCCACAAGTTCCTACCACAGTTGACAAACTTACCAATGCTTCTGTTCACATACAGACCTTTACCGATACAAATTCTTTCTAAGATCGGAATCCTCAGTGAACGCAGACTATTGTATCGAATCTGGTCACTTAACTGAAAAAATACTAAAATGCAAATGATTCACTTCGACCTTACACAGTCTCTCGCAGGATGACAAACCACACTATATCGTAACGAAAAGAGATCCAGAACCGTATATAACTTATCACCAAACAGACTCACAACACAAGACTACCGAATAGAACTCGGCACGACAGGAAGAATAGCAGAATAGTTAGATGCGAATAGAATAGAACAGAACTCAATATTCTCATCAATACCTCATACATGGTCTCAAACAAGATGCTCGCAATTTCCCAAATGGGATCAATAGAACAGACAGACAGAACACCTATACACACAATGCTATACTTGCAATTTCCAAACACCTCGGTTCGAGACGTAATCAACCCACTCACTACAATACCCAACAGAAGCAGAGGCTCTTTTCAAGACTGCCGGTCTTTACCGCTTTCCTTTGTGCGCTTTAAATAGAAGTCTGCTACAATGTTTCCGCGAATCCACTTTTTACGGCACCTGTCCGGGTTCATCCGTCCTGGTTCGGCGGCCCTCTAACACTAGCACGCACGGTGGACTCGAACCCGCAGGTGCATTACTGTTGGCAACATCCTTTTGCACTGCCTGTCGGTCCATGCCAGGGTTTGACTCCCCAATCCTTTCTGACCGCACTTGTTCTAGTGGCGGGACAAGTATAGCGAGCCATCTCCTGCGAAAAAGTGTCCAGCTATTTTGAACACGGCTATCCAACTGTTGTTTTAATAAGTCGATGTCCACATTTGTCATCAATGTGGCATTTAGTTCTACGCCCTCATCTTTTAATATCTGCCTTTCGAACTCCTACAACACTTGTATCCTTGACTGCAAAATTTCATTTTCGGCTTGCAGGTGAGCATTCAGGGTAGAAAAACTTGACATTTCGGTTTGAATTTGTGTTTGGATAGTTTGCTGCCACTGATTAAAGTCTTGGACACACTTTTTTGCGGTGATCAATTCTGCCATTAGATGCCGGTTGTTACTCTGTAACACCTGTATTAAAGCTTCTTTGTCATCCAATTCTTTTTGCATCTGTGTCATTACTGAATTGGACTTAGTCATCGTGGCCAATAATAACTCGTTTTTGTGCTGAATCGCTTGTTCTTGTTGCCGTAAATATTGAGAAACCTCTTGGAGTTGGTTTTGCATCCTTATGACAAAATCGGGTTGGGGGTCATCCGGTGCTTGCTCTGTACTGGCAGTTGGCAAGTTGTCTACCATTCGTCGAAAATGGACAGCCGAAACGGCGTCCCTACTGTCTGATTTTGTGCATTGTTACCTGTATGAAAGAAAGATGCAGACGAGGTGGAGGGTTGAGCTGCTTCCTCAGGCTCTGTGTGGTGTTCAGAATTTATTTGATCATGTTCACCGGGATAAAAAGGGGGGGACCAGTGTAGCTGCTTATCTTTTACAGATTGGATAAAATTAAATATAGAAGCTAAATAGGCTGCTAGTCTGCTGTTGGTGTGGGATCTTCTCTTATCCCCGACAATGATTTGTGCGTAGAGGTGGTTATAGAGCCAATGTGTCCAGCTAACCGGACCTCCTTCTTCAGCATGCAATAGGGGGGAAAATTTTTCTTTCGACATTAAGTCGAATTTTACTAGTAAACAAAGCTTTTCTAAATACCATTTAAATTGCTCTCGTCGGTGATAGGTGGCGTTTTTCAACATGTAATACTGTCGGGGGCCTTCACAGTCGCCAAATTCCTTCTTCAGGTCCTCATTTGAACATTTAAGATATCGGGCACCATCATAGAGTGGTAGTTTAAATACGGCTGAGACGAGCTGGGGCGAAAATCGTACCTGATTGAGAATGAAGCCGCTGGTTTGTCGCATGCTATGTAATTGGTCCTCTGCATCGTCATTAGCAATCCACTGTTTCCACGGTAATTGGGCAAACTGGAGGAGCCCTATCTTTTGTAGCCAGTCTTCATTCTTTTGCGATTTGATGTCGAGCTCGATTTTAAATTCGGTGGAGAATTTATGCTGAGTCTTTTCTGATGCAGAAGTTACTGCGTCATCTGCTTCATCTTGTAGGGTAGTATCTGTTGTCGTTACCACATGGGTCTGCGTATGGGCCCGCTTTCTGAGTTGCCAACAGAGAATATCAGATTCCGACATGCTTGGTTAAGGGTTGCTAAGAAGAATATGCTGGAAGTTGCTAACACGTGCTGAATCTCGAAGAATGCTAATTTAGAAAGCTATACTCTGTAAATGCATTTTATAAACACCGGTGCTTGAACGGCCATTTGCTCTACTGATTGTATGTCAGTAGGACATGACTCTTCCCTTCCTTGATAATATTTGTATCAGCGTAAAATCATTATGCCGCGTGTTATACTGTAGATTGGTGCTAGACTGAACAAGACTTTTCATGTGCGAAAATGTCAGAAAACCAAAAGTTGATTATCATATCCATACATTATGAATTTGGATGGGCGAATATACTTATTCTTCGATGAGACCTTCGAGATACATAGTCCTAGCCGATCTAAATGTTCGAGCTATCTTTTTCTTAAGAGTTTCTAATAGTTGTTTTAGCGTATCAGGCTCTAGAAGCTGCGCATCTATTCTAGCAGAGCTAAGTGCGATTGCTTCGGTGAGCACATTCTCGGCCTGGGTCTACACAAAAGCTTCGTGTAGATAAAAATCGTTGGATAGTGCGGCGTCCCTGGAAGTCTTCATTTCGTCCAGTTTGGTCTTTAGCTCTGCAATATACTCCTTCTGGTTGCGCACTTGGTTGTCTAGTCGTTCAAACTGCTGAGTTTGGAAATCCAGAGTTTTCTTGAATGCATCTCGATCTTTGCGCATCCTGTCGATATCCTTTAAGTGTTGGCCTTCCCGTATTAGTTGTGTTTTGAGGATACTGTTAACTTCATTTGCGCATTCTTCGGCTCGCCGTAACTGTTCTTGGATTTGTTCGGTTTCTTTCTGTTGATCCTGATTCTTCTGGATGGCTTCCTGCAATTGAGTCTTCGTTTCTGCGATCAATTTTTCGAGGGAGGCGTTGATATCTTCTTTTGTGTGGATGGTGGCCTTCAGGGCTTGGATTTCTTCATGCGCTGCGTGTAGGAGTCGATCTTTGGCTGCAAGTTGCTCGAGGGCTGCATCTCGTTGCTCTACTAGCATCTGTTCTGCCGAGAATTTGGCTTGGAGCTCTGCTAACTGCGTCTGGAGCTGATGGTTCTCAATCTTTGTGGCTTCGATTTCTTCCTGGAGAGGGGTGATGTCAGCTTCCAGTACGTCGACCTTGTATTGATATTCGGCCTTCAGGTTGTCTGTGGCTTCCTTAAATTGTATGGGCAGTTGGTGTGATAACTGCATGAGGAACTGCCCCATGGAGGCTAGTTCTAAAAATACGGTGGGTGGTGGTGGTGGTTGACGAGGCTGAGAGGAGGTATCAGTGAGTAGGTTTTGGGAGTTTGGCGGAGAGTAGTTAGGGGAGGAAGAGGAGGAGGGTGTAGGTTCAGAACCGGGTCGGCGGGATGGTTCCGGTGGGAGGTCGGGGTTGACAGGTGGGGTAGGTAGAGCAGAGTCAATTGTGGTTACCTTTGCAACGGTCTGTTGTTCGGCTTCTGTATGATTGATGGCCTCAATAAGTTCATCCAGTGCTTTTGTGGCGGTTTCCGGTTCGTCCTATTGATGCTCAAATTCCTTTTCGGTGGACAGTATCTCTATGTCTGCTTGGTTTTGTTGGTCTTGTTGCTCTGTCGAAGTGTCGTTGTGTATTGAAGTGGCGGTGTCGTGGTAAGTTTCTTCTTGCTTATCTTCTTCGGCGTCGTGTTTCTTTCCGGCGGATCCTTGGACTTCACTTTCTGAAGAGCTGATCCTGATTCGCTTCGTGCGGAAGAGTTGATTGATCTCTTCGTCGTCTTCTTCAGTTTCCTCGAGTGGTTGTGCTGATTCTTCGTGCCTAAGTGCTGGGCCTGTGGGTGGGGGTTGTGCGGCGAGAATGGTTGGGAAGAGGAAGGAGATGATGTGGGGAAGGCGAGAGCGCGGAGAACTGCCTTTCTCGAGTTGTTTTACTATAGCGACGGATTCTTTATGGATTCGTTGGAAGAAATAAGAGGCAAAGTTTACGGGTTCGCGGGTGGCTAATTCTAGGGCGGAATAGAAGGGGCGAGAGATGCCGTAGGTTCGTTTTTGCAGGTTGAGGATTGCTACGAGGAACTGTAAGGCGGATCGTTTGGGTTCTGGGCGGCAGAGAATGGCATATTCGTTTGATGAGGAGCGGGGAAAGAGTTCGGTCATGCGAGCGACAGGGATGCTAGGGCCATTTTCGCGTCCTTGTGGGGTGAGGCGGTAGGCTACAGAGAAGGCTTGGAAGGTGATAACGGTTCTATATGGGAGGGAAGGGAAGACCCACTATCGTTCGGTGATGGGGAATTGGGCGATGGCGTGGATGATTTGCGCGGAGAAGGGATGGGCTTCCACTGAGTGCCAGGGCAACTCGGCGAAGTTGGACAATCCTCTGCAGCGCAGGTATTCGCCGACGTCTGTCGGGATACCATCACGGAAAGCAGCGTAGTTGGCTAGCGCTTCCATGGTGTTTACAAGCACACTTACAGGTAACACAGAAGACAAGGATAGTACGTATAGTCTCGAGAACACAATAGTGTTGTGGCGCAACCGAGGGGGTTAAATAAGGGGAACACGGTGGGAGGGGGAAGGGGGGTGGGTATCATTGTGCGGTGCGGGAAAGGTGCTGTTTGCATGCTGGCGTGTGTGCTTGAGTGACCGGTAGGGAGAGGCGGCTGGTAACATAAAGATTCGTAAAAAACACTACTAAAAAGGGAGAAAAGAAAAAAGAAAAACACAAAAATTTATACAAAACGCAGTTCGCCGCCGAATAATTTAATGCGTACTAGTAGTGGGATAATACGGCCGCAGCTTCGACCCATTGATTACCTTTGGAAGTGGATTTCCGGTCAACGTAGTCAACCGAAAAGTTGCCGGACCGATTTGTTCTGAGATCTTGAAAGGGCCGAACCATCGTAATTTGAATTTTCCTGCTGCTCTATCCGATTTTGCGTTATAGAAGAGTACAAGCTGGCCTACCGAAAAGATTGGAGTCTTCAAATATCGATCGTGTGTCTTGGCTTGCCTTAGTTGTACTTCGCGCATAGTTAAAAAACTGAGCCATCGGTGCTCATCAAGTTCTCTGAGTGCGTCCATTCGTGCTATCAGTGAATATTCCGGTAGCATTTTCTGAGTGATTGCTACACGCAGACTTGGGATGACTAATTCCATGGGTGCTATTGCTTCTAAACCATAAGCTAGTTTGAAAGGTGTCAAGCCTGTTGTTACCTTATATGTAGTCCGGTAAGCCCATAATACTGCAGGTAGTAGTTGATCCCATCTTTCCGGTGCTTCCATGATCAATTTCCGGAGGATATTCAAAAGTGATTTGTTTGTACTTTCGGCCAAGCCATTGGCACGTGGATAATAAGGAGAGCTAAAATTATGTGTGACCTGGAATGATTGTGTAAGAGCCTTCATTAGATTGTTCACAAAGTGAGTGCCTTGATCTGAGACAATTTCCAGGGGTAAGCCAAATCGTGGAAAGACATCCGTGAGTAGACATTTTGCTACCGTAACCGCTGTAGCAGATCGTAAAGCCCATGCTTCTGCCCATCTTGTTGCATAATCTGTAGAGGTTAGTATGTATCTGTTGTTACTGAAGATTGCTGGGGGTGTGATTGGACCGATAAAATCTAATCCCCATTTCTGAAATGGTTCGAGTGGTAAGATGGGTTGCAGAGGAAAAAGATGCCTTTGCAAAGGCTGACCAGTTCTTTGACAAGTATCACATTGTTTAACAAACTGTGCGACATCTCTATACATCGTTGGCCACCAAAGACCTCCTTGCAGAATTTTCCGTTGAGTTAAGTCTATTGCAAAATGGCCACCAGAAGGAATTGAGTGCGCCAAAGTGATAACTGAATTAACCTCATGAGGTAGAATACAGTGAAGTAAGATTCCGGTATGATCTGCATAATATAGTTCTCTTGCTACTAGCCGGAATCGGCGGCTAAAGACTGCCAATTTCCTTCGAACTGCCTTGTTCGTCTCAGATGGGAAGCATCCTTCGGTGAGAAAAGTTAGAATCTGATCATAGTATGTAGATGGTGCTCGTAGGTTGGCCGTTTCCTCGGATAGTGGTTCAGCATTATAAATCGCAGGAGTTTGGTCATCTATGCCCACCGGAGCTTCACCGGAATCCAGGCGGGATAAGAAATCTGCTAAGGCATGTGCATTTCTAGGTCGGTGAATGACGTCATAGTCGAATTCTTGTAAAAGTAGCACCCATCGTGCTAACCGTCCTCCTAGATGCTGCTGTCTTACTAGATAAACAAGGGCAGCATGATCCACATGAAAGGTAAATTTCCGGCCTAATAAATAATGTCTGAACTTTTTGATTGAGTAAATCAATCCTAGGCATTCTCTTTCAGTAGTAGAGTAATTCTTTTCTGCCGGTGCAAGCCTTCTACTGGCGTAATAAACAGGGCGAAACCACTTATCTGTTTGCTGCATCAGAATACTGCCGATTGCAATATCTGAAACGTCGACAAAAACATGGAACGGGTTGTCCCAGTCCGGTGGTTGTAAAATTGGAGCTTGCGTCAAGAGATACTTGAGCCGATCAAATGTAGTTTGGCATTCTTCAGTCCATTCAAACTGTTGGGGAGTTTTTGTGATTAGCCTGTTCAATGGTACTGCTAGGTGGGCAAGCCATCGTAAGTGTCTGCCATGCCACCGTATTTGACCCATAAAACGCATTACTTCTTTTGGAGATGCGAGTACCGGGGCTTCTATTATTGCCGAAATTTTATCTGGGTCTACTCGGATACCTTGAGCAGATACAATATGCCCAAGTAGTTTGCCACATGAAACCGCAAACACGGATTTGTTTGGGTTAAGACAGCGTCTATATTCTCTACATTTCTGAAAACAACATCGTAAATGACTTAAATGTGCTATCATCTTCCCAAAAATCGAGAAGTCGTCAAGATATACTTGCATGAATGAAGTAAGATAAGGAGAAAATATCTCCTGCATACATCGCTGAAATGTGCTTGGTGCATTTCTTAATCCGAACCACATTACGATGCAGGTGAAGACACCCCAATTGGTAATGAAAGCAGTTTTTGGTATATCTTCTTCAGCCATTCTAACCTGATTGTAACCGCTGTATCCGTCTAAGAATGAATACATTTCGTGGCCTGCTACCCTATCAAGCATGGTATCTAAAAAAGGGATCGGGAAAGGATCTGGTACTGTTGCTGCGTTCAATTTTTGGTAATCTACACAGATTCGTAGTTGCTTATTTTTCTTTGGCACAATCACAATTGGTGAAATCCATTCAGCATGTTCTACTGGTACGATGAATCCTACTTTTAACAATCTGTCAAGTTCGTCTTTTACTGAGAGGCATAATTGGGATTCATCCGATAACTGGGCTGCCTATTCGGTTTAGCTTCAGGCTTCAGCATGACTCTGTGCTGATATATGCGCGGGTCTAATCCCTTCATATCTTTGTAATCCCATGCAAAGACGTCTGAGAATTCTCGAAGGAGCTGAATCAAATTAGCCTGAAAAATTTCTGGTAAGTTTTGCTTTATTTTTACAGGTCGAGGATTATCCTTGTCTCCCAGATTGTACGTGATCAACTGGTCTTCAAGGACATAAAATTGTTGTGGGTTCTCTGTATCCTCTGTTGGCTTTAATAATGGTTGTAATTCATTATCTGCTTGGTCAGACTGTTCGGTGATAGCTACTACTGCACAAACTGAAGTGTTCCAGTTATTAATGACAGACTGTAGATCAACAGTTCCTAGAGACATCAAATCGGCGTTATTTTTCAGAAATTGCTCTTTCTTCATCATCTGATAGTCCATCTAACATATGAACTGGTTCAGCGAGATAAGGTTTGGCGTGAAGTTCGCAGGGTTGTATAGCATCTAGTTTTACTACATATTTACGATTGGCATCCTTGAATGTGAGCTCTTGTGCAGACCAGTCCTGTATTACTTTTGCATGCTTCAGCCAAGGTCGGCCGAAAAGAAGGTTGTAATCCAAGGTGGATTCGGGTAGATCTAGTATAACAAAAGTCATTTTGAAAGTCGTACCTTGTAGAGTAATGGGTACATTCCGTACAAGTCGTACGGGATGGACTCTAGATTGATCAGCCATTCTGACGAAGAATTGAACTGGTTCGATTTCGGTCCAGCCTAGCTTTTTACATAATGCTGCGGTTGCAATGTTTACACCGGAGCCTCCGTCAATTAATACCTGCGTGATCTTCTGATTCTTATACCATACTATAATCAAGGGCACTGCATGATCAACCGTAGAATCAGATTCTGGTTGAACTGCAGCGGTTGCTGGAATGCAAGAGGGTGCCGGGGTAAAATGTTGTTGAAACTGTTGCCGGATTCCAGGTACTAACGTCAAAAGTTGGCCGAGAGGTAGGGTGATAGATGCCTTGGATAAAATTTCCCAGGCCTGTTGAGATTGGTTATCCTGCTCTTTTGAACTTGAAGTTTCTGCTGTTGCTGAAGTATCTGCTGTTATGTCTTCTGCCGATGGTTGTTCTACTGCTGCTTTTTTTTGTTGCATTCCTTCCTTTGCTACCAAGGTTTGAGTCACCGGAATGGGTTCTGGGAACACTGGTGGTTCTGTAGCGGTCGAGTGACTAGCCTTGTTATAGATCCTATGTTGTTCTCGTATCCCTGGTTCAAATACTTCTGCTGCTGGCTGCAATTGTTTACCTGATCGGGTCTGGACTATAGCAGCTTGTGTTTCTACCGGAGTAATTTGTACCATATTGGCCATTGGGTTTTGCCGCTCCTTCTTCCTTTGATCATACTCAGCTGCATCTTTGCAATATCTTCTAATGTGTCCGAATTCACCACAGAAATGACAGCGTGGTGGTGGTAAATTGGGGTTTTCCGGTGGTGGTCCGTTCTGCCATCGGTTGGCATTATAATTGTTGTTCCTTTGTCCTCGGTAGTTCCGATATCCCTGTGGTTGATTGTTTCTCAGTTGCGGAGGTACATAGTGATTTGCTGCCTGCCCATGTTCTTGAATAACAGCATTGACTGTTGCTGTTCCTTGTATTCTAGCATTGTAGATACAATTTCCGGTGGAGTATCCGGCAGTGTTGCAGATAGCACAGAATGTTTGATTTAGCGCACAGTTAGCACTTGTATGCCCTGAATTTTTGCACGTGGTGCAGTATACTTGCCTGGCTATATCTTCAGTCATATTTTTGTTTGTCCTTAACCATTCCAAGTCTTCTGAAAATCCACCAACCTTGGATTCTAGTTGCAAAGCCATAGCGATGACTGCATCCAATGTCATTGCTCCGACACATCTAATAATCATGATCTGCTTCAATTGCGGGTTTAAGCCATTGATAAACCACTGAGTGATGACATCATTAGGTAGATTAGCATGTGCCTGTGGTATCTACCGTAAATGTGTTCTGAAGAGAGTAGCATATTCCTGGACAGTCTGATTTGCCTTCTGTCGGTTGCTCTGTAGATACTCAAAGATTTCAGCAGGATTCTTCTTTAGTCTAAATCGTTGTAGAAAGGCATCTCGCACTGCATCATAGGTACCGAAATGATTAATTTCATATTCCGTAAGCCATCTAGCCGCTTCATTGACCAACGTAGATTGAAAAACAATGGCTTTGTATGCCTGATCCGGTGGATGGTTGAGGACTGCATAACTGATCTCGAAAGTGCGTACGTGAGCATCTGGGTCATCTCCTGGGAATCCACCAAATTTCGTGTAGGTTACTCCTGTTGGAGGGAGCCTCGATTGACCTAACTGTTGTTTTTGTTGTTGTCCGTTCATCGTGGGTGTCTCCGGTCCTGTATCTTGAGGTTGATTAGTTGAACTATCAGAATCTGGCTCGCCGGACAGCGTGCCTTCCGGTGTGCTGTTTTTGCGCAGGATACTTCGGATCTCTGCTTCGAATAAGTCTCCTTCCTTTTGGATATCTAATATCCGAAATCTTTCTTCCAGACACGCGGGTCTGGCTGAGGATTCTGCAACAAATGCTAATCCTTGACCGCCAGTTGGTGTTTCTATCACCGGAATATCACCGGAATGAGCTGACAGTTTCCCAGACTGTA
Organism: Ceratopteris richardii; assembly: GCA_020310875.1. NCBI lineage: Eukaryota > Viridiplantae > Streptophyta > Polypodiopsida > Polypodiales > Pteridaceae > Ceratopteris > Ceratopteris richardii. Next base: position 2,862,056 of record CM035420.1, read on the forward strand.
GTGGTTTTTCGCTATTACTGATTTCTTTTCCTAGAGTTTGTCTAATCTCCAGTGGTGCCTTGATAGATTCTAGAACTACTGTACTTTGGTTAGGCTGGGTCGAAGTGACACCAGTATGTACCAAAGGCGTTGATCGTTCCACCGGAATATGACCGGAATTAGTTCTAGCGTCCTTAACTTGCTCGACCACTGAGTCTGGTCGCGTTATACCTTCTTCTTCTAGAGTTGTTTTTTGTACTTTTCTTGTTCCCGTTGTCTGGGTCCTAGGATACGTTACACCAGAACGAGTAACCGGCATGTATCATTGCCCAGTGATATTATCTGAGCAGTTTGCAACAATCTGGGTCTGTTGCTACTGTCAGTAAATCAAATATTACTGGATATTTGCTTCTTACAACCACTTAGCAATCTAATGCCACTTTCTCACAAGTAACTCGTATTTAAATTCTACTTTACCGCAGAGATTGTTAAACAGTTGCCACTATCCCGTCGTGGCCGCCAAATGTTAAATGTAAATGAGTTATGGGTTAAACTGATGCCGATTAAGCGTTACTTTACGTTCTATTCCAATGCTCCTCTTTCACTTGGTTCCAAATCTTTAACCGCAATCGTTCTCTTAGGCACGTGGGTTCTTGGGAGTGGTAGGGGTCTGTTAGATAGAGGCCCTGTACTATTTTCCCAACTTTTCACACACTCATAAATACTCCATCAAGTCTTAGCGCAGTGGTCCATTCTGACTACTGACAACTATTCGGTATGCGAAAACTTAGGACTTCTGGACTAAATTTGCTATAGTAATGGAGCAGAGGTACTGTTCTGACTTATAACTAATAGACTACTCAACTTCATTAATTGAATACTACTCAATATGCTGCTTCCATGTAACAGATAGGTATACCGAACAATAATACAACAGACAACTATAATCAAGATTATGCAACCTTATCATATACCGACTCAAGCCACAAGTTCCTACCACAGTTGACAAACTTACCAATGCTTCTGTTCACATATAGACCTTTACCGATACAAATTCTTCCTAAGATCGGAATCCTCAGTGAACGCAGACTATTGTATCGAATCTGGTCACTTAACCGAAAAAATACTAAAATGCAAATGATTCACTTCGACCTTACATAGTCTCTCGCAGGATGACAAACCACACTATATCGTAACGAAAAGAGATCCAGAACCGTATATAACTTATCACCAAACAGACTCACAACACAAGACTACCGAATAGAACTCGGCACGACAGGAAGAATAGCAGAATAGTTAGATGCGAATAGAATAGAACAGAACTCAATATTCTCATCAATACCTCATATACATGGTCTCAAACAAGATGCTCGCAATTTCCCAAATGGGATCAATAGAACAGACAGACAGAACACCTATACACACAATGCTATACTTGCAATTTCCAAACACCTCGGTTCGAGACGTAATCAACCCACTCACTACAATACCCAACAGAAGCAGAGGCTCTTTTCAAGACTGCCGGTCTTTACCGCTTTCCTTTGTGCGCTTTAAATAGAAGTCTGCTACAATGTTTCCGCGAATCCACTTTTTACGGCACCTGTCCGGGTTCATCCGTCCTGGTTCGGTGGCCCTCTAACACATTCCCAATACATGATATATAATCTTGGTTAGAAACTGAGCTCCATTCATATACTTTTTCTGCTCCCAGTGTTTAGTTGCTTCTTTCAGCTGTTCATGTGTGTATGGTGTTACATCCATCACTCCAAAGGGCTTAGTTCTATCCTTATTGTTGAACATAATCAGTGTAACCGGTTTGTGTGGCATGGTATACCTTGGTAGTTTTGGGAAACAAAAGTACTGTAAAAACATCCTGGTGGCATACTCCTCATTCTCTTTTCCCTTAAAATCAGTAAATTTGGAGTATCCTGTATATGTTTCTTTATTCTTTTTCACAAAGCTATTGTCAAGCTTGGTTCCCATGGGGTAGAACTGTAAGGGTGCTCTGATATGCTCTGCTTTTATAGTGATATTCACCTCCTGGTTATCTTTGTTCTTGACTTTACACCGGAAATAAGCATCATTAGCTTTTCCAACTTCCAACAGGCTGTTCATTACCTATGCCACTCTTTCAAAATCTATGAAAAAGATAGGTTCTTCCAACAATTTGTGTAACCCTACTGCCTTCCATCTTTTATGATTGGCTGCTACTCTTTGAAATTTGTAGAACTCTTGACACAGCATTGTATATTTGTAACCCCCTACTCCCACTGTGAATATATGCTGGCCAATTATGCTTAGAGTTTCTTTGAGCTCCTTAACCACCTTTTCTGCTTCTGGAATTTCTTGCTCTTCGTCGGACTCTAGATACACCTTCTCTACCACAACTTCACTATCTAGGAACTAGTGTCCTCTAGACAAAGTGACTGATTCTGCTTTGAAATCATGAATTGGCAACTCCTTTGCATTCACCATTTTGGAGAAAATATAACATCAAACAAAAGAAAAAAACTCCACCCACATGAGTCACAAGAAATCAAGAATAATAGTTATTTTGTGATGAAATGAAAGAAGAATGAAAATAACTTTTTCAATTAAATTCTGACTTCTTTAGAAGAACTCAATTAAAGTGATCATTACATGTGTAGAAAGATGTCTAGTGCACTCCCCTCTTCTGATAGCTCTCATCCATGAAGAACATGTTTAGAAGAAAAACTGAAATTAAAAATAAAAAATTCAAAATAAAAAATCATAAAAAGTAGAATGGAAAATACAAAATAATAAATAGAAACCTGCTACCCTTCTACATATATCTTGCTTTGTGCTATATAAAAAGGAAAAAATAGATAATCTCTCTCTTTCTTTTTTCTCTTTTTTTCTTTTGTTACCCTTTTTTTTAGTAATTTCTTCTATTTCTACTTTGAACAAATAAGTATCTGGCAGGTCATAATCTAAAGGTGAACTGGGTTCTTTAGAATGGATTTCAGACAAATGATCTTCTCTCAAGTGTGTTTTTCCTTGTTTGACCACCACATCAAACTCAAACTCCATTAGTAAAAGAAACCATCTGACTATTCTACCACTGTGACAAGGTTTAATTACTAAGTATAGCAAAGCTTGATGGTCCACAAAGAACTTAAACTTGTTGGCCAAAAGGAAATGTCTATATTATTTTACAGCAAATATCATTCCCAACCCTTCTCTCTTAGTGGTTGTGTAATTTTTCTCTGCTAAATTCAGTTGCCTACTAGCATAAGCCACTCGGAAATCTAACTTGCTTCCTTCTATTGGTTGTGCTAACACACATCCCAAAGCATAATATGAAGCATCCACATGGACATGAAAAAATTTATCCCACTGAGGTGTTTTCAGAATTGGGACTGTTACCAAACAAGTTTTTAGAGTTTCAAAAGCTTGGTCACACTCCTTGGTCCACTCAAACTTTGTAATTAGGGCATATAAAGGTTTGGCTATGTCAGCAAACTTGTGTACAAATTTTCTATAATACCCACAATGTCCCATGAAAGTTTGAAGTTCCTTTACATCTGTTGGTCTTGGAAGTTCTATTATGGCCTTTATTTTCTTCTCATCAGTTGAAATTCCATTTTTAGAGACTACGTGACCTAACATTCTTCCTTGTCTTACAAAGAATACACACTTTTCTGGATTTAAACATACTCTATATGTTTTGCATTTCCTGAATATATTCTCTAAATCTTGCAAGTGATTCTGTCTTTTTAATGAAAAAGTACACAAATCATCCACATATATTTCCATTACATCTCTCAGGAACTCTTTGAAGATATGACACATCAATCTTTGAAAAGTTGCTGGGGCATTAGTTAACCCAAAGGGCATGACCCTAAAAGCATAAATTCCCCATTCTGTGGAAAAGGCAGTTTTATGTTGATCTTCCAATGCTATAGGTACCTGATTGTATCCTGAAAAACCATCTAAAAAGCTATAAACCTCCTTTCCTACAACTCTTTCTAGAAGGTGGTCTATTATAGGCAATGTGTAACTATCTCTTATAGTTGCTGCATTCACCTTCTTCAAGTTAATGCATACCCTAAGGTTCCCATTCTTTTTTGGTACCACAACTATAGGAGATATCCATTCTGTATACTCAATCTCATAGATGAAATTGGCACTTAGTAACTTGTCAATTTCTTCCTTTATTTTAGCAGAGTATTTATTCTTGAATGTGTAATGTCTCTGTTTGCTAGGTTTTGCATCAGGTGTAATAGGAATCTTATGCTCACTAATTTTAGGATCAATACCTTTCAAATCCTTGTAGCTATAAGCAAACACATCCCTATAGTTTCTGGCCAAACTTCTTAGTGCCTCCTCTTCTTGGTTTGTCATGTCATCAACTATTACAATATGTCTTTCTTCTCCCTCTTCCTGAGTGATCATGACCTTTTTAGTTTGTTCCTCATTATCAAAAGCCTCCCCTTTCTTCTTTTCTCTCTTTGGTTTCATTTTTAGAAGTAGTCTGTCTTCTACTTCATAAGTCTTGAAATTTGCTGGTACATCAAACTGTTGATCTTTGTTTGTTTCTTTCTCCTTTTTCTCATCCTCTTGGTTTTTTTCTATTTCCTTGTGTTTGTTTTTCTTATATTTGCCTGAGATTTTATCTTTTATTACATCTTCAGCTTTTACTTCTTCCAAATATTGTGTTTTTTCTTTTTTTAATATCATTTCTTCTTCCTGGTCCTCCTCTGTTTTTGATACCTTTATCATTTGTATTCCAATGTGAAAAACATCATACCCTTCTTCATTTTGAAATTCCACTCCTACATAATCATCACTGGCCAGATCCATGGTAGCCAAAATTTGGTTCCACCCATAGGGCTCAAATTCTTCATCTTTGAATTCTTGTGGTACATAGCTCTCATCTTGTAACTTTCTTCCTTCTACACAATCTTCTCTTCTCAATCTTCTTTTTCTATTAGTGAGGTTTCTTATCATATTGCACTTCCATAGTGATGATTCAGTTTCTTTCTGGTCTTCCAACTCTGATTCTTCACTTATTTCTTGATTTTGATTTATTTTATACCATTCTTTAGGAGATATGTCACAATAATGCCCATTTCTTAGATTTACTCTGGTTATCCTTCCTTTGCTCTGAAGATATAGGCAATCATTACCCCAATCTTGCACAATTTGCATTTGTCTCATAAATGGTCTTCCTAGGCTAATTTCATATGAAGTGGATTGTGGAAATTCAACGATGGAAAAGGTATGTTCTATTTCTATTCCACAAATGTCCACAATCACTTTTTCCCAAATTCCTAGGGGTTTTTCTATGTGTCCATCTGCAAGTTGCAATCTCATTTTGGTGGGTATTAATTCATTTTTTCCCCATTTTTCCCAAGTTTGTTTAGTCATGATGGCCACTCCTGATCCACTATCCAGAATAGCTTTGGCATGGTTTTGCCCAAATTGTATTTTTAGGGTTGAGTTTCCCTCTTCTCCTTCACAATATCCTCCCATCTTATCAATGGGAATGTACCACAATTCCTCCAATTCTTGCAGCTGTGGATGAAGATTTTCTGGTATTGTTTCCCATTTTTTCATTTTGTTTTGTAAATGAGGATTGTGTTTTATCAATTCCTCCATTGTGGTATGGTATAAGATTGTACATTGTTTATCTATATTTACATGGAATGTAATTTGTGGATTATCATCTTCCTGATTAATATTTGTCCTTGTTCTTATTGCCTGAGATTCCCCAACTGTTATTTGAGAATTATCTGATTCCCCCAGTTTAAGTTGTGCTTCCTGTATGATTTGTTTACACTTTTGAATCCTTTCATGTTCTAAGTCTGGCATAGGATAAGCCATTACATGATCTGTAGGACTTGGTCCCTCTTGAATTCCTCCCTTGTATGCTTTTATCAAGGTATCTAGACTCTGTGAATTTCTTATCTCTGACTGGGTTTGTGTCTTTTGAGAGGGAGTACTATTTGATTGTTCCCTATTCTCCTCTTCCAAGTTTTTACCCATTCTTTTTTTCCTTTCCCATTTCCCTTTTTGTCTATTTTCTTCACCTTTGAAACTGAACCTTCATTTTGTTCCTTAGTTGTTTCTTGTTGTTTAGCTTGTGCCCTTGTTATAACATTTAGATTCACTTGGTCAATGTCACTCAATTATTCTTGCTCCATGATGTTGACTGTTTTCAGTGGTATGTTATTAGATGTGTTTTGTTGTTTTTGAGGATTTCTTGGACAATCCTTTATTAAATGTTCCCTGCCACAATCCTTACAATGGGCTCCCTCTATTCTTAATGTAGGAGGTTGTGGACAGTCTCTAATGAAATGTTCTCCCCCACATCTATAACAAGTTATCTTTGGTCCCCCTTTGAACTAAGGTTTTTGATTGGACATATAATTATTGGTTATATACATGAATGTGACTGTATCCATCTCAATTCTCCCATTTCCCAAATCTAGGGCTTGTAGTTCTAGTTCTCTCAGTTCATATCCTTCCCATTCTTCCTGATATCCTTCATTCCATTGATAATCTTCCTTGTATGGTGATCTTATTCTTGAATTTCCCTCCTCTATTGGTGTGTATTTAACTGGTACCACATTTGTTGGTAATGGAGGTTGTTGCCCAAGTATAGGTCTTGGTTGCTCAATATATCCAGATTCTCTTTGACTTGCATAATCTCTCTCCTTAATGGGTTGTTTGTTGTAGAAACATTCTTCTCTAGTATGATTTGTCCATTTCCTCTCTAGTGTACATTATTTGAGTGCTTTTCTGTCTTGCAAATGTTGTGGTTTTTGATATGGACATTGTTGTGCCAAATGATTTTCTCAATAATTATAGCATTTTTTATTTGTTGTTATCTTGGTATTTATCAAGGGCTTTAGCAATGGCTTGAGCCAATTCTTCTGCTAAAATAAAGGAAGAAATTGACAAGTTACTAACTGCCAATTTCGTCTATGAGATTGAGTATATAGAATGGATATCTCCTATAGTTGTGGTACCAAAAAAGAATGGGAAACTTAGGGTATGCATTAACTTAAAGAAGGTGAATGCAGCAACTATAAGAGATAGTTACCCATTGCCTATAACAGACCACCTTCTAGAAAGAGTTGCTTGAAAGGAGATTTATAGCTTTTTAGATGGTTTTTCAGGATACAATCAGGTACCTATAGCATTGGAAGACCAACATAAAACTGCCTTTTCCATAGAATGGGGAATTTATGCTTTTAGGGTCATGCCCTTTGGGTTAACTAATGCCACAACAACTTTTCAAAGATTGATTGTGTCATATCTTCAAAGAGTTCCTGAGAGATGTAATGGAAATATATGTGGATGATCTGTGTACTTTTTCGTTAAAAAGACAGAATCACTCGCAAGATTTAGAAAATATATTCAGGAAATGCAGAACATACAGAGTATGTTTAAATCCAAAAAAGTGTGTAATATTCTTTGTAAGACAAGGAAGAATGTTAGGTCACATAGTCTCTAAAAATGGAATTTCAACTGATGAGAAGAAAATAAAGGCCATAATAGAACTTCCAAGACCGACAAATGTAAAGGAGCTTCAAAGTTTCATGGGACATTGTGGGTATTATAGAAAATTTATACACAAGTTTGCTGACATAGCCAAACCTTTATATGCCCTAATTAGAAAGTTTGAGTGGACCAAGGAGTGTGACCAAGCTTTTGAAACTCTAAAAACTTGTTTGGTAACAGCCCCAATTCTTAAAACACCTCAGTGGGATAAAATTTTTCATGGTTATGTGGATGCTTCAAATTATGCTTTGGGATGTCTGTTAGCATAACCAATAGAAAGAAGCAAGTTAGATTTCCCAGTGGCTTATGCTAGTAGGCAACTAAATTTAGCAGAGAAAAATTACACAACCATTGAGAGGGAAGGGTTGGGAATGATATTTGCTATAAAAAAATATAGACATTACCTTTTGGCCAACAAGTTTAAGTTCTTTGTGGACCATCACGCTTTGCTATACTTAGTAAATAAACCTTGTCACACTGGTAGAATAGTCAGATGGTTTCTTTTACTAATGGAGTTTTAGTTTGAGGTGGTGGTCAGACAAGGAAAAACACACTTGAGAGCAGATCATTTGTCTAGAATCCAATCTAAAGAACCCAGTTCACCTTTAGATGATGACCTGCCACATACTTATTTGCTCAAAGTAGAAAGTGTTCTTGAGTGGGCCATGACTTTAGTACCATTGTTAACCATGGGACCTTGCAGAACATTTGGAAACAACACACACTTAGTATTACAAAGCAGAAATTTTATGCTGCTAGCTGGGCACCTGCATCACCTCAACCCTATAGGGATATTGGAATATTGTACTCCTGAAGAAGAGCAAAAGGAATATCTGAAAAGAGCTCATTGTTGGAACCCTTGCACTCATGCTTCTAGGGTAGTCACCCTAAGTAATCTCAATAGGATGGGGGTACATTGGCCTAATAAGATTCAAGATGTAACAAAATACATTGCTGACTATTGGAAATGTCAATCATTGCAAGATTCAAAATTCATAACTCTATATTGGTTTTAGAAAAATCCAGATTGGAGTGAAATTATTATTGAGGAATTGAAAAGGAAGAAGAAAGGAAAACAAGTAATAGCTGGTGCACATTCAAAAAATCTGCAAGTGATATCGAAAGATTATCAATTGATAGGAGAACAATTATATAAGAGAGGGATGGATGGATATTTAAGAATTTGTGTCCCTGAGGATAAATATCTGGAAATGTTGGAAATGGCACATTCTGGAGTGGCAGGTGGACATTTCTCAAGTGAGAGAACAGCTAAACTCATATTATATTCTGGCTTTTGGTGGCCAACCCTATTTTCTGATGCAAGAACATATGTAAAAAGATGTGACATTTGTCAGAGGGTGAGTCAACCAAATAAAATAGACAATATGTCATTAGTTCCATTAATTTCAGCCAGAGCCTTTACTAAATGGGGATTAGATTTTATTGGACCTATACATCCTCCAGCAAGACAATCCCATGCTGAATACATAATTGTGGCTACAGATTACTTGACAAAATGGGTTGAGGCCAAAGCCACAAAAAGAAATGATGCTCATACTACTGCCAGATTTCTCTATGAAAATATCATCACCAGATTCGGACTTCCAATTGAATTGGTAAGTGATAGGGGGACCCATTTTTTAAACTAAATCATAGAGAACATAACTGAATATTTCCTAGTTAGTCATAGAAAGTCAGCCCCATATCACCCACAAGCCAATGGGTTAGCAGAAAGTACCAATAAATTACTTTGTACTGTACTGTCAAAATTAGTCAACACAAACCGGAATGATTGGGACCTACAACTTAATCATGTTCTATGGGCTTATAGAGTGGCATATAGAACTACATTAGGAACTACTCCATTTAATTTGGTATATGGACAAAATGCAGTTCTACCTATGGAATTCCTCATTCCAACATTAAAAGTGGGTAGTGACTACAAGAAGGAGATCTAGTTCTGACTTACACAGTCAAAGAACATCAGAAAAAGTTTCAAAAAAAAGAACATGGGCCATATATTATACATCAGATAAGTAACAGTGGAGCTATCCAACTAGCTAACATAGATGGAGAGATCATGCCAAATTTTATAAGTGGATGTAGAGTTAAAAGATATGATCTTCCATTAACTACTTCTGAATGGAGAAGATTACAACAAGCTCAAAACAGGAAAGAAGAAGAGGAAAACATTAGGAAAGAGGGGAAAGGATAAGAAAAACCAAAGATCATAGGGAAGTCTATTTGTGTGAAACATCTCTAAAAGGAAAAGAACATTTGCCTGTCATAACAATGCATTTTCAGAATGAAAAAATTAAAGTCTTAATAGACTCAGGAGCACAGGTAAATTTCATTAGTTCAGCATTGTTAAATAAGTTTAACCTAAAAAAGACTAAAAGCAAAACCTTTATCAAAACCTTGGAAGGACAAATAATACAGAGTTTGTCTTCACCTTCTATTGAAGTTAAGTTCAATAAAGAATATATGAAAATAGATTGTGAAGAATGGCCATATCATTTGATGACTGAGAAATTGGTTTTGGGACAACCATGGCTCACACAAGGTAAAGTAATTTTGGATTTTGAAAAAATGAAGCTTAAATTGACAATAAATGACAAAAGGTTTTTAATATTTTTATTGAGTAATGAAGAACAGGAAGTTCATCAGGATGTTCATGACCTAGACATGGAAGGATTTACTTTTTCATTGGAAGACATACAAACATTGTAAGGGGAGCACTAGATTGTGCTCTCTGACTAAAGTAGACAAGATTTCCCAAATACTCTTTTGATTACAAGAACACCCACGTAGGGAAAATGATACAAGAATACGTAACCGATACAAGATGTCCCACAACCCGGGACTGATAGGTATGGAAAACTGGAATAGAGATGATACAAGAGATCCCACAACCCGGGATCGTAGGTATGGAGCAAGATTTCTGGATTACAAGAATTCCCCTCTTGGATATGAACTAGATACAAGAAATAGCTCGACAAGATCTTGTACTACGAGATTACAACACGACAAGAAAGGATGTCCATGATACAAGACTAGATAAGACTAGAGTAAGGAACAAGACTAGAACTGGAACTGGAACTTGAAAGTACTTACTTGGTGATCACGATCCCTTGAGCTCCCAAGACTCGCATTGGCAAGACTGATTACGAATGTGGCCAACCCCTCCTTATATAGGATTTTCAAGGGCGGTTACGAAATGATGATGTCATCGATGACATCATCAATTTGAAACAAGACTTCTGGGTGTCAGAATTCAGCAAATAGGCAGTCGATCTTGGGGTTTTGGCACATTTCGAACGCAATGGTAGCATTAGTTTGTCCAAAATCTTAACCAATCATGAGATATGTAAAGTCACATGGAATATGAGGTTTCGGATGGTTTCCTTTGTGTCCATGACATCACCTCCCCCTCAAGCGACGAGTTCCACGAGGAGCGGCCATGTTCTCTAACTTGGGTTTCATTGGATTCTTCTTATGGAATTCACGAACCTTGACTTTTGCTCTCTGAAGATTTTCTATAAGTTCACAAGTACGATCCCTGATGTCATATGCTTTCCAATGAATAAAGCATTCCAATCATCCTCGCGAGATCCTTGAATCTAGTACATGCACGACCTTGAATTCTTCATAATCTTGAATCCTGATAGATGGTGAAGGACGGGGTTTCTCTTGATGTTCCTTGGGTTCTTCATGCAATAGATCCTTTGCACTTATAGTGGAATGTTGTGGTGTTTCCAAGATCTTTGATGGAGTGCCTTGAGTAAGCACACCTCCTTGATTGAAGACGAACTCCTTGTCCTTTATCTTCTTCTTATCTTCATAATCTGTATGCTCCATATCATTTGTAATGACCTCTTGGGCTTCAAAGATTCTTGATTCGGATGCTTGAGGAATAGTGTCTTGATTATTCAGCACTTCTAGCTCTTCGACTTGGCTTTCTTTGAACAATTGACTCTCACATTGAATCGCTTGATTGATAATATCATCCAAGGTATGTCCTTGAGGCATGGATAGCAAGAGATACTTCACTTCATCTTTGAGGCCACTTTGAAACTTATTAACTAGATAGTCTTCTTGATATGTCCGTCCTTGAAATACAATTTTGCGAATTCTCCAACTGAGCGATCACCTTGTCGTAACCTCTGTTCAAAGTCTCGAAGTTTTTTATATAGATCATCTAGAGAAGACTCGATATTTCTGAGTATGGATATGGTGTCCATCGTGCTTGGCATGGTCTTGATATGAATAGTCTTGCCAAAATGTCAGGGGAGCACTAGATTGTGCTCTCTGACTAAAGTAGACAAGATTTCCGAAATACACTTTTGATTACAAGAACACCCACGTAGGGAAAATGATACAAGAATACGTAACCGATACAAGATGTCCCACAACCCGGGACTGATAGGTATGGAAAACTGGAATAGAGATGATACAAGAGATCCCACAACCCGGGATCGTAGGTATGGAGCAAGATTTCTGGATTACAAGAATTCCCCTCTTGGATATGAACTAGATACAAGAAATAGCTCGACAAGATCTCGTACTACGAGATTACAACAGGACAAGAAAGGATGTCCATGATACAAGACTAGACAAGACTAGAGTAAGGAACAAGACTAGAACTGGAACTGGAACTTGAAAGTACTTACTTGGTGATCAGGATCCCTTGAGCTCCCAAGACTGGCATTGGCAAGACTGATTATGAATGTGGCCAACCCCTCCTTATATAGGAATTTCAAGGGCGGTTACGAAATGATGATGTCATCGATGACATCATCAATTTGGAACAAGACCTCTAGGTGTCAGAATTCAGCGAATAGGCAGTCAATCTTGGGGTTTTGGCACATTCCGAACGCAATGGTAGCATTAGTTTGTCCAAAATCTTAACCAATCATGAGATATGTAAAGTCACATGGAATATGAGGTTTCGGATGGTTTCCTTTGTGTCCATGACGGACATTACCAATACAAATACTAAATGATCAAGCTTCATTTAATCAACACCTGCAAAAAATTGAAAGAGCAAAGGAGGATGGACACGTAGGAGCAAGGTGGCAACCATCGTATAATCTGAAGCATCAAAGCATTAGAACAAGAAAGATATGGAAACAAAGCATACCCAAGGCCTGTTCATCAAAACAAAATCCTAGGACAACATGGATATGGAGGCCAAAATATTCTAAAAACTGCTTATCAGAAGGAGATGGATTTTTTCCTGAAACAAGGGCAACTAGGGTTAAATTTTATTGGGTAAAAAAATCAGAGTTGATTCAATGGAAAAAGACCATCTATATTTGATCTGGATTTAGAATTTTTTCAAAATCAGATCAGAAGGTTAGAAAAAAGAAAATCATAACATATGGAGAATTAGGACAAAATCTTTTACCTTATCCTTTTTCTAAGAAGAGAAGTAGGAGGGGAAGAAAAGAAATAGAAGAAATTATTATTAAAAAAAGAAAGAGAGAGAAAAAAGGAGAGAGAAAAGAAATAAAAGATTACTAAAAAAAGGGAAACAAAAGAAAAAAAGAGAAAAAAGAAAGAGAAAGATTATCTATTTTTTCCTTTTTATATAGCATAAAGCAAGATATAGGTAGAAGGGTAGCAGGTTTCTATTTATTATTTTGTATTTTCCATTCTATGTTTTAATATGATTTTTTATTTTGAATTTTTTATTTTTAATTTCATTTTTTCTTCTAAACATCTTCTTCATGGATGAGAGCTGTCAGAAGAGGGGAGTGCACTAGACATCTTGCTACACATGTAATGATCACTTTAGTTGAGTTCTTCTAAAGAAGTCAGAATTTAATTGAAAAAGTTATTTTCATTCTTCTTTCATTTCATCACAAAATAACTATTATTCTTGATTTCTTGTGACTCATGTGGGTGGAGTTTTTTTCTTTTGTTTGATGTTATATTTTCTCTAGAATGGTGAATGCAAAGGAGTTACCAATTCATGATTTCAAAGTAGAATCGGTCACTCTGTCTAGAGGACACTAGTTCCTGGATAGTGAAGCTGTGGTAGAGAAGGTGGATCTGGAGTCCGACGTGTTGCGAACATTTGTTTTATGTAGGGTACAAGTTTCAAATTATGTAAATACCTTTGGGAAGTCTTCAAATACTTCAAGAAGGCTCATATTATTCATAAAATTTAGCAAAAATACCACGTGAGTTCTAGAACATGGTGAGACAAATTAAAATTACATGTTTGATAGCGCATTTGAAAGCTCTTCTTGTCTACTTTCATAGTACCAATTTTCATAATCATTGGATTTGTGAACTGAGAGCAACACTCTCTGCAAGTAGTGTGTGTTCTCTGTTTTTTATCCCTACTTAAGGTCTCCATTAAACATCCAGCTTGCAGAGGTCATATCTCCTTGTGTATGTATCCAAATCATGTGTTCTTTGGCTTGTTAGAAAGCTCTCCAAGTCTATTGGTATTCTGGAAATTTTCAGATTCATTGGAGTTGTGAGTTAAGAGCAGTAGTCTCTGCAAGTGATGTATGTCCTCAGGTTCATCTCTGTTTCAAGGTCTCCATTAAAGCTGCATATTGCAGAGGTCATAGCTCATTGAGTATTTATCCAAATTGAGTGTTCTTTGGCTCATTGGAAAGCTCTTGGTCTCTAGTATATGTGGTTAAAACAGTTTTAAAAACTTTTGAGTGAGTAGAGAGTAGTAAGCTCTGCAAGCATGACTGGTTTTCTATGATGAAGTTTGTGAGAAGGTCAACTTGTTCCTAGGGGGTTCCACCTACTTCCTGCTATACTTTGGAGGTCAATAAACTCCAACACGACGAAGAGCAAGAAATTCTAGAAGCAGAAAAGGTGGTTAAGGAGCTCAAAGAAACTCTAAGCATAATTGGCCAGCATATATTCACAGTGGGAGTAGGGGGTTACAAATATACAATGTTGTGTCAAGAGTTCTACAGATTTCAAAGAGTAGGAGTCAATCAAAAAAGATGGAAGGCAGTAGGGTTACACCAATTGTTGGAAGAACCTATCTTTTTCATAGATTTTGAAAGAGTGGCATAGGTAATGAACAGCCTGTTGGAAGTTGGAAAAGGTAATGATGCTTATTTCCGGTGTAAAGTCAAGAACAAAGATAACCTAGAGGTGAATATCACTATAAAAGTAGAGCATATCAGAGCAGCCTTACAGTTCTACCCAATGGGAACCAAGCTTGACAATAGCTTTGTGAAAAAGAATAAAGAAACATATACAGGATACTCCAAATTTACTGATTTTAAGGGAAAAGAGAATGAGGAGTATGCCACCAAGATGTTTTTACAGTACTTTTGTTTCCCAAATCTACCAAGGTATACCATGCCACACAAACTATTTACACTAATTATGCTCAACAATAAGGATAGAACTAAGCCCTTCGGAGTGATGGATGTAAAACCATACATACATGAACAGCTGAAAGAAGCAACTAAACATTGGGAGCAGAAAAAGTATATGAATGGAGCTCAGTTTCTAACCAAGATTATATATCACGTATTGGGAATGGAAGATCAGTTGAAGCTAGCTCCAGAAGCACAATATTTCAAAAATCTTATGACAGGAATCAAAAGTCCTCCCAGGAAGATGTTTGTGAGAGAAGCAAAAGGACAAACCAGCATGAGGAGAGCACGAATGAAAAGAAAGGTAATCTCAGAGGAAGTGGTCCCTGTAAAGAAAAGGAGGCTGGATCCAAGAAAAGTTGAATTGGAGCAGGATGAAGCAACCAAAGAAGAACATGAAGCTGCTCAGAAGCAGGTCCAATCTTCTAATGACCCTCATCCACCTCAGACTAGTAAAGAGCAGTTATATACTTATCTGACTCAAGGAAATAACAAAAGGGCAGTATATGAGGCCCAATATCAAAAGATGCTGGAAGATTATTCTTGCAAAGCAACAGATTGGGTTCAAGAGGAAGTAGAGCATTATGAAGAAGTGCATGACCAAATGATGGCAGCTGAGACAGAGGAAGTATTTGTTAAAAAGGAAGTGGAGCTATTAGCATACTTCAAAGAACTACAAGGACCTCATGAAACAAGAACTATAGTTGTAGCAAAAAAGAAGGTTTAGAAGAAACCAGTACAGAGGAAGAAGCTAACGAAGAAAAGTAAAGGAAAATCAGTAGTAGAATCTGTAACCATAAAAGAGACAGAAGAAGTGACATTAGGAGAAAAGGAGAAGGAATCTACTGCTAGAGAAGAGTTAAAATTGGAAACATCAGGCATAGCAGGCTCATCACAATTCTCCTCAGACTCTGAAAGTGACATTGAATTTTTTTTGCTAAAAAGTTTGAATTTATCAGTTCCCAATACACCCAATGTGATCACACAAGCCATTGAAAAAAATAAAACACCAGAAGACATGAGTGAGAAGACACAGGGAAAGAAAGTCCAGAAAGAAGCAGCAAAGCAACTCAGTCCTGAAGAAGAAAGAAGGTTGTTGAAAGGTAAAACAGTAATGATGGAGGAAGAGAGTGAAATGAGAAAGGAATTCAGTTGCGGGTAAGTAGATTCAGGATTAAAGTCAATATTGACAAAACCTTCACAACAAATCAACTTCAAATTGGATGAAGGGAAAGCAGAAATAGCAAAAGAGATTCAAGGAGATCAGTTAAGCAGTCCAGTCCTTAAACAAAAAGATGCAAATCAAGTTTAGGAAACAGAGGAAATAGTAGAAAAGAAGAATGCTCAAGAAGTAACAGAAGGAGTTATAGAAAAAGAGATTAACCAAAGCGTAAAGGATATACTTTATGACTTGAATAATAATGAAGAGTTTACAATCACAAAAGATCAAGGACAAGAGGAAGAGCTGGATCTCATGGATATAGATGAGCCGGAAGAAGGACAGAAAGAGTAGACAAGTACTGATGAGATAAAGTTTACAGGAGAAATTGAATCAACCCTAATTCAGGAAAAGGAAGTACAAGTAAAGAAAGGACATTTCTTTGAAGAAGAGCAACAAGTGAAGGAGAACAAAGAGGCAGAAGAAGCAAAGATAACTAAAGATACATCAAGACATGGGGATCAGGAAGATCAGATATTGGAAGATGAAGAAGATGTTGCAGATCAAGAGAAGATGGAAGCAAATAAAAGCCATGAAGAACAAAAGATTCAGGTCATAGATTATGAGGAAGCAGATAAAGAAGAGAATGAGTGCAAAGAAAACAAGAAGATAGAAGTCAAACAAATGGAAATAGAAGCTGGGTTAGATAGAATACCTAAAAATATAAGATCTCCTTGCCAAATCATTATGAGCAACATAGAGTAGTTTAGACCATCAAGCAGAAATATGATTATATCTGGTATGGTAGCTGAGTGTGAGTTTGAAAAAGCCAGTAGTATTATTAAAGAGCACAAGAGAGAAAATGAACAATTGTCAGAACAATTGAGGATTGTAAAGGAGAAAAATGAGGAATTAACATATAGAATAATTGCTTTGGAGGAATTGGAGGTACAACAACAAAATAAAATCCAATATCTTGAAGAGAAGTGTGCAAAAAAAACAGAACAGAGTAGTAAAATGGAGATGGAGCTAAAAAAAATTGAAGGCAGATACAGAACTTTACAAAGTACATATCAAATCATGGTAAAAAAATGAGGATATCAACAAACTATTAATGGAAGAAGGCCAGTTAAAGGAAGAAAGCAAAATTGTTCAGGTGACACAAGCACAGAAGGAAGATTTACACAAAGAAATCATGAGATTGCGAACAGAGTTGAAAGAAGCCAAGGAGCTGGAGAAACAGGCTAGTACACATGCTGCTACCTCAATGAGGGGTTACAACAAGTTGCATATGGATATGGAAAAAGAAAGAAGTGATTGGCAATCAAGAATAGAAAAGGAAAGAAGTGAATGGTTAGCAGAAAGAGAGATATGGGCAACTCAAAATAGAAGTTTGATGGTTACAATGAAAGAGTTATAGAAAAAGCTGGAAAAGCCACAAGCTCAGGAAGAAGCACAAATAGAGACTACATATATAGAAGATTATGAAGTAGGCAATGATGACAGAACTCAACATGGCAGTGAACCAGAAAATAAAGCACCAGAAGATGAGTATTCTAAGGAATTTGTCGAGGAACGTTTGACAAATAGAGAATCCAGAATGGATTTCATTAGAAAAATGCATGATGAATATGAGGACCAAATTGTCACATTTGCTTTAAATAAAGGGATAAATCCAGATCAACATCATTGGGCTGCAGATGGATTAGGCATACCCTTATGTATGATCATGGAAAGTATAAAAAATTATCAGATGGCAAGGGTTGGATTACCTCCAAATAAGTATCTAGAATATGAAGAAGATATCAATGTGACCAAAGAGTTATTTGAGAAAGCTAATCCCAAATGGAGGAATAGATGGTTGGATGCAAATAAAGAATGTAGAAAAATATGGAAGGAAGCACCTATTCAGTTGAAGATTAATCCAGCATACTGCCCAATAGCAAGAAGAAGAGAGTGAACAGTTTTCTGGGAAAGAAGGAAAGAAGGACAACTTCCATCCAAATGGTTGAACTTTCCAAAGATAGCAGGTCCAAAGGCAGGAACATGGCCTATAAAAAAGTATATGGTGGACACAGCTGAATCTGTCATAGCCACATATAAGGATAATGATCCAGCATGTATTCTACTAATCAAAGTAATGAGACTCATTTTGGCATGCATAGAAACCTATACAGATACAGATGTCAGAATCCTAACTTACATTGGCTTTAATTCACCTACTGATGCATTATTGTTTGATCTCAGTGAAACACCTGATAGGATATGTCTGATGACTTATTATAGCATAATAATATTTTTGGGCAGCCATTATCTCCAAATTTTTGAAGATGCATTTGATTACGGGTTTTTTGAAAGAGAATCAGAGATATTTGGAAACTTGTCTGTAGTCACAAAGTCTCGACTCACTGCATATGAACCCTTCTACCTATATCTTGCTTTGTGCTATATAAAAAGGAAAAAATAGATAATCTTTCTCTTTCTTTTTTCTCTTTTTTTCTTTTGTTTCCCTTTTTTTTAGTAATTTCTTCTATTTCTTTTCTCTCTCTTTTTTTCTCTCTTTTCTTTTTTTTTTAATAATAATTTCTTCTATTTCTTTTCTTCCCCTCCTACTTCTCTTCTTAGAAAAAGGATAAGGTAAAAGATTTTGTCCTAATTCTCCATATGTTAAGATTTTCTTTTTTCTAACCTTTTGATCTGATTCTGAAAAAATTCTAAATCCAGATCAAATATAGATGGTCTTTTTCCATTGAATCAACTCTGATTTTTTTACCCAATAAAATTTAACCCTAGTTGCCCTTGTGTCAGGAAAAAATCCATCTCCTTCTGATAAGCAGTTTTTAGAATATTTTGGCCTCCATATCCATGTTGTCCTGGGATTTTGTTTTGATGAACAAGCCTTGGGTATGCTTTGTTTCCATATCCTTCTTGTTCTAATGCTTGTTGATATATTTAGGTAGTGATGTGTGTGAACACTCTAGGACCGCCGAGGCACTTTTTTCCCTCTTTAGGAGGTCTTTTTCCCCTCGCTTGTATATACGCCTATTGCCCTAATGGGCTACTTATCTTTGTACATTCTCTAGTAATACATTCAGTATTGTGTGTTTGTGCTCCAAGCTTCTTCTTCTTCCTTGTGCTGTTCGCGTGCTTCCGCAGACGTCTATCTCCAACAATTGGTATCAGAGCAAGTCGTCGCTTCTTCTAGGGCGCCGTCAACACTCCTCCGTTTGCAGTCTCAGATTCGCACGAGATTTGGTGTGCATACTATCGCAGCGCTTGTGTAGGCTATTTCGTCCTTTTGTGCCAAAGGTATATACCAGTTTCTGTTCGCCAGTTTAAGCGTCTCGAAGTCTGCTACAGGTCTAGCAGAACTCGTCTAGGCAGTTCCGTTCAACTTTTTGAGATACAGTCAATTTTGTGCATCAAGGTATTTTAGTCACCGGCCATGGCTGAAAGCAGTGATGTATTCCGTATGTTGGATGTTGAGGATAAGTTGGATGGTACCAACTACCCATTATGGGCTTATATGATGCGACATGTACTGGTTGCAAAAGGATTGTGGAACATTGTGCAGGGTGTTGAAAGATGTCTTGTTACACCTATAACGACAGGTACTGCGAATACAGGTGCTGGAGCTGATGAAGATGGTGTCGAAGATGATATTCTGCAGATTCCTGTTCGTGCTGTTGTTTCTGTTGCACCTACTACAGAGCCGATTCGCTGGGATGGCATAGATGCCCAGGCACATGCATTGATAGCTTTGTCTGTCAAACGTGCCATTATTCCTTACATTCGCTCTTGCAAAATAGCAAAGGATGCTTGGGATACACTTACCACTTTGTACCAGGCTAGGAATGAGGCTCGTGTTGCTTACCTCCAAAAACAGTTGGAGAGTGAGCACATGAATGAAGGTGATTCTATGGATAGTTTTCTCACAAAGATCAAAGACCTGAAGGAACAATTGATTTCTACTGATGAGGTTATACCAGATAGCTCACTTGTGTAGACCATTCTGAATGGTCTTCCTGATTCATATCAGATTTTTGCCTCTACTCTTTGGTTGATGATGAAAGGCAATCCAAATGCCTTGTCATTTGAGGAATTAGTCTCTGTTCTGTTGCAGGAAGATCAGTCCAGGCAGAACAGGTCCATTATGCGTGTTGCAGATCAAGCTTTCCTAGCTACTCAGAAGGGCAAAGGAAAATGGAGCTCTTCTACTAGTAAGCAGAAATCTGCAAATGCTGCACAATCGAAGAACCAGGATAAAGATGAGAAGAAATCAGAAAAGCAGAAATTGTTTTACAAGTACTGTAAAGGAAATGATCATATCATAAAGAACTGTCCAAAACTGGCTGCTAAAGAGGCAAAGAAGAAAGAGGCTGGAATGGTTGTTGCAGAGGCCTCTACACCAAAAACAGAGTCTACAAATCTTGTGCAGGAAGAAGAATGGGTGTTTACTATTGTCTGCAGTTTTGACCCATTTTCTCATGATCAGTGCATGTCTGCAGTAGACTCAGATGTTCCAGTACTTTGACAGTGGGGCGACCAAACATATTACCTCGCAGCGTAGTTTCTTCTCTTCACTCGAGCCTGCCCCTACAGGGAATACTGTCACATGTGCCAATAACTCCTCTTATCCTGTTATGGGAGTTGGTAAGATCATTTTGACTACTGCTGATGGTAGTTCTTTCACTTTGTCAGATGCTTTATTTGTGCCAAGGATCAAAAAGAACCTGTTATCAGTTTCTGAATTAGCCAAGATTGGCTTGGTTGTGGGCATTTTATGTCGTGGGCTGTATAAGCTCATAGACTATGAAAGATCTCTAAATGATTCGGCATGTGCAGTTCATGATTCTCAGGCTATGTCAGATGCAAAGCTTTGGCATGCACGCTTTGGTCATCTGAATTTTGCTAGTTTGCTACGCCTGCAGAAATCTGAAATGGTGTCCTCTTTGCCCAAACTTGAGGCACCTGGAAAACATGTTTGTGAAGGCAGTATTTTGGGCAAAATGCAGCGTTCTTCCTTTCCAAAAGATGGTTCAGTTTGGGCTACGCAGAAATTGCAGCTTGTACATAGTGATGTCTGTGGTCCTATGCAGACACCCTCTTTTGGAAATTACCTTTACTTCGTGACTTTCATTGATGATTTTTCCAGGCATGCATGGGTATATCCACTCAAAGCAAAGTCTGAAGTGTTCATGTGCTTCAAACAGTTTTTGGTTTTGGCTGAGAATATGTCAGCATGTAAAATGGGCACCCTCCGTTCTGATCGAGGGGGGGAATATATGTCTTCAGATTTTAATGCATTTCTGGCTGAACCTGGGATAAGACACCAGTGTACAGTGCCGTATACACCTCAACAGAATGGAGTTGCTGAACGAAAGAACAGGTCACTCATGGAGATGGCGAGGTGCATGGTCAAAAGTCAAGCTTTACCACATAGTCTCTGGCTTGAGGCTGTCCTGTGTGCAGCATATGTACTGAGCAGGTGTCCCACTAAAGCGTTGCAGTCTATCACTCCATATGAGGCTTGGCATAACCACAAGCCATCTGTTGCTCATCTGCGTGTTTTTGGTTGTTTGGCATATGCATTAGTGCCTGAACAACATCGAAGAAAATTGGATGGTAAGGCAGTAAAATGTATTTTTGTTGGGTACAGTTCTGAAAGTAAAGGCTATCGTTTGTATCATCCACAGACTAAATGCATTCTGGTTAGCCGTGATGTTGTCTTTGTGGAAGATGCTATTGAGCCATTGCTTTCATGTACTAAGGAGACATCTGTTAGCTCCAAAGACATGTATGATACTTTGATGCCTCTTTTTACAGGTGGAGAGTCTAGTGCTAGTCCTAATGAGGCAACCTCTCAGCCTTTGCAGGTTTCATATGATGATGTAGATCATTCCATTTCTGATGCAGATTTACATGATGCACTTGTTGATGAGAGAGCTGATATTGAGCAGGCAAAAACTATGCCAAAATGGCTGGTGCAGACTTTGCGTGACAGCAAATTAGATGCACCTTTGTCATATTGTACTCGTTCAGGCTCTCATAGTGCCTCCTTTACATCAGATTGCTATGCTATGGCTGCATCTAGTCTCTGTGATGAGAATGAGCCTGTCTCTTTTGATGAAGCACAAAATTCAAAAAATTGGATGGCTGCTATGCAATCTGAATATGATGCTATAATGAAGAATGGTACATGGTCTTTATGTGACTTGCCTCCTGGCAAGAAGGCCATTGGCACTAAGTGGGTATACAAGCTGAAGCGTAAACCTGATAGTACAGTTGACAGGTATAAGGCTAGGCTTGTTGCAAAGGGTTATGCACAGGAAAGAGGCATTGACTTTGATGAGACCTTTGCACCTACATGCCGTATGACTACTGTTCGGAGCATTTGTGCACTTGCAGCCCATCATGGTTGGAATGTACATCAGTTGGACATTAAAACAACATTTCTAAATGGTGACTTGCATGAAGAAGTGTATGTTTTTCAGCCCCGTGGCTTTGTGCAGAAAGGGCATGAAAACCAGGTTTGCAGGTTAAAGAAGGCATTATATGGTTTAAAGCAAGCACCACGTGCTTGGTATGAGAAGATACATGCCTATCTGATTGCACATGGTTTTGAGAACAATCCAACTGAAAGCACCTTATATGTTAAGCATGCTAATGATGTGCTTCTGATCATTGTTGTCTATGTTGATGACATGCTGCTCACTGGTCCTATTGAGACACATATTGCTGATTTTAAGGCTGATTTGCATGCCTCATTTGAGATGTCTGATTTGGGGCATTTGCATCACTATTTGGGCATTCAGTTTATGCACGTTGATGGTGGAATGGCTTTGTGTCAAACGAAATATACTGACACATTATTGCAGCGTTTTGGCCTTGAAGACTGTAAGCCTATTGCCACTCCTATGGAGATAGGTTTACGATTGAGTCTTCATGATGCTAGAGATGCATTTGATGCTGTTCTCTATCAGCAGGCTGTTGGATGCTTGATTTACTTATGCATTACTCCGCCAGATATTCAGTTTGTTGTCTCACAGATGAGTAGGTTTATGCATTGCCCAAGAGTCACGCATTGGAAAGCGGTTAAGCGCATCTTTCGCTACTTGAGTGGTACTCGGCTACTTCGGTTGTTTTATCCCAAGGGGGGATCACTACCGCCAGATTTGCATGCTTTTTCTGACTCAGATTGGGCTGGTTGCTATGACACTAGTGTGTCCACCAGTGGTTTTTGCTTCATGCTTGGTAGCTCATGTATATCTTGGTTGAGCAAGAAGTAGCCTACTGTGGCCACTTCATATGCTCTTTCCCTTTCATAGCAAATCCAAGAGGTTGCTTCACATAGAACTCTTCTTGCAAATCTCCATTCAAGAAGGCTGTTTTTATGTCCAATTGATGCACTTTCCAACCTTGATGGGCAGCCAATGCAACCACGGTACGAATGGTAGTCATGCGTAAAGTAGGTGCAAAAGTTTCCTCATAGTCAATGCCATATTGTTGCGCATATCCTTTGGCAACCAATCTAGCTTTGTAGCGATCAATGCTACCATCAAATTTTCTCTTAATCTTGTAAACCCACTTTGTACCAATGGCATTCTTTCCTTTTGGCAATTCACATAACTCCGAAGTACTATTCCTATGTATGGAATCCATTTCTGATTGCATAGCACTCATCCATTGTGGATCGTCACATGCATCTTCAAAAGAAAGTGGCTCTTCATTACATGCTGTAGCAATAAGAGAATAATCCACAAAATTACTTGATGCATGGTGAGAGCTTGATCTTGTTCTACCAAGTGAAGATGCACTCAATTTGCTATCCTGCAAAGTTTGTTTTAGCCACTTTGGCATAGATTGTGCACTCTTGATAGACATGCGTTCATTATGTAAAACATCTTCAATATGTACATCATGCGTGGGCTGAATTTCATGCTCAGTTTCAGCCATATTTTGACACAAATGTTCAGCCATAAGTGGCTGAAAATTTCCAACAGTTTTGACAATTTTTGGCTGAATTTTTTCAGCCATGTTTGGTTGGAAATTCTCTGCATTTTCAGCCCTATTTGGCTGGATTTTTTCAGCCCTTTGAACCTCAATTGGCTGGTCTACATGGCCATAGTCAAGCGCACCATTTTGGAACAAAGGCATGAGTGTATCGAACATATCTTGTGAGCTAACTGTTGGCAGTTTTTTGCATTCAAGTAGAGGAAAAACTGAATTTCTAGCAAATACCACATCTCGACTCACAATAATTGTGTTCGTCAATGGATAGTACAACTGATATCCCTTACTTTCAGCACTATGACCAACAAATATACATTTCTTTGCCTTGTCATCAAGTTTGTGACGTTGTTGTGATGGCACAAGAGCATATGCCAAACAATCAAACACACGCATATGACTAACCATAGGCTTATGACCATTCCAAGCCTCATAAGGAGTGATGACTCTCAATGATTTTGTAGGGCAGTGATTCAACACATAGTTTGCACACATGACCACTTCCATCCAAAACTTATGAGGAAGATGCTTTCCTTTAACCATACATCGTGCCATTTCAAGTAGAGTTCTATTTTTATGCTCGGCAACACCATTTTGTTGAGGTGTATATGGCACCGTACATTGGTGTGAAATACCTCTTTCACAAAGAAAAGCATTAAACTCATGTGACATGTATTCACCACCACTATCCGTGCGTAGAGTCAAAAGCTTTTGTGAAGAAAAATTTTCAGCCATAGCTAAAAATGCTTTGAAGCAAGAAAATACCTCATTCTTTCTTTTCATAGGATACACCTATGTATGGCGAGTAGCATCATCAATGAAGGTAACAAAATATACATGCTTCCCAAAAGATGGAGTCTTGACCGGACCACACACATCACTATGAATAAGTTGCAATTTTCTTGTAGTGTGTGTATGACTATCTTTTGGAAAAGAAGCACGATGCATTTTTCCAAGAATGCAACCTTCACATGCATGCTTTTCAATGGACTCAAGTGTAGGCAAGCCAATAACCATGTCCTTCTTTTACAAGTAGAGCAAACTATTGAATTTTAAATGACCAAAACGAGCATGCCAAAGCTCCATTTCAGCCATGGAAGAAGTATGAGCAACTAAGGCATTCGAGGTAGCCCTCTTGTATGTATCCATGTGATACAAACCATTACATAATGTACCGGACATCATGATAACATCGCCATTGCTGAAATCATTGTGTACCTAAGGACCAACTTAGGGACTTGCTTCAATGCAAAAAGCTACTTACCATCACACGAATGCCTCGGTTTGATTCGACACTCCCCGGCAACGGTGCCAAAAAATGTGTGTACCTAAGGACCAACTTAGGGACTTGTGGAGAAAGATACTATACCTCAATCCCCCTCAAGTGCATATAGTGGGGATTCACGCTTTAAATATCAATCCGATGAGTATCAAAACCTAGCCGAGTATATGAGGACATGCATTCAAACGATGATCAATGCTGGGCTACTCAAAGAGTGCAAACAAGGCAAAGACTAATCCAAACAAGCTTCGACTGTCCGTTATGGTGTCGTGATACTTGGTGCAGCAACCAACGGTAAATTGAGCTTTTCTCTCAGCTCCGAAATCCAAATATAGAAAATAGCATATGCATTTCAAAGCTCTCGAGAAGACGCACTCAATGCGGTATTTTCACTCAATTCTAATACTTCTGCTTCAAGTTATGAGCAAAATATTGAGTCACGAGAATGACCTTCCTACACTTCAGCACTTCTTACACTTCACACACACCTTAACAACAGCAAACAAACACTTTCATGGATAGACAACACTTCCTAACACTCTTTCCAAGCAACACACATGCACACAAGCTCACAAAGAAGATGATACAGAGAGGAGAAGACACAAATTCGAATTTCTGTGCTCTTGATTCTCACAATGGCAAAAAGTCTTTACAAAGAGGCACAAATTGACTTATATACATGTGCGCTAAGTTTGGCCCTTTCACACAAGAGACCGGCACTTTATTCATAAAAAGCCTAATTTCCTACTAAGTTACATGGGTAAACTACTAATCTTCTATGGGGATGCACCTAGAGGACTCCTCTAGTGCATTTACAATGGAAATTATATTACAAGAATGGTTATAATACAAAAATATGGTGTCCAAATCGAAAAAATTTTGGGGCTCTTCTTTTTCTCTGTCTTGTGCTCTTTTTAACTCTACAGCACTCTCCCCCTCTTCGTCTTTGTCGTCCCTTGACAGGCTTTAGCTCTTCATTGGCTGCTTGTTTAAGTCTTTTGAGTGCACGCATCTAGTGGTCGAAGAAGCAATAAGGACCGTCAGACAATTGGTTATCTTATCCGAGGTTTGTCCTTTGCTTCTGTCTTCGGCTCGCTTCAAGAGGTGTGAATACACGTGCCCAGTGGTCGGAGAAGCAAAAAGGATTGTCAAAGAATTTGTTATTTTATCTGATCTCTATCCTTTGCTTCTGTCTTGCCCCTTGGTATCCCTTATATCACATATCTGGGTTGCTGCATTCAGCTGGGCTTCCACGCACGCCACCAGTGACCTCTGTCTTGCTTGTGGTCCTCTAATTTGTCCTGGTTGCACACATCTCACCCTGTTAGATTGCTTTGAGCCTGTTTACTTTCTTTTTACCACACGCGATCAACAGAAGGATTAGTACCTGCCAAATATCTTCTTGCATTTCTTCATATATGCTTCCTGGCCCTGGTCCGTCCTTCCCATGAAATGTCCTGGTTTTGATTGTTCTTTAATTCCACTCCTCAGGGCCTGAATGTTTCGCGTTGTTGCCTGATGCGTGCCCCTGCGGGGCTCTGTGCAGAGATGGGTGTTGCACCCCTGCGGGGCTTCTTGCAGAGATATGTCTTCAAATATTATCCTTTTAGTGAAGCTTTTTTCCTTGTATTCTTCTTTTCTTCTTTTTGCTTGATTCTCCCTCAACACTGCCCCCCTCTTGGACTCTGTCGTCCCTGACAGGCTTTGACAAGCGACGGGCGTATGTTCTATATACTGTTTGCTCTATTTCATTAAGCAAATTGGCTTTATATGTTGCGGCATCTTCGTGTAGAGTTGGCCACCACATCCCAGCAAAGAGGATCATTTTTGCTGTTTTATCTGTAGAGAAGTGTCCTCCTGCACCTCCTATATGTGCCATCTCTAAAACAGCAAGATATTCATCTTCATGAATGCACATTCGTAACTGATTATCTCTTCCTCGCTTAAACAGTTGTTTCCCTATGAGGACATAGTCCTTGCTTTTTTCTACAAGTTCACGTTTCCTTGCTAGTGTGGCTCCTTCTGGGTACTCCTGGGTCTTCAAGAACTTTACCAGAGGCATGCTCCATCTCGGTGCTACAGTGGAGTAGCATAACGTAGAGTTCTCTTCTGGATTTTGTTCTTGACAAGTTGGGCAGGCTGATACATAGTTATACGTATCCCTCTACATGGTTGGCCAATATATACCTAGTCTCTTCAGTGTTTACCATGTTCCGTTTGTATTTAAATGAGTTTTCCATTGATTTACATGTGCTTTTTGAAGCCACATTTCTTGTTCCTCTTCTTCTACGCATCTCATTAGTAATCCACTTGAATCTTGGTGATACAAGCTTCCTGCAATGATATGAAGGTTTTTAGTCTTCCAAAGGTCTTGGGTTCGGTTTGGAGTGATCCCATCTTTAGGTCCATGCGTGAGTATAGGGATCAACTTTTCTGCCCACTAGGGACATACTTCCAGATTAAAAAGGTACGTATCTAGCAGATCATCGGGTACTCCTATGGGTGGCTCACCATGTGTCATCCTTGATAAGTGATCTGCTCTTATGTGGGTATTTCCTTTGTTGACTACTACCTCAAAATCAAATTCCACCAACAATAGAAACCAACGTACTAGTCGTCCTGTATTACAAGGCTTGTTGACTAAGTACAGTAGGGCTTGATGGTCAATGAAAAATTTGAATTTGTTTGCCGAAAGGTAATGTCTGAACTTTTTCACGGCATACACCATCCGTAGGCCTTCTCTTTCGGTTGTGGTATAATTGCGTTTCGCTTGATTTAATTGTCTACTGGCATAGGCTATAGGGTGGTCTAGCTTTCCGGTATCTGCAGGTTGAGCTAAAATGCAACCAATGGTAAACTTGGATGCATCCACATGAATGTGAAATGGTTTATTCCAATTAGGTACTCGAAGGATTGGTGCTGAACTCAATCGACTCTTTAACTCATTAAAGGATTTCTCACATTCTTCAGTCCAGTTAAACTGCGTCAATAATGCATAAAGAGGTCTCGCAATTATGGCATACATATGTATAAATCTTCGGTAGTATCCACAATGTCCCATAAATGCTTTGACTTCTTTAGCCGTCTTTGGTCTCAGTAACTCTAAAATTACTTTGATTTTGTCTTCATCAGTTGAAATTCCATTTTTAGAAACAATATGTCCTAATATTTTTCCTTGTCGAACCATGAAGACACATTTTTCTAGGTTGAGGCATACTCTATATTGTCGACATTTGGCAAAGATCTTTCCTAGTTCAGGGATATGCTCTGATCGTATAGCTGAATAAGTACATAGATTGTCCACGTACACCTCCATACTCTTTCTCAAGAACTCCTTGAATACATGACACATCAGTCTTTGGAAGGTGGCTAGGGCATTAGTTAGGCCGAAAGGCATCACCCTAAAGGCATATACACCCCATTCAGTGGCAAAGGCCGTTTTATGTTGCTCCTCTAGAGCAATGGCTACCTGATTATAACCTGAAAAGCCGTCTAAAAAACTATACACTTCTTTCTCTGCCACCCTTTCCAAAAGATGGTCAGTGATGGGTAATGGGTAACTATCCCTTATGGTAGCGGCATTCACCTTTTTCAGATTAATGCATACCCTTAACTTTCCATTCTTTTTCGGTACAACCACTAAAGATGATACCAATTTCGTGTGTTCAATCTCATAAATGAATCCAGCATCTAACAGCTTATCTATCTCTTCCTTTATCTTTGCTGAGTATACATCGTTATATGTGTATGGTCTTTGTTTGGAAGGTTTGGCTTCGGATATCATAGGGATTCTATGGGCACATATAGAAGGATCTACTCCTTTCAAATCCTTTTTTTTTTTATTAAATGGAGTTTCGGCCAAGGCCTACTCCCCCGGACTTTAACTTTGAAATTGCAACTGTACAAGCACAACTGGGTTGAACGGCAGTCATAACCACCACTAGGCCTTTTTTTTTTCTTTTCAAATCCTTATATGTCCACGCAAAGACATCTCTGTATTCCCTTATGAGGCGTATTAACTCTTGTTCTTCCTCCATAGAGACATCTTGTCCTATAAAAGTACACCGTTCTTCTCCTTCTTCTAAGGTTACTACTATCTTCTTAGTCTGTTCTTTGTTGTCATACGCTATTCCTGATTGTACTTCTCGTTTTGGCATTTGAATAGCAATTTTCCTCTCTTCTACTTCATATTTTTTGAAGTGGGCCGGTACTTCAAACTGATCCTGTGGTTTGTTTTCTCCATCTTCTAGTTCGTTATCCATCCCTAGCTCTTCTTCCTGGGTAATTTCTTGATTGATTTCATTAGCTATGACACCTATTTTTTTATTTTCATCTTTGGGTTCCATTGGCTCTTGTTCCATTTCAATACTCTCATAGTCTTCCTTCCACTCTTTCTCTATCACTTCTCCCTCTTGAGCCTCTTGAAGGACTACCACAAATAGACTAACATTATAGCCTTCCTCATCAACGCATTCATTCATGGTTATTACTTCTTCATTATGCACACATCTAACGTAGCTAAAATCTCCATCCAACCGTGAGGTTCAAATTCCTCATCTAAAAAGACTTGAGGCATGTAAGCTGGATCTTGGACAAATCTAGCTACTCCTTGCCTTTGCTGCCATCCCTTTCTCCTATCCTCTTCCTTTTTTGCAGTTTGGCATATCCATAGATGAGTGTCTTCATTCATCCATGATTGATCACTTGAACCTATACTGTGAATTGATTGATCGTCTTCCTCCTTATGAATTTGATTCCACTATAAGGGTGGGACATCTTGGTATGTATATGTGTGGAGATTTATTCTTGTGGTGGTTCCTTCATGCTGTAGGTATACAGCGTCTTTTCCCCAATCTTGCACTACCTTTAGTTGTCTCATGAAAGGTCTTCCAAGTATCATTTCATAATTGCTAGGCCTTTCAAATTGACAAATTGCTAAGGTGTGCTCGAATTCAACTCCACAAGTGGTGAAAACTACTCGTTCCAATATCCCCAAGGGTCATTCAGTATGTCCGTCTGCCATTTGTATCTTCATGTGTGTGGGTCTTAAAGGTGGTTTTCCCCATTTTTCCCAAATTTCCTTAGTAGCAATTCCTACTCCAGCTCCAGAATCTAGGATGGCTTTGGTGGTGTAACCCCTATAGGTAATTGGAAGACAAGTATTTCCTTCATCTCCCTCACTAAAATCTCCAACCTTATCAACTAGAATTTTTACTGTGTTTACTTCATCAGATATCTCTTTTTCTTCCGTCTTGATCTCCAATTGACTGGTCAGTTTTTCCTTCAAATGTGGTTTGATCTTCAAAAGTTCTTCCAACGTCAGAGTACAAGGGATTTTTACTTTTTTAAGATGTTGTATGATATCCGACGTTTGGACTGATGGGTTAGGTTCTTTTTTCCTTATTGAGGGAATGCAATATAGTTCCGAATTATGTTCGTACTCTCCTGTGTAATTTGGCAAAGCCTTTACTTCATCATCTTCTTTGTCACGTGGATCCATTGGTAATATTTCTTCTGAATTCAATTCATGTATTGATTCCTCTATTCCGTCTTCTGCTTCTAGCTCTTCAAAGGGTGGTTCAGTTCCTTCCACTTTCTTCCATCTGTCTTCTTGGACTCTTGCCCACAAATCTTTAGGCCATTCCCCTTCTACTTCGGGAGCAATGGATCCCTCCCTTTTATCCTCACAGAAATTTTCATGATGTGACTCACCTTCTTTAGGTCTCTCGGTGTCATTAGCAATGACACACTCTTGGAATTCTTTTTCAGGAATTCGTGAATTAGGTAGGGATTTTTCTAAGGTCTGTTGTGCTACTTCTATTAGTTTCTTGCATATCTCTAATCTTTCTTTTTCTAAGTCTCCTCTGGGATATTATTTTTCATGTTGTTCTATGGTAGGTCCTGCTCTTATTCGTGCCTTGTATACCTGAATCCACATGGCTAACTCTTCAGGCATGGGATCCGCTAAAACTGATCCTACCTCTTCTTTTTTAGACTTTTCCTTCCAGTTTTCTCCTTCCACATCCTGTTTCTCTCCTTGATTTGGTTCGCTCTTCTCATTTTCCTTCTTTTGTAGTAATTTCTTTTCCTTTATCCTATCTCTACGGTTCTTCCATCTTTGTGTCCGTTTGCTTACAACACTTTTATTAGGCTCTTCGGAGTCTTCAACTATCTGAGGTGTAGGTGTGTTCACCCCTTGGTCGCTTTGGTTGTGTTCTTCAGCTTTTTCTGGGGTCTCTATAGCTTTTGCTCTTGTTATCTCTTTCAATGGTACAGTGTACTTCTGATCGCTTCCTGATGATTCGATTACTTCTATCACATTGATTTGAACATTGGAAGTAACCTTGTTGGGATTCTTGGGGCAATCTCTAAAAAGATGTTCCTTACCACAATCACTACAATAGCCTTCCCAGACTCACTGTGGTGGTGGTGGGTTTGGCAATGTACATTCTCTAATATAGTGATCACCTCCGTATCTGTAACAAGGTCCTCTAGGTACAGGCGATCTGTTCATAGCTCGGGGGGGTATGGGTGCTGTTGGAGCTGTGTACATTAATGACACATAGTCCTGCTCATATCCATAGGAACTATCTAGCACTTCCATGCCATAGGCATATGGTTCGTACATTTGTCCATATTCTATCATAGAGCTTTCATAAGTGGGATATGCTCCTTGACTATGGTCATAAGATGAGTCATACGATTCATTACTAGTCAAAGGTGTGGCTGGTACTATGGCTCTTTCTAAGTTTTCTTCAGGTTGAGCCATCTTTACTGGGACAACATTCTGAGGATGGGGCGGTTGTTGCACTAACACTGGTTGTGGTTGAGTGTATCCTTGATAAGCATATGATCGTGGTACTAGTGCTGTTGCTGATAGGTGGGATATCTAAAGGCTTCCCCTCATTGATCTCTCTGAGGGTATCCATAAGGTCTCATGAAAGGTTGCATGGGTCTTGATTGCCTATTGTATGGGCAGTTTTCAGTGTTGTGATTTGTATATTTTTGTTCTATGTTGCAACAGTGTAGAGGTCCTGGGGCAGGTGGTCTATTGTAAGCATAAGCAGGTGGTGGGACTATTCCCCTAGTACACAAATGAGAAGGGTCATCTCCTCCACATTGCATGCATCTCCTTAGCATGGGTACTCTCATTGGGTTGTTGGGGTAGTTCCTCTGTCCTTGAACATTTAGGATCTAATGGCTGGAATCAAGCTAACGCTGTGTCTGTCAAAGTTAGACCAAAAGATTCGTATTGGATCAAAAAATCTTCTTCTTGTTCCGCTCTGATTACTTGCTTAAATTCTGCTATA
The DNA here is from genome assembly GCA_020310875.1 of Ceratopteris richardii. Taxonomy (NCBI): domain Eukaryota; kingdom Viridiplantae; phylum Streptophyta; class Polypodiopsida; order Polypodiales; family Pteridaceae; genus Ceratopteris; species Ceratopteris richardii. The sequence goes on from CM035420.1 coordinate 2,894,687, forward strand.
TGATTGTAAGGTTCACTAGAGCCATCATAGTGATTTCTCATGCATTTGGCTACCTGAATTGGCCTTAATCTTCTTCCTGCTTTAGGCGGTCTAGGTGTTGGCATCATATGGGAAGACGCCAAGTACGAGTATGTATGCAGATCTAGCACTGAGGCAACCCATCAATTTTTTTTCAATCCTTACACATTTTAAAAGTGATTCTCATCACTAAAAACCATTGTAATTACCATTTCCCTTTTTGGTAGCTCCATTTTGTACAAGCCGAGGAGTCCTCGAGCTTGGGGAGCCTTAGAAGTAAATTCCTGCCAATTTTCATATTTTTTAGATCTCGTTTGAGCCCTCAAATAAGCCCTGGAACCTAATTTTTAACTAGGCCGGACACTAGGTCTGGACAGAGCCAAAGCTAGTCAAAAACTATAAATAGAGCTAGAGAGCTCATTTTTGGGGCAAGCTTCTGGTAGTTTTGAGCTTGTATGGGAACTTGTTTGCAATAGAAGTGATTCCATTGTCTTACTCTCTTTGTTCTTGCCGTGTGTGCGCGTGTGTGTGTATGTGTGTGCATGTTAGTGTGCTTCTCACTCACACATTTGTGCCTTCACTTGCTCGAGGTCTCCATCGCACCCCCAACAGGCACACCCTCCGTATCATACATGATGGCCACCATCAAACATTGGATGCCATGCCTCCACCCCATGACCGATGTTGCCGCGTAGATGATGCTCAAAATTTTGGACATGATGCAAGTGGTGCTAAAGACTTTTCGAAATGTACGTAATATTCAGCCACCAATTCCAGGCTTCATCAACGGTAACTATGACTTACTTTACGATATGAGCAGAACCCCAAGTATCCGAGTGGCTTATGCGTGGCATGCACGAATACGATATCTCCCTGCTTGTTACAAGCAAACGTTTGATGACATCTTCACCACCGGATTCTGGGAAGCACACTCAGAAGTATTCGTGCCACGCCCAACTCATCTGCTCCAACTATTCGCGTGCAAACAGACAATGCACTCAGAGCTCTACACCACGCCCCAACCTGACATGCCTGGTGTAGTTAACTGGGAGACCCTACAGAGAGACTTGGTCAAGGGACTGCGGATTAAAGAACAAGATTTGGCTACCGACATACTACAACAGTACATTGATCAAACGGTGGAGCAGAGGTTTGTCAGAGGCGACAGACGCTAGGGGGGGAGAGTGTTGGCATCATAAGGGAAGACGCCAAGTACAAGCATGTATGCAGATCTAGCACTGAGGCAACCCATCAATTTTTTCCAATCCTTACACATTTTAAAAGTGATTCTCATCACTAAAAACCATTGTAATTACCATTTCCCTTTTTGGTAGCTCCATTTTGTACAAGCCGAGGAGTCCTCAAGCTTGGGGAGCCTTAGAAGTAGTTGCCTTCCAATTTTCATATTTTTTAGATCTCGTTTGAGCCCTTAAATAAGCCCTAGAACCTAATTTTTAACTAGGCCGGACAGTAGGTCTGGACAGGGCCAAAGCTAGTCAAAAACTATAAATAGAGCTAGAGAGCTCATTTTTGGGGCAAGCTTCTGGTAGTTTTGAGCTTGTATGAGAACTTATTTGCAATAGAAGTGATTCCATTGTCTTACTCTCTTTGTTCTTGTCGTGTGTGCGCGTGTGTGTGTATGTGTGTGCATGTTAGTGTGCTTCTCACTCACACATTTATGCCTTCACTTGCTCGAGGTCTTCATACCATCCTCATGTCTTCCCGGATTGACATTAAAGGAGGTGCTTCTCATCACTGAGCTACACCAATGTTGGCATCATATGGGAAGACGCCAAGTACGAGCATGTATGTAGATCTAGCACTGAGGCAACCCATCAATTTTTTCCAATCCTTACACATTTTAAAAGTGATTCTCATCACTAAAAACCATTTTAATTACCATTTCCCTTTTTGGTAGCTCCATTTTTTACAAGAACAGGGCCAAAGCTAGTCAAAAACTATAAATAGAGCTAGAGAGCTCATTTTTGGGGCCAGCTTCTGGTAGTTTTGAGCTTGTACGAGAACTTGTTTGCGATAGAAGTGATTCCATTGTCTTACTCTCTTTGTTCTTGTCGTGTGTGCGCGTGTGTGTGTATGTGTGTGCATGTTAGTGTGCTTCTCACTCACACATTTGTGCCTTCACTTGCTCGAGGTCTTCATACCATCCTCATGTCTTCCCGGATTGACATTAAAGGAGGTGCTACTCATCACTGAGCTACACCAAATTTTGGTGCCGTTGTCGGGGATTCGAGCTTTGAGGACAAGCGTGTGATGGTAAGACGTAGAGAGGACGCGTTGGAATGGTAAGTAGTAGGTAAATTTCTCATTTTTTCTCCATCTCCATCTCCATCTTCATCTCCTTCACCACCTTATATTCCCACTTCCAAACCATTTCCCTCATTTGCTTTGTGCGAGTTTGAGAGAGAGCGAGTGTGTGTTCTTGTTTTGTGTGTTTTTGCATGTTTCTTGCAGGTTTCAGCTCCATCATCATCTCCAGCAAGCTCAGCAGGTACAGAATCTCTCTGCGCAAGCCCCGAGGCATTGAGCTCGAGCTATCGTGACACACCGAAAAGTTGCCCCAATCACGTTTCTGAGTGCACCACGACACTGCGCAGCCCTAGAGCTCTTAGGATCACTAGACAAAACAGAAAAATTCACCATATCCCGACCTATCGTGACACCTCGAGGTATCGCGACACTCCCAGGTATCGCGACACTCCTAATTATCATGACACCCCGACCTATCACGACACCTCGACCTATCGCGACACTTCCACCTATCGTGACACCTCGACCTATCGTGACACCCCGACCATCCCCGAATTATCGCGACACTCCCAAGTATCGCGACACACTAACCTATCGCGACACCCCGACCTATCGCGACACCTCGACCATCCCCGAGTTATCGTGACACTCCCAAGTATCGCGAAACTTCGACCTATCGCGACACTTCCACGTATCGTGACACCCTGACCTATCGCGACACTTCCATCTATCGCGACACACCGACCCGACCTATCGTGATACATGGCCTTAACGCATGAAAAATTTTAGAGTGAATTTTTGAGTGAATTGAGGAATTTTAGACACATTGGGATAACATTAGAGCCTTAGGAGGGGGCAAAAGACCTAGAAACCAGAGAGGAATCTCCTGAACCCTGAGAGCCTGTTTTGACCCCTAAGTGCCTGAATGGTCATAACTTCACCATACGAACTCCGATTGATGAGATTTTGATAAGAATCATACATGGAGTTTTAGAACATGTATTTTTAAGTTAACCATTAGGTGGGACTAGGTGGTCATAAGGTTTTGGGGGTAGAGTGAGTTACTCCAGGGGGGCCTGTAAATGTTGATGTGTGTCTTTCAATTACTTGTGGTAATAGAGCTATATTGACTTGTGAACTTTTGCAGGAACATTGTGTGCACTCAAAGTATACCAAGGCAAGCTAGCAAGGGTGAGTACCAGGCTTGGGAGAAGGCTTCCTGGGCTGGTGTAGCAGTCTGAGCAACCAAGGGATTGAGGTTGGAAGTTCTCTCAACCCTCCTTTGTCAATTCCTAGCCTAGGCTAAGCACGACTTAGGTGTGGTGATTAATTAGGGCAACGTTAGGCAACAATCAAGTCCAAGAGAACTAATCAACCAAGTGCAAGCATTAAGTAAGACTTAAGTGCAAAAATCCAAGGGAAGAAAGTGAACCTGAATCGATCAATTATCAAGTGCGAACTTCACTTAAGTATTCCAGACGGCGTGATCTTGAACAAGGGCATACCATAATAATCAACTAAAAAGAACAAAGTGATTGGTGCAAATCAACCTGCAACAAGAGTGTGCTTGGGACCAAGGGGGCAGATAAACAAATCATATGAACCTTAGGTCAGGCAGACACTTAGGACGAGACCGACAAAGCCTCAGATCTTCTAAAGCTAGTGTCAATCACACTGCTAGGTGTTGGGCCCAGCAGTTGAGTGATTACCCATACATTCCTCGATCAGAAACAAGTGATTCTTAAATGTCCTATAACATGGAGAGACGAGTAGGTAGTTCAGGGGTGGCGTATCTAGAAAAGCCAGAAGGACCTTACAAGACTCAATTGGAATACATCAGGACTAATCGTCTAGGTGCTCGCATCTACGAAGATGGCCTGAGAAGGTCTGTGGTCCAGATTAAGAACCCTGATCAACCCCATGGACTAGAACACCCGGTAGTCAAGTTCGAAAATGGAGCATACCTAGATAAAGAGGGGACTATATATGTAGTCACCACTCTTCCTGATAGAACAGACGAGTTTGGAAATGTGATCGCAGAGACCGACATGGGTGATATAGAGCAAGGGAATTTAGAGAGAGAGAGAGAGAGCCAAGAACTCCCCATGGTAAATCCGTCTTGACCAAAATCATGACTCCAGAGTGGATTCCACACGATAATAAAAGCATAGATTTGCTTTTAAACCGAGAAACCGATGAGGCTTTTTGGAGGTATAAACCTGCCCAGCCTCAGGAAGTAAGTGCTCTCACAATTTATGAGTTTAAAGACCCAGAGAGTCCAGGCAAAGTAACCTACCTAGACAATGCATCAGAGAGGATCTTTGTGGTCACAGAGCATGGCAGACATGCCTACACATGGAAGGGTGAATTTGTTTTTCCCCAACCACGGTCCAATATGTCCTACAGTCACCAAAGAGCTGGCACCTCCCAGACTCATGGAGCTCAAGGAGATAGAAGTAGAGACAGACCTGAAGTAAGCTTTGCCAACCCCCTGGGAAGAGAAAGAAGGAGAACATGGACGGATAGAGAAGAAATCGAAAGATTTAGAGTCCCAGGGAACCAAAGAAATGCTGACGATTTCCCTTTGCCAAGGCCTAGAGTGTTGGAACATCAAGCTTACACTATGCCTGAGGTGGATTTGATCTACATCAAAGGCTATTGCGTCGAAAGAATATCCGTTGGAGAGTTCTTTTTCATATGCTCATTTATTGTATTTTTTTGAGAATATTTTGATGGCTCATTTACCGTTGTAAAAGCCTTGAGTTGTACACATGTAAAGGTATAAATATAGGGCCAAAATCCCACGAAATTTTGGTGGTTGAAGTTGCATTCAATCAAGCAATCAATCACCTAAAAGTAGATCAATCAAGATCTTCACTTTTCCTAGATTGTAGGGAAGTGAATTGATTCCCTCCAACAACCATTCCCACCTTCATTTGAATTCAAATTCAAGTTGTTAAAGTCGTGGAACACTCCTAGAGGCTATATAAGGAGTTGAAATCACTTGTACATTACATGGAAGCAATATACATACACTTGTGACCATCATTGTCTTGCTCCTTCAATTTCTGCATCATCTTCTTCGCCAACAGTAATCTTGCAGAGGCTGCTGCTCTCTCCTCAGAGCTCCAAATTGCGTGCAAGAGGACTCATTGGAAAGGTATCAGTGTCTAGTTTATGCCTCTAAATTTTCAAAGCATTTGGTTCAGCAGATTTGGAGAAATCGCAGTTTTTCTGCCTCGGGGTCAATCTCTACGTATTCCTGAAAAATAGGAGGTACCACCGGTGAATGTCGCATTCATTCCTATAGCATATTTTGCTTATTCCTTATACTTTTGTGCATTCCATACACTCAACCCTATGTGTATCACTCCCATAAAAGGATTTTTTCTAATTGTAATCACGCTGGTCGCTATGGGCGTTTGAAGTTCATTGTCTCTTCCAAAGATAGTAAGTTTTTTTGAGCTAGTCGACCCGCGAACCTATCTGTTTTGTATCGACTCATTCTCCTTGATGCTCCAAGGTACATAGTGTGTTTCTTTGCACTTATAGCATGCCTATAAGGTCTATTTGAGTCTCCAAAAGCTCAAGGGCTGGTCTTGTGCCGGTTGGCTTGACCAAACTTCATCGCTTTGAAACGCACTTTTCTACCTTCGACAAGCTTCTCCAAGTTCTTTCAGTGGTATCAGAGCTAGTTCAAGATGGGTGACGGCTTTCCCTCAATGATCGAGAAGCTTGATCGACACAACTACGCGGCTTGGCAAATCAGAATGGAGGCCTACTTGCAAGGTAGAAATCTTTATGGAATTGTAGTAGGTGATGAAGCTATGCCTATTCCAAGATCCAAAGGAGGACCTACACAAGAGGAGACAGATAAGCTCACACTTTGGTGCGCAAGGGATGCTCAAGCAAGGTCGTACATACTAAACTCTATCTCTGACTTTCTATTACCACATATTAGAGGATGCAAGACATCTCAAGAGACTTGGGATGCCCTGGAGACTTTCTTTTCTGCTAGTACCAAAGCAAGAAAGAATCATCTTTGGAACGAGTTCAACCAAATGAAGAAGACACCTAAAAAAACCATCACAGAGTTTGTTACCAAGGTCAAGGAGGTTGCGGATCAGTTAGCATCCATTGGAGAGCTGATTGAAGAAGAGGTCATCATGAGGCAAATTCTCAACGGCATTCGAAGTGATAAGCAATGGCAATCCTTCACGACGGCTTACGATCTCATCATGGATGTGCAAACTCCAGACTTCAACATTTTTCTTGGACAACTCTTCAATCAAGAAGCCAACAATAGCATAAAGGAAGGTAACTCTTATCATGGTAATTCAACGAGTGCTCTATATGCAGATAAGAAGGATAAGAACCAGAAAGGCAAGAAGAAGGAAGAAGATGAAGAAGAGACTTCCCAAGCCAACTTCGCAAGCAAGAGCAAGTGGAAAGGGAAGAAGAAAGGACCAAAGCAAGACAAAGCCAAAGGTCAGAATGTTCAACCTTGTGCCATATGCGATAAGACCAACCACACCACTCAGAACTACTGGTTCAATGGGAAGACCCAGAAAGGAAGTGGAAGAGGTGGATATGGCGGCAATAGAGGTAGAGGTGGACACAACTTCAACAACAACAATAGAAGCTATAATAGAGGGGACTACAACAATTATTCAGAAGATCAACCACATGAAGACTCATTACTTCTCATGAATCTAAGCCACAAAGAAGGTAAAGAAGATGATCATTTGTTCTACATAGATTCAGGATGCTCGAATCATGTTGCAGGCAACATTGCTCTTCTATCTGACTTGGAAAGTCCAAAGCATAGACATGAAGTGCAAACAGGGGATGACACGAAGCACAATGTGGAGAAGATTGGTAATGTCAAAGCTTCCAATGGCAGGACAAACATTCTGAGTAAGGTTCTCTATGTACCCACTATCACTAAAAACCTAATAAGTGTAGGCCAAATAGTTGAAAAAGGCTTGCAAGTTAGGTTCACCCAACATGGAGCTTTTGTGGAAGATCCATGTCAAGGCTTCAAGAAGATAGCTCGAGGTGAGAAGCATGGTAGGCTCTTTACTTTTGAAGTAGGAGATACCAGGAACATAGCTCTATTCAACTTTGGGTCTCAAACCCTAAGTGAGCTTGAAGTGTGGCATAAGAGACTTGCTCATGTGAATGAAAGAACCTTGAAGGATATATGCAGGGATCAAAGTGTTCTAGGACTGCCGAACATATCAAAGCAACACATGATCAACAAGTGTGATGCATGTCAGATTGGGAAGGCACAAAGACAACCATTCAACCACAAAGGCTACATCCACAACAACGTATTGGACTTAGTACACACAGATGTATGGGGACCAAGTCAAGAACCTTCATTGGCAGGATCAAGGTATTATGTCTTATTTATTGACGACCATAGTAGGTGGACTGTTCTATACTTTATCAAGAGTAAGAATGAAGTGTTTGATTGCTTCAAGAAGTATCTTGCGCATGTGGAGAATCATACAGGTAGATCACTAAAGAAGCTCAGATCTGATGGAGGGGGAGAATACTTCTCCAAAGATTTTGATGAGTTCTTGCAGGATAAAGGTATCAAAAGGGAAGTGACTACCAGGTACTCTCCTCAACTAAATGGAATTGCAGAGAGGAGAAACAAGACATTGGTTGGATCAGCCCGAACAATGCTTGAAGAGAAGAAGTTGCCACATTATCTATGGGCAGAAGCTATTTCAACTGCAGTGTACCTTGTCAATCGACTACCATCCAAATCACTTCAAGGTATGACTCCTTATGAAGCATGGCATGGAAGAAAACCTAGTCTTGAACATTGCAAGGTTTTTGGTTGTTTAGCTTATGTTCATGTACCATCACAAATAAGAGGTAAGCTAGATGAAAGGGCAACAAAGGCAGTGTTTATTGGATATGATTCAACTCAGATGGGTTATAGGTTCTTCAATCCTTCAACCAAGCAATTCACTACAAGTAGAGATGTTGTGTTTGAAGAACACAGGTCTTGGTATGATGAAGACAAACAAAAGGTAACACTACCATATGATCTTGATTCTGATTCTCATCAATTAGGAAGGAAGCATGGTACACAGGTCCAGGATCCAAGAAGTGATACAGACGATGACCAAGATGAAAGAGAAAGGGATTACAAGCTATGGAAGTCAAGAGGCAAAGCAAAGATGCAAGAGGTTGGAGAATGCTCCAAACAAGCACCTAGAAGATCAGCAAGAGAGAAGAAACAACCAGAAAGGTATGGATATGATTCCACATTTGTTACAAAGCATTCAATCTACTTGGCAAAAGACTCTATTTCAGAGGAACCCTCAACCTATGAAGAGGCAAAGGGAAACCCTAATTGGGAAAAGGCCATGAACGACGAGATAGATGCATTGAAGGAAATGGACACTTGGGATTTGGTTCCAATGTCGCCGAATCAAAAGGTAATTGGTTGCAGATGGGTATACAAAGTTAAAAGGAATTCAGATGGATCAGTTTGCAGGTACAAGGCAAGATTAGTTGCCAAAGGATGCTCACAAACTCATGGTATAGACTATGAGGAAACATTCTCACCAGTTGCAAAGATGACTACAATCAGGACATTGATAAGTGTAGCTGCTGCAAGGAATTGGAGACTCCTCCAACTTGATGTGAAAAATGCATTCTTAAATGGTTGGATAAGTGAAGAGGTATACATGTCACAACCACCAGGTTTTGAAAACCCTAATCATCCATCTTATGTTTGCAGACTTAAGAAAGCATTGTATGGATTGAAACAAGCTCCAAGAGCTTGGAATTACAGGTTGGTTACATATCTTCAAGACCAAGGGTTCAAAGCTAGCAGCTCCGATCCTTCTCTATTCATCAAAAGGGATCACAATGAGGTTATCTATCTATGTGTATATGTAGATGATATTATTGTGACAGGTGATGATCTAAATGGCATTCAAAGGATCAAGAGACACATGCAAGAGGAGTTCAAAATCAGTGACCTAGGTGAGCTCACATATTTCCTAGGTATGCAGGTGATATACACAGATGAAGGAATGTATTTGACTCAAAGAAGATACATTCAGGATCTTCTTCTCAAGTTCAAAATGGAGAACACTAAACCTGCAGGTACACCTTTGGAGATGAATCATAAACTTAGTGTTTATGAAGGTGAGAAAATTGAAGACATAAAAGAGTATCAAAGCTTGGTAGGTAGCTTGATATATGCTACTCACACAAGGGCAGACATCTCATATAGTGTGGGAGTGCTTAGTCAGTTCATGCACTCTCCGAGAAGACCACACATGGATGCGGCTAAGAGAGTACTTAAGTATCTCAAAGGTACAATCAACGAAGGTATATTCTATCCTTACTCTTCCGATTTGGATATCAAAATCTACTCAGATGCAGATTGGGCAGGAGCTAAGGATGATAGAAAAAGTACATCTAGTTACTTAGCATTTGCAGGTTCGAAGCTAGTGTCATGGAGTTCCAAGAAGCAACCAACAGTTGCTTTATCCTCAACTAAAGCAGAGTACAGAGGCTTGACCATAGCAACTCAAGAGGCAATATGGTTAAAAGCATTGTATACAGATTTGGGACTTGTGAGTTCCAAACCTCACATATTTGGAGATAATGTAAGTTCCATGCATCTAGCGGCAAATCCTATTTTTCATGCGAGAACCAAGCACATAGAAGTCCATTATCACTTCATCAAGGAGAAGCTCATGGCAAAGGAGATCGACATTTCTTTTGTTCCAACTAAAAAACAAGTAGCAGATATGATGACGAAGGCACTTGATGGAATAAAGCTTTGTAGATTCAAAGCTATGGCAGGTATTCAACCTATCAGAGAATGAAGACTCAAGCATACTTTAGCTTGAGGGGGAGCTATTGGAACATCAAGCTTACACTATGCTTGAGGTGGATTTGATCTACATCAAAGGCTATTGCGTCGAAAGAATATCCGTTGGAGAGTTCTTTTTCATATGCTCATTTATTGTATTTTTTTGAGAATATTTTGATGGCTCATTTACCGTTGTAAAAGCCTTGAGTTGTACACATGTAAAGGTACAAATATAGGGCCAAAATCCCACGAAATTTTGGTGGTTGAAGTTGCATTCAATCAAGAAATCAATCACCTAAAAGTAGATCAATCAAGATCTTCACTTTTCCTAGATTGTAGGGAAGTGAATTGATTCCCTCCAACAACCATTCCCACCTTCATTTGAATTCAAATTCAAGTTGTAAAAGTTGTGGAACACTCCTAGAGGCTATATAAGGAGTTGAAATCACTTGTACATTACATGGAAGCAATATACATACACTTGTGACCATCATTGTCTTGCTCCTTCAATTTCTGCATCATCTTCTTCGCCAACAGTAATCGTGCAGAGGCTGCTGCTCTCTTCTCAGAGCTCCAAATTGAGTGCAAGAGGACTCATTGGAAAGGTATCAGTGTCTAGTTTATGCCTGTAAATTTTCAAAGCATTTGGTTCAGCAGATTTGGAGAAATCTTAGTTTTTTTGCCTCGGGGTCAATCTCTGCGTATTCCTGAAAAATAGGAGGTACCACCGGTGAATGTCGCATTCATTCCTATAGCATATTTTGCTTATTCCTTATACTTTTGTGCATTCCATACACTCAACCCTATGTGTATCACTCCCATAAAAGGATTTTTTTCTAATTGTAATCACGCTGGTCGCTATGGGCATTTGAAGTTCATTGTCTCTTCCAAAGATAGTAAGTTTTTTTGAGCTAGTCGACCCGCGAACCTATCTGTTTTGTATCGACTCATTCTCCTTGATGCTCCAAGGTACATAGTGTGTTTCTTTGCACTTATAGCATGCCTATAAGGTCTATTTGAGTCTCCAAAAGCTCAAGGGCTGGTCTTGTGCCGGTTGGCTTGACCAAACTTCATCGCTTCGAAACGCACTTTTCTACCTTCGACAAGCTTCTCCAAGTTCTTTCAGAGAGCACACTAGGACCCTAAGGCCAACTCAATTGGTGAAGTCCATGAAGAATTACTTCGATGGCACTGGAGACCCTTACGACCATGTGGTAGAATTTAGGCAAGTCTTGAAAGCCGAACAAGTAGAGGACCTATTCACACAATACAATGCTTTTGGTCTAACTCTTACAAACACAGCTCTTACATGGTTTCAACCACTACATGAGAGACAGTTTAGGAGCATAGACCAACTCCTAGAGGCATTTATCATTGAGTTTTCTAAGAGTGGCATAAGGCACAATACCTCCTCCCTGATTCACAGTTTTAAGCAAACACCTCAAGAGACGGTCAGACTAGCAGGAAGATGGTTTAGGCAATACCTAGAGAGGTGCCCAATGCCTGAGCTACCAACACTAGCCAAGCAAGTGGCTTTGTTCTTAGTTGGACTGTTGAGCACCAAGCTCAGGTCATATGTGTATCTGAAGGACCCCAAAACTATAGAAGAGTGCGTGCACATGTGCATAGACATTGAGGATAATCTAGGTGAGGAGTTAGAGCTATCAAAAATCTATAAGGATTTGGATAGCTCTAGTAGTCTCACATCTGGTCAATCCACATCCATTGAGGAACTTGCAGAGAAGGTAGCTCAAAAACTAGGTGTCTCTACAAACAAATTCCAAGATTTGCCCCAGTTAAGCGGTGCTACACTTGCGGAGGTGACCATATCGCAAGTGTATGTCCCATTATGGCCCAACCCCAGGTGAATCCTAGTAGCCAGTACTGCACCATAGAGCGAAGGCACACCAACCACACCGCACAAGACTATCCTTATAACAAACAAATTGTTAGGCAAAATACCCCACAACAGGGTAGATACCAGAATCAGTACCCTCCACAACAATACAACAGACCACAACAACCTTATCAACCACCTTATCAAGGGCAACGGAGACCTCAACCAGTCCTAGCACAGCAACCCCCTGCTCCAACCAATGTGATCCCAGTGAAATATGCATCTGTTGAAGAAAATCCGAACAAAGCCATAGTCCTAGTCATCCCATTGCTATCAGGAAGTGATCCAAGTGACCATAGTTTTGACTCCACACATATTGATAGCCCACAAGCTTACTACATGCAGTCACCCAAGCATAACGAGTCATACTATTATGAGGACCCAAGTGAAAATAGTGGGGAGCCTGAGTATGCCAACATCATGTACACAAACCCCAACTCTAGACCTCAACCTAGGCAAGTGCGACCACCATTTCCTAGAGGACCATGCTTCAGATGTCAGGGAGATCACCTTATACGTGATTGTCCACTGCCTGCCCCTACACAACCCCAACCAGTGACAATTCAGGGTTTCTTTCAAGACTACGGGAAAGAGCATCTCTTATGAGATTGCCCAAAGAACCCTAATAACATGCCTAAAATCACTCCTATCAACGTCATTGGGTTAGTGGTAGACTCTATGGGAAGTATAACTTCCACAGCCCCATTGCATGTGATCACTAGAGCCCAAGCCTTGCACCAAACTCAAGGAGTAGGGCAGGAAAAGAGCTCTGAGGTTAGTGAGACAGAGAGTGTAACCAAGAAAAGGACAAGAGCATGGAGAGATAGTCAGGAGAGAATGAAAAGACAATGGTCATAGAAAATGAGCGAACTTGAAGAAAGCTTGAGAGAAACCATAGAAAAGATAAGTGAACTCGCATCTCAAAACCACTCTCACACCACCCCTCCACCACCTTTCCCTTCACCTGACAATCCATCGTCTTCCATTCCCCAACCTTTCAATACACCACCCTTAACCCACCCACCACCCAGAGTAGGATCAGTCCTAGCCGATCCCACTCCTAAGGATCTAGACATGATGCTTAAAGCATATCAGGCCAGGATCCAAGAAGGGCCAAACGTAACAGATCATGACAAATGTTACCCTAGAGCCGATCTAGAGATAGAGCGAACAAAGCTTTGTGCTAAGATGGTGGAATTGGCGCAAGCCATGTTTGAAGCCAGTCGCTTGTTCAACGGCTCTAACTCCATTAGAACACCTTTGCACTTTGATGGTCTATTGGATAGATTAGAGAGGTTACTTGCAAAGTCTAGACAAGGAGCCACATCCCAGGCTAAGGAGATGGCAAATGATAGGATAAGCATCCCTCCCCAAGAAGCTTATGTGCCTAACTCCACTGAACCAGACACCTCTTCTTCTATGAATAGGTATTCACCAGAGTTCCTGAGAGAGATTCAAGAAGAGAAGTGGGCAAAGGAAAGTGAAGTACCTCCCCCCATTGAGCTTGTGGACGAGGCACATGATCAATTCCCACAGGACATCCCTTCTATATATGAAGAACAGGAGAGTGCCCCATGTCATGAGAGATTAGATTTTGAGTCTAATTCCTTGCAGGAATTACCCCATTTCATCGGACCCTGGGAAACCAAATCTACTTGCATGAGAGCACCCACGATCATGATAACAAATGAAGATTTGATCATACCTAGGAATACGGAGGTAGTAAAGAACACTAAAGTGCAGTGCAACCTCACTTTAGAAGAGCTACTCAAAGTTAAGCCGGAAGTGTGGAAACATGTAGCCAAATGTTGGAGAAACACTCACTAATTGGACATATATTTGAAGGTCAAATCTTAGGAAGAAAACACCATGCCTATGTGAAGGGACAAATTCACAAGTGTATCATATTTGCAAAGTTAGTTCACTTTAGTTCTAGAAGTTTTTAAAATCACGAGAATACGAAAATCTATATAAGTTAGTTTGTATCAACTAACGCGGAGAGAGAGAATAAGAGAGAGAATAGAGAGAAGTAGAAGAAGGAGTTCATTTATACGATTGTGTATAGTCGGGATTCTCTGAGTGAGAAAGCATCTGTAAAACTTCTGAGTTTTCATAGCTATGAGAAAGAACTGAGTAAAGTTCTGTGTATGAGTCTCTCTCCATCATCTCCATGCTTGCCTACTGTGTGATGAATTCAAAAGTTCAAGTTTTCTGAGCAATTCCATGCCTGGCATCGAATCTTGGCTGATAAGTCATTTTTTCATTCTCTGTGTGTTAACTGTTGTTGAATCTTCTAAAAATATGAAGTTTGTGGAGCAACTCGATGCCTGGCATCGAGTTCCAGCATAAAATGGATGCCCGGCATCGACTTCTAGCATATAAGTCATCTTCTTCATGTGTGTGTAAAATAGAGTGTTTCTGGTGTAGAAAAATAGCCAAAAAAAGCCCAAAGTCGATGCCCGGCATCAACTTGGACTGAAATTCGATGCCACGCATCAAATTTTTTATTTTTCGACACCAGGAATACTAAAACAGGCAAAGTTTCCAATTTTGGAAGGTCATACAGGGTCATCTTGTGAGGGCCATAACTTGAGTTCTAGAGATCCGTTTGATGCATATGATAGCTTGTTGGAAAGCTCTACTCTTCTAGTTTCATCCTCTAAAGTTTCATGGAGAAATAATACTTGAGCTAGGAGAAATTAGCAAAATACTGAAGGTATGTCATTTCGGTGACTAGGAATTTCTATAGAAGCAAAGTTCTCACTTTAGGCTATCATTTCTCAAAGTTTGGAGTGGCAATGAGTTAATGGTGACCATAGAGGTGTTCTAGTGTCACATTAATTCATTTCTTGTGGTGTTTCATACATCAACACCAAAGAAGTGCCAAATGTAACGAAATCTTGTTCCCAGGTAGGATCCCACCAAACAGTACCAGAAATACCCTTGGATAAGATAGGAGATATGAGTGAAGGAGAAGAAGGAAATACCTATCTCCCAGTCATCCATCAGGGATACACCACCAAGGCAATTTTGGACTCAGGTGGTGTTGAGTTCCAGCACACTTTTGCCATATGCGACGTTAGCAAAAACCAAGCCTATGAGATGATCTTGGGAAGGCCATTTATGGGGCAATTGCAAGTGGTACAGGATTGGGGGACCAACTCTTTATACTTGCAACACTTAGGTGTTACAACCAAAGTCAATCTCAAGGATTACTCTCATAGAGACGTACTGCCTATTCAATGGAATCCCATCCATAGAGCCAAAGATGATACTGAGTCAGTGCATTCCATAGGATCAAGATCCTCATGGATGCATGAAGACACTCACTTATGGATGTGCAAGGTATCAGTAGAAGAAGAGAAGAGAGAGAAAGCAAGAGAAGTGGTTGCGAAGGATACCCATAGATCGATTCAAGACCCAGCCTATGCACCTGTAGTTTTTCCTGACGAAGAATTTGAGCCTCATGGCTGGGCGGAAATTCTAGCAACAATGGATGTAGCCATCAATGAAGAACAATGGACACCCCACTGTGATGAGGATGGCTATGACATTTCAGTCTTTTCAATAGAGCCAATCATGGGAGATGCAGTTTTAGAAGAATGCGAACCTAGCCCTGATGCATTTGAGGATCTAAGTGACTCCGACTTAGAGTCAATCATTATGGACCCACCTTTTGCATCAGATGAAGAATACTTCTATGAAGTTGAAGCGTACCCCTAGAGACACGGAGAAATCACGAATGATGTGAGGTTAGCCACACAACTAGCCACTAAGAGTGGAGGAAAGAAAAGAAAGAAGAAGGAAGTCACTCCGAAGGAAGAAGAATCCTTGTTTGAGGTCCCTGAAAACTTTAAAAAATATGAGATAGACGATAGGAGAGTCATTATAAGAATGCCTAAACATGAGGCACAAGCAGGAGAGGCCTATGATAGCAAAGAAACTACCAAGAAAATAGTTGTCGCCATAGAAGAGGGAGAAGAAAGATGCACCTACATAGGGCATGACCTAATGAAAGAAGAAGAGCAAGAGTTGGTAGCTTTGCTAAGAGAGTACAGAGATGTATTCGCTTGGAGCAAAAAGGACCTGAAAGGTGTCGACCCAGACATATGCTCACACACGATTCCTATGACCTCAGATGCCAAACCATCTAAGCAGAAGCCCTATACATACAATGATAACTACGCTGCTAAGATCAAGGAGGAGATAGATAGATTGGTAGAAGCTGGGTTTATCTATGAGATTGAGCACACTGAATGGGTATCCCCCATTGTGGTTGTGCCCAAGAAGAATGGAAAATTGCATGTGTGTATTAACCTTAAAAAAGTTAATGCCGCCACGATTAGAGACAGTTATCCGCTTCCTATCACTGCGCATCTATTAGAAAGGGCCACAGGCAAGGCAGTGTACAGCTTCCTAGATGGGTTTTGTGGCTACAATCAGGTAGCCATTGCGCCAGAAGATCAACATAAGAGGGCTTTTGCCATAGAGTGGGGCATATTTGCTTTTCGGGTAATGCCATTTGGGCTTACCAACGCACCTGCTACCTTTCAAAGATTGATGTGTCACGTGTTTAAAGAGTTCTTGAGGAAGAATTTGGAAGTCTATGTTGATGATCTTTGTGCTCATTCCAACATTAGACAGACCCATATGCCTGAACTCAAACAAATCTTTGATAAATGCAGAGAATATCAAGTCTTCCTGAACCCAGAAAAGTGTGTTTTCATGGTCAGGCAAGGCAAAATTCTAGGACACATAGTGTCAAAGAATGGCATATCCACTGACGAAGAGAAAGTGAGAGCCATCGCTGAACTACCTAGGCCAAAGAACATCAAGGAAGTACACGCTTTCATGGGACACTGTGGTTACTACCGCCAGTTCATTCACATGTATGCTGTCATTGCAAAGCGCATGTATGGACTTTTAACTAACTTTGAGTGGACTGATGAATGTGAGAACTCTTTCAAAGAGCTCAAACAAAGATTGTGTTCAGCACCAATCTTGACCACACCAGATTGGAATAAGCCATTCCATGTTCATGTGGATGCATCCAATTATGCCATTGGATGTGTAGTTGCACAACCTACTGGTGAGGGTAATATGGATCTTCCTATTGCCTATGCCAGCAGACAGTTGAATGCGGCTGAACGGAACTACACGACCACTAAACGAGAGGGATTAGGCATGGTGTATGCGGTTAAAAAGTTTAGACACTACTTGCTTGCAAATAAGTTTAAATTTTTTACTGATCACCAAGCTCTACTGTACCTGGTAAACAAGCCTTGCAATACAGGCAGATTAGTAAGATGGTTTCTCTTACTAATGGAATACGACTTCGAGGTAGTGGTGAGAAAAGGCAAGACCCACCTGAGAGCAGATCATCTCTCAAGGCTCACATCAGGAGAGGCCCCACAAGGAGTGTCAGATGACTTACCTGATGCTTACCTGTTTAACTTGGAAGTTGTACCTCAGTGGGCTAAGCCATTAGTGCTATTATTGACATATGGGCCTAACCACCCAATAGTAAGCACACAAGAGAGGGAGATAGTAAGAGCCCAGAAGTATCATATCATGGCAGGAAGTGTGTACAAACATACAGATCATGGAGTATTAGCCTGTTGTGTGGAAGAGGACGAGTACGCTAACTGGTTGCAATTAGCACATGTAGGTGCATTAGAGCAACATTACTCAAAACAATGAACCCTACAGACCCTAAGGAGACTAGGAGTGCACTGGCCAACTATGGAAGCAGATGTTCATAGGATGTGCAAGGAATGTCCAATTTGCCGCACTAAGCCACCAGTGGAACATGCCACTCTTTATCGCGTGTCTTTAGTGCCAGATTGGAGCGAGCCATTAGTGGCCTTTCTGAGGATGAAAATATTCCCTCAGGAAATGACTCTAGTTAGACAAAGGAGCTTAGAACAAGAGGCATTAGACTATGCTCTCATTGGAGATAATCTATACAGACGAGGAAAAGATGGGTATCTTAGATTGTGTGTCCACGAGAGCGAATATCTGAAGATATTAGAGACTGCTCACCAAGGTGTAGCAGGAGGACACTTTGGTCCAGATCGGGTGATCAAAGCAATTTTGTTTGCAGGTCTTTGGTTGCCAACTCTTCACATGGACGCACATACCTATGTGAAGAGGTGTGAGGTTTGTCAGCGAGATCAGTATCCCATATGCAAGGATGAGATGCCATTGAAACCTATGATGGGTGGACCTGCATTCTCTAAGTGGGGAATAGACTTTGTTGGTCCTATTAATCCCCTAGCTAAGGGCTCACATGCTGAGTACATCATTGTGGCCACATACTATCTGACCAAGTGGGTAGAAGTGAAAGCCACTACGAAGAATGATGCTCAAACCACAACAAAGTTCTTATTTGAAAATGTGTTCACTAGATACGAATTTCCAATAGAATTAGTGAGTGATAGAGGCACACACTTCTTGAATGAAGTCATAGAGAACCTTCTCCAAGAATTCTTGGTAGTACATAAGAAGTCTGCCCCCTATCACCCACAAGCTAATGGCCAGGCTGAGAGCACAAATAAGATCTTATGCAATGTGCTGACTAAATTGGTGAATAACAAACGCTCTGATTGGGACAAATAGCTACACCATGCTGTTTGGGCATACCGAGTGGCCTATAAAATGGTACTCCAAGCCACACCCTTTCAGATGGTGTTTGGCCAGAATGCGGTGCTACCACTGGATTTTTTGAGACCTACGTTAAAAATAGCACAAGAGCATGATTGGACCGGCCATGAACTATCCTCTAGAATCTTGGATCTTGAACGTTTAGGTGAGACACGATTGAAAGCTGCAGCAAGAATCTATGCAGCCAAGAAGAGGCAAAAGGCGTATTTTCATACACATGTGAAGGATAAAGGATTGAAAGCAGGAGACCTAGTCCTAGTCTAGACACTGAAGCAGCATGCACGAAAATTAGAGAAAAGAGGCTATGGACCAATGATTATCAATAGGATCTCCACAAGTGGAGCGGTACAACTAGCCACCCTAGAGGGTGATGTACTACCAAGTTACATAAGCGGATGTAGAGTCAAGCTATATCAAGAACCCTTAACTGAAGAAATGCTCAATCGACTTAATACTACAAAGAAACGTAAGGAAGAGGAAAAGCGAATTCGTGAAGAAGCACAGGCCGAAGCTTTAGAACGCATTCGTTGAATGAAACTGCGAAGAGAAGGTAGAGATCAGGCCATGACTGACAATCATGAAGCTCATGGTTATCACATTGCCATGTGTGAGGCTTCAAGTAAGCGGACCCATACGATAGTTGATCGACGACCTTTTGTGACCCTAGAAGTAGGACAAGGAGACAGTACAAGGAGCGTGAGAGCTTTAATTGATTAAGGAGCCGCCACTAGTGCAGTTCGGCTTTCTTACTGCCAATAATTGCACTTGTAGGTAAAGCCCCTAGAAGCATATCTAATAGGATTAGGAGGTGTCGAAACCCCTTGCATGGGAGAGGTGGAGCTTCCCCTCTACATTCAGAAGGTACTAATGCCAACAAAAGTGCTAGTATGTAAAGACGAGGATCTTACCGAGCCTCTTGTCTTGGGCCAAGACTGGATCTATGATCACACAGTCAACCTCAACCTAAGAAGTGGACTTCTTCAGGCTTGGGCAGGCCAAAGCTATCTTACGATTGAATTAGAAAATCAAGCACTCAAACCATTAGGAAAGGCACCAACTCCTAGTCTCTCGAGGAATCCACATGAAGATAACGATGTTGTTCATGTCCAGAGTTCTATGGTGCAGAGGATTGTCAATCTTACCGAAGGTACAGGAGTCAATGAGAAGTTCCCAGCTATCCCAAAGAAGATTCGAAACATGCAGACCAAACATCACACAACACGAAGGAGGCCGCGGATCAAGAAGCAGGAGCGCCAACCAGTGCAACACGGAGTACCTCGTGGCGCGAAGCAGATCTGGATACGCAAGGATGGAAACCCCACAGCTCTAGTAACAGGTTCTCGAGGAGGAACAAAACAAGTCTCACTATCAAGGACACAAGTGAAGGAGTACCGAAGGCAACCTCCTAGGCATACCACATCTATTTGGGTCCCTAAGCGGTCAATGAAGGCTAGCCCCAATGCTAGACAGATATGGGTGCCCAAGGCCTGTTTACGAGCCCAAATAGCTCCAACTCTAGTCACTAGCATAATTCAACACTCACAAGTCCTCCCGACAAACAACTCAGGAACTCTACCTAAATCCCATCCTAACCCACACTCAGTCAAACCGAGGAATGTCTGGAAATGGGTACCCAAAAGGTCCCAAATCCATCACAATCTAGTTCATAAATCTTTACCTGTCATTAGCTCTAAGAGCTACAAATCCTCTATCAAAGTTTGGAGACTTAAACCGTGTATCAAACCCCCCAACCCAATTTTGTAAATCCATCCACTCTGATATAGGTGCATTTTGAGTCCATTGCATAACCAAAGTATGCATCTAGGATGACACTAACCTCTAATCACCACTCACATCTATCACAAACACTTCATCTCTAACAACTAACCTTCTGGATTGTCATGTTAGTATTGTGAAGGGAAAACCATTACATCCTGTTTCCTATGCAACACTAATGTGCCTTTCTTCTTCTAGCACATAAGCACCCGATTCCCATGGCAGCAGCAGCAGGCACAAGCTCTCAAGTAGGCACTAGTACTCAAAGCAATTGGGATACCATGCCAGTGGAGCCTCCACTGATAGCAAGGCCTGAAGAGCTTTTGAATGTGAGAAAAATTCCCATTCCGGATCCACCAAGTGGCCTGACAGAAAGAGTAAAGGGGCATTCTCATTGGTTCAATGAGATGCCAGGAGATTTGGGAGACGTAGATCATATCTGGGAATCCAAGTTGGAATTCGGAGGAGTCTGGTGGACATTTCAATTCTTCTCAAGAGAATTTGAAACCTTACAGAATGCAGCTCCTCTTCAAGATATTTGACTGAAAGCGGGGTTGCAAGATTGTTTTAGTGCAGCTTTTCCTAGACCCGATTTTCTGAGGTGTTACTCCTTGATTGCCACACTGAAGGCGAGAGGGGACAAAGATCATTCAGGCACCTTCCTGGTGCCCTCTTTATCAAACCAGGAAGAAATGAAGAAGTTTGAGTTGAATATCACTTTAATCAGGGAGGCCCTTTAGATGTATGGCACCCATGTACCCTCCGATCGAGATCCTTTGATACCGGAGTCGATGAAGAACAATAATGTTGAAGCTTAAGGTCAAGGACAAAGCATGGAAGCGCACCAAGGAAGTGGACACACAAGAAGAAGGAGCAAGTAGGGAGCTCCAAGAAGCACATGTCAAATTCTCAAAAGAAATCCCTACAAAAATAGTGATTTTTATCACTAAAAACCATTGTAAATACCATTTTTCATTTTTGTAACTCCATTTTGTCCAAGCCAAGGAGTCCTCGAGCTTGAGGAGTATTAGATCTACCATCCTACCAATTTTCGTGATTTTTAGACTCCGTTTGAGCCCCCAAATAAGCCCTGGAACCTATTTTTTAACTAGGCCGGACACTAGGTCTGGACAGGGCCAAAACCACTCAAAAACTATAAAAAGGGCTGGAGAGCTCATTTTTGAGGTTAGCTTGTTGTAGATTTCAGTTTTTGTAAGAGAGCTCCTTGGTAATCGAACCTTTCCATTGTTCCACTCTTTGCTCTTACCTTGTGCGCGTGTGTGTGTATGTGTGTGCATGCTTGTGTGCTTTCACTCACGCACTTGTGCCATCACTTGCCTGCGGTCTTCATACCGGTCCTCACGTCTCCACGGATTGACATTTATGAGGTGTATCTCCTCACGTTGGTACTCACCATTGTGCTAGAGTGACACCAAATTTGGCGCCGTTGCCGGGGAGAGAGCTTGGAGGACGAGCGTGTGACGGTAAGACGTGGAGTAGCGACGTTGGAAGGTGAAAAATCGCCATTTTTCAGTTCAGTTTCTGAGTTTTTCTCCTTCTTCATCTTCATCATCATCACCATCTCCTTCCCTCTTCATATTCTCTGATTTTTTCCATTTTCGCCACTACATTCACTCATTTTTTTACTTGTGGCTGTGAGAAACAAGCTTAGGAGGAGCTGAGAACCAAAAGCGCTGAAGAAAATCACTTGGAAAACCTTTCAAAACTCCAAAAATTCAATTCAGTATTGCGTGGGCTGAAGCGACCTGCGCCTGGTATCGCGAGCATCATACTGTGATTTTGGAGGGTGACTTTGCATCCACAGGCTGATAGGAGGGACAAGGAGGACACAAGGTACACAAACCTGCAAAAGTTTTTGAATTTGGGTGTGAAAATCTCCAAGTATCGTGTCCGGTTGAGATTTGGTATCGCGATACCAGAACTCCCGTGTATCGCGATACTTGTCGAGATATCGCATCGTGCATGCCCACTTGAGGTATCGCGATACCACTCTGGTATCGTATCGTCAAGTGTTGGTATCGCGATCGCGGTCGCCCTGGTGGTATCGTATCGCGACGGTCACAGTATCGTATCGTTGACCAAGTGGTATCGTATCGCCTGAGATTCGGGTATCGTATCGTGCCATCCTTGGTATCGTATCGTTGATTGTGCAGTATCGTATCGTCGGGTACTTATTTTGGTAACGCGATACCATTCTGGTATCGTGCCCTGAAGTTGGTATCGCGATCTTAACTTACCTAGCAGTATCGTATCGTCCACTTTCCCAAGGGTATCGCGATACCATTCTGAGGTCGTATCGCCCTGGTCCTCTCGTATCGTATCGTCGAAGTTTTAGTATCGTATCGCCTACTCCTCAAGGTAGTATCGCGATACTTGAAATAGTATCGTATCGCCAAGACTTGTGGTGTCGTATCGCTTCCTTACCAGGAAGTGTATCGCGATACCATTTTTGGTGTCGTATCGTGGTAAAACCTTGGTACTGTATCGTGATGTTGGTATCGCAATTTCAGTAATCCCGGTGGTATCGTGTCGTCTAAAGTGGTATCGTGTAAGAAAGAGGTATCGTATCGTGGGGAATCTGGTACCGTCTCGTCTGTTTTGAGCTCCCAGAGTGATCCTGTTTCCCTGTTTTAACCCCCAAAACCCTGAACTGGCATAACTTTCTCATACGAAATCCGTTCGGAGTGATCTTGGGTTTGTTGGAAAGCTCATGAGGAGTACAACAAAAACATCGACTGGTTATGTTAATGTTAATACCAGGATTATTAGATAGGGTATTTTGAAGTTGACCCTCAGGGAAACTAGAAAATCAAGGTGTTCCAAAGGATTTTGAGCAATATAAGAGAACTTTGGGACTAGAAGCCAAGGCTTATGAACCTGAGATCTCGTAGACACTTAGGCAAGGATAGACAAAGCATTAGGTCATGTGAGGCTAGTGTCAACCATACATCCAAGTCTTTGGCTCAACAGCTTAGTGGTTATCCTTACACACGAAGTTCAGAAACCAGTGACTCGGAAATGTCTTTTAGCATGGAAAGACCCACACGTAGCTCAGGCATTGCCTATTTACAGACACCAGAAGGTCCCTATAAGACCCAATTGGAGTATATCAGGACCAACCAATTAGGTGCTCGCATCTATGAGGATGGTCTAAGACGATCAGTGGTTCAACTCAAGAATCCTGACCAACCCTTTGGACTTGAACACCCAGTGGTCAAGTTTGAAGAGGGTGCTTACATTGATAAGGAAGGAACCATGTATGTGGTTACCAACTTACCAGATAGGACAGATGAGTTTGGAAATATCATTCCTGAGAAGGAGATAGGAGACCTAGAGCAAGGGGACCTAGGAGGAGAACCCAAGACCCCTAGAGGTAAGTCAGTCTTAACCAGAGTACTCACTCCAGAATGGATCCCTCAAGATAATAAAAGCATAGAACTATTCGTGAATAGAGAAACGGAGGAAGCCTTTTGGAGGTTTAGGCCAGATCAACCCTGCCCAGTAGTCACCATCTATGAATTCAAGGATCCAGAGACACCAGGGAAAGTTGTCTATCTAGATCACACATCTCAAAAATTATTCTTAGTATCAGATCATGACAGACATGCTTACACCTGGCAAGGTGAATCCATTTTCCCTCCACCAAGATCTAATGTTTCCCAGGGCCTCCAAGGAGCCGGATCATCCAAGGCTCATGAAACCCAAAGAGAAAGAACTAGAGAGAGACCGGAGGTAAGCTTTACAGCCACTATAGGCAGAGACAGATCAGGATATGGAACGGAAAAACTTGAAAGGGAGAGACATAGAGTTCATAGGCATCAAAGAGATGATCATGATTTCCCATTGCCTAGACCACGAGAACACTCAAGAACCCTTAGACCCTCTCAAGTGGTTAAGACAATGAAGAACTACTTTGATGGATTTGGAGATCCTTATGATCATGTGGCGGAGTTCAAACAAGTGCTAAGAGCTGAACAGGTTGAAGACTTATTCACCCAGTTCGAGGCATTTGGTTTGACTCTTAAGGGTACTGCCTTAGCTTGGTTTCAATCTCTAAACAGTCGCAACTATAGAGAGATAGGTCAGCTGCTAGAAGAATTCATTGTGGAATTTTCCAAGAGTGGTATCAGGCATAACACATCATCCTTGATTCACAGCTTCAAGCAGACACCCCAAGAAACAGTGCGACTCGCAGGAAGAAGATTTAGGCAGTACTTGGAAAGATGCCCTGTACCAGAATTACCCACATCAGCCAAACAGGTGGCACTGTTTTTAGATGGCCTATCGAGCACAAAATTAAGGTCATATGTATACTTGAAAGAGCCTAGATCCATAGAAGAGTGTATACGGATGTGCATTGACATAGAAGACAACTTGGGTGAGGAATTAGGACTATCCAAACTCTATAAGGATTCTGATAGTTCTACAAGTCATACCTCTAGAGCCTCCACTGAGATAGATGAGATAGCTGAGCAAGTGGCCAAAAAGCTAGGAGTTCAAAATAGACAAATGCCAAGGGTCACTTCAGTGAAACGATGTTATACATGTGGAGGAGATCACATGGCTAATGTTTGTCCATTGACGACTCAACCCCAAGGAAACCCTAATGCTCTGTATTGCACCATTGAGAGAAAATACACAAATCATACGGCCCAAGATTGTCCCTATAACAGGCAGGCTGTTAAACAAAATTATCAGCAACCTTACCAACAGGGTAGGTATCAGAATCAGTACCAACAGCCATATTATAGGCCACAGCAATATCAACCGCAATACCAGCAGCAATATCAGGCACCATATAGGCCACAACCAGTCCTAGGAAATCAACCGCCAACTCCTGCCAATGTGATCCCAGTTAAATATACGATGGCAGAGGAGAACCCTAATAGAGCATTGGTACCACTAACCCCATGGGTCTCAGAAAATGATTCTCACGCTCATGGTTCAAACTACTTCCATGAAGATAGTCCACATGCTTATTATATAGAGTCACCTGAGCAAAGTGAGACTTCTCAGTATCAATATGAGACACCACCTATGGAACAAAATTGGGAGCCGGAATACTCCAATGTCATGTATACGAATCCAAATCCTAGGCCCCAATTGAGACAAGTAAGACCACAAGCTCCTAGAGGACCATGCTTTAGATGTCAGGGCGATCATTTCATTCGTGAATGTCCCCACCAACCAGCTCTGGGATCAGGACAGAACATCACAATACAAGGCTTTTGTCCTAAGTGCGGCAAGGAACATCTTCCTAGAGAGTGTCCCAGGAATCCCTCTAGTGTACCCAAGGTCACACCCATCAACGTGGTAGGCTTAGTGGCAGATTCAAGTTCAAGTAGCAATAATGTGGCTCCTGTACAGGCAGTTACTAGGGCACAGGCTGCACAACAAGCAAAACCATCTGAGCAGTCAGAGTCAAGTGAGGCAGGAGAACCTAGTAAGAGGAAACCAAGAACATGGAAGGATACCAGAGAGAAGGCTAATCGCAAGTGGAACAGAAAGCTATCCGAGCTAGAAGAAAGCCTAAGGGATACCAAAACAAAAATAGAAGACATCGCGTCTCAAAGCCCCTCACATGCCGAAGCTCCATCCTCTCCACCTCATTCCACTCCAACACCCATTGTAAATAATCCACAACCAGGGTCTGTTCTTGCAGATCCAACCCCAGAAGGTTTGGACATGATGTTCAAGGCCTACCAGGCTCGTCTTCAAGAAGGGCCAACAGCTGCAAACCTAGACAAGAGTTACCCTAGAGCAGATTTAGAGATTGAACGGATGAAAATGTGCATGAAAATGGTAGAACAAGCTCAAGCTATACTTGAGACTAGTCAAAAGTTCAATCAGACAAACTCTGTCAAACCGGATTTGCATTTCCAAGGCTTACTAGAAAGATTAGAGCAGTTGGTAAATAAACCACAAATTTCTTTACCACCACAGGCTCAACCAACTATTGAAAGAGGAAGCTCACCACCAATGGGAGCTTATGTTCCTAATTCCACGGATGTTGGAATGCCTTCTTCAATTCAACAGTACTCTCAAGAGTTCTTGCGGGAAATACAGGAAGAGAAATGGGCCAAGGAGAAGGGTAATTCCCCTCCTATTCCTGAGATTGATGATCTTCATGATCAATTTCCTCAAGACATTCCGTCTATCTATGGAGACCAAGCAGAGCAACAAGAAGATGAAAGATTAGATTTTGAATCTAATTCTTTACAAGAGTTGCCTCATTACACAGGCCCATGGGAATCTGAATCTCTCCAGATCAGAGCCCCCACAATATTGGTAAGAAATGAAGACTCAGTGATTCCAAGAAACACTGATGTTGTGAAGAACACTAAGGTTCAATGTCATCTCATTGTGGAAGAGCTGCTCAAAGCAAAACCGGAGCTATGGAATCATGTGAAGGATCAGGTTCCAGAACTTGAATCCAATATGCCAAAAGTAGGCTGTAAGCAAAAAGTTCCAGAGATACCTCTCGACAAGATAGGAGATATGAGCGAAGGTGAAGAAGGTAACACTTATCTTCCAATCACCTATCAAGGTTACACAACCAAAGCAATCGTAGATTCAGGTGCCGGTGTTGCTATTGCGACCACCTCCTTGTGGAAGCGATGGGGCAAACCCACCTTAAGACCAACGAGAATGAAACTTCAAATGGCAGATGGTCATTTTGAAAGACCTCTAGGATTGCTTGAAGGGATAACTCTAACCACATGTGGTGTAGAGTTTGAACATACATTTGCTATATGTGACTTTGAGAAAAATAATGTCTACGAGATGATACTAGGAAGACCCTTCCTATGACAATTGCAAATAGTACAGGATTGGGGAACCAACTCCTTGTACTTACAGCACTTAGGGGTCACAACCAAGGTCAATTTGAAGGATTACACCTTCAGAGATGTACCACCCCTACAGTGGAATCCTATCCACAAAGCAAAAGAAGATTCTATCTCTGTGCATTCTGGAAGTTCACCTGATCCATCCTGGCTGCATGAAGATACTCACTTGTGGATGTGCAAGGTCGCAGAGGAAGAGGAAAAGTGCCTAAAAGCAAGAGAAGAAGGAACTCCCCCAGGAGATAGACCAATAAAAGACCCAGCCTATACACCGATGATATTTCCAGATGAGGAATTTGAGCCTCATGGTTGGGCAGAAATCTTAGCTACCATGGACATAGCAGTCAATGAAGAACAATGGACACCTCACTGTGATGAGGAGGGTTATGATATTTCAGTATTCATGTGTCAGCCCCTGTTGGAAGAGTGTGATCCTAGTGAGTTCATAGAAGAAGAAGAGAATGACGATGATCTAGAATCCATTGTGATGGATACTTACTTTGACTCAGAGGAAAACTATTTAGAAGACATAGGAGTGTTAACCCAAAAAGAAGAAGAACCCCTCACGAGTATTAAAACGATAAATTCAAAGGAAGGAAGTGAAGGAGGTCAAAAGAAAAAGAAAAGAAAAGCAGTAAAACGAGAAGAAGAAGAATCGTTGTTTGAAGTACCAGAAAATTTCAAGAAATATGAAGTGGAAGACCGAAAAATTTTGGTACGAATGCCTAAGAGAGAGGCCATTATAGGAGAAGCATATGACAATAAAGAAAAGACCAAAAAAGTTGTAGTGACCATTGAAGGGAGCGAAGAGCGATGTACGTACATAGGAGACGACCTAAGTGCAAAAGAAGAAGCAGAGCTTGTAGCTCTATTAAGGGAATATAGGGATGTGTTCGCATGGCACTATAGAGACTTGAAAGGAGTAGATCCAAAGATTTGCTCTCATACGATTCCGATGACCGCTGATGCCAAGCCCACTAAACAAAAGCCCTACACATATAATGACAATTATGCAGCCAAAATAAAGGAGGAAATTGACAGGCTGATTGAAGCTGGATTCATCTATGAGATTGAGCACACTGAATGGGTGTCCCCCATTGTGGTGGTGCCCAAGAAGAATGGGAAATTGCGAGTGTGCATTAACCTTAAAAAAGTTAATGCCGCAACGATCAGAGATAGTTATACACTTCCAATCACCGAACATCTATTGGAGCGTGTTGCAGGCAAGGAAGTTTATAGCTTCCTTGATGGATTTTCAGGTTACACCCAAGTAGCTATTGCCCCCGAAGATCAACACAAAACGGCCTTTGCCACAGAATGGGGAATTTTTGCATTTCGTGTGATGCCATTTGGGCTCACCAATGCACCTGCAACATTCCAAAGGCTCATGTGTCATGTCTTCAAGGAGTTCTTGCGGAAAAGCTTAGAAGTATATGTGGATGATCTATGTGCGCATTCCCAACAGAGAAGTTACCACATCCCTGAGCTCAGACAAATCTTCAACAAGTGTAGAGACTATCGAGTGTGTCTGAACCCAGAGAAGTGTGTGTTCATGGTACGACAAGGTAAGATCTTAGGTCACATTGTT
The DNA here is from genome assembly GCA_020310875.1 of Ceratopteris richardii. Classification (NCBI taxonomy): domain Eukaryota; kingdom Viridiplantae; phylum Streptophyta; class Polypodiopsida; order Polypodiales; family Pteridaceae; genus Ceratopteris; species Ceratopteris richardii. Next base: position 2,923,615 of record CM035420.1, read on the forward strand.
TCTAAGAATGGAATTTCAACAGATGAGGACAAAGTAAGAGCGATAGCAGAATTGCCGAGACCAAGAAATGTTAAAGAGGTACAGGCCTTTATGGGCCATTGTGGATATTATCGTAGGTTTATCCACATGTATGCCATCATAGCTAAACCTCTTTATGGGTTGTTAACAAATTTTGAGTGGAACGAGGAATGCGAGAATTCCTTCAACGAGCTAAAAAGACGCTTGTGCTCAGCACCAATACTGACCACTCCTGATTGGAGTAAACCATTCCATGTCCATGTAGATGCCTCCAATCATGCAATAGGATGTGTGCTAGCACAACCAACAGGTGAAGGAAACCTAGATTTGCCGATAGCATATGCTAGTAGGCAATTAAATGCAGCTGAACGAAATTATACCACAACGGAGAGAGAAGGTTTAGGTATGGTATATGCTGTGAAGAAGTTTAGACACTATCTATTGGCCAATAAGTTCAAGTTTTTCACCGATCATCAAGCTTTACTATATTTGGTCAATAAACCTTGCAATACAGGCCGCTTAGTAAGATGGTTCCTCTTACTAATGGAATACGACTTTGAAGTTGTTGTCAGGAAAGGTAGAACCCATCTTAGGGCAGACCACCTTTCTCGTATCACTTCAGGAGAGCCACCGCAAGGAGTGTCTGATGAATTGCCCGATGCTTATCTGTTCAATCTGGAAGTTGTTCCTAAATGGGCAAATAAGTTGGTGCCAGTCCTAACCTTCGGACCTGCAAATAAAAATGTGAAAACAAGCAAAGAAGAAATTGTAAAATCACAAAAGTATCAAATATTGGCCGGAAGCATGTACAAACAAGATCCAGAGGGTGTACTAGCTTGTTGTGTTGAGGACGACGAACATACTAGTTGGATGCAACAAGCCCATGAGGGACTGCTAGGAAATCACTACTCCAAACAACGAACATTGCAGAATCTAAAACGTTTAGGAGTGTATTGGCCTAGCATGGACAAAGAAATACAGGAGTGGATCCAGAATTGTCCAGTATGCCAGAAGAGACCCCCAGTGGAGCATGCCACTCTTTATCATGTGTCATTAATCCCAGATTGGAGTGCTCCATTGGTTGAGTTCATGAGATCGGGAACATTGCCCAATCAGGCTAGTCTTGCAAGAAAACAGAGCATGGAGCAAGAGGCTCAAGACTATGCCTTAGTAGGAGACAACCTATATCGACGAGGCAAGGATGGTTACCTAAGACTGTGCGTTCATGAATCAGACTATTTGAAAGTCTTAGAAACTGCACACAGCGGTGCTGCAGGTGGGCACTTTGGGCCTGACAGAGTAATTAAGACCATTTTATTCTCAGGACTTTGGTGGCCCACTCTTCATATGGATGCACATACTTATGTGAAGAAATGTGACATATGCCAACGTGCCCAATATCCGATAAGAAAAGATGAAATGCCTTTAAGGCCAATGATGGGAGGACGTGCATTTTCAAAGTGGGGTATAGACTTTGTAGGTCCCATCAACCCCCCAGCTAGAAACTCCCATGCAGAATACATTATTGTAGCCACAGATTACCTTACAAAGTGGGTGGAAGTAAAAGCTACGACAAAGAATGATGCTCAAACGACGGCCAAGTTTCTATTCGAAAATGTGTTCACTAGATATGGGTTACCAATAGAGTTGGTTAGTGATAGAGGTACGCACTTCTTGAATGAGGTCATTGAGCATCTCCTTCAAGAATTCATGGTGGTACACAAGAAGTCTGCCCCTTATCACCCACAAGCCAACGGACAGGCCGAGAGCACGAATAAGATCCTATGTAACGTATTGACGAAACTTGTAAATAATAAACGCTCTGATTGGGACAAACAACTTCATCATGCTGTTTGGGCATACCGAGTTGCCTACAAAACGGTGCTCAATGCTACCCCATTTCAGATGGTCTTTGGACAGAATGCCGTGCTACCTTTGGACTTCCTAATCCCAGCCTTGAAAGTAGCACACGAGCATGAGTGGAATGGACATGAGTTGTCTTCCAGGATCTTTGATCTAGAACGCTTAGGTGAGACGAGGCTACGGGCAGCAGCAGGCATTTATGCTGCAAAGAAAAGGCAAAAGGCATACTTTGATGCCCATGTAAAGGATAAAGGATTGAAGGAAGGAGATCTAGTGCTGGTTTATACGCTAAAGCAACATGCTCGCAAATTGGAGAAACGAGGATATGGACCCATGATCATTAATAGACTCTCCACTAGTGGTGCAGTTCAATTGGCCACTTTAGAAGGTGATATCCTACCAAACTATATTAGTGGATGCCGAGTCAAGTTATATCAAGAACCTCTTACAGAGGAAATGCTCATGAGACTCAACACTGCTAAGAAATGAAAAGAAGAAGAGTTAAGGGTTAGAGAAGAAGCACAAGCAGAAGCTAGAGAGCGCATCAGAAGAAATAAGTTACGGCGGCTAGGCCTAGATGTCAACACAAAAGCTCCAAAATATCACATGGACATGTGCCAAAAATCGGGCATAACTACTTCTCGAATAACTGATCGACGGCCCTTTGTGACTATAGAGGTAGGACAAGGAAAGAGTGTAAGAACTGTGAGAGCATTGGTCGACTCAGGAGCAGCAACTAGTGCAGTTAGACTTTCATACTGCCAAGACCTGCATTTGGACATCAAGCCCATAGAAGCCTATCTCATAGGATTAGGAGGCGTGGAAACACCCTGTTTGGGCGAGGTGGAACTTCCCATCTACCTTCAAGATGTTCCAATAAAAGTCAAAATGCTAGTGTGTCATGATGAGGACCTCACAGAGCCACTTGTCTTGGGTCAAGATTGGATTTACGACCATGCTGTCAACTTGAACCTAAGAAGTCAACTTCTTCAAGTGTGGGTATATAATCAATGCATTACATTCGAATTGAAGAATCACATGCCCACTGAAACTGACACCACACACTCTCTTTGTTCCTCTAAGGCTAATCTTCTTGAACAAGATGTTGTAGATGTCAAAAGCTCTATGATCCAAGCGGACGCAATCACGGGAGGACAATCGCAAAGGCAAGATGAACCTTCTTCTTGTTTTTCAAAGAGCAAAGCATCCACAGGAGCTCAACCTCAGAAGCAAGCAAGACAGTGCAAGACAGCCAGTCTATCAAATAGACAACGAGCCCTCAAGAAGGAGGAAGTGTTGGGCATGACACAGATCTGGGTAAAGAAGGGCGTACAACCATCGATGTTGCCTCAAGGACTCCCACCCAACCAGATCGACCATGACTACAGAAGGACCAAGCACCTACGACAGGGTCAAGCACGAAGAATCCATCAAATTTGGGTACCGAAGCTATCAATGAAGGCCGACCACAATCAGGTACAAATTTGGGTGCCTAAAAAATTAGCTACAGCTCAACACGGGCGATTACAGATGTGGGTACCCAAGAAGCTCTTACACGTACAAAGGCCTATGCTCCCCACCATGCAAAAGGTCTCAACAAAGAAGCCAAGGAAAACAAAGGGTAAGAACAGAGCACAAAGACCAAAAGAAGATACACTTAACCCTTCTACAAAAATAAGCAAGCACTCACCCAGGATATGGGTTTGGAAGCCAAAAGCACAAGCAACATCCACAGAACCAAGGGGTCAACCACACTGGATACCAAAGTTTGGACAGCATCCACAGAAGAACTGGCCTGAGGTGATCTCTACAGGGCCAAATACTATTCGGAAATGGGTTCCCATTAGGAGGATTACATCATTTCGAGATCCAATCGACACCTCCAAACAAAGAATTCATCAAGTATACAAGTAACATCAAAAGCCTCGACCAGCAGCAACCATGTGCCTTTGGCATAACCAAGTCGTTTGCACCATTCAGGTCATGCATTTCCAAAGTATGCATCAATATAGGGCCACCTTACATGGCCGTGCATAGACACAATTGAGAAATCCCAGGCACATGAGACACAATTTTCACATGCAAAATATGTTATTGATACTAACCTCTTTCTTCTTGTTTGATGCCATTGTTCCAAAAAAAAAAAAAAAAAAAAAAAAAAAAAAAAAAAAACTATGTGCTTGAAAGTGCTCATCAGCGAACTTCCAACAAGGACATCCCTCAACAAAAAGGACAAGCCGACGGTCAAACATCATGAGGGAACCACAACACGAAGAGATGAAGATCAACGGACCCTTCACCATGGTAAGACGTGTATGTTTCAACAACACTATAACCATGATAGATTAGGAAACCTCTTCGTCAGCATACCCTTGAGCACTTAGCTCAAGACCCAATCTCTTGCACCATACTTCTTGCCATGCATTATCCAAGTACGCATACGTAGGGCTACATTACAAGGCCATGCACAAGGCACATAATTTGTTCAACCCATGCACTAATGCACTTAACCATCATCCATTATGGGTTACAAGTACTTGGCACGCAAACTATGAAAGCCATCTTTGGAAGAATCAGAGGACATCACGGTGACCACTACAAGAACAAGGGAGCCATCCACCACCGAGAGTTCCTCACAATCAACATTGACCACATCCTTTGAGCAGCTAGCAGTTTTGGAAAACTCACAAATGCACCACCCAGATGGAATACAAGGCAGAAGTACGTACAAAGGGACTACAAACTGCAAGAGATAACAATGGCAAAGTGAAGAACCAGATAAACGACCAGGATACATTGGAAAGAGGGATCGCTCCTGTTGGACGCAAAGGACGCTACCTCTCAACGTACTACATGGAACGACCACTACAACAAGGGTCTGTCAGGGACGACAGACTCAAGAGGGGGGGGAGTGTTGAAGCTTAAGGTCAAGGACAAAGCATGGAAGCGCACCAAGGAAGTGGACACACAAGAAGAAGGAGCAAGTAGGGAGCTCCAAGAAGCACATGTCAAATTCTCAAAAGAAATCCCTACAAAAATAGTGATTTTTATCACTAAAAACCATTGTAAATACCATTTTTCATTTTTGTAACTCCATTTTGTCCAAGTCGAGGAGTCCTCGAGCTTGAGGAGTATTAGATCTACCATCCTACCAATTTTCATGATTTTTAGACTCCGTTTGAGCCCCCAAATAAGCCCTGGAACCTATTTTTTAACTAGGCCGGACACTAGGTCTGGACAGGGCCAAAACCACTCAAAAACTATAAAAAGGGCTGGAGAGCTCATTTTTGAGGTTAGCTTGTTGTAGATTTCAGTTTTTGTAAGAGAGCTCCTTGGTAATCGAACCTTTCCATTGTTCCACTCTTTGCTCTTACCTTGTGCGCGTGTGTGTATGTGTGTGCATGCTTGTGTGCTTTCACTCACGCACTTGTGCCATCACTTGCCTGCGGTCTTCATACCGGTCCTCACGTCTCCACGGATTGACATTTATGAGGTGTATCTCCTCACGTTGGTACTCACCATTGTGCTAGAGTGACAAATAAAATCAAGAAGTTGAAAGAAATGTGTGCCCTCACCCCCAACATCGCCATACCACTGCGGATGTGCCTTCAACACTTCGCATTTCCAGCGCAAGACCGGTTCACCCAACCTCATAAGAAAATCTGGTATGGCTTATATTTAGCAGAGATTGGGAGCTTACCAATTAAAATGCCGGTGTGGATCCTGGACCAGTTATATGAAGCAGGCAAACGAGGCGTGAGGAAGCCTACCTTGAATGGTTGCTGTGCGATTACAAGAATTATCTAGAGATGCCTTGCCTATGATGTACCGATCGCAAGGGCCCTTAAATACTCACAACTGGAATTCTTCAAGGGACGGAAGTCAGGGTCCACATCGGGTGATCAAAGCAATTTTGTTTGCAGGTCTTTGGTGGCCAACTCTTCACATGGATGCACATACCTATGTGAAGAGGTGTGAGGTTTGTCAGTGAGCTCAGTATCCCATACGCAAGGATGAGATGCCATTGAAATCTATGATGGGTGGACGTGCATTCTCTAAGTGGGAATAGACTTTGTTGGTCCTATTAATCCCCCAGCTAAGGGTTCACATGCTGAGTACATCATTGTGGCCACATACTATCTGACCAAGTGGGTAGAAGTGAAAGCCACTACGAAGAATGATGCTCAAACCACAACAAAGTTCTTATTTGAAAATGGTTTCACTAGATACGGATTGCCAATAGAATTAGTGAGTGATAGAGGCACACACTTCTTGAATGAAGTCATAGAAAACCTTCTCCAAGAATTCTTGGTAGTACATAAGAAGTCTGCCCCCTATCACCCACAAGCTAATGGCCAGGCTGAGAGCACAAATAAGATCTTATACAATGTGCTGACTAAACTGGTGAATAACAAACGCTCTGATTGGGACAAACAGCTACACCATGCTGTTTGGGCATACGGAGTGGCCTATAAAACGGTACTCCAAGCCACACCCTTTCAGATGGTGTTTGGCGGAATGCGATGCTACCACTGGATTTTTTGTGACCTACGTTAAAAATAGCACAAGAGCATGATTGGACCAGCCATGAACTATCCTCTAGAATCTTGGATCTTGAACGTTTAGGTGAGACACGATTGAAAGCTGCAGCAAGAATCTATGCAGCCAAGAAGAGGCAAAAGGTGTATTTTCATACACATGTGAAGGATAAAGGATTGAAAGCAGGAGACCTAGTCCTAGTCTAGACACTGAAGCAGCATGCACGAAAATTAGAGAAAAGAGGCTATGGACCAATGATTATCAATAGGATCTCCACAAGTGGAGCGGTACAACTAGCCACCCTAGAGGGTGATGTACTACCAAGTTACATAAGCGGATGTAGAGTCAAGCTATATCAAGAATCCTTAACTGAAGAAATGCTCAATCGACTTAATACTACAAAGAAACGTAAGGAAGAGGAAAAGCGAATTCGTGAAGAAGCACAGGCCAAAGCTTTAGAACGCATTCGTCGAATGAAACTACGAAGACAAGGTAGAGATCAGGCCATGATTCACAATCATGAAGCTCATGGTTATCACATTGCCATGTGTGAGGCTTCAAGTAAGCGGACCCATACGATAGTTGATCGACGACCTTTTGTGACCCTAGAAGTAGGACAAGGAGACAGTAAAAGGAGCGTGAGAGCTTTAATTGATTCAGGAGCTGCCACTAGTGCAGTTCGGCTTTCTTACTGCCAACAATTTTACTTGGAGGTAAAGCCCCTAGAAGCATATCTAATAGGATTAGGAGGTGTCAAAACCCCTTCCATGGGAGAGGTGGAGCTTCCCCTCTACATTCAGGAGGTACTAATGCCAACAAAAGTGCTAGTATGTGAAGACGAGGATCTTACCGAGCCTCTTGTCTTGGGCCAAGACTGGATCTATGATCACGCAGTCAACCTCAACCTAAGAAGTGGACTTCTTCAGGCTTGGGCAGGCCAAAGCTATCTTACGATTAAATTAGAAAATCAAGCACTCAAACCATTAGGAAAGGCACCAACTCCTGGTCTCTCCAGGAATCCACATGAAGATAACGATGTTGTTCTTGTCTAGAGTTCTATGGTGTAGAGGATTGTCAATGTTACCGAAGGTACAAGAGTCAATGAGGAGTTCCCAGCTATCCCAAAGAAGATTCGAAACATGCAGACCAAACATCACACAACACAAAGGAGGCCGCTGATCAAGAAGCAGGAGCGCGAACTAGTGCAACACGGAGTACCTCATGGCGCGAAGCAGATCTGGATACGCAAGGATGGAAAACCCACAACTCTAGTAACAAGTTCTCGAGGAGGCACAAAACAAGTCTCACTATCAAGGACACAAGTGAAGAAGTACCCAAGGCAACCTCCTAGGCATACCACGTCTATTTGGGTCCCTAAGCGGTCAATGAAGGCTAGCCCCAATGCTAGACAGATATGGGTGCCCAAGGCCTGTTTACGAGCCCAAATAGCTCCAACTCTAGTCACTGGCATAATTCAACACTCACAAGTCCTCCCGACAAACAACTCAAGAACTCTACCTAAATCCCACCCTAACCCAAACTCAGTCAAACCGAGGAATGTCTGGAAATGGGTACCCAAAAGGTCCCAAATCCATCACAATCTAGTTCATAAATCTTTACCTGTCATTAGCTCTAAGAGCTACGAATCCTCTATCAAAGTTTGGAGACTTAAACCGTGTATCAAACCCCCCGACCCAATTTTGTAAATCCATCTACTCTGATATAGGTGCATTCTGAGTCCATTGCATAACCAAAGTATGCATCTAGGATGACACTAACCTCTAATCACCACTCACATCTATCACAAACACTTCATCTCTAACAACTAACCTTCTGGATTGTCATGTTAGTATTGTGAAGGGAACGCCTTTACATCCTGTTTCCTATGCAACACTAATGTGCCTTTCTTCTTCTAGCACATAAGCACCCGATTCCCATGGCAGCAGCAGTAGGCATGAGCTCTCAGGTAGGCACTAGCACTCAAAGCAATTGGGATACCATGCCAGTGGAGGCTCCACTGACAACAAGGCCTGAAGAGCTTTTGAATGTGAGAAGAATTCCTATTCCGGATCCACCAAGTGGCCTAGAAAGAGTAAAGGGGCATTCTCATTGGTTCAATGAGATGCCAAGAGATTTGGGAGACGCAGATCATATCTGGGAATCCAAGTTGGAATTTGGAGGAGTCTGGTGGACATTTCAATTCTTCTCAAGAGAATTTGAAACCTTACAGAATGCAGCTCCTCTTCAAGATATTTGGCTGAAAGCGGCGTTGCAAGATTATTTTAGTGCAGCTTTTCCTAGACCCGATTTTCTGAGGTGTTACTACTTGATTGCCACATTGAAGGCGATGGGGGACAAAGATCATTCAGGCACCTTCCTGGTGCCCTCTTTATCAAACCAGGAAGAAATGAAGAAGTTTGAGTTGAATATCACTTTAATCAGGGAGGCCCTTCAGATGTATGGCACCCATGTACCCTCCGATCGAGATCCTTTGATACCGGAGTCGATGAAGAACAATAAAATCAAGAAGTTGAAAGAAATGTGTGCCCTCACCCCCAACATCGCCATACCACTGCAGATGTGCCTTCAACACTTCGCATTTCCAGCGCAAGACCGGTTCACCCAACCTCATAAGAAAATCTGGTATGGCTTATATTTAGCAGAGACTGGGAGCTTACCAATTAAAATGCCAGTGTGGATCCTGGACCAATTATATGAAGCAGGCAAACGAGGCGTGAGGAAGCCTACCTTGAATGGTTGCTATGCGATTACAAGAATTATCTACAGATGCCTTGCCTATGATGTACCGATCGCAAGGGCCCTTAAATACTCACAACTGGAATTCTTCAAGGGACGGAAGTCAGGGGTTCAACCCGCAAAAAGAATGTGTGGTTCGCTTTCACAGGTTCTAATCCCTCGTGAGGCCACCACAGAAGCTTCTACTAGAGAAGAGGAACAAGTAGCCCCTTTCACCATCCATCTCCAAGGACCACAATCAGGGGGCTTGGTGCAGCCCACTCCATCAGCCCCTCCACTACCCACAGATGCGGAGTTTGCATCCATGGCTCCACTGCTAGAAGACCCATCTTTTGACTTTGAAAGCTTCTTGCAAACAGCTCACTTATCTGAGGGTTAGTTTTTCTCAAACACGGATGCCCCGAATCATCATCCCAGAGAGGACGAACACAGAGTGCGACTAGAAGGGTGCATTGGGAAGATGAGGCACAACAAACACAAGAGGGAGGTACACATGGGCAGGGAGAGATGCAGAGGAATGAATCAGAAGAAAGTGAGGAAGAGGCCCCTGCCTACATGGCCCAACTCAAACGGCTATACAAGACGATCAAGCAGGTACAAAAGAGACAAAGGCTATCAGGAGAAGCAAATAGAGCATTAGTAAACCAGATGCTGCAAGCAGAGAATGTGGACCCGCATTTTGTAGAATCATTGAATCTTTTGGCAGAAAACCTATGGGATAGTGGAAGCCATGAGGACCATGGTATAATGTAATACTCCACAATATGACCAACAAAGGATCGATACGCAACCGCGAAGGGGAAAAATGATTCAAATGGAAGTCTCTACCGCACTGCCTACTACCACCCAAGAAGATGTTCACATGGACATCCCATGCAACAGTGAGGAACCACAGGTACATGTTCAGATACCATCTCCCCCTTCACCTCCCATCCAACCTTCAGAACCCCTCACCACCAGCCTTCCTGAACATCCAGTATCCACCCATAGTGAGACCGTTCCACACACCACTATTTCTCCATCCGTCCCTTTACCTATAGCCACTAGTTCCATCCAATTTCCTAACCCCCATATAGGTCACCCCGCCACCGATCAAACTATAATAGGTCACCCATAAGATTTCCCAACCTTTGGGCAGCCACTTGCTACTACCCAAACCTTAACACACTCATTCCCGTCTACCATTACTATTCCTCTTTCCCAACCCCGCGCCACTAAGGCCCTCTTGACCTTCTCAGAACCAACACCCATCACCTGACCTCCATTCTTAACAAGCCTTGTAAATATACTTCAACAAATAGAGAATTATAATAAAAAGGCCCTTTCCCAATCCACCTTCCCCACATTCACTGTCACCACTAACACACCACCTACCATTCCCGTATTCACGATTCATACTTCACGCACCATCACGTCCAATCCTATGGACATTTGACCTTCCACAGGACCACTCACCACCACATTTGTCTCAACATCACCACTTGTAACTTCACGCACATCACCACACACACCCACTGTCAACACAACATCCACTTTTCCCTTTCCCATTTCCCGACCCCCTGCATCTTTCACCTCCATTTCTGCATCCACCTCATTTAGTCATGCATTGGACACCATGTTCTAAGCCGCTGCCCAGCTTAAGGAAGAATACCGGTTATTGGAAGAAAACAATAAGGAGTTGTGTACTCTGTCCTCCCACCTCCAGGCACGGGTCAATGCCTTGGAGTTAAGTAATACAACATTACAACACAAAGTGACCGCCCTCCAACAATCGAATGCAGAGTTGGAAGCCAAGTATACGGAGACGCGTAAGGCTATGGAGGAACAACTCAGAGATCAGCTGGGCCGCAATGCTAGACTCCAAAGAAACATGGCCTTACTTCGCCGCCACTTAGCAGCGGCTCAAGAAGAGAACAGAAGACTACAACAACAAAACCAGGAGAATTTAGAAGCAGCCATTGAAAACACCCCTGGAGCACCTATCGACCCTGCTAGATTCCGGGCCATCCCTTCAGAGAGCATACAACAAATATTGGAAACCTATGCCAACCTCTTAGAGGCACATGATGAACTGGCCGACCAAGTAAAGGAACTACAAAGATCCCAAGTGCCTACACCACACCCATTAGAACATAAAGAGATGATCAATGCTGCTACTTCACCAGAGCCTAACTCTTCCACAGCCAATGAGGTACTTGAGCTACGACAACAAGTAGCAGAGTTAAAGATCAAGTTGTTACAGTATGAACGACCCCCCTCTCCACCTGATCAACCAATAGAAGAAGAAGCAGTAATCATTCCAGTGGAGGAAACATTTGAAGACACCTATGAGCCTCAACCTCTTCCAAGAGGCAGAATCACGGAGGAAGGTCAAGACACATATGAGGAACCCCCTGCGGCATGGATGAAACAAGTAGAGGAAATGGGGACAACTCATGAGGAACGTATCTCCACTCAAATGCTAGCCATGAGGACCATTGAAGAAACCATACTGCAATCAGAATATTTCAGACACCTCGCCTCTAGAAGACTGATAACTAGTTCAGAGTTGCAATATAAGCCCTACTTTGTATTGTTGGCAGACTACAACGCGGAAATCAAACGCAAAGCCAACAAGTACCCTACTTTTGCAACACAGTTCGAACCAGAGGATATTCTAGAGGAAGCCAAGAAAGGGGCCGTATTCCAACCAATCTGGAGACAGAAATTATTTGAAACCTATCCGGAGATGCTACGCACATGGGATCACGCTCCCATGCATTTGAGGTATAACCCTTGCTTTGGGCCAGTGCAGAGAAGAAGATCATGGAAAGCATTTGCTATCAAGGTTCAGAACAATGCAAACTGCAAACAATGGCTGAATTACCCCTCCATCGCACCCCCAACAGGCACACCCTCCGTATCATACATGATGGCCACCATCCGACATTGGATGCCACGCCTCCACCCCATGACCGATGTTGCCGTGCAGATGATGCTCAAAATTTTGGACATGATGCAAGTGGTGTTAAAGACTTTTCGAAATGTATGTAATATTCAGCCACCGATTCCAGGCTTCATCAACGGTAACTATGACTTACTTTACGATATGAGCACAACCCCAAGTATCCGAGTGGCTTATGCATGGCATGCACGAATACGATATCTCCCTGCTTGTTACAAGTAACCTTTTATGACATGTTCGCCACCGGATTCTGGGAAGCACACTCAGAAGTATTCGCCCCACGCCCAACTCACCTGCTCCAACTATTCGCGTGCGAACAAACAATGCACTCAGAGCTCTACACCACGCCCCAACCTGGCATGCCTGGTGCAGTTAACTGGGAGACCCTGCAGAGAGACTTGGTCAAGGGACTGCGGATTAAAGAACAAGATTTGGCTACCGACATACTACAGTAGTACATTGATCAAACGGTGGAGCAGAGGTCTGTCAAAGGCCATAGACGCTAGGGGGGGGGAGAGTGTTGGCATCATATGGGAAGACGCCAAGTACGAGCATGTATGCAGATCTAGCACTGAGGCAACCCATCAATTTTTTCCAATCCTTACACATTTTAAAAGTGATTCTCATCACTAAAAACCATTGTAATTACCATTTCCCTTTCTGGTAGCTCCATTTTGTACAAGCCGAGGAGTCCTCGAGCTTGGGGAGCCTTAGAAGTAGTTGTCTACCAATTTTCATATTTTTTAGATCTCGTTTAAGCCCTCAAATAAGCCCTGGAACCTAATTTTTAACTAGGTCGGACACTAGGTCTGGACAGGGCCAAAGCTAGTCAAAAACTATAAATAGAGCTAGAGAGCTCATTTTTGGGGCGAGTTTCTGGTAGTTTTGAGCTTGTATGAGAACTTGTTTGCAATAGAAGTGATTCCATTGTCTTACTCTCTTTGTTCTTGCCGTGTGTGCGCATGTGTGTGTATGTGTGTGCATGTTAGTGTGCTTCTCACTCACACATTTGTGCCTTCACTTGCTCGAGGTCTTCATACCATCCTCATGTCTTCCCAGATTGACATTAAAGGAGGTGCTACTCATCACTGAGCTACACTAGGCATCACGGAGAAAATGGGTCTCCCGATCGGTATACTAGGTCCTCTTGCTACAGGTGGTCTAACTAGGGCGGGAATTCCATTTCTTGGGTCAACAAGTGGCTGACGCCGATAGTTAGGGTTATTTGCCGGCATAGCAAACTGTACATGTGGTCTGATCGGGATTTGTGTTTGTTGTGTTTGCCTCGACTGTTGATATGAATCATTCTGAGATGTTCCAAGTGGGTTTCGTGAAGTAGTGGCTTGATCCCTAGGGGGAAACACCGTAATATTTTGATATTTCAACTCAGCTCTTTCTAATTCTGTTAGGGGCCAATACCTTCTCTCATTCTTGTCCAAATATGTGATGATTGTGGGAAAGTCAAGATCTTGTAACTCATAGATAGTGACAGGATTAGGGGCTGCTTCCCATATTGAAGAATGAGCTCTAAGGAGATGCTCCATTCAAATACACATCCATTAAGGAGTCATCTTGGGGAATTAAGTCTCCTCTCCAAACCCTAACAATAGTAGATCTCCCTCTAGGTGTGGTCACTTGCTCTTCGTTTCCTTCACCATTCGGGTTATGAGCATTGTTTTCTTCCCTAAGTTCATTAATGTCTTCAGGATGTTCGGTGACCACATACTGAATATCTCTTCTGTCCATGTAAAATCCTCCTGCATACTTGAATGCTGGCCTAGGCACACTGTAAGCCTCTGGAGCCTTCTTTAATCTGGCCACTGATCTGTTTAGACCATCTAAATAGATAGGTATCTCATTTTGATTGGTGTTCACATATTCCAGAGAAGTCCGATATTCACCCTCAATGATTGACATCATGCCAATTATTGGGACAATGTTCTGCATATCCTCTGAAGCCATAGGAATTTCTTCCTCTGACTCACTAGAGGTTTCAGAATATTGTGCGCGGCTACTTGGTTCGGCTACACTACCTACTGAAGAGATCACACTTCTACGGCTTCCTAGGATTCTTCCAGATCTCAAGTTCATCCACTTAAAAGTTCTGATCAGCCCTTACTAACCTCTAGCTTCTAGAACTCTTCACTATGGATTAGAATCTAGAGAAATTAGGCTAGAAATTGACTGAAAAGGAAAATCTCTAGTCACGATACTTGACAAAAAGGTTCACGATACTCGACCTTTGACTCAGACGATACACGATACTTGAGCCAAAAACGATACATGATACCTGATTCCTCACGATACTCGATACACGATACTTGGTCAGGAATCACGATACACGATACCTGATTCCTCACGATACTCGATACACGATACTTGGTCAGGAATCACGATACACAATACCTGATTCCTCACGATACTCGATACACGATACTTGGTGAGGAATCACGGTACACGATACCTGATTCCTCACGATACTCGATACACGATACTTGGTAAGTATCGGGATCAGGATACCACGATACTCGATACCTGACAGGACACGATACACGATCTCTGAAGGACTCGATACACGATACCTGTTTAAGTATCGCGATCAGGGATCACACAATACCCGATACCCGATACTTATGTTAAAGCGATACTCGATACACGATACCTGGCAAAGTATCACGATCGGGATACCACGATACACGATATTTGGGAAATATCACAATACTCAACCACACGAGATCACGATACTTGTTAGGTATCGCGATACTCGACCGTGAGAGAACACAATACTTGACCCTTTTTTCAAATTTTGCTAGATTTTTTTGGATTTTGATTCAAAACCATTGTTTTCTAGGTTCATCTACCCTCTCCTCACTCTCTGTATCGCACAAAATAAACCTTTTACACTCTGCAAGACCTTCACGATACCTATAGCAGATCGTTTTTTTCTAAACTACTGAATTTAAGTGGTAAGCATGAGTGTAGATGAGTATGCTCACCTCACCTCCTCTCTCTCAACCCTTTAATCACACGACACTTGCTCTGCGTAGCTCCCACGACGCGGAATGTAGCTCAGGATACTCAATAGCTCCTCTCACGATACTTGTTTGAAATACAAGTGACTTCCAAATGACATTTCTGGCTTTTATGCTTTTGAATTTCCCTACTTCCTAAAAAAAACTCAACTAAACAAAGACTGAAAGCTACTCTAATGACTTGACCTACTTTCCCACTCTTCCTACTCTACTCACTCCACTCACTTTCCTCGACTAATAACTCACTACACACACTCCAAGGATGAGAAGTAGTAACTGCGGTTGAAAGTGACTTAGCAAAGAAGAGAAAATCACCACTCCTCCTCTCGCTTCAATGCAAAAAGCTACTTACCATCACACGAATGCCTCGGTTTGATTCGACACTCCCAGGCAATGGTGCCAAAAAATGTGTGTACCTAAGGACCAACTTAGGGACTTGTGGAGAAAGATACTATACCTCAATCCCCCTCAAGTGCATATAGTGGGGATTCACGCTTTAAATATCAATCCGATGAGTATCAAAACCTAGCCGAGTGTATGAGGACATGCATTCAAACGATGATCAATGCAAATGGGCTACTCAAAGAGTGCAAACAAGGCAAAGACTAATCCAAACAAGCTTCGACTGTCAGTTATGGTGTCGTGATACTTGGTGCAGCAGCCAATGGTAAATTGAGCTTTTCTCTTAGGTCCAAACTCCAAATATAGCAAATAGCATATGCGTTTTGAAGCTCTCGAGAATATGCATCCAATGGCAGTATTTTCACTCAATTCTGACGCTTCTGCTTCAAGTTATGAGCAAAATATTGAGTCGTGGGAATGACCTTCCTACACTTCAGCACTTCTTACACTTCACACACACCTTAACAACAGCAAACAAACACTTTCATGGATAGACAACACTTCCTAACACTCTTTCCAAGCAACACACATGCACACAAGCTCACAAAGAAGATGATATAGAGAGGAAAAGACACAAATTCGAATTTCTGTGCTCTTGATTCTCACAATGGCAAAAAGTCTTTACAAAGAGTCACAAATTGACTTATATACATGTGCCCTAAGTTTGGTTCTTTCACATAAGAGACCGGCACTTTATTCATAAAAATACTAATTTCCTACTAAGTTTCATGGGTAAACTACTAATCTTCTATGGGGATGCAACTAGAGGACTCCTCTAGTGCATTTACAACGGAAATTATATTACAAGAATGGTTATAATACAAAAATATGGTGTCCAAATCGGAAAAATTTTGGGGCCCTTCTTTTTCTCTATCTTGTGCTCTTTTTAACTCTGCAACAATCATGAATCATACACTTATCATCAACAAAGTGTACATGAAGTTCAGCTTTGGCAATCAACAGAACTGAAATTAAGTTCTTCTTGATACCGGGCACATACAATGCATTTTTCAAGAGAATCACACCTCCATTTGCAGCCGTAAGCTCAATTTCTCCTACTCCAATGATAGGATAAGAGGCATTGCTTGCACACACCACATGTCCTCCTTTAGGTGCATCTTTCAAAGAGGCAAAAAATCTTTTGCATGATGTTATGTGCTTTGAAGCACCACTATCAAAGAGCCAATCCGAATCAGCCTCACTCACAACCATACATTTAGAATGTAAAGAAGCATCATAATGACATGTAACAACACATGCCCAAAAATCTTGAGCCATGTTAGCTTCATCATTCTTTGCATTTGCTGAATTTTCAGCAATAGACATGCCCGATTCCTTCTTCTTTTCATTGCGTTTAGCAAGCTTTCTACACTCATCAATAGTATGACCAGCCTTTCGGCAATATTTGCATCTCTTCTTCTTTTGCAAATCACCATCATTAGAGGAATGAGTGGAAGAGGAAGCTTGAGGCTTTGGTTTTGATGAACCCAAAGTTGAACCATACTTGCTTTTCCCCTTTTGTGAGATAGCAACTGCTTGCGTTCCCTCAATCAAACCACTTCTATTCACTCTAGATTGCTCTTCTTGCAAAAGAAGAGACACAACCTCATCAAATGCATACATATTAGGATTTCCTTTTGCAACCAAACGGAGTGTAGTAGCAAAGCTTTGAAAAGATTCCGGTAATCCTTTCAACAATGTAGAAATAAGTGATGCATCCGGAATGATCTCATCTATGTTTGCCAATTGTTCTTTCAAGTCCTTGATGCGTGTCACATACACATCCATAGACTCATTTTCAGCCATACATACATCTTCAAGTTGCTTCCTCAAGTATGCAACACATGCTTCATTATGCACGGCATACAAAGAAGCAAGAGTGTCCCATGCCTATCTCGATGTAGAACATGACCGAATGTGTGGAACTATATGATGCTTCACTGAAAGTGCAATCAAAGCATGAGATTGAGCATCTTTTCCATCCCATCTAAGCTGCTCTTGTGTAGGTGGAGAAGGAGAAACCACTGTACTCGAAGAAGAAGCTCCATCTATGATAGTAGACTGTGAAGTAGAAGCACCTTCCGGTCTTCGATCTACATCTGCCACTATGTTCCAAAGTTGTTTTGCAACAAGAACGTGCTTCATCATGTAAGACCACATCGGATAGTTGGTCCCATCAAGCTTATCTTCAGCTTGAAGCATGCCAAACAAGTCATTGCTGCCCGCCATTTCATTGAGGAACAAGAATATGACAAAATCCTCACTTCGATGAAAGCTGAAATGAGTGCTGAAATTTCAGCTCACAAACCGTCACTCTGATGGCGATTCTGACTGCACGAATGGCTTCGAAATGGGAGTAAAACCTCAGTGCACTTGATGGAAATGTTTCGGGGCTGCTTAAATTCACACTTCTATTCTCCGAAGTCGATTTGCACTGTTAAAGTGCACGCGCGCTGCGACGCGAAAAACCAAAACTTGAGAAGAAGTTGAACCTACTCTGATACCACTGTTGGGTGTGTGTAGAAGTGCGAGAGACACGCAAGAAGCACACACAAGGAGCACAAACGCAGCAAGACACACAGAAAAGACGATGGCTGGAATAGCTCTCTCTATTGATCGATGAACTGAACTGAAGTAACAGCTGAATAATATCCCTAAGTACAAAGTACCACCACATATGAGAGTATCAAGTATGTGGTAACATGGGGAAAAAACCTCTAGTCAGCACTAGAGTAAAAAGTGCCCATGTATAGGGAAAAGGTTCACATCAAAGCTACTCGAGGAACACATAAGTGTAACAATAATGAATGATGATCTTTGATGATGATGATTGATGATGATGGTGATGATGATTATGATGATAATGATGATAATGATGTTGGAGGATGCTAATGATACTGAGGCTGATGCTAATGAAGAACAATAGATCATGAAATTGAAGAAAAGCTGGATCGAACAATGATGAAAATGAAGCAAAATGATTAGGTGAAACATTTCCAATTTCTAAATTTTGTTTTCTTTTTGAAAGAGTAGATGCATTATACTATTGTGTGTGATAAATATATGTATGAATTTAAGAAAATCATGTAGAATGAAGATAGAAAATATCTATTATGGGTTTTGCATGAGGCATGAATGACTTGAAATTATATGAATGGAGTCAATTAGCGGACTAGAGACTCTTGGGAATGAAAGCTTGGGAATGTGATGGCATGCTTAAACTGAGTGTGTGTATATGCTAATTGATTTGAACGCCTAGTGAGTGGGATTCTTTGGGTCCTACTATTTGTTTCTTGCGAGATCTTACCTCCATATGGATCATTGTCACTCTAGCACAATGGTGAGTACCAACATGAGGAGATCCACCTCATAATTTTCAATCTGTGGAGACGTGAGGACTAGTATGAAGACTATGAGCAAGTGATGGCACAAGTGTGTGAGTGAGAAGCACACAAGCATGCACACACATACACACACATGTGCACACAAGGCAAGAAAAAGGAGAGGAACAATGGAGTTCTTTGCATTAGTCAAAAAGTCTCTTACATAAGCTCAATCAACAAACAATCTAACCCCAAAAATGAGCTCTCTAGCTCTTTTTGTAGTTTTCTGACTAGCTTTGGCCTTGTCCAGACCTAGTGTTCGGCCTAGTTAAAAGTTAGGTTCTAGAGCCTATTTGGGGGCTCAAACGGACTCTAAAAATTATGAAAATTGGTGTGTAGCTAATTCTAATAGTCCTCAAGCTCAAGGACTCCTAGGCTTGAACAAAATGGAGTCTATTCTACCAAAATGGAATTTACAATGTTTGTGTAGTGATTAAAATCACTTGAGTTGTGAAACGTCCATGGAAAAAATGATTAGGCCTTGTTGCCGTATTGTGCATGACTAATCCTTTGCACTTATATGCTCTGCTTATGACTTGTATGCCAACACTCCCCCCTTCCTAGCGTCTGTCGCCCCTGACAAACCTTTGTCCTATAGGGTGGTCAATATAGTATTGGATGACATTGGTGGCTAGCTTGTGTTCTCGTATCCTTAATCCTCTTGCTAGATCAGCTTTCAATGCATCCCAATTTATGGCACCTGGGACATCTGGTTGTGGCGTAGTGTAGTACTCAGAGTACATAGCTTGTTCACATGCAAAAAGATGAAGTAGGTGTGTAGGTTTCATTGCGAAGACCTCCGAGTGATACTCCTAGAAACCTAATCTGAACATTTCTTCAAATGTTTGTTTATAGCATGCGGGAAGATACTTAATTCGTGCATGCCAAGTGTAAGCTACCCGAATGCCAGGGGTGGTGCTCATGTCATACACCAAATCGTAATTGCCATGGGTAAATCCTGGTAGACGTACCTGTGGCGCCTCTGCATTCCTAAAAGCTTTGAGCACAACTTGCATCATGTCCAAAATTTTAAGCATCATTTGGGCTGTCACATCTAGCGTGGGCTTGAGTCGAGGCATCCAGTGTCGGATTGTGGCCATCATGTAGCTATTGACGGTGGTCCTTGTGGTGGCACTATGTACGGGTAGTTTAGCCATTCCTTGCATTGCGCGTTGTTCTAGACTTTAATGTTGAATGCTTTCCATGATCGGTGTCGTGGAACAGGGCCATAGCATGGATTGTAAAGTAGATGTAATGGCACATTGTTCCAGGTGTGGAGCATTTTAGGATATGTTTCAAGAAATTTTTGGCGCCATGTCGGTTGACGGATTTTGCCTTTTTGCACCTCTGGAGGAAGGTCTTCGGGTTGAAATTGGGTTGCGAAGGAAGGTATCTTTCCTGTGACTCTATATTTCTGCGTTATAATCTGCCAAAATGATATAGTACAACCTGTATTGGAGTTCTGATGAGAGGATAAGGTGTCTAGATGACAGGTTCTTGATGTAATTGGATTGTAATACAGTGTCTTCTATGACTCTCATGGCCTGATTTTGCACTACTATTCGCTCTTCATGTGAACTTCCGATTTCCTCCACTTATCGTAGCCATGGGGGTCGTGGTGCTTCGAACGTATCCTGACCTTCTTCCGTTTGTTGACCTCCTGGGAAGGGTTGTGGGTCATATTCTTCTTCAAACATTTCTTCCACAGGAATTTGTAATGTTTCTTCGTCGGTGGGAGCCTCTGGAGGGGAAGGTGGTCTTTCATATTGTAGTAGGCATGTTTGCAATTCTGTGACCTGTTTCTGGAGATCTTGTAGCGCCTCTGAGTCTGTGAGAAGTGAAGCCGCGGAGGAGGTGGTTTGAGGGGCAATCGTTGTGTCTTTTTGTTGTTTTTGCTTCAGTTGACCTAGTTCCTCTGATAACTGGTCATGTGCTATGAGTAGAGTAGCATAGTCTTCCAAGATGATCTTGATATTGTCGAGCATCATAGCTTGAAACTTTCAGGGACTGATGGGTGCCCCAGTTGTGCTTTCGATAGCTGTTTCTAGGTTTTCCTGATTCTGTAGTTGCACGCATCGATTCTCTTCATGAGCAGCTGCGAGGTCTCACTTGACTAGGGCCATATTTTGCTGAAGCTTTGAATTGCATTCTAGTTGTGTTTGTAGATGACCTTCTACCACTTGTATTGCTTCTTGGTCTGTGTTCTGTAACTATACTTCTAATATGCTATGAGCCTTTTGTAAAGTGTGGAATTGTGTATGGAGGCGAGCATTCTCCTCTTCTACTGCAGCAAGACGATGTTGTAGCACCTCTGAGTGCTCTTGCAGTCGTGCGTTATGTTGTTGGAGTTGATTGTACTCTATCCTTAACTGTGATATACATGCGAGCACGGTATCCAATGCATTGCCTATGGATGAGGGTGTGGTTTGTACAATGGAAGATGAACGGGGAGGGGATTGGGGAATGGGGAGAGTGAATGATGTTTCTATTGGAGATGTGTATGTGGGTGAAATTGGTGGAGTGGGAATGGGAGAAGGTGGAAGTGTTGGGGGTGGGGGAGGTGCTGTGGGTGGCGAAATGTCCATACTTTCTAGAGTGGATGCAAGTGTGGTGTCTACCATGTATATTGGAATGGTAGGTGGTGTGTGTGTGAGAGAGTAGTGAATAAGTGTTGTGTCGATGGTGGGGATGGGATTGATGAGGAGGGTGGGGTGGTGGCTTGATACATTCTACAAAAATATTCATGGGCGGGTTGAAGGAATGGTGGTATGGGAGGTGGAAGATGAGAACTTGGAGGTGAGAAAGCCATAAAAGGGGATGTGGTGGCTCGGAATCCAAAGAAAATGGATCTAGAGTCACGATGGCCTATGGCAGAGAGCATGGGGGATGGTTGTCCTAGGGTAGGCTCTATGAAGGACTCAGTTATGACGGTGGCGGTATTATGTAGGGGGTTTTCAAAGGAGGAGAATAAAGCAGAACTAGAGGTTGGACTACGGAAGATGAAGGCTTGTTCTGTGGGTTGGGTAGTCGAGGTGATATTTATATCTTCAGTTTGAGGAGGTGATGGGGGAGGGGTCGGTGGTAGTGGTTCGGTTGACTCATCCTAGGTGATGGGGATCTCTTGGCTAGTGGTTCCTGCTATTTGGGAGGTTGTCTCAATGGGTTCGGATGTAGTAATTGGTCCTTCCGTTTTAGTGATGGGAATCTGGATGTTTTTACCCAATCGTGGAGGAGTCTGGAATATTTGTGGATTGTATTGAACCGGAGGCCTCTTAATCGTTGTTCGAACTGCTTCTACTACCCCATATGTTTCTGTCATCAATAAGAGACCTTCACTGTATTCTGAGTCAAATCCGGCTTCTTCCAATAGCTGAGCCATGAGCACGCTATTGCTCTGTTTGGTGAGCAACTGTTGCGACCGCACTCGTTCCATTATTTGATATAGCCTCCAGAGTTCTGTTGTATAAGCTGGGGCCTAGTTGTTTCTTCTTCTTCTGCCTCCAAGTGTTCTAGTTGTTGCGACAAAGTTCTCTGTTGCTCATCATCCCAATGTACATGGCGGCCTTCTGTGAATTTCCTCCTTCTTTGGGAAGATGTTCCCTGTTCTTCTGTATATGAATAGAACTCTACATCAAAAAGGTGTGTATTCTGCAAGAATGATTCGAAGTCGAAGGTACCCATCCCTTCAGCGTCTCCAGTCGTAGGAAATTCGAATTCAGGAGGGACAGGAGGAGCCGAGGGGGCAGCTTGTGATGTGCCTTCAAATCCAGATCTTGGTATGCGAATGGTAAAGGGGGGCACCGTGACATCCCCTCGTGGTGAGGCTTCCGGTGTATCAAAACTTCATGTGTTTGAACACAAGGGATCGAACCCCTCATGCGCTTGGATTGATGATGTGTGGCAGATTTGAGTCTCTTGAACATTTGTAGCTGCAACCAAGTTAAAGCACGTTCAACAGGTACATCATATGCTAAGCACGTGTAGATGATGCGCGTGATTGCACAACACCCATTCACCATTAGCTTCCTATGTGCCCTTTTATTTGCCTCATAGAGCTACTCTATAATCCATACAGGAAGCTTAATCGGTAATGCACCTGTCTCTGCCAAGTAAAGAGCGAACCAAATCCGCTTGTGGGGTTGAGTGAACCGATCTTGATCAGGAAACGCAAAATGTTGCATGCACATGCGAAGAGGAATTGACACATTCGGTGTGAGTGCCGCCATACCTTTCAACTTTTGTAGCTTCCGATTCTTCATGTTAGGGGGAATAAGAGGATCCTTCTCAGAGGGCACATGCGTGCCGTGCATGTTGAATGTAGAGCTCACCAATTCCAAAGTGAGTTCAAACCTTTTCAACTCATTGTTGTCCAATAAGGAAGGAATGAAAAATGATCCTGGTTTATCTTTTTCTTAATGCGCCTGTAATGTTAAGACCAAGTAGTAACATCGTAGAAGATCTGGTTTGGGTAGAGGTGCTGCAAAGTATTCGGCTAGCCCTACACGCTCCCATATGGTCTGCAGATCTTGTGTGTTTTGGAGAGTCTCAAAGTCCTTGGAAAAGAACTGGAATCTGACCCATTGCATATCATGCTCACACTTGGACTCCTAGATATACTTGGCCTCTCCTAAGGATCCTGGCATGCCACTGAACCAATGAGAGTTGGCATGGACCCTCTCTATTATTCATGTGGGAGGATTAGGTATAGGTATTTGTTGGAGGTGTTGCAACTCTACGGGTCATTCAGTTGGAGGCACATCAACAGGTAGACTATCCACATCAATCCCTACAATACTCACTCCTGCCTATGAGCTCGGACCTATTGCTTCTGCCATGAGATTTTGTGTAGCTCTTGATGCTTATCTGCTAGAAGAAGAGATGCACATTAGCATTGCATAGGAAACACGATGTTACGGTGTTCCCTCCACAATACTAACATGACATTTCAAGTGGTTAGGGGTTAGTGGGTGTATGGTTTGGTGATGTGTGAGAATGTTGGTTAGTGGGTTAGTGTTCATCCTAGATGCATACTTTGGATGTGCAAATGTACTCAGAATGCTCCTACATGAGAGTGGATGGTTTTACAAGAGTGGGTTAGGGGTTTGATACGGGGTTTAAGTCTCCTATCTTTGATGGTGGAATCGTAGCTTTTCTTGGTGATGATGTGTGAAGGTTTGTGGACTGCATTGTGGTGAATTTGGGACCTTTTGGGTACCCATCTCTCCACATTCCTAGGTGTGACCGAAGATGTAATGGTGTGGGTCATAGGTGTTTGCCTTGGGATTTGTGTCGAGAGTGCTTGTGAGTGTTGATTCGATCTTGTGAATGAAGGTAAAGCTATTTGAGTTCGTAAGCAGGTCTTGGGCACCCATATTTTTCTAGCATTTGGGAAAGCCTTCATTGATTGCTTTGGAACCCAAATAGAAACTGTTTGTCTAGAGTGTGGCCTAGGGTATTCTTTTGTTGTGATCCTTGACAGGGTAGCTCGTTTTTCACCCTTGCATACCCAGATCTGCTTCATGCCATGAGGTACTTTATACTGTACAGGTTGGTGCTCATACTTCTTGATCATTGGTCTCCTTTGTTTCGTGTGTTGCCTGGCTTGCTTTCCTCGAATCCTCTTTGGACAAGAAGGGAACTCCTCATTGACTTTTACACCTTCGTCAAGAGTGACAATCTTCTGCACCATAGAACTTTGGACAAGAATAGCATTGTTATCTTGATGTGGGTTCTTGGAGGGACTTGGATTTGGTGCCTTTTCTATTGGCCTGAGTGCTTGATTTTCTAATTCAATTGTGATGTGGTTTTGGCCTACCCAAACCTGAAGAAGTCCACTTCTTAGGTTGAGGTTGACTACATGATCATAGATCCAATCCTGGCCCAAGACAAGAGGTTCGGTAAGATCCTCGTCTTCAAATACTAGCACTTTTACTGCCATTAGGACCTCTTGAACGTAGAGGGGAAGTTCCACCTCACCCATGAAAGGGGTTTCCACACCTCCCAATCCTATGAGATATGCCTCTATAGGATTGAGCTTCAATTGCAGTTCTTGGCAGTAAGAAAGTCGAACAGCACTAGTGGCTGCTCCAGAGTCAATTAAAGCTCTCACGGTCCTTGCACTCTCTCCTTGTCCTACCTCTAGGGTCATAAAAGGTCACCGATCAACTATCCTATGGGAACGCTCTCAATTTCTTTCGTCGGATGTGTTCTAAAGCTTCTTCCTGTGCTTCTTCTTGAATTCGCTTCTCATCTTCTTTACGTTTCTTTGCAGTGTTGAGTTTGTGTAGCTCAGTGATGAGTAGCACCTCCTTTAATGTCAATCCGGGAAGACGTGAGGATGGTATGAAGACCTCGAGCAAGTGGCGGCCCAAGTGCGTGAGTGAGAAGCACACAAACCTGCACACACATACATACACACGCGCACACACGACAAGACAAAGAGTGAGATTCAATGGAGTTCTTAGATTACTTTCAAAAAGCTCTTACAAGTTTGTTTCAATTACAATCTAACCTCAAAAATGAGCTCTCTAGCTCCTTTTATAGTTTTTGACTAGCTTTGGCCCTGTTCAGACCTAGTGTCCGGCCTAGTTAAAAATTAGGTTCCAGGGCTTATTAGAGGGCTCAAACGAGATCTAAAAAATATGAAAATTGGCAGGTAGATACTTCTAAAGCTCCTCAAGCTCAAGGACTCCTTGGCTTGCACAAAATGGAGCTACAAAATGATGAAATGGTATTTACAATGGTGTTTAGTGATGAGAATCACTTTTAATTGGTGTAAAGGTTTTGAAAAATTAAAGGTTGCCTTAGTGCTAGATCTGCGTGAGTGCTCGTACTTGCTTCTTCATGAGGAAAATTATTGGCCTACTTGCCAGATCTTCTTTGACTGCCATGTCTGCTTGTGCTGTCCCTTCGCTCTGACTCTCTTCGTCTTGTGGCTCCTTCGGTTCCCTGACTGCTGCCAACACCCCCCCCACTCTCGCGTCTGTCGCCCCTGACAGACCCTTGTCTAGAGGATTTTTGAACATAGTATTGGACGACATCGGAGGCTAGGTGGTGTTCTTCGAGTCGCAAGCCACGTGCTAGATCTGTGAGTAATTCATCCCAATTCACAGGCCCGGGAACATCTAGATGAGGCACCCTCAATTGTTCTGAGTAAATAGTTCTCTCCACAGCAAATAATTGGAGGAGATGTGATGGTCTGGGTATAAAGATTTCGGAGTGATATTCCCAGAATCCTGTGATGAACATCTCCTCAAATGTCTGTTTAAAGCAGGCTGGGAGGTACTTGATTCTGGCGTGCCAAGCATATATTACTTCAATGGACGGGGTGGTACTCATATCATACACTAGATCCTGGTTTCCTGTCACAAAGCCTGCACCTGAGAAGTGAGGGTCCTTAATGTTCTTAAACGTCCTGAAAGTGATCAGCATTAATTCAAATATTTTCATACATATCTGGGCCATCACATCAGGATTATTGCGTAGCCGAATACTCCAGTGACGGATTGTAGAAATCATGTAGTTGACCGTGGGGGGTCCTCGTGGAGGTGCCATATAAACATAATTCAGCCATTTTGCACAGGCTTTGATGTCTCTGACGGCAATAGTGAATTCAGGCCAGGTGCGTCTTCGAAGAACTGGAATGTAACAAGGATTATATTTAATAAACAACGGCATATTATTCTAGGTTCGGACCATTTCAGGATACGTTTCCAAAAGCCTGATTCTCCAGGTGGGTTGATGGATGGACCCACGCTGAGCACTTTCCGGTATATCATCTGGACCAAATTGTGTAGCAAATGTAGGAGGCTTGCCGCATTGTCGTTGAATCTCAGCGTTGTAATCGGCCAGAAGTATGGAGTATGGCACATATTGGTCATTATTGTTGCCGATCCATCTATGATGAGACATGCTTATGAAATATTCAGACTTTATGACAGTTTCTTCTAAGTCCGCTAGTGATTGGATCTGAATGGCCACCCGTTCTTCGTGGGTGTTTGCTGTCCTTTCCAGTGTCTGAAGCCACTCGGGTGCTTCCACTTCCAATGTGTCTAGTCCCTCTGAGGTTCGTCGCCCGCCTGGCATTGGCATAGGAACATATGGTTCTTCGTACGAATCATCTACCTCAATAGGGACCAACTCTTCTTGCTCTGGTTCGACCACTGGAGATGGCTGCCTCTCGTATGTCAGTAACCTGTTTTGTAATTCTGCTACCTGCTCAGTTAAGGCCTTTACTTCATCTGAGGTGGAGGTTGATGGGACACTCTTCGGTTGTTCTTCTTGTTCCTTAAGCCTTCTCTGAAGTGTGTCACGCTCTCTTTCCAAGTCATCATGGGCTTCCAGGAGATCTGCATAGCTTTCCAGAGTGGTTTTCATCGTCTCCGTGGGAATTGCTTTGAATTGCTCTAGATCTATCTCGTGAGGGGAGCGTTCCATTGCCGCTTCCAGATTCTCTTCATTTTGTTTTTGCAGTCTCTTGTTCTCCTCCAGTGCTGTGGCCATATGTTTCCGTAGTAGCGCCAAGTTGCGTCTGACTCGTAGGTTATCGGCCTGGTATACTTCGAGCAAGGCTTCTAGTTGTTTGACACCTGATTCTGTCGATGGTTGGGGTGCCTCCAATAGTGTTTGGTGAGCCTGCTCAAGCGTGGTATAGCGTTGATTCACTTCTACATTTTCCTCTTGTAGAATTTGAAATTGCCTTTGTAAGTTTTGATGGTGTGTTGTCAGTTGTTGATACCGGAAGTCCAGAGCTCTGTACTCATTCTGAAGCTGATATACACATTGATTTAATGCTAAAAATATGCTATTTACATTAAATGATGCTGGGAGGGGTGAAGATGCAGGGGGAATGGGGGCGGGAAAGGGAGTTGTGAATGATGTGGATGCAAGTGGAGATGTGGGTGGAGGGGGTATGGGAGATGAAGGTGGCATGGGGGGAGGGAGCGGTGCTGTGGCAGGAGACGTTTCCATAGTGTCAATTGTTTGAGTGACAGTGTAGATGGGGATCGTGGGTGGAGTGGATGTGACGTCAGTGAAAAGAGTGGTGAAAGTGGGCATGGTGACTCCCCCGAATTGGATTCCCGGAGAGAGTGGGATACCCATGACAATGGTGGTGGTAGTGGACGTGGTGGTGCTAGTGTCATGTGGTGGAGTGAATTGTGTAGTGCGAGGTGGGGATGGTGGAGACAGTGGTGCTTCCTGATGCTCGTCTGCTTGCGTTGTCTCTCCTGGTGCTGATACATTGATATGAATTTGTTTCCCGGACCTCCTGGGACGAACGGGAACCCTCTTCTCAAATCTGTGAATGTAGGCCATTGCCTCATGGATGGCCTCATCCACTCCTACTGCGTCGGCATGAAGGTTTATGGACTCAATGAACATATCGTCCACACCTTCCTCAGCTAGCAACTGGTTCATGAGTTTCTTGCCTGATTCCAGTGACATCTTATGCTGTTCTTGAACTAGTTGCATGGTTCGATATAGTCTTTTGATTTGTGCCGAATATGCAGGGGCGCTTGCCAGCTCGGAAAGCTCGTCATATTCTTGCTCCTCGTAGGTTTCTTCTTCTTGTTCTGTCTCTTGTTCCTTGGCATCGACTTCTACCACTTCTGGTCGGGTGGGGGCTGATGTTGTTGTCTGGGGTTGTGGTTCCTGAGCACGTTCTGTTTCCGTCTCGAGATTAGAGTCATAGATCAGTCTAGGCACTTCTTCATCCGTGAGATCATTGAGAGTAAAGCCTTGTGGGAATTCCAGATCTGATGGGACGGGTGGAAATACCAGATTAGGTCCATCTGTGCTTGGTCTTGGTAGCCGGATTGTGAATGGCCTAATGCGTCGTGTCTGGGGAGGGGTAATTTCTGGTGTAGTGGTTGCTCCCCTTGCTTGAGCACAGGGTAATTGTATTCCCCCCCTCATCTTCTTTGATGGGGGACCTGCTGCTGATAGTCTTCTTGGAATTCCTGGGTGCGGGGCCATATGAGTGCCCGCTGAATAGGCACGTCATAGGCCAGACATCGGTAGATTATCTTTGTTAGAGCGCAACATCCATGAAGCACATTTTTCTGCTTCTTATTCCACCTTTGATGGGCTAGGTGGATATGATCTATGATCCAATGTGGCACGTTGATGGGAAGGCTTTCTGTCTCTGCTAGATACAAGCTGAACCAAATTTTCTTTGGGGGCATGGTGAATCTTTCCTGGGCGGGGAAAGCAAAATGTTGCATGACAGTCCGCAGGTGAAGAGCAATGGTTGGTGTCATCGCTACCATATCCTTTAGCTTATTAAGATCTTTGTGTTTCATTCGACTTGGAACCATGGTTTCCTTTTCAGTGGGGATGTGCATGCCATACATGCCTAACGCTTCTCGTACCAGATTAAGGGTCAGCTTGAATCTTTTGAGCTCATGACCCGGCAGCAGTGAGGGTAGCACAAAGGTGCTGTCGCCTCCCTTGGCCCTGCTTGGCGTGATGGTACTGATAAGATATGAACAACGTAAAAAATCCGGCTTTGGTAAGTGGGCCCTGAAATAACTGTCCACACCGGCTTTGATCCATACTGATCGCATGACTTCGGCGTTTTGATAGCTTTCAAACTCGCACGTGAAAAAGTGGTATCGTCCCCATTTGCCATTGAATTCCAATTCTGCTTCCCAGAAATAGGTTCCATCGCCCAATGGTCCCGCGACATCACTGAACCAATGGTCCCAAGCCATCCCTGAATGGGGAGCACATGCACGGCTTGAAGTTCTTGCGGCCTTTCGGTGAGATGGGGTTCGAGGAGGAGTGTTTCAATATCCACAATTTGTGCGCTGGATCCGGCTTGAGAAGTGGCACCTCCTGCTTCTGCCATGGCCCTGCTTGCTGGTTGGTTCTGTGAGAATATAGAACCACGTGTTAACATCGTAATGGACAGAATAAATCCGTTGTTGTCCCCGTTACAACATTAACATGAGGTAGATGGTGAGTTAGTGGTTAGTAAGTGCACGAAGACAGTGTGTGTAGTTAATGCTTGGGTAGTCCTAGGAGACTAATGCAGTTAGTAAGTGGGGATGAATTTACAAATTGGGGTCGGGGGTTTATTACAGGTCTTAGGCTGCCAAATGCAGTGGATGGGTTTTGTTCTTGGTTTCGTAGAGACTCTAGAGAGCTGTATAGGTGTATCGGCTTGAAAATGAGGCCTTTTAGGGACCCATTTACAAGCGATTATGTTCGTGCTCATGGGCCTTGGTGGGTTCTTGAGTGTTGAAAACGAGTGACTGCTGGCTGTGCGAATGAATGGGTTACGCTGTATAGGTTGTGGCCTCGGCGTAGCTATTTGCGCCCGCAAGCAAGCCTTAGGCACCCAAATTTGTCTTGATTGTGGGCTAGCCTTCATCGACTTCTTGGGCACCCAAATAGACTTCACGTTAGCAGAAGAACTTCTGAAAGACTTCTTATTAGTGTCGTGTTGTTGGTTACTAATAAGAGGCTTTGCCCGTGTGGTCGGCCTGAGTGCAATCGGGTGTTCGCCTTTCCGCACCCACACTTGTTTCACTAGCTGAGACATTTTGCTGCGCAGGTACTTTTGATCTCTGACATAGGTAGTACCCTGCTTCTTCTGCCTTTGATCCACCTTTGATTGCTGCTTCCTTCTGGCCTTTGGAAAAGAAGGGAGTTCCGTTGCATCCCTGACTCCTTTTTTGCGAATAGCATTCCTCTACAATACATAGTTTTGGACAAGAACAGCATGGTCAACTTCATGTGCACCCCTGGAGGGACCTGGAGTCTGTGCCTTTCCTAGTTCCTTGAGTGCCTCATTGTCTAGCTCTACTGTAATTCGACTATGATTGACCCATACCTGAAGAAGTCCGCTTCTTAGGTTTAAGTTGACTGCTTGGTCATAGATCCAGTCTTGACCCAAGACAAGGGGTTCAGTGAGGTCCTCATCTTGACACACTAGTGCTTTAACTGTCATTGGCTCATCATGAATATAGAGGGGAAGTTCCACCTCGCCCATGCAAGGGGTTTCCACGCCTCCCAATCCTATGAGATATGCTTCCACAGGATTGACAGTTAACTGCAACTCTTGACAGTAAGACAATTTAACAGCACTAGTGGCTGCACCTGAGTCAATCAAGGCTCTTACTGTCCTTGCACTCTTTCCTTGTCCTATATCCAAGGTTATGAACGGACATCGATCAATTATCCTATGTGAGCTTGTTCCTGCGACTTCACACATTGCCATATGATATCCTTGATCTGCATAGTCATTTGTTCTAGGCTGATCTCGGCCTTGCCTTCGCAATTTCATCCTCCGTATGCACTCTAGGGCTTATGCTTGAGCTTCTTCTCGAATTCGCTTTTCTTCCTCTTTGCGTTTCTTAGCAGTGTTGAGTCGACTTAGCATTTCCTCCGTGAGGGGTTCCTGATACAACTTGACTCTGCAACCGCTAATATAGTTTGGGAGAACATCACCTTCTAATGTGGCTAATTGTACTGCTCCACTCGTGGAGATCCTATTGATGATCATAGGTCCGTAGCCTCTGTTTTCTAGCTTCCTTGCATGTTGTTTCAGTGTATAGACTAACACTAGATCTCCTGCTTTCAAGCCCTTATCCTTCACATGGGCATCAAAGTATGCCTTCTGTCTCTTCTTAGCTGCATATATTCCTGCAGCGGCTCTCAGTCTTGTTTCTCCTAATCGTTCAAGGTCAAACAGTCTAGAGGAGAGTTCATGACCCGTCCATTCGTGCTCTTGTGCTACTCTCAATGTAGGGATCAAGAAGTCCAAGGGTAGCACAGTGTTTTGGCCAAATACCATCTGAAAGGGGGTGGCTTGGAGTACCGTTTTGTAGGCAACTCGGTATGCCCAAACAGCATGGTGTAGCTGTTTGTCCCAATCAGAGCATTTCGTGTTCACTAATTTTGTCAGTACATTGCATAAGATCTTATTGGTGCTCTCAGCTTGTCCATTACCTTGAGGGTGATAGGGGGCAGACTTCTTATGTATTACCAAGAATTCTTGGAGTAGATTTTCAATTACTTCGTTCAAGAAGTGAGTGCCTCTATCACTTACAAGCTCTATAGGTAGCCCATACCTTGTGAATACATTCTCAAACAAGAATTTAGCAGTTGTCTGAGCGTCATTCTTTGTCGTAGCTTTTACCTCTACCCACTTAGTTAGATAGTCTGTTGCAACAATGATGTATTCCGCATGAGAACCCTTAGCTGGGGGATTAATAGGACCTACGAAGTCTATTCCCCACTTAGAGAACGCACGTCCACCCATCATAGGTTTCAGTGGCATCTCATCTTTGCGTATAGGATACTGTGTTCGCTGACAGACATCACACCGTTTCACATAGGTATGTGCATCCATGTGAAGGGTAGGCCACCAGAAGCCCGCAAATAGTATTGCCTTGATCACCCGATCCGGTCCAAAGTGTCCTCCTGCTACACCTTGGTGAGCAGTTTCCAAGATCTTAAGATATTCACTTTCATGGACACATAGCCTCAGGTAACCATCTTTACCACGCTTATATAGATTATCACCAATGAGTGAGTAATCCAGGGCTTCTTGTTCTAAACTCCTTTTTCTAGCCAGAGTCATGTCTGGAGGGAATGTTTTTGTCCTCAGGAAGGATACTAGAGGTTCACTCCAATCTGGCACTATGGATACTTGATAAAGAGTGGCGTTTTCCACAGGTGGTTTAGTGCAGTAGATTGGGCATTCCTTGCATAACTTTTGGACATCCGCTTCCATAGTTGGCCAATGCACTCCGAATCTCCTTAGTGTTTGTAAGGTTCGTTGCTTTGAATGGTGTTGCTCTAGTGCACCTACATGTGCTAAATGCAACCATTTATTGTACTCGTCCTCTTCCACACAACAAGCTAAGATTCCTTGATCTGTGTGCTTGTACATGCTTCCTGCCATGATGTGGTACTTTTGGGCTTTAACAACCTCTCTATTCCGTGTGTTTACTACTGGATGGTTAGGCCCGTATGTCAATACTGGTACCAATGGCTTAGCCCACTGCGGCACCACTTCCAAATTAAACAAGTAAGCATCAGGAAGGTCATCTGATACTCCTTGTGGGGCTTCTCCCGATGTGAGCCTAGAGAGATGATCTGCTCTTAAATGAGTCCTCCCTTTCCTTACCACAACCTCAAAATCATATTCCATTAGCAAGAGAAACCATCTTACTAATCTTCCTGTATTGCATGGCTTGTTTACGAGGTATAGCAATGCTTGATGATCAATAAAAAATTTAAACTTATTTGCCAGCAAATAGTGTCTAAATTTCTTAACTACATATACCATGCCTAAACCTTCTCGCTCTGTAGTGGTGTAATTCCGTTCAGCCGCATTCAATTGTCTACTGGCATAGGCAATTGGAAGATCCATATTACCTTCACCAGTAGGTTGCGCGAGTACACACCCAATAGCAAAATTGGATGCATCCACGTGAACATGGAATGGTTTATTCCAATCTGGTGTGGTCAAGATTGGTGCTGAACATAATCTTCGTTTAAGCTCTTGGAAGGAATTCTCACATTCATCCATCCACTCGAAGTTAGTTAGAAGTCCGTACATGGGCTTTGCAATGACAGCATACATGTGTATAAATCGTCGGTAATAACCACAATGCCCCATGAAAGCTTGTACTTCCTTGACATTCTTTGGCCTAGGTAGCTCTGCTATAGCTCTCACTTTCTCTTCATCAGTAGATATGCCGTTCTTTGACACTATGTGTCCTAGAATCTTGCCTTGCTTGACCATAAAAACGCACTTTTCTGGGTTCAGGCAGACTTGATATTCTCTACATTTGTCAAAGATTTGTCTAAGTTCAGGAATATGGGTTTGCCTAATGTTGGAATGGGCACAAAGATCATCAACATAGACTTCTAAATTCTTCCTCAGGAACTCTTTAAATACATGGCACATGAGTCTCTGGAAGGTAGCTGGTGCATTGGTAAGCCCAAATGGCACTACACGAAAGGCAAACATACCCCACTATGTGGCAAAAGCTGTCTTATGCTGATCCTCTGGAGCAATGGCGACTTGATTGTAGCCCGAGAATCCATCGAGGAAGCTGTACACTTCCTTGCCTGCCACTCTTTCTAAGAGATGTTCTGTGATGGGAAGCGGATAGTAATCTCGAATTGTGGCTGCATTGACCTTCTTCAAGTTAATGCATACACGCAGCTTGCCATTCTTCTTGGACACCACTACAATGGGGGATACCCACTCAGTGTGCTCAATTTCATAGATAAATCCAGCTTCAACCAGTCTATCTATCTCCTCTTTGATCTTAGCAGCGTAATTATCGTTATATGTATAGGGCTTTTGCTTAGAGGGTTTGGCATCTGAGGTCATGGGGATGGTGTGTGAGCATATGTCCGGGTCAACACCTTTCAAATCCTTGTAACTCCAAGCGAATACATCTCTGTATTCTCTTAGCAAGGCAATTAACGCATGCTCTTCTTGTTAGGTCATGGCCTATGTACGTGCATCTCTCCTCTCCTTCGTCTAGGGCCACTACTATTTTTTTGGTGGTTTCTTTGTTATCATAGGCCTCTCCTGATTGCGCCTCTCGTTTAGGCATTCTTATCATGACTCTCCTGTCGTCTATCTCGTACTTCTTAAAATTTTCTGGGACCTCAAACAAAGATTCTTCCTCTTCTGGTGAGACTTCTCTCTTCTTTCGTTTCTTCCCTTCTTCCTTCGGGGTCACATGTGTTGCTAATCTTACATCATTTGTAAGCTCTCCATGCCTCTGGGGTTGAAATTCTACTTCATGGAAGTATTCTTCATCTGATGCAAATGGTGGGTCCATAATGATTGACTCTAGATCGGAGTCACTTGCATCCTCAAATGCATCAGGGCTAGGTTCGCATTCTTCCAGAACTGCCTCTCCCATGATTGGCTCTATGGAGAAGACCGAAATGTCGTAGCCATCCTCATCACAGTGAGGTGTCCATTGTTCTTCATTGATGGCTACATCCATTGTTGCTAAAATTTCTGCCCAGCCGTGAGGTTCAAATTCCTCATCAGGAAAGACTACAGGTGCATAGGCTAGGTCTTGGATTGATCTATGGGTGCTGAGGTTGAGTGTGTTGCACCATACTTGGGTGTTGAACTACATTTTTATTTATCCGTCTGAGCACCATCAAACATCGGAGTGAAAGTAGGAATTAAGCCGTCGGATTTGGCAAATTATGTTACGAATGAAGCATTGAAAGTTGGCTGCTATATGCACAGAACCTACTTATCAGGTCAAAAGTGTATTTTGTATAACCTTCAGCATAATGTACAGGAAATTTCCCCTTCAGACCTTATGACATTGGCTGTGACTCTGTTCCTTCTATTGCTTCTGCTGATAAATTCCAGTTAGGAACATAAAGCCTAAATAAGTAATCTCTGGTAGACTCATGTAGAGCGCAATTTCTCTTACCATAATCCTCTATGGGTTCTAGTCGAAGGGGGTCTAAGATACCATAGTTCTACTGAGATAATTTACACTCGTTTCTCAGATAAATTGTCATGTCGTTGGCTCTCACTAGATATTGACCTGAATTGAGTTTGATTATGAAATAAATAACTACGCAATTTTAGCGTTGAAACATGTTTATGGTGAGTGATGGATTTAAAGTCATTGTCGCCTGTTGTAAATGCTTCCATTACTTACAAAGCTTAATCTCATGTGGAAACCGGTTTAAGTGGATGGAACCAAGCTTCAGGAATTAAGATATGATGGATGCACTTACCTCACCCTACTGTCTTGAACTTTCGTGGGCTAATCTAAAATGAAGATCTAAAGTCACTTCTGCACATAAAGATTTGTCGAGTGTCATTTTTTTCAATACGTTTACCGCTTTGAATAATGGTCGATAAATACTCATGCAATAAGTTAAACCTTTTTCTTCCCTAGAAGATGTTCATGAGCATCGTCCTGTTTATCCTCCCTCTTCGCCGATAGTGGAATGATGATTTAAGGCAAAGAGTAGATGACAAAGGTATATCAATTGCATTGAAAGTTGTGTGATCCAAATCTCTGGATAATATAAAATCAGTTCTTAGTAACTATTCTATAAATATTGTCTAAATTAAATACACTAAGATCCTTAGTGCATCTAGGATCTTGTAACATCTCTAGGCATTGTACATCTTAAATAAGTATTGAAGGGAAGGATTTCTTAGGAAAGCTTGTGATTAGTAGAGAAATTATAACTTGTGCTCTCTTCCTTTCCTAGAACATCGCGACATACCTGGTGAACCCGGCGTGAAAGGAGGAGAGTGTAGAGATCCTGATCCTAGTTTAAAGAGTGGTGCGGTTGAGTGAGCTCATTGTGCTTGATCATTTATGGGCGACGCAACGATGGATGTTATAACCCAACTTCTGCGCTTTCAGCAGGACGAGAAAAGACGGAGTGCCATCCAGGCATTTCATGAGCGAGTAATCAAAAGAAGTGGATATTTCAGTGGTAAAAATGTTACTCGTTTTTGTAAGGAATATGAATTGGAGGCACGATACCTTGGTACGGGTCTAACACCATTAAGTGACCAAGAATTAATAGACAATTTTGTATACGTTTCAGAATTGCATTTGCGTGACCGACTAGTTGTGGATGCACCTCGACTAGTTGAAGGGCAAATAAGATGGTCACAATACAAGATGATACTCACAAGGATGTTTGCACTGGATGACGAAGATAAAGTGACTAGATCCACATTTCTAAAGTGGATACATAAACCAAAAGATCAATCCATTCTAGATATAAAAAGGGAGTTTGATCAGCAATTTGCGGACTTATCTGATTATGATAGGAGGGCTATAGATCAAGAAAAGGTATCCTTGTTTGTCCGGGCTATAGATTCGAAAGCCCGAGAAGAAATTTTTCCACAATTACAACAGGTAGGAACTGAGTCTGGTCTTACCGAAGACTGGGGTAATGTGGACGAAGCTGTTAGAGGATACGTTGAAAAGCAAAGAACTTTGTCTAAGTTCATGCAGAGCTGGCATGATGATATGCAAGAAGAACAAGCTCAGGCTGTTCAGCAACCTGTACAAAACCCTCAGGTAAACCTACCAACACCAAAGGATGTTGTGCCCACTAATACAATGGAAGATATGTTCAAAAAATTTAGCGACCTTACAATTCAAAGTATGAAGCAGATGATTGAATCTCAATCTTTACAAGCACCGACACCTAAAAACCCAAAAGCTCCTGAAATTAAAAGATGTATTTGGTGTGACTCTTTGGAGCATAACAGATACTCGTGTGAGAGCTTCAAAGAAGCATTGGCAAAGAATTTGGTATTCGTTAAGGAAAAGATGATATATGACTCTAAGACTGGAGAAAAGGTAACCATTAACTTTGGTCGGGGAGGCATGAGAATATTCTTCCCTGGCATATGTGAAAACGTTGCTTCAACATTGCATACGTATGCATGTCAGGTAATTGACAAAAATAATGATATAGAACCGTGGTCTAAAGTGATAAAGTCCTTAGATCGCGGAAAGATGCATCATAAAATATTAAAAACAGCCAGTAATGAAATCCGAGGGGTGAGTGGATGGAATGATCCTGTAGATACTCTCTCAGTTGTTACATATCTATGCTCTTCGGTAGAGCATGAAGCAGTAGTGGAAGAGAAACGAAGGAGAACCAATGAGGGTGAAGAGGAGAAAAGAAGAACTAGGCGTCAAGTAGAAGCTTCACATGAACAACCTCAAATACCGAACCAAAATCAACCAACACAAACAAACCAACCCACTCAAATAGATCCACCATCACAACCGACAATAATCCAACCAAATCAAATTCCGACTCAAGTTCAAATTCCTACTTCTGCTGAGATGCCAGTTCCTACCCACGATAATATTCCTCCTCAAGATCAAGAGATGCAACCTGTAAAAAAAGGACAAGGAAGAGTGAGAAATCCCTCATATATGCTAAAATCGCACATAGAGCAAGCCACAAATCTAAAACAAGTTCTCGAGAAAAGAGTGCTCGATAGTGTAATCGAATTTACACTCGGTGAGTTATTGGGGATAGCAAAAAGAGAATTTTTAGAAGTAATAATTGACCTCTTAAGAAGAAAACGGCAACCAATAGTTGACATGCAAGAGACTGAAAGAATGGATGAAGAGACTCCTGTTCATACTGTGCAAGCACAAGTACAAGAGCTAAAAAATGTACTTGAACCAATTGAGACTAATGTTCAACCATGCGTACATGAGGAAATATTCTTGGAGCGGAATCCTTCAGAAATAACTCCTTCGAGTTATTATACTAAAGATCATTGGGCTCGAGCCACAACTGAGACGTTGGTAAGATTAGAAAAAATTAGCACTCCAGTTGTCGCTCTTATTGATCACGGATCTGAAGTTAACTTGATGTCCAAAGATCTCTACATGAAGGGGAAATGGCCAATAGACATGCAGCCTGGTTGGAGAATTAAGGCTACGAACTCGATGCCAGGTGAGTTGTTTGGCGCATGCCCGCAGGTTCTAGTTACAATTGGAGATGTTAGTGATTATCAAAATTTTTTCGTGCAAGATCATTCTAGTTATTCGTTGATTTTAGGGCAGCCATATATTACTACCTTAAGAATGGAAACAAGGGTCTTGGAAGATGGATCGGCCTATGCGCGAATCCGTAGTAAGGATGGAAAAAAGAAAGTCCAATTTATGACGGTTTGTGTAGACCATATCAGGAATAGAACTTCTCTTCGGACAAGACCTATTCCTGAAGAATTCGAGGATCAAAGTTTTTAAAGGAAGCTTTCATAAGTCGGGACTATGAAAGCTTGGAAAGTGAAAGATCCCGAATGTAAATATGTTTATATCAAGTTTCATAGCACTTTCTTCGACAAATTCATTTCAGTTTCGTGTTTTTTCTGAGTTAAAAAAGTGGAAAAAACAATACATAGCAGATCTTCAAAGAAACTTTTATGGATGTAGAGTACTTGACTTCGACGAGGAAATCTCCGGAGTCTTTGATGAGATATCTTTTGCAGACACACTGTTTGATCTGCAAGAGTTAATTCAAGGAAAAAGGAGTGATTATGTGATTCAAACGCACTCTATTTCCATGTATAAGGAAATAGCAAAGTTTGAGCAAGATGAAACAGGTAAAGAAGTCTTCGTTGAAACAAAATACAAAACAATTGACAAAAAGATAAAGCCAGTCGTAGTTCCGCTTCCTGAAGATAGTAATAAACTTATGGATGGTGCAAAATCTCAGCCACCTCTCAGAGATAAAAGAAAAATAGGCCATGAATTCACTAAAGAAACACTCGAGAAAATTCAATTGGGGAAAGATGGTTTCCTCAGTGAAGAAGAGAAGAATGTATTCTCTCGGATGATATTCAAGCATGGAAAGGCTTTTTCTTTCAATGCCCAAGAAATTGGATGTGTAGATCCATCTGTGGTGACACCTATGATAATTTTCACGATACCACATGTACCTTGGAATCTCAGACCAATTCCGGTACCAAAAGCTCATATTTCAAAACTAATTGATCTGTTGAATGACAAGATTAGAATGGGGATTCTTGAGCCATCAAGTGCTCCTTATTCTAACCGTTGGTTTACTGTACCAAAGAAGAATGGGTCATTAAGATTTATCCAAGATCTACAGCCAGTGAATAAAGTGACAATTAGAAATATGGGAACTGGGCCTATTGTAGACGAGTATGCAGAAGCCTTTGCAGGAAGATCTATTTATTCAATGGGAGATTTACACTCTAGATATGATCAATTCCAGCTAGCTCTCGAAAGCCGTGATTTGACGACTATGAGGACGCCACTTGGGCTTGTGCGCATGTGCACTTTACCGCAAGGTGCCACGAACTCGGTGGCACATATGATGAATGGTATGCATAAAATTCTTAGGGATTTTATTCCACATCTTACTATGCCATTCATTGACGATGTCCCTATTAAAGGCTGTGAAGAAAGAGATAGAGACGAGACTCTTGATGAGGATGGATGTAGAATTTTGTTAAAAAGCACATAACTGATTGTGAATCCATTCTCAGTCGGCTGGAAGAGGTTCATTTGACATTGTCTGCTGAAAAATCAGTATTTGGAGTGCAAGAGGTTTTAATTGTAGGAAGTTTGTGTGGACCTAAAGGAAGGAAGCCATGTCCAAAGAAAGTAGATGCCATTCAACACATGAAAGAGGTCTGCTCCTCGATCACTGAAGTGAGGAGGTTTCTTGGGGCATGTGTTTTCTATGTTGTATGGATTCCCCATTTTGCCCATGTTGCTGACCCACTCTATCAATTGCTTAGGAAAGGGCAAAGATTTCAATGGAAAGATATCCATACTCAAGCTGTGAGAAAATTAAAGAAGGCACTTGCAGAAGCTCCACTGCTTAGAAAGGCTGATTATACTGATAATAAAGAAATTTATATCACCATAGATACGAGTCCGACAGGTATAGGTTGGGCGATTAGCCAAGAGGATGATGAAGGAAAAAGATATGCAATTCGTTTCGGAGCTAAAGTTCTAAATGTTCGCCAGAGAGGTTACCCTCAAATTAAGCGAGAGTTTTGGGGAATAGTGACTGCACTAAAGAATGATAAAGAATATCTGATTGGGGCAAATGTGGTAGTGGAAACAGATTGTTTACCATTGTTGGGAATGATCGTGAATTGTTCCACTGCAGACATTGCCATGTTAAGATGGATAGCATACATTAAGTCACTAAACCCTGAGTTTGTTCATATAGCTGGAAGGAATAATGTGGTGGCTGATATGCTATCACGAGCTATATATGAAAATGAAGATTCGATGACTTCTAATGATGAAGAGATAGGTCTGGACATTTATGCTTCACATGTACATAATTTGAGCCTAAATGAAGCATCTACTGGACTAAATAGAAAAGAGCCTAAGCGTCAAAATGAAAGGCTTGGGACTTGTACTGAGTCTTCAAGAGAAGTTCAAAGAAGCTTAGGAGAAGGGAAAGATAACAGATGGACAGAAGAAGAACCTTACAAGATTCAAATAGGAATAACAGAAAGATTTAATGAAGACGAATATGAAAATGAGTGGAAGGAAATCGGGAGATATTGAAGTATGAAGTGTCCTGATCTTAGTTGGAGCAAAGAAAAATTTCGTACCATTCGAAGAAAGTCAAGCAATTATTTCCTGAAAGATGGATTACTCTCGAAGCAAAAGATTGGAATAGGTAAGATGCCCCAGCGAGTTGTAGGTTGTGAAGAATCGAGAGGAGGGATTATGCGTGAAATGCATAGCTCACTATGGGCCAGTCATAAAGGCTTTCAAGGAACTTATGAAAAGATAAGGGAAAGATACTAGTGGCCTGGGATGTATGTGGATACCCAAAATTACGTAGCCACTTGTAAACCTTGCCAGATGTACTCCAATGTTAGACACAGAGATGAATTACATCCAACATATCCTCTTAATATTCACTATAAGTGGGTTATTGATTTAGTTACAATGCCATTAGGGGTGCATCGAATGAGGTATATTGTGTTAGCAAGAGAAGATCTAACAAATCATGTTGAAGGAAGAGCTCTAAGGACGAAAACTACAAGCAATGTATGCAAGTTTCTACTAGAAGATGTGTTTAGTAGATTTGGTTATGTGGAGAAAATAGTTGCTGATAAAGGTGAGCTTGATGCTCAGGAAGCCAAAGACTTCTTTAAAAAATATGGAATTCGATTATCGCTCACCACCGCTTACAATCCCGAAGCTAATGGAAAAATTGAGCGTGGTCATCCACCAATTATTAAAGCTTTGGCTAAGGCTTGTGAGGGGAAAATAAAGAATTGGCCAAATTACCTTCCCTTTGCCCTTTGGGCAGACAGGATGACATACACTAGAACTACTGGATATATGCCAGCAGAACTGATGTATTGTCAAAAACCTATTTTGCCGACGGAGTCACATGCTTTAGCGTGGACTTCCTTGCCTTGGGAAGACGAGGTGTCAAGAGAAGATCTTCTAGCAGTGCGGATTCTTCAACTAGAGAGAGGAAGAAATCTGGTAGAAGAAGCCGCATTTAAGCTTAGAGCTTCTAGAGAGAAAAATAAAGTTGCATTTGACAAGTCCCACAGGTTAAGGCCTAAAAGGTTGAAGGAAGGAGACTGGGTACTTGTCTATGATAGCTCATTGAATACTCAATATGAAGCTCGAAGAAAACTGGTTAAGAGATGGTTTGGTCCCTATGTGGTATGTAAAGTTTTCGATAATGGAACATACTCACTTAGAGAATTAGATGGGACCAAGTTAAAGGATTTAATCGCTGGAAAGAGAGTTAAGCTCTTTAAAAGAAGAGAGAATGAGAATTATGAGACGATAATGACGAAGAAGAGGGAAGTGAAGAGGAAGGAAGTGGAGATGATGAAGATGAAGACATCAATAAGGAAAATGATTAAAATAAATTATATCGTAAGATGATGTATATATATATAAAAACACGTATATATATATATATATATGTATATAATAAAACCATGTAGATAAATAACAAGATATGAATCCGTCTAGATGTAATAAATAAGTAAAGCAGCAAATAAATTAAATGTATGTGTTTTACTTATTCATGAACTTCTATTAATACTAATTTTTGTTCCTTGCAGGGTACTAGAATTCCTGTAGAAGAGTTTGTTAAAGATCGTATCACTAGGGAGACCTTGATCTCATATATGCACAGTTTCGACGTTTATGACATGTTCTATATCTTCTGAGGAAGAGTTTTTCTATTGCTGCTTCGGTTTTTCTAAAACAAACCCTTAATAAGCTTAGATGATCTATTGCATACTATATAAAGGTATAACTTGAATCGAATTCTCTTCCTATGAAGAGAGTGATGTATTATTGCACTTGCGCATTCGCATGAAATAAAGAGAACTATGTTTGCTGCACTGAAGATATACTCTATTGATCCATGATGCACCGAGGTAAAGAGCAGATTTCTTTTTGATGAATCATCTTTGAAAGAGCATTCCTATTTGGGAATATCAGATTATACAGTTAAAGCTTTAATAAGCATTAATGCTTCGTTATTAAGAACAAGAGATACGATCATAGAATTTTGCTGAGGTTGAGTGTGTTGCACCATACTTGGGTGTTGAACT
This sequence comes from Ceratopteris richardii, assembly GCA_020310875.1. Taxonomy (NCBI): domain Eukaryota; kingdom Viridiplantae; phylum Streptophyta; class Polypodiopsida; order Polypodiales; family Pteridaceae; genus Ceratopteris; species Ceratopteris richardii. The sequence goes on from CM035420.1 coordinate 2,966,653, forward strand.
ACATTTTTATTTATCCGTCTGAGCACCATCAAACATCGGAGTGAAAGTAGGAATTAAGCCGTCGGATTTGGCAAATTATGTTACGAATGAAGCATTGAAAGTTGGTTGCTATATGCACAGAACCTACTTATCAGGTCAAAAGTGTATTTTGTATAACCTTCAGCATAATGTACAGGAAATTTCCCCTTCAGTCCTTATGACATTGGCTGTGACTCTGTTCCTTCTATTGCTTCTGCTGATAAATTCCAGCTAGGAACATAAAACCTAAATAAGTAATCTCTCGTAGACTCATGTAGAGCGTAATTTCTCTTACCATAATCCTCTATGGGTTCTAGTCGAAGGGGGTCTAAGATACCATAGTTCTACTGAGATAATTTACACTCGTTTCTCAGATAAATTGTCATGTCGTTGGCTCTCACTAGATATTGACCTGAATTGAGTTTGATTATGAAATAAATAACTACGCAATTTTAGCGTTGAAACATGTTTATGGTGAGTGATGGATTTAAAGTCATTGTCGCCTGTTGTAAATGCTTCCATTACTTACAAAGCTTAATCTCATGTGGAAACCGGTTTAAGTGGATGGAACCAAGCTTCAGGAATTAAGATATGATGGATGCACTTACTTCACCCTACTGTCTTGAACTTTGGTGGGCTAATCTAAAATGAAGATCTAAAGTCACTTCTGCACATAAAGATTTGTCGAGTGTCATTTTTTTCAATACGTTTACCGCTTTGAATAATGGTCGATAAATACTCATGCAAGAAGTTAAACCTTTTTCTTCCCTAGAAGATGTTCATGAGCATCGTCCTGTTTATCCTCCCTCTTCGCCGATAGTGGAATGATGATTTAAGGCAAAGAGTAGATGACAAAGGTATACCAATTGCATTGAAAGTTGTGTGATCCAAATCTCTGGATAATATAAAATCAGTTCTTAGTAACTATTCTATAAATATTGTCTAAATTAAATACACTAAGATCCTTAGTGCATCTAGGATCTTGTAACATCTCTAGGCATTGTACATCTTAAATAAGTATTGAAGGGAAGGATTTCTTAGGAAAGCTTGTGATTAGTAGAGAAATTATAACTTGTGCTCTCTTCCTTTCCTAGAACATCGCGACAGCGTCAGCCTATCTTCACACCCCTCTACGATAACTTTGGTGAACCCGACGTGAAAAGCAGCGTTGCATCTCAGGTACATCCGACGGGAAACAAATTCTAGGTATTTATATTTGAATTCTCTTTGCTTGCACAGAGTTAAACGAAAATGAAATCTAATGTAGAAAACCTTCTGCATGATATGGAAGCACGATTAATTTCCTCTATAGATTTAAAGCTTAATTCTAAGTTTGAGTCCTTAAACTCATTTTTTTCAATCTTAACTACAGTAGTATCTGATTTTAATGCAACTCTTAAATCAATAGATACTCACTTTGATCACGAGTTTAGGAATTTAGAAGGAATTTTTCATTATGAACTATCAAATTTAAATGAAAATATGGAAACATTAGCAAATCATGTAAAAGAGATTTCTTCATTCAAAATTATTGGTCAAGACATTGCAAGTTTAAAAGAGAACATTGAAAGGTTAAACAATCAAATACACAAAAGTGCTACATGTGAATGCAAAGATAGATATCAAGTACGAGTTCAAAGTAGATCTATGTCTTCTATTGACCAAAACCCTTTATTTGATCATAGCAGAGTCGCTCCTATGCCTTTATATCAAAGACCAAAGAGAACTGTAAGATGTTTCTGGTGTGACCAACTAGGTCATAAATATGGGGATTGTATTGCTTATGAGAAAGCATGTAGACAACAATTGGTATTAGAAAATGAACAGAAAATATGTGATTATCAAACAAAACTACCTTTGAGATTAAACTTAGGTAGAGGAGGGATGATAGACTACTTTGACCAAACAAAATTTAGTCCTAAAACCAAACTTCAAAAACAATGGAAACCTAAGAGTCATAATGAGAAAAGTAATGTATGTCAATTACATTCTATGAACACCAAGATTGAGACTAAAAGTGAATGTTTGGACAATGATCAAACCTTTCTTAAACCTAAATCTATGAGTAATATTGATATGCAAACTATATCTAAGGATCTAGATACATTGAAAAAGATTAGGAAAGAAGAAGATGTAAGGATAAAAGATGATGAAAATGAACAATCAATTGATGGAAATAAAGACATACATGCGGTTAAAACAAAACCTAAAGTCATAGAAAACTACAATAAATGTGATCAAAGTAAAAATGATGAAAGAATAGTACAAATATCTGAAGATGAAAATCTTCAAATTCAATTAGAACATGACAAGAATATGGAAAAATGGGTACAAGAAGCCATATGGAAGATTGAATATAATATTAAAAACTCATCTAAAGTTAAGAAAAAGGAGAAGAATTTACGAGAAATAGTTTTATTATGATGGAATTGTTTATTGAAGATAAAACTTTTCAATTTTTGATATTGCATATATGCTGCTTTCCTAAAGTTGAGAAACAAATACCTAAATTGTTTTGTTTTATGAAGTTTTATGCTTGGAAAAGCTAGCTTATGATGAAGTTTTACATTATGCTTTGATGAACTTATGATTTTCTTTATTTCATAAATAGGAAGAAATCTATTATGATGAACAATTATGAGGAACATTCTTATAATGAAATGATGAATATTTTAAACAAAATGATTTTTATTTATAATAATTATAATGATATACTTTTAAAAGAAAGAAATATACATATGATCATGATAAATATGAAGAACATGAAAATATGATACAATATGATGATGATAATATTGACATACCATATGATGAGTAAGAGGAACTTTTATAATCCAAATATGAATTTTTCATTGATATCAAAAAAATGATGCTCATTTATAAAGATACAAGTTAAAAAAATAACTTTGAACATTATGATTTTTCCTAAAATTTATGAACTTTGTTACAAAGGTTGAAAAACCTAATGTGAAAATTATGAATTTTGTTTCATAGGTTGAAAAACCTATTATTTATTTATGATAATTATAACCATTATGAATTTCTTATGATGAAATTTGTGACATGATGAAGATGAATCTGATAGAATAAATGAATTTCTATATGCAAGATAAATGATAATGAAGATTACTTGTTTTGTAGTTTCTACTTTATGATTGCTCACAGGTTCTGAAGATGAATTGATCAAAGCAATTGAAGATTTTCTGCCAAAAGTTTTGATGAACTTAAAGAGATCTAAAGATGGAGTCAATATAGATCAGGTGAAAAAGTTCTAAACCTGATTTATGTTTTAATTTATTATGAAAGTTCATGCATTATCATAATTAGAATTGTACATTCTTCAGATAGGTTAAGAAACCTCTTAAAATGATGAAAAGTAGAATTTATGCTGAAGTAGGAACGTGCTTGAAGTGAAGATTGGGATTAGAGACCTATGGCTGTCATATGGATAGTTGAAGGAACCCTTAACTTGCAACTCCTAGTAGAAGTAGGCTTGTTTTATATAGGTAAGCTTCCTTAAATCTGACCCATTTAGCTAAAGAGATCCTCGTTCCCGCTTTAGCTTACCTCTAGATCCTTTGCTCTGATTAGGGGTTAAGCCTTTCCCCTTCATCAAAAAAGTTGCGAAGAAAAATTGAAAGCAGTACATTAATGGTTGCTGTATATGAAAAAAGGAACAATGACAAAAAGGAAAAATTATGATAAAAAAATGAGATAAAAGAAAAATCAAATAAATTAGTTGTGGTCTCGAAATCACTTCTGAATTGAAAAGCGGGCTATATAAGGCAGATGTATGCTAGAGGGGAGTTAGTTTTTTGTATCTTAATGGCAAATGGTTAGGAGATGAGGGTAGAAGGCCTATATAACATATGCTTTACTTATGAACAGAGTTAATAGAAGAGTTAGTACGAACACTATTTGAATGACTTCTATAGTTTCCTTCTAAAACCTGTTTCCAATTCATGCATTGAACGAAAAGGTTGAAATTCAAGTTTACATAATTTTATAAGTTTTCTTTGCTATTTGAAGATGTACTAATGATAGAAGCATTTTTTTTATATACCGGCTATTTGAATTTGAGTCATGAATACTTTTCAAAAGAATTTGATATTGCTTTCTATGATCTACAAGTTTGGCCCATCGAGGACGATGTGCAGGATTGGCCAGGGCGAATATCGAAAAGATTTCAACCTTTCCGTTGATGACCAGAGAAAATGAAAACAACTTTATTGGTGAACTTTAACCTTTTATATCATTGTTAATCAATTGTGTGGATTGGAATTAACTACTTTTGAAGTGTTTTACAGGTACAAGAAATGACGAAGCACATATGTTCATATTAGGGTTTTCCCTAATTTCACATTTAATGAGTGTTTTATATTTATACATGCAAGAAACATGGGTATATAACCCTAGGATTTCATAAGTTCATATGATTTTATGTTAGTTGGGTTAATCCAAAGGGTCCCAAAAGATTCTAATGGGTTACTGCTAGGGTTTATTTAAGTTTCAATGGGTTAATGAATGGTTTTCAAAAGGATTTTAGGAATTTAGTATGTTTCAAAGGATTCAAACAATTGGTATTTAATTAATTTAACTTATAATTTGAACATTGTTTTATTAAAAAGTAAAATATGATTTAAATAATTAATTGAATTATATGTATGTATATTAATACTAAGGTATTGATTAATTAAATTCTTAACCTAAGCTTAAATTAAATAAAATATTTAGTTATGAAAAATTAAGGTAATTGAATTAAAAAAATAATTGAAGTGGATAATTAATGAGTTGTATATATGAATAGTGTTTAAAGAATGGTGTGAGTTAAGTGTGTAATTAAAGTGAATAAAGTGAGTGGTTAAAAGTGTGTGCAAGATAAAAGAGTGGCCTAAATTAATTATGCATTTAAAGTGCAAAAAGTATGTGGTTAAAAGAATGGAACAAGTGAGTTATGTGAGAAAAGTCAATTCAAAGTGTGGTGGATAAATGTGGGTTAAAGAATGGATGAGAACTTCAAGTAAAAACCAAAAGAGTGGTAAAAGAAGATTTTTCTGTGTATATATATGTGTGGAAGTTCATTGAGTTTTTCCTAATGTTTTTTTTAGGTAGATTTTCTCTTCCTCTTTTTGATTCGTTTTCCTTCATCTCCATGTCTGTACATCTCATCATTAGGAGAGAGAGAGAAGGTTCTCTAGCTGCTCCTGTTGTAGAGGGAGTAGCCAGAACATTAGAGTGAAAGGGAGGATTTTAAGTTTCTTTGTCCTTTCCTTCTGCAGTGTGTACGCTCAGATAGAGAGAGAGTAAGAGAGAATATTCTCTCCCTTCCCCTCCACGGACTGCGCGCGGCAGCGCCGCAGAGAGAGAGAGAGAGAGAGAGAGAGAGAGAGAGAGAGAGAGAGAGAGAGAGAGAGAGAGAGAGAGAGAGAGAGAGAGAGAGATTCTCTCCCTTCCCCTCCACGGACTACGCGCGGCAGCGCCGCAAAGAGAGAGAGAGAGAGAGAGAGAGAGAGAGAGAGAGAGAGAGAGAGAGAGAGAGAGAGAGAGAGAGAGAGAGAGAGAGAGAGAGAGAGAGAGAGAGAGAGAGAGAGAGAGAGAGAGAGAGAGAGAGAGAGAGAGAAAGAGAGAGAGAGAGATCGGAAGAGAGAGAGAAAGGCACTGCAGAGAAAGAGAGAGAATGCAGAAAGAAAAAGAGAGTGAGAGAGAGAGAGAGAGAAAGAGAGAGAGAGAGAGAGAGAGAGAGATCGGCAGAGAGAGAGAAAGGCGTTGCAGAGAGAGAGAGAGAGAGAGAGAGAGAGAGAGAGAGAGAGAGAGAATGCAAAAAGAGAGAGATCGACAGAGAGAGAGAAAGGCGCTGCAGAGAGAGAGAGAGAGAGAGAGAGAGAGAGAGAGAGAGAGAGAGAGAGAGAGAGAGAGAGAGAGAGAGAGAGAGAGAGAGAGAGAGAGAGAGAGAGAGAGAGAGAGAGAGAGAGAAAGAGAGAGAGAGAGAGAGAGAGAGAGATAGGCAGAGAGAAAGAAAGACGTAGAGAGAGAGAATGTAGAAAGTGAGAGAGAGAGAGAGAGTGAGAGAAAGAGAGAGAGAAAGAATGAGAGGGAGAGTGAGAGACAGAGAAGTTAGATATACATTTATATATGTTTTTATTTAATTAATGATATTTAAATAGTTATTGAATTGTTTAATTAGCAATTGGTATTGTATAAATAGATACATACTTCAAAAGTTTAGTTAAGTTTTATTATGCATCTGTATGTGTTATTAATACATACACATAGGCATGTAATTGCACTAGTGTTAGCATGTGCATATGTGTGCGTTAGAGTAAGTGTTAGCATGAGTATATGCATGAGAGTATGTAGTAAATGCATGTGTTACTATGTATGCATACATGAGTTACCAAGTGTTATATGTATTAGCATGAACTCTTAATTACGGACATAAGCATAAGTGCATCTGTATGTTTTATTAATACATATGTATGAGCCTGCGTGTGCATTAGAGCATGTGCATGAGTGAATGCTTGTGTATATTAGAAAATATGCATCTTAGCATTTGCATTAGTGTGTGAATGAGTTAATGTAAGTATGAGCATATGTATGCAAATGTTATATTGATTTTTTGTAATATTACTAATACGCTAATGTTTTTTTCAGAAACATTGAAGATTAATGAGCAATTGAAGTGCAGTGAAGTGAAGTGAAGTGACAGATTGAATATCGCTAATGTTTTTTTCAGAAACATTGAAGATTAATGAGCAATTGAAGTGCAGTGAAGTGAAGTGAAGTGACAGATTGAATATCGCTAATGTTTTTTTCAGAAACATTGAAGATTAATGAGCAATTGAAGTGCAGTGAAGTGAAGTGAAGTGACAGATTGAATATCGCTAATCTTTTTTTTTTCAGAAACATTGAAGATTTAAGAGCAATTGAAGTAAAGTGAAGTGAAGTGAAGTGACAGATTGAATATCACTAATGTTTTGTTTGAGAAACATTGAAGATTAATGAGCAATTGAAGTGCAGTGAAGTGAAGTGAAGTGATAGATTGAATATTGCTAATCTTTTTTTTCAGAAACATTGAAGATTTAAGAGCAATTGAAGTAAAGTGAAGTGAAGTGAAGTGACATATTGAATATGACTAATGTTTTGTTTCAGAAACATTGAAGATTAAAGAGCAATTGAAGTAAAGTGAAGTGAAGTGAAGTGACAGATTGAAGATCCATTTACCTTATTTTTTCAGTTAGTCAATTACCCATTTGTTTAGATATTTATCCTATTACTAAAACCTTGCATTTGTATTAGAGTTATTGATTTGAGCCATTAGCTTATCAATTCATTTGTTCAAGCAGATTTAGCATCAATATTATTTCCCATTGATTTCTTTGATGTCTTCTGAGTTATTCCATAAAGTCTGAGTACAGTAATATTGAAAACATTGAAAAAGCAACCGAAGGCCCTAAGCATACTTAAAAGCACCCTGCGTGCAGTCACACGGTTAGGTCAACGTGATTCTTTTGGATGAACGTCAGCCTATCTTCACATCCCTCTACGACACCGTAAACACATAAGCTCCAAATTTTGTAATAAATGTTGTTTTGTGCTGATCCTCCTTAGCTACACTGATCTGATTATAACCGGAAAATCCATCCAAAAAACTATACATTTCATGGCATGCGACCGCATCCAACACTGCATCACAAAACGGCATAGGAAACGGGTCTGTAACCGTTGCCGCATTTAACTTTCTATAATCAACATAAATTCTGAGCTTCCCATTCTTTTTAGGCTTTGCTGCGCCACAGGTACTGCATCCGCCTTCAAATTAATCTTGTGTTGATGCAACTGCGGATCTATGCCTTTTACTTGAGTATAATCCCAAGCAAACACATCTACATACTCTTTAAGCAGGCAAATAAGATCCTCCTTAAACTTTCCTTCCAATGTTTTACCAATCCGCACCATCTTGGGTTCTGTTTCAGTTCCTAAATTAACATCTTGAAGCTCCTCTTCCTTCACCCGCATAGAACATGCATACTTCTGATCGTACATCCTTTCCGCCCACGTAATTATCTCTTCCTCCTAGTGGTCCATCTGCTGCTGCACCGGAATGTCCATACGTTGCTCAAATATCTTTTGTAATTGGGCACCTGCCACCTGTTCACCAGGAAGTGGCTCTTCTACTTTCAGCCCACCACTATAATCCTTACTTAATACTCCTTCAACATCGACTTCTAATACCGGCACCACCGTTGGGTTTGCTTGCAAAAACTTTTCCTCTTCATCATCTTCAATCTCATCCGCCAAATTAATGGTCTAAGCCATAAGTGGTTTTTCCTGTACCGATATATTTTTTCATCCACGCATAGGAATCGTCACCTGCTTTTTACCCCTGGTAATCATTACTACATTCAAGCCCCAATCTTGCTTGACCTTGGCGAGCCGAAACCAAGGTCTCCCTAACAACATTTCATATGGATATGCGGATTCAGACATTCGGGTGACCACAAAATTAACCATAAATGTCATGCCGAAAATGATAATTTATTGTTGCTTTAAAATGCCAACTGGCTGTACTCGTGTTTGATCCGCCATTTTTACCTAAAAAGGTGCTGGAGCCAATACCCCACTTCCCATTTCAATGAAAATATGCTCATGTAATATGTTTACTCCTTATCCTCCATCAAGCAACACTTCTGCAAATCGCCGGTGGTTATACTGCATGTTGCTCTAGCACAATGGTGAGAACCACGTTAAGAAGCTTCACCTCCTTAATGTCAATCCGTGGAAGAGATAGGAGTGATATGAAGATCGTGAACGTGAGATGAAGTGAGAGTGAAGGTGAGAAGCACGAAGATGCACACACACATACACACACACAATGAAGAGACAAGCAAGACACAATGGAAGGTGAGAAGTTAACTCTATTACTCAAGATTACTCTTACAAGCTCAAACTAGCTCTAAGCTCACACTAGCCAACATGAACCAACCTCAAAAATGAGCTCTCTAGCTCTTTTTATAGTTTCTAGACTAGTTTTGACCGGTTTCACATCTAGTGACTGGCATAGTTAAAAAATAGGTCCTAGAGGCTATTTGGAAGGGTAAACGATGTCTAAAAATAACGAAAATTGGTACGCGTATTCTACCTAAGCTCCTCAAGCTCGAGGACTCCTCGGCTTGCACAAAATGGAGCTATGGATTACAAAATGGGGTTTTGTCTATATTACATATGTTACAAGAGTGATGAAAATCACTGTTGGATGTTTGAAGAGGTAATAAAAACATAATTGTTTGAAAAAATGATCCGACTGGCTCCCTCCTCCGTCTTTACATGCTTCCACGTCGTCTGTGCCTCTGACTGCTTCCAACACCCCCCTCCCTCTCGCTTCTGTCGTCCTCGACAGAACCTTGTTGTGCGGTCTGCCGGATGTAGTTTTGTAGGAGGTCGTGAGCGAGGGTGTGCTCAGATACTCGAATGCCTCGGGCCAGATCAGCCTCGAGTTTCTCCCAGTCGATCGGTTGCGGTTCGTCGGGTGGCGGGAGTTGATAGTGCGCGGAATAAACCATTCGCTCGCAGGCAAAAAGTTGCAATAAATGTGTGGGCCTGTTGATGAATACCTCGGAATGGTATTCCCAAAACCCGGTGGTGAACATCTCTTCAAATGTTTGCTTGTAGCATGCCGGTAGGTATTTTATTCTACAGTGCCAGGCATAACACACCCGGAGCGATGGCATTGTGCTCATGTCGTATACTAGGTCAAAGTTACCATGCTCAAATCCCGGGGTGTTTACATGCGGTGCCTTGACGCGTCGGAAGACTTTAAATATCATTTGCATCATGTCAAAAATTTTGACAGTCATATGCGCTGCGATATCATTCATATGCTTCAAGCGAGGGAGCCAGTGACGGATTGTAGCCATCATATAGCCAACAGTGGGCAACTCGGTAGGCGGCTTGAAGTAGGGGTAATTCAGCCAATCCTGACACTGCCTATTGTTTTGTACTTTGATAGCGAATGCAGTCCAGGAGCGGCGTCGTGGTACTGGTCCCCAGCAAGGATTATACTTTAAATGTAAAGGCGCTTTCACCCATGTGCTCATCATTTCTGGGTACTTCTGGAGTAGGTCTTTGCGCCAATCAGGTTGATGGATCTCTCCTCTTTGCGCATTTGGTGGCAAGTCCGCCGGCTCGAATTGTGTAGCATGCGTGGGTTTCATGCCGGTTTCTTTCTCTATAGCTAGCTGATATTCAGCCATTAACATGAAGTACGGTTTATACTGCAGCTCATGCCCAGATATATAGCGTCGGGGGGCCAAATGAGCAAAGAAGGGGGATTGTAAGATTCTCTCTTCAATCATGGCCATGGCATGTAACTGTGCCTCTACTCTAGCCGAATGTGTCGTTCCAAGTTCTTCGATCATTTTCATCCACGCGGGGGTAGGAAGTTCATAGGTCATCTGGCCTTCGGCCGTGACTTGTCCGCCTGGGATGGGTATTGGCTCGTATGCTTCTTCAAACGTTTCCTCCACCTGAATGGTTATGTTCTCGTCGTCAGCTGGGATCTCCGGTGGGGAGTCTGGCCTTGGTGGCGCTTCATATACGTCAATTCTTGACTGGAGAGTGATTACCTGGGCCCGTAATGCGTTGAGTTCTTCTAAGATGTCAAATGCAGGGTCCACAGGTTCTGGTACTTCTGCTGCTACTTGTACTTGTTGTGGTGCCGGTTCTCTAAGCTGTAGTAGCTTGTGATCTTCCTTTAACTTCTGATGCTCTTCGTTCATTCGATCATAGTCCTCTAGCAGTCTCACGTGATCCTCTAGCAACATCTGCATCGATTCAGATGGGATTGCCTTAAATCTGCTAGGACTTAAGGGTTGTTCTGGATGGTCCAATGCCGCTTCCAAATTCTCTCTATTCTGCTCTTGGAGTCTCTGGTTCTCCTCTTTTGCTGCGGCTAGGTGTCTCCTGAGTAAGCCCATATTCCTGGTCAGCGTCGCGTTCCTAATTGTTTGGGCTCGAAGCAGGTTGTCCAGATCAGCAGTGGCTTCTTTTGTTTTCTCTTCACGTTCTAGCTCTAGCTTATGATATGCCTCTCTTAGTTCTTGGTATCGCGTATTTAAAGCGGCATTCTCGATTGATAATGAATTAAGCTGCGGCTGTAATTCATTTGTCGTCCTCTGCAGCTGTTGATAGTTGTTGCCAAGAGATGCAAACTCATCTCGTACTTGTGACATGCATGTGAACATTTGTTGAAGTGCAGTGTCTATGGTTGGCGATAATAGTAATGGAGTGCTAAGTGAGGATGCAGTGGAAGTAGATGCAGCGGGAATGGGGAATGGGGTTGGGAAGGTGGATGCAGTGGTGATCGTGGAAAATTGTGACGTACCTAAATATGATGGTGCTGTGAGTGGAGTGGGTGCTGGTGCGGTGGGTGGTGAGATGTCCATGTCATTGGACGTGTCAAGTGCGGTGACTGTGAAAAGCGGTGTGTATGTGGGTGGTTGTGTCGGTGTGAAGACGGGATTTACAAATGTAGAGTAATTTACAGGGGGGATGGCTGGAGCAGCTTGGTGAAAAGGGGAAATAGGGGTTATAGTGGGTTGGGGAGGTGAAACGGGTGAGAAGGTTAGTGGGGTTAGAAAGGTGAAAGGGTGTCTTAAAGGTGGGGGAAAAGATGGGAAGGATGAAGGGATGAAGGGGTTAACATGTAGACGAGGTGGGGTGGGTGCGGGCATGGTGGCATGAATGGGCAGGGCAAAGGCTGTGGCTGTGTTGCCGTGGACTGGTGTGGATGTGGGAGGAGCAGGTGGGTGTGCGGGGGATACAGGATGGGTTGGTGAAACATGAGGTGAGAGAGGAGTAGAAGGTGTGGATGTTATTTCAAGGATAGTGGTAGTATGTACAACGGTAGTACGTGGCGGGGAGTCGACTAGGATAGCTTCTTCGGTGAAGGATCTTTCCGGACGTAGGCGTGCATCTTGCGCCTGGTGGGATGATTGAGCACCTACCGGAACTCGAATATATTCACCGGGCTTCGATAACAAGCGAACTCTGCGAGGGTCATATTGGGGGAGTGGCTTCCTTTGTAAATATCTCAGTGCTTCGACCGGGCCAATGGATTTGACCAGTTCTCTGAACCCTCTGATGTAGACTTTTTCAAACCCTCCGGAGACGAGTTCTTGTTCGATTATGGTTTGGCTCTCTTCTTCAGTCAATTTCTTCCGTGCCCAGACTTTCTCCATTGTACGATATAATTTCTTGATTGCCAATGTGTAAGCTGCTGCTTCGAAAGTCTCCTCTTCATGCGTGCTGGTGTCACCGTGTGCATCGGTTTGTTGGCCTTGGCCGTCTGTCTGTCCTTGTTCTTGGGAATCATGCGTGCCCTGGCTGGCTTCGTCATCACCTTCGTCATCATCGGTGGCTGTTCTTTCGTCATCAGAGCTCGACACAACTTGTCCCTGTGGCTGATCCCGCGGTGTGGTAGGGTAGCTGGGGCGTTCATATTCTTGAGAGAACATCTGTGCCTCTGAAAACTGGAACTCATTTGAGAATGCATCAGGCATTTCAAAATCGAACGTTGTGTTTATTGGTTCTGCTTCCATGTGTGGTATTGGGAAAGAAAAGGCTTCCGCACCAATAGTGGTGGGAGCTTCTGTTGTCATGGTGGTGGGTTCTGTGGTTGTAGCTGCCTGAGGTGCAACGGTACTGGTAGTGCCCTCCGTTACTACTGGTCTAGATAACCTTATTCGAATGGGTTGCACTGTGGGAGCGGCTTCTGTCGGTGATTGCTCTGGGGAGGGTTGTGGTGATGGTGACTCTGGCACTTGAAGGCAAGGAATAGTGCCTCTCATGCGCTTACCTGCCCGTGCTCTGCTGGGCTTCCTGGCTTTCTTTTTCGTTCCTTTGAATGCCTTCAGCTCTTCTCCTGTTAATGCACGTTCAATTGGCAAGTCATAAGCCAAGCACATATAAACAATTCTTGTCAACGCACAACATCCATTAAGCACTTTCTTTCGTTCCCATCTATGTTGTGCCAAATACATTTGATCAATGATCCAGCTCGGCAGATCGACAGTCTGAGGTCCAGTACAGGCTAAGTACAATCCAAACCATATTCTTTTATGTGGCATGGTGAATCTGTCCTGAGTAGGGAATGCAAAATGTTGCATGCATATCCGTAGCGGCTTTGACAGCTCAGGTGTACTTGCTGAGATCTCCTCCCACTTAGTAACATCCCCACGTTTCATAGGGTCTGGAATTAATCTTTCTCGATCTATGGGCGTGTGGGTTCCATGAATCTTGATGGCAGCCCTGATTAAATCCTTCGAAAGATAAAACCTTTTGTAAGGTGGATCATCCACTAAAGAAGGCAAAATAAAAGTTCCTGGGATATCCTTATTCTCTGAGGCCAGCAAACTGGTGATTAAATAATAACACCTATAAAAGTCAGGTTTGGGCAGAGGATCACTGAAATACTCCGTGAAGCCGGCTCTGGCCCAAACATGAGTTAAGTCCTGAGTGTCCTTCGAACTCTCTGGAGAAGAATTGGTATTTTCCCCAAGTGCGGTCATCAAACGTCAAATTAGATTCAAATATAAAATCCGCGTCCGCTAAGGGTCCTTCAAGTCCCTGAAACCAGTGAGAGTTACGGTGTATCTTTTCTGTGTAGCCCATAGGTGGGTTATCGATCGGCATGGGCCCTGGAAATCCTTGGAACTCTGGCGGTGGAGCGGTCGGGTGGGATTCTGCTCGTAAAACATTGAGGGGCACAGCAGCTACGTTGGGGCCTGCTTCTGATGGTCCTTCGTCGGTGTGCATGATGACTGATGCACTATTGAGAAGGATCTGCTACAAAAGATTAACACATTAGCATGGAAATTAATTATGATCCCATTAAAGTGAGACCGCAATCCCTTTCCATAACTGATGCGTAACCCGTGTAGCCAAGTGCTGTGATGTGATGGATGCAATGCTTCTTGCAGCACTAGTGCAGGTCTCTAGACACCTACACGTTTCAGATTAAGCATACATTTCTTGATGAGATGAGATTATGAGTGATGTGTGATGATGGTGGGTGAATTTTTACAAGGTTTAAAGGTTAGTGATTTAGTACAAGGTTGTATGTTAGTCGGGGGGGTAGTTTTGTTAGACAATGGGTTAGGGGAAGACGGTTGGACACTCTTCGGTATCCATTTCCTAAGAGTCTTTGAGGGGGTGGTGGGTTTCTGCTGAGGGGCAAAAGGTAGTATTGGGTGTGGTGGTATTGAGGGATGGAAAGATTTGTGAGGGGTATATATTACATGGCTTAAGGGTTGAGCTATGATACATGGTTTGGGTACCCAAATCTGCGTGGGTGTGGGTCTATGGGTAAGGTATTTCTTGGCGATCCAAATTTGTCGAATGCTCGGACCTGTAGAAGGAGGTCGAGGGGATGGTGGATACTGATTCTGTTTCTGCCCTGCCTTTTGCTTGTCGATCTCTGCTCGGTTGGAGTTCTTCGGTGCTTTTTGTCCTTTTGGCACCCATATTTGTCTGTTGCCGCTTCCTTTGGGTGGCCTAAACTGCTTTCCTTGTTGTGTCTTCTGATACTGCCGTCGGTCTGGGTTCCTTCGTCGTGCTTGACTCTGTTGTTATTGAGGTTGAGAGGTCGGATGGACGCTCTGCTTTGGAAAAGAAGGGAGATCCAACACTTGCGTGACCTGCCCATTAGGAAGTAATTCGTTCTTTAACCTTAATCTAGGCCAGTCCGCAACAAGTTTGGAAGGATGAGCACCGCAGGGTGTCGTGCTCATTTGGCCGCTGATGCAACCCACCTGACCGCTGATTGTGTCCATCTGCCCTAGCGGTTGGGTAGCTGCCCCTTCTAGTTTGCAGGAAGTCCTAGGGAAGATCTCCTGTCGTCCTTCTGATTGACAACTGTCCATAGCTAAGCCCGAGTGGGTTGGTGTAGACGTAACGTGACTGGTCTGACCCAAGATCTTCCGGTCTTCCGTCGCATGCGTTTCATAGGGTCTAGGGTTACAAACCTCAATCGGAATGTCGTTAGGGAGGTCAAGCGGTATCACTCGCTTCTGCTCTAAGGTTCCAATCTGTAAGGAGCCTTGTCTAAGATTTAAGTCCACTGAGTGATCGTATAGCCAATCTTGGCCAAGGATTAGGGGTTCCATCAGGTCGTCATCATGGCACACTAGTAGCTTCGCTGTCATGGTCACATCCTTAATGAGGATAGGAAGGTCCACCTCACCCATGCAAGGGGTTTCCATGCCTCCTAGCCCTATGAGGTATGCCTCAATTGGCCGCATTTCTATTCCTGAATCCTTATAGTGGGACCATCTAATCGCACTAGTTGCAGCACCTGAGTCAATTAAAGCCCTGAGTTCTTGGCAAGGGTTGACATGCTCTAGCCTAACTGTAATGAATGGTCCCCTGTCTACTATGCTAGGATGAGTGGTTGACTTTACTTGACACATGGCCATGGGATATCTGGGTGATGTTTCCAGATGATTATAATGTTCTCTCCCTAGTCCTTGTCTTCTTAGCTTCATGCGCTTAATGCGTTCTATGGCTTCTGCCTGAGCTTCAGCTCGTATTCTATTTTCTTCCTCCTTACGCTTCTTTGCCAATGTGAGTCGTCTAAGCATATCCTCAGTAAGAGGTTCCTGATATAGCTTGACTCTACAGCCACTAATGTAATTAGGCATTATATCTCCTTCTAAGGTGGCTAACTGTACTGCTCCGCTTGTTGAAAGTCTGTTAATGATCATAGGTCCATAACCTCGCTTTTCTAACTTCCGTGCGTGCTATTTCAGCGTATACACTAGAACTAAATCTCCTTCTTTTAAACCTTTATCTTTCACATGTGCATCAAAATATACTTTCTGTCGTTTCTTCGCTGCGTATATTCCTGCTGCTGCCTTTAGCCTGGTTTCTCCTAATCGTTCCAAGTCCATTATTCTCGCTGATAATTCATGGCCGGTCCACTGATGTTCTTGTGCAACCTTAAGGGTCGGTATCAAGAAGTCCAAAGGAAGCACAGCATTCTGACCAAAAACCATCTGAAAGGGAGTTGCATTGAGTACGGTCTTGTAGGCCACTCGATATGCCCAAACAGCGTGGTGTAACTGTTTGTCCCAATCTGAACGTTTGTTGTTTACAAGTTTCGTCAGTACGTTACAAAGTATCTTGTTAGTGCTTTCAGCCTGACCATTGGCCTGAGGATGATATGGTGCAGATTTCTTGTGAATCACCATAAAATCCTGTAACAAATATTCAATGACTTGGTTTAGAAAGTGAGTGCCTCGATCGCTCACTAACTCTATAGGCAATCCATATCTTGTAAAGACATTTTCAAATAAGAATTTTGCAGTCGTGTGAGCATCATTCTTTTTTGTGGCTTTTGCCTCTACCCATTTGGTTAGATAATCTGTGGCAACAATAATGTATTCCGCATGTGTACCTTTTGCAGGGGGGTTAATGGGTCCTACAAAGTCTATACCCCACTTTGAAAATGCACGTCCGCCCATCATGGGTTTCAATGGCATTTCATCTTTGCGAGTAGGAAACTGAGTTCTTTGGCACACATCACATCTCTTTACATAGGTATGTGCATCCATGTGAAGAGTGGGCCACCATAATCCTGCAAAGAGAATGGCTTTGACTATCCTATCGGGTCCAAAATGACCTCCTGCAACACCTTGGTGTGCAGTCTCTAGTATGCTCAGATAATCGCTCTCATGAACACATTGTCTTAGATATCCATCTCGTCCTCTTTTGTATAAATTATCGCCAATAAGTGAATAGTCTTGAGCTTCCTGTTCTAGACTGCGTTGTCGAGCTAAGGTCATGCCTTGAGGGAATGTGTTCGTTCTCAAGTATGTCACTAAAGGTTCACTCCAGTCTGGTGTGAGAGACACGTGATAGAGTGTAGCATGTTCTACTGGTGGTCTTTCACAACAAACATGGCATTCTTTGCACAACTTGTAGACATCTGCTTCCATAGAAGGCCAATATACTCCTAGTCTTTGCAGAGTCTGTAGTGTTCGATATTTTGAATGATGTTGCTTTAATGCACCTACATGTGCTAATTGCAACCAATTCGCATGTTCTGATTCATCTACACAACAAGCAAGAATCTTTTGATTATCCTGTTTATATATGCTTCCTGCCATTATTTGGTATCTCTGAGACTTGGTAATCTCTCCTTCTTTGATCTTTATCCTAGGATTCTTGGGCTATGTGAGAATAGGGACTATTGGTTTAGCCCACTCTGGTGCTATCTCAAGATTAAACAAGTATGCATCTGGTAGATCATCCGCTACTCCTTGAGGAGCTTCTCCTGAGGTTAATCTCGAAAGGTGGTCAGCTCTAAGATGTGTCTTTCCTTTCCTGACTACTACTTCAAAATCATACTCCATGAGTAATAGAAACCAACGTATCAGTCGTCCTGTGTTACATGGTTTGTTGACTAGGTACAATAGGGCTTGATGATCTGTAAAGAACTTAAATTTGTTGGCCAACAAGTAGTGCCTAAACTTCTTTACTGCGTAGATCATCCCTAATCCTTCTCGTTCCGTCGTGGTGTAATTTCTTTCTGCTGCGTTCAATTGTCTGCTCGCGTAAGCTATGGGGAGATCTATGTTACCTTCATTCGTGGGTTGTGCTAACACACATCCTATGGCGTAATTGGATGCATCCACATGTACATGAAATGGCTTACTCCAATCTGGGGTAGTCAATATAGGTGCTGAGCACAAGCGTCGTTTAAGTTCATTGAATGAATTTTCACATTCATCTGTCCATTCAAAATTGGTTAAAAGAGAGTACAAAGGCTTGGCTATGATTGTATACATGTGTATGAATCTCCTATAATATCCGCAATGGCCCATAAATGCCTGTACCTCTTTCACATTAGTTGGTCTAGGTAATTCTGCAATTACCTTCACCTTTTCTTCGTCCGTAGAGATTCCATTTTTTGACACAATGTGTCCTAGAATTTTGCCTTGTCTGACCATGAAAACGCATTTTTATGGGTTCAAACAAACCTGATATTCTCGACATTTGTCAAATATTTGTCCTAACTCTGGGATATGTGTCTGTCTTACATTCGAATGAGCACATATGTCATCGACATAAACTTCCAAGCTCTTGCGTAAGAATTCCTTAAAAACATGACACATGAGTCGCTGGAAAGTAGCGGGTGCATTTGTTAAGCCAAATGGCATTACACGAAATGCAAATATGCCCCATTCAGTGGCAAATGCCGTCTTGTGTTGATCTTCTGGAGCAATGGCTACTTGATTATAGCCTGAGAATCCATCAAGAAAGCTGTAAACTTCTTTGCCCGCAACTCTTTCCAATAAATGTTCCGTGATAGGAAGAGGATAACTGTCTCTAATCGTGGCAGCATTAACTTTTTTAAGGTTAATACACACACGCAATTTTCCATTCTTCTTGGGCACAACCACAATGGGGGATACCCATTCGGTATGTTCAATTTCGTAAATAAATCCTGCTTCTATCAAGCGATCTATCTCCTCTTTAATCTTCGCAGCGTAATTATCATTGTACGTGTAAGGTTTCTGTTTTGTCGGTTTTGCATTTGGAGTCATAGGGATTCTATGAGAACATATATCTGGATCTACTCCTTTCAAATCTTTGTAACTCCAAGCAAAAACATCTCTATATTGGCGCAATAGGGCAACTAACTCTTCTTCTTCTTCAGTCGTCAAATCATGCCCTATGTATGTACATTTTTCTTCTTCTCCTTCTATGGCGACTATTATTTTCTTGGTTTTCTCTCGGTTATCATATACTTGTCCATCATTTACCTTTCTATTAGGCATTCGTACCATGATTCTTCTATCTTCGATTTCGTATTTCTTGAAATTCTCGGGTACTTCAAATAAAGATTCTTCTTTTTCTGTCATGGTTTCTTTCTTCTTTCTTTTCTTGCCTTCACTCTTGTTAGTCACTTGAGTGGCTAACCTTACCTCATTCATAATTTCCTCGTGTCTCTGAGTGTGAGTCTCTACCTCAAAAAAATATTCTTCCTCTGATGCAAAGGGTGAGTCCATGATAATTGATTCTAAATCAAAATCGCTTGCATCCTCAAATGCATCAGTGTTCGGTTCACATTCTTCTAAAACTGCATCGCACATGATTGGCTCTATCGTGAAAACTGAAATGTCATAGCCATCCTCGTCACAGTGGGGTGTCCATTGTTCTTCATTGATGGCTACATCCATGGTTGCTAGTATTTCTGCCCAACCATGGGGTTCAAACTCTTCATCTGGGAATACTACAGGTGCATAGGCAGGGTCTTGAAGGGTTCGTGGATGTTGTTCTGCACCTAAGGTCCTGGCTTCTAATCTTTCTTCCTCTTGTTTAGCTACTTTACACATCCATAAATGGGTATCCTCATGCAACCAAGAAGGATTTGATTCTAATGAGTGCACGGATTCCGTCTCTACTGGTGTCTTATGGATGGTATTCCATTGTATTGGGGGTACATCTCGATGTGAATAGTCTTTAAGATTGACTTTGGTAGTCACTCCTAAATGTTGCAAGTACAAAGAATTAGTTCCCCAATCTTGTACAATGTGCAACTGACGCATGAATGGTCGTCCCAATATCATCTCATAAGCACGATTTTTCGCAAAGTCAGAAATGGCGAAAGTATGCTCAAATTCTACACCACAAGTGGTGAGAGATATGCCTTCTAGTAAGCCTAATGGTTTTTCTATGTGTCCATCAGCCATTTGTAGTTTCATCCTGGTGGGTCTGAGTGCTGGCTTACCCCAACGTTTCCACAAAGCAGTGGTAGCGATGGCTACTCCGGCTCCTGAATCTAAGATGGCTTTCGTGGTGTAGCCCTGATGGGTTATTGGAAGATATGTGTTACCTTCCTCTCCTTCGCTTACGTCTCCAATCTTTTCCACGGGTATCTCTGGTACCTTCTTATGTGATCCTATCTGAGAGGGTGTGGTAGCAAGCTCGGGGAATTGATTTGCTACATGCTTCCACAATTTTGGTTTTACCTTTAACAATTCCTCCAGAGTGAGATTACATTGTACTTTGGTATTCTTGATCACTTCCGTGTTCCTAGGGATCACTGATTCTTCATTCCTCACTATTATCGTGGGTGCTCTTATACTAATAGACTTAGCTTCCCAAGGTCCTGTGAACTGAGGTAATTCTTGTAGAGAATTAGATTCAAATCCTGTGGGTTCACTCAGTTGTTCCACCTCTACATCATCATATATAGAGGGGATGTCTTGGGTAAATTGTTCCTGCAAGTCGTCTATTTCTTGAATAGGAGGATGAGTTCCTTGTTCTCTTCTCCATTTCTCTTCTTGGATCTCCCTCAAAAATTCATGTGAGTACCTATGTATGGAAGACAAATTGTCTTGACTTTCTGTATTGGGTACTTGAGACAGGGATGGTGCATTCCTTTCCTGTGTCTCTGGGACAATAGGGTTCCTAGACTGATCCTTTTTCTCTTTGCTTTCTATCAAGTGTTCTAGCCTCTCCATTAGTCCTTGAAAGTGTAATTCCGGTTTTGCCATGTTATTCCAATTAAGATATCTAGAGGCTTCGAACAAAGCTTGTGCTAACTCTACCATCTTCATGCAAAGTTTAGTTCTCTCAATTTCTAGATCAGCTCGAGGGTAGTTTTTACTCATTTCCGTTACTTGAGGTCCCTCTTTTATTCTAGCCTGATATGCACGAAACATCATGTCTAAATCTTCCGGTATGGATTCCGCCAAAACTGATCCTGATTTTAGAGCTGGGTTTTCTTGGTTTAATTCTTGTGAAGTCAATTCTTGTATTTTGGCTCTTGACTCTTTTAGACTTCCTTCCAACTCAGTTATCTTCTTACTCCATTTTCTCTTGATTCTTTCTCTAGAATCTTTCCAAGATTTTGTCTTTTTACTGCTAGATTCTGCAACTTCACTAGTTCCGGCTACTTTCTCTTGATTAAGCGGTTGGTTTTGTAAGAGCGCCTGGGCTCTGGTTATAGCTTGGATAGGCACGTATGTAGGGTTGGATCCATCTGCGTTGTTTACAATACCTATCACGTTGATCGGTGTCACATTCGAAGCGTTAACTGGGTTCTTAGGGCAATCTTTGATTATGTGCTCTTTGCCACAGTCGGCACAAAAGCCTTGTATGTTATAGTACTGTGATTGCCTTGCTATTGGGGGATGTGGACAATCCTTTATGAAGTGATCTCCTTGGCACCTAAAGCATGGTCCTCTAGGGCCCTGTGGTCTCTGTTGTCTCAATTGGGGCCGTGGGTTTGGGTTTGCGTACATCACATTAGCATAGTCTGGCTCCCAACTAGGTTCCATTGGTGGACTATCATAATGATACGTCTCCACATGTTCTGGTGACTCCGTGTAATAAGCGGGTGGACTAGTTACATGAGTAGAGTCAAAATTGTTTGAGTTCGGGTCACTTTCTGTGATCAAGGGTGAAGAAGGCACTAAGGCCCTACTTAGGTTCTCTTCTGCAGCAGCGTATTTGACTGAGATGACATTCGCGGGTGGGGGTGGCTACTGAGCTAAGACGGGTTGAGGTCTCTGTTGAGCCTGGTATGGGTAGTTTTGAGGAGGCCTATAGTAATAGGGCTGAGCATTGTATTGGCCTTGATACCTGCCTGGCTGCTGGTATGTTTGCGGGTAGTTCTGTCTCACGGTTTGTTTGTTGTATGGGCAGTCTTGAGCCGTATGATTCGTGTATCTTCTCTCAATTGTACAATATTGGCCACTAGGGTTGGCTTGAGGTTGTGGTGCATTGGGACACACGTTTGCCAAATGATTTCCACCACAAGTGTAACAACGTACATTAGTTGGTAGCTTGGGCACCTGTTTACTAGAAACTCCTAGTTTTTGGGCCACTTTTTCTGCTAGGTCCTCTATCGAATTAGACAATTTTGTGGATGCTAGAGAAGAACAATCTGAGTCCTTATAGACCTTTGAGAGTTCTAATTCCTCTCCTAGGTTATCCTCGATGTCTATACATATTCTTACACACTCCTCTAGCGTTCTGGGTTCTTTTAGGTACACATAGGAGCGTAGTTTAGCGCTCAACAAGCCATCTAGGAACAGTGATACTTGTTTGGCTTGTGAGGGTAGCTCTTGCATTGGACATCGTTCGACATATTGTCTAAACCTACGTCCTGCCAGTCTTACTGTTTCTTGAGGGGTCTGTTTAAAGCTATGAATCAACGAAGACGTGTCATGTCTAATCCCACTTTTAGAGAATTCAGTGATGAATGACTCTAAAAAGTGATGGATGTCTCTAAATTGCCTTTGTTGCAATGGTTGGAACCAAGTTAAAGCTGTATTCTTTAACGTTAGTCCAAATGCGTTTTACTGCGTGAACATGTCTTCAACTTGTTCTGCTCTTAGTACTTGCTTGAATTCAGCGACGTGGTCATAGGGATCTCCTGTCCCATCAAAGTAATTCTTCATTGATTTCACTAATTGAGTGGGTCTCAATACTCTTGCGTGTTCACGTGGTCTAGGTAGAGGAAAATCATCTCTACCACTTGGTATTCCATGATCTCTTTGTCTATCCGCTCTATTAGTGTCTGTGGTTGTTCTACCTCTCCCTATGGGATGAGTGAAGCTTACTTCAGGTCTTTCTTCATTCTTGTCTTTTTGATTGCCATGGGCCGATGATGTTCCTACCCCTTGTTGACTTGTATTCATGTTCGTTCTAGATGGAGGGAATATCAATTCACCTCTCCATGTGTATGTGTTTTTAGCGCGGTCAGGCACCACAAAGACTCTTTCTGAAGTCTCATGCAGGTATACAACCTTTCCAGGTGTATCTGGGTCCTTGAATTCATAAATTGTAATGATGCCTATCTCACTAGGGTGTTCCTTTCTGTACCTCCAAAAGGCTTCATCTGTCTCTTTATTTACAAACAACTCGGTGCTCCTGTTATCTTGAGGGATCCACTCTGGGATGAGTACTCTTGTTAATACGGATTTCCCTCTAGGTGTTCTAGGTTCTTCTAACGGTTCTTTTCCTTGAAATTTCACTTCCGTCTCTAATTGAATTGTGCCAAACTCATTAGTATCGTTTGGCTGCGTACTTAGAACGTACATGGTTCCTTCTTTGTCTATGTACGCGTCTCTCTCAAATTTCACCACTGGATGTTCCAATCCAATGGGTTGATCGGGGTTGTGCATTTGCACCACTTGCCTTCGCAAACCATCCTCATAGATGCGAGCACCTAATTGGTTGGTTTGGAGAAACTCTAATTGTGTTCTATAGGGTCCTTCAGGTTTTTCTAAGTATGCTACATTAGACCCTCCTTCTGGTCTGTCTGTGCTAAATGCCATTTCTGATTTGCTAGTCTCTGAGCTCTCGTACGGGTAATTACTATTCAATTGCTGAGCCCACGATCGAGCAGTAGTTCTTACACTAGCCTCTGATGATCTAAGGCTTCGTCGGTCCGACTTACCTATATGTTTGCCCGATCTAAGGTTCATTAATTTCCTTCCTTGCTCACTCAATTACACACCTAGATCGTCAATGGTTCTTTGTTATTACTTTCTTGATTATTTTTTATTTTCTTTGGATTCTTGTCTTAATATATGCGTCAGGAATTCGACTTTCCGTTATGATTTTGAGTTCTCGTTCCGTCAGACTTATGTTCTTTCCTTTAGGTTTTCATCACACACCTTTATCTTTAGTCTTGAACTTGAAAGAATTAAGTATCTTGAACTTGAGGCGTTCCTATCGACTTAAATCCACAATGCTAACTTTTAGCCTAAGCTAAGAATTGACTGAGGGGGTTGAGTAATCTTCCAACCTAGAATCGGCTTTTGTGGTTGCTCTGATGCCCTGTTGCCCAAGAAGCCGCGCTTCCCAAGCTTTGCTGCCTTCATTGCCTTGCTTGCTTGCCTTTGATTGCCCTTGTTAGACCTGGAAAAATCCAATTTTAGACCAATTCACAGTTGGATGATCAAGCACTTGAGCATACACACCTTTTTAGTCCCTTCCCTTTTGCCCAAAATTTCAATACTTGCCCCCTGGCTTCCTAGTCCCAAACTAGGTCAACCTCAAAATAGTTTATCTAATGAGCTATTAAGCTCAAAAAATGGACTTCGAATGAAAAAGTTATGAGCGTTCAGGCCCTGGGGGGTAAAAACTGACAATCAGGTTTTCCTTCAGATATGAGCTAAGGGGTCTCCTATGAGTCTAATGGTCCAAAAATTTCTCAAAAATACCCCCAAAACTGGTCAAAAAATGGAATCCCTAAATTTGCGATGGGGGTGCACAATCGCGATGGTCTGGGACCGTCGCGATGGTCCAAGCGAACCGTCGCGATGGCGTGGAGTTTGGACAGTCGCGATGGTGCGACAAGATGAACCATCGCGATGGCCCGAAGTGAACGATCGCGATGGCGTGAGGTCGAACCGTCGCGATGGCGTGATGAGGCGGAAAATCACGATGACGCGGGTCAACGGTCAAAGGTGGACAATCGCGATGGTCCGGAGTGAACCGTCGTGATGGTCACAAGTGCGATGGCATGAGCCAATCGCGATGGTCCGATTTTGGGCTGTCGCGATGGTCAAAAAAATGAACCGTCGCGATGGTCTATCTTGACACGTGGCACTGTCGTGGCGATGGCATGGGCCAATCGCGATGGTCCGGGGTCAGCTGAACAATCGCGATGGTCCAAGTGGACCGTCGCGATGGCTCAAGTGAACCGTCGCGATGGTCCGAGACCGTCGCGATGGTCCGGCCGAGCCGTCGCGATGGTGTGAGCCTATCGCGATGGTGCGACACAATCGCGATTGTCCGAGCCAATCGCGATGGTCCACCAAAGTATGAATTTTTGAAATGCGCCTGTAGATTCGTAGATGCGCAAGGGTCGCCTACCTCGTGGTGTGGTCGCCTACCAAGAATTCCGAAGGTTGCAGACCATCGCGATGGTCCGCCACACTCGGCAGATCTTTGACAGAGAGTAAAATTTTACCTTTTCCAAGCTTTCCTGATGCACTGGAGCTCTGTACCTGCAAGAAAACTCAAGAAAACACAAGCACACACAAGCACAAAAGTTCTCTCTCGCTCTCTCGCATGCACAAATGAGGGGAAATGAGGTGAATGGGTGAATATGGTGAATTTTCTGATTTTTTTGGAGAAGAAGATGATGAAGCGATGATGAAGATGGAGTGTGGGGAAGGTGAAAAACACTAAAAACTAAGTAAAAACAACAACAAAAACTGAAATTTTTACCTTCCAATGCCACTTCTTGCTATACTCTTACCATCACACATTCGTCCTAGACTCGATCCCCGGCAACGGCGCCAAATTTGGTGTTGCTCTAGCACAATGGTGAGAACCACGTTAAGAAGCTTCACCTCCTTAATGTCAATCCGTGGAAGAGATAGGAGTGATATGAAGATCGTGAACGTGAGATGAAGTGAGAGTGAAGGTGAGAAGCACGAAGATGCACACACACATACACACACACAATGAAGAGACAAGCAAGACACAATGGAAGGTGAGAAGTTAACTCTGTTACTCAAGATTACTCTTACAAGCTCAAACTAGCTCTAAGCTCACACTAGCCAACATGAACCAACCTCAAAAATGAGCTCTCTAGCTCTTTTTATAGTTTCTAGACTAGTTTTGACCGATTTCACATCTAGTGACCGGCATAGTTAAAAAATAGGTCCTAGAGGCTATTTGGAAGGGTAAACGATGTCTAAAAATAACGAAAATTGGTACGCGTATTCTACCTAAGCTCCTCAAGCTCGAGGACTCCTCGGCTTGCACAAAATGGAGCTATGGATTACAAAATGGGGTTTTGTCTATATTACATATGTTACAAGAGTGATGAAAATCACTGTTGGATGTTTGAAGAGGTAATAAAAACATAATTGTTTGAAAAAATGATCCGACTGGCTCCCTGCTCCGTCTTTACATGCTTCCACGTCGTCTGTGCCTCTGACTGCTTCCAACACTGCACCTGAATGACTGGTACTACAAAATCCACATCTGCTGGATCAATACTATTGGCCGAAATAGAAGGGATCGATCTAACTTCGGGCTCTGCATGATACCCAAGTAGCTTTTTCAACAATTTCTCTCGAAACACAAGTACCAGAGATAACAGTTGATCCAAGGAAAACTGTAGCGGTGAGCTAATGATTTCATCAAACTAATCATTTGCCAAGCCTGGCTGACTCGGCTCCTTATCCTGCTCCTTTAGGGGAGGTATCAATTTCACACCCTGTTGTTGCTCAATCTGATCTCCACACCTCGCCTGATTAGAAGACTCATCTCGAACCTGCTTCAAAACCTTGTCTCGGATTTGTCTTTGTTCTTGCCAATCAATAGGGCCTTTATTCCTTGATCTTGTCACTTCCAGCACTTCGACCTCTTTACCTTTCCCACATTGTTTACAATCACACTGCCATTGGTTAGTCTTCTCAACGTGCATTCGATCAGAGGTACCGGGTGCATCATGGGCTCTATCCGTTTGCTCTGGCCATTCTATCAGCATTGCATTCGCCTGAGCCGCCTGGTGCCCCTGTTGTTGATGTTGTCCCTGTTGATTATGTTGAGTATATCGAATGACAGGTATACCTCTTTCTTCACGATGCTTTACCCACAAAGGACAGTTCGGCCCTATCCAATGATCAGGAGTTGAACAATACCCACAAGGCATTACCCTTGGTGGTTGACCTTGGTGATTGCCTTGCTGGTTATTCCCTTGCTGATTCCCTTGATCTATCCATGGGGGTCTCCCTTGCTGCTGTCTCTAAAAATTACCTCGCCCTTGGATGGGAATAGCCTGATTGGCCGCTACGTCATTTAGATTTCGATTGCCTTGCCGAGAACTTTGCCCTCTATGCTTAGGGTTATACCAACACTGAGTTGTCATATGTCCCTCTTTGTCACAGATATCACAAAATCGTTTCTCCTTTGGAGCTAGTATAGAATATCCATGTCTCTTTAACTTATCAATCCATTCCTCCTCTTTACTGTGCTTAGCTTTATGCTTACGATGCTTTGTCTTCACTATTTCATCATCATAGTTATCAGTGTCAGAATCACTTGAACTCTTGCCCGACTCCGTTGCTGAATCCGATTCAACCTCTGAACCAGAATTAAACTGCTTCTTTTTGGCTCGTACAAACCTTCTTTCAACCCGTGCCGCTGCTAATACTAATACATCAAAACCATTTGCAATGTCCACACTGGCCATGGCATGTCTTATTGTACTCCTTAATCCTTTCAAAAAAAATCCTGCCAACATCTCATCAGTAGGTCGTTCATTACCTTGCAACCTTTCCATTAAAGTCCGGAACTTTTGAGCATAGTCTTCCACTAGCATGGTCTTTTGTCTGATGGCCCTCAACTTCCTTAATACATCGGAAGGCGTCTTTTCTTTTCTAAATCGCTGCAAGAATGCTATTTTTAAATCATCATATGTAGCAAAATGAGCAATGCCATATTGACTGAACCAGCTCATAGCTCGTCCTTCCAACGTGGCTGCAAACTGTTGAAGTTTAATATCATCACCGTACATGGCTGGATATCCATTCGCTGTCCATTTTATTTCGAATTGAGCCACATGGCAATCAGCATCCTCCTTAGAGGTTCCACTGAAATGAGCGGCTTTGACTTTAGGATTAGGAGGTGGTTGAGCCATTGGCTGTGGTTGAGGTGTGCGCCTAGTTTTTTGACCGGTCGCCCCTGCAAGTGGGTCAAACTGGAGTCGTCTTCTTACCCCTACAGTTGCTTCTGTGAGGAATAACGCTCCAAGTACGCCGCCCACTAACCTTGCCTCTGCTGCACCTGTCTCCCCTTGTTCCTCGTCAGTGCCCAGGGCTTCCTACTCCTCGGCCTCGTACCACTCATAAAAATCTAAAGATGTCTCCATGTTCACTGCTCTTGCCTGTGCCCTTGTAAAATATACTTTACCAAAACGGTTGCGCCTGCCCCTCATGCATTTCTTGAGGGTGCATCAGCCGTACAGTAGGATCGCCAATTGTGTTGAGGGTTCTGAGGTTCAACACAACATCGAATTAGAGAACAAAATAGAAATACTGTGTTTCCCCTTTTTGGCACTGATCTTCATACACAGAGATTTCCACCGAAAATTGCATTTAGATGTCCACCGGAAATTCACCGAAATATCTTATTTCTGATAATTCCTACTGTGTCAGAATTACACAGTCACTTGTTCAGATAACATCTTTTTCAAACATTTCTAACTTCTTACACACTCACAATCATACGAATTACATTGCGCCTCAGTGTAGACAACTTGAATCTCTCATTAGACTTAACGGTAAAGAATTTGGAAATGTACAGAGAAGAACTACTGTTTTGAAAAACATGTCCTGTTCATTTCTTTGGTAAACATAAGTGTCGAGATTACAGATTTACATGTATCAGAACTTCATAGATTCATATTGGAGTATTCATCACAAGGTTACATCATATACGAAAGGCATAGTCATTTCTGCAGTAACAGTCTTTCTTCGGTTCTCTCAAATCCATGTCAGGAGAACTTCTTCTACTCCACAGATGTTGCGCTGCTTCGTCTCTTCAATTCTGCTTCTTTTCTTTGAACCAATACTTTCTCCTTGCGGTGGTTGCGCTCTCTCTTCTTATGACCTCTCTCTTTTTTCGGTTGTCACGACTCCTTTCTTGTAACTTCCCTTCACTTGCAACGTGTCCTCTTTAATCTCATCGTAGCCGTCTTTTTCTTTTTCTTTTATTTTATTTTTCCAGACTTCCCTGCCTTCAACAACTAGTTGAAAACGAAACAAGAAGGAGCTTGAAGAGAATCAAGTCTAATGGAGGTGCTGAGTACTTTCCATATGAGTTTGATTTGTTTCGATAGGACAGAGGCATAAAGAGGGAAGTAACAACCATGTATACCCTAAATTGAATGGAGTGGTAGAGAGAAGGAATAGGTTAATTGTTGAAACAACTTGGTCTATGTTAAATGAGAAAAAAATTACCTACTTATTTATGGGCAGAGGCTCTTTCCACAGCCACCTACTTGGTCAATAGGCTTCCATCCAAATCATTGGATGTATGACACCATATGAAGCATGGAATGGTAGGAGACCCTCATTGGATCATTGTAAAATATTTAGGTGCATTGCCTATGCACACATTCCATCACAAATCAGAGGGAAGCTTGACCCTAAGGCTAAAAAAGTTTATATTTATTGGATATGATCAGAATCAAAAGGGATTTAGACTATACAATCCCACTAACAAGGCATTCATAGTTAGTATGTATGTAGTATTTGATGAGAATAATTCATGGTTTGAAGATGATCGCAAGAAAGTCAAGTTACCATATGATTTGAAAAATGATTTTCCAACCCTCACTCAAGACGATCAACACTTAGCAGAATACATCAACGCAGAGGATGAGGAGTAGGTTGATTTCAAAGCTTGGAAGTCAAGAGGCAAGTTCAAATTCAAGCAATTGGAGGATCTACCCGAATCTTCCAATCAAGCTTTAAGGAGATCACAAAGAGAAAGTAAGAAACCCATAAGGTATGGATATGATACATTTTTAGTCACAAAAGACTCTGTGTACATCACAAAAGACTCTGTGGCAGAAGTGCCTTCTTCATTTGAAGAGGCTAGGAAGAAGAAAGAATGGAGAGAAGCCATGTAGGAAGAAGTGGAAGCATTGCAAGAAAACCACACTTGGGATCTAGTTCCCAAGAAGCTAGATATGAAGGTAATTGGGTCAAGGTGGATATACAAAATTAAAAAGAACTCTTATGGTTCTATGAACAGGTTCAAGGCAAGGTTAGTGGCAAAGGGATTTTCCCAACCACATGGAGTAGACTATGAAGAAACATTTCACCTGTGGCAAAGATGCCAACAATCAAGGTATTGGTAAGTCTTTGTGCTTCTAAAAATTGGAATTTATATCAGTTAGATGTCAAGAATGCATTCTTAAATGGTTGGATATCAGAAGAAGTGTTTATGGCACAACCACCAGGTTTTGAAGATGAAGAAAAATCAAGTTATGTATGCAAGCTTAGAAAATCACTCTATGGTCTCAAGCAAGCTCCTAGAGCTTGGAACCATAGGCTTGTTACCTATTTGTAGGACCAAGTCTTTGTGGCAAGAAAGGCAGAATCTTCCTCAAATCCTGTATACCATGCAAGGACTAAGCACATTGAAGTGCACTATCATTATGTATGGGAGAAATTTCTTAGCAAGGATATCCAATTATCCTATGTATCAACTCATTTACAATGTGCATATATACTTACCAAAACATTGGATGGGACAAAGATAAACATGTTCAAATTGATGATTGGATTGTATGAAATCAATGAGCAATGAAGAGCAAGCATGTTAGGCTTGAGCTGGAGCTATTGGTGCAATTACGCCCAAGCCTACATACTTGATCACCTCACATAGGCTTGATTTATTGGCATAACCCTTCGACGGCTTCATATGTTCAACCTCTTGTAATTTTTCTTCACAATTACTTGTGTAAAAGTGAAATATACCCACGAGGAGTTAGTAAGCACATAATCTCGTATCATTTGGTAGTTGACTCAAGAGTGGATCAGTAGTATACTTTAGCATTCACTTTTAGGTAGAGATTTGAATTTGAATTCAAATCCTTTGGCTCCAACAATACCTATAAAAGGAGGATATGAAAGGCCCACGTCTATCTCAAGTTAGAGAGATCATTTTGATGTACCTTCATTGAGAAGAGGATCTCATCTCATACCTCACTCACTTCTCACTCATTGAGCAATGATTAATTTCCAATGAAATTGTACTTTTACATGATTTAATACATACATGATCCTTACTTTTTATTCTCATTTCTATGTCATAACTCCATTAGAAAAGTGATCTTGTCAGAGCTTGTTCTAACTCTATAGTTGATCATTTCCTATGATTTAAAGCATGATGGAACCAGCATAGTCTCCAATTCAATCATACAAAGTTTCATTATTAATGCCTCTTGCAACCATTAGATATTAATTCATCTTTACTCACTGATCTGCACACTATCAT
Organism: Ceratopteris richardii; assembly: GCA_020310875.1. Lineage (NCBI taxonomy): Eukaryota > Viridiplantae > Streptophyta > Polypodiopsida > Polypodiales > Pteridaceae > Ceratopteris > Ceratopteris richardii. Next base: position 2,997,715 of record CM035420.1, read on the forward strand.
AGCCCATAAATGTCGGGATGCTTGGTTGATTTGCTAATCATATTTCTCTGCATATAGTCTATCATTTTTTATGATATCACTCATGATTGATAGCTTGTTAAGCTTATTAGAGTTCCCCAAGAGGAATTTAGTCAATTGCAGCTTTACTTAGAGAATGGTTCAAAACATTGAATAGCTGTATCAACCAAAATATCAAGTTTTGGACCTTGGATTATATTTCTACCTATCTGTTTTGATCCTATCATTAGTGGATCATCTTCCAAGAAACATATGTGATTATTTATGATTATTAGCTATCTAAAGAGGCCCATAACACTCTCCAACCATCACTTTTAGCAGGTGTGAAGTAGGATTTAGCTACACCACTTCCTATCTTGTGACTATCCACCATCTCCTCCAACAGAAGTAAGGAACTTTTACAAAGTAAAAGGGTAACTGATTTTACAAGGGATTGATCATATATGACTATATGAGAGATATATTAATTATCCAAGTATGTGAGCTTGGATTCTCTTGCACCAACATTGAAGATGAAGTCGAGCAGCACCTCGAAGCTTATTTTTTGTCTTGAGATATGTGATGCGTAGGGTTGATGCATTCTTTTGGAGGAACATGTTTGGGTGTATGCAAGTTCGGAGCTGAACTTGAAAGGCAAAAGGCAGCTATGTTGAAACCAAAGGTTCATGCACTATGAGAAGAGATGGACTACATGAAGCACATTGGAGGATACTTGGCATAGAAATAATACTTGGCTTATAGTGTGATTTCATACAAATGATGAGCTACAAGGATTAAAGCTATGCTTTATGTAGTCATTCGATTGGTGTCTATCTGTTAATCTGTGCATATAATGTTGTTGAGTTTGTCACCAACCTGTTCTGTTTGAATCTTCCATCAATATCGCTTCTATCTCCATTCCCTCACGTAAGTCCTAGCAATTCTAATATTTTTTTGATATTGATAGGTCGTGTGGACACATCTTTGATACGAACTGCTCATTAACCTCGTAATGGAATGACGACTTGTTTGCTTTGAAATAGATTGTGTGAGTTTTTCTTGTAGAAAAGTATCGCATAGGTTTGACAAACAACTTGCATTAGCATAGGTTTGTTAATGAAACAAACAAATCTCTGAAGCGACAGCTATTGCAAAAGTCAAGAGAATTTCCACATTTTTTTCACATAACTTCCATGTATTAAAAGAGTGTTTTCTTTGTGAAAGAGTGATTGAATATTTCGTGCTTCTGAATGAATGAATATTGAATGATGTATGACATGATTTCCAATGATGAAGTGGATGGTAAAGAAATTCCTTGAGAAACAAATATAACGAATTATTGTTTCCCTAAGAACCCAGTGCAAATACGATAAGTTTATGCAATCTATCTAACTTCTTGTGTTTTCCATCTGTGTGAGTCTTCGTTTCTTTTTTGCAACCAATTGTTCTTGTACTCTCTCTTTTTGAGTCTCCTTCCAATACGATAAGTGTTTTTCACTTGCTCTCATCAACTTCTTGAGTTGATAGTCTTTATGAGTCTCCATTCCATTCACCTTTGAGCGGCTTGAAACACCCTGCATGCGTTGGCAAAGGAACACTCATAGTTGACCTGATCCATCAATCGCACCATCACTCCCACACTGCCTCGACCTCCTTGGTTATTACCAAAAACATGTCTACACATACACACACATACATACATAAACACATATATGTACATACATACATACAAGCATATAAACACACACACATACACACATACATACACCCACATACATATACACACATAAACACATACATATACATACAAACATATAAACACACATACATACAAAAATACATACACCCGAATACATACTCACACATACATACATAATCGCACATACATACATAAACATGCACACATACACTCACACATGCACACACATCTACACATACACACACACACATACACATACACACATGTATACACACATACATACATGCATAATATGTAATAGTGTATACTTGTCACAAGTGATCCCAACCAGAAACCACACATCCTGTGAGCACACTCAAGTGGTGGTTTTGACTAAACATGTCAAATTGTCGTGGAGATGGCTTACCTGACCAAGTGCATAGAAGCGTGTGCACTCCCATGATGCTTAACACTAGTTCTGTACTAGGACACTTGAGTGTCCTGGGACACTTAAGTGTCCTGCTTTTACAACAAATTGATTGATTTTTCTAGATGACACCCTTGAGGCTTTGATGGCATACTCACTTGGATTTGATAGCCCACATCATGTACTTTTACAGAAAAATATAATCTTTGACATTTTACAACTTCACATGGTTTATTAAATGAAGAAGAAAATGGGGATTTTTGAAAACTCAACTTTTAGCATAACTGAAAAATAACACAATTCAAACATTTTGAAAAATTGGATATGTTTTAGGAAATGGAAAGCTATTCATGGACTTTGGCAGTGTAAAGCAAGTGTCTAGGGATCTTTGGAGAAGGTTGAACACTTACATAAGTGATAAACATGGACTCAAAACTTGTCTTCTCTAGAGCACTGCCATTTATCGCACCTTTTAAAGAATGGCTCACTATAACTTGTGTGTAAGTGAGATTGCAGAGAATTGGCAAGTTATCAATGGATAACCTTCATACTAATTGAATGCATGTTTTTATTCAAAGTTAGAAGGCCTCCACTTTGAACTAGTAGCCATTACATTTGGTGCTGACTTTCATGCTGAATTGGCAAAGCATATATTTTTATGTTCACAAAAAGAACATTGCTCCAAAGGTGGAATAAAAAATTATGATGAAAAATAATAATTATCTACATGCTATTCTAAGTATTAAACCTTCCAAAATATGCTTTCATGCCATGTTTCATTCTTAATCTCATCAAATAATATGTGATCAACAATGGTGATTGTGATAAGAATGAAAATAATTGGCATACATATTTCATTTGACAAAAAGAAGATGGCATCCATGATGGAAATGATGAAATGTTTTCAAATGATCCTTATCACTTTATGATATCAAATATTATATCAAAGACTTTTGAGTATGTGTCCACAAACTATTCAATAGAATTTGGTTGATGCCCACACAACAAAAGATTCTTGGTTTTGTCCATACACATGAAAATTTTGGTGGATTTCAATAAAATATTTAGCCTCACATGTGTAAGCTTTAGTTTGTTATGTCACACATTTTCTACTTGGTAACTTGAATGTGTACACCTTGAATGATGTCCATAAATTCTTTTGAGTCATATATGTAGGCTTTAGCTTTCTATTTTTGGTGACTAGAGTCATACCATTTGATTTTATATGTGTATAGCTTGTTTGTTGTCTTCATAGCTTGTTTGATTGTTGGAACATTTGTACACTTCTATGGATTCCCATAAGTTTGTTTGAACCATAATTAGAACTAGTTGCTGTTTTTGGTGTACAAAGTCAAAATAATTGATTTTATTTGAATTGAAATGATTTTTCTAAGTGAGTTTGAGGTTCATACCATGTGATCTATGTTTCAAGGAATGTGTATAATTTTTTCTTTCATATGATGAATTTTTTTCTTTTGATAAAAATACATTTGATCAAGAATTTTCATCCTGTTCACTACCATAGCATGTTGAGAGGCTATTTACATGAACACAAAACATGATTTATTGTGTTTTCTAATTTTGCATTAACCTTTGAATTATATTTAATATGTGTGTTAAAGGATTTTCTCAAATTCTCTTTGTAGAAGGTATGTGATTTTTTGGAAAATTGTCAAAAAAGGACACTTAAGTGTCTTGTTTTGGTACCAAACTAGTGTTAATGCATCCAAAGGTCAAGAAAACATGAACTAAGCATGAATCACCTCAAACGATGACCTCTTAACTCATATATGCAACCATGACAATTGAAATGGTAGAAAACACAAAAATAAGGTTTTCCCCTCAGTTCCTATGTCCAAATATAGTCGATAGTGGGTTGTTTTGAAGCTCTCGATGATTGGCATCTATGGAAAGTGATCCTGAAGCATTTTTAAGTTTTAGCTAATGTGGTTACATAGGCTGTGGTGATCAACACATTCCTTGTCTCCTTTATCATCTACTTCTTGGCATGTTGGGGATCTTGCAATGAGGACACACTAAAGTTGGAAAGGATATGCAAAAGCTTCCTTTACATGTGGGATCCCAAGAGAACAGAATTCCAAAGATTAAATGACAAATATGCTCTAGTCGAAAGGAGGTGGGTGGTCTAGGAATTCCCAATGTGGAAGCCATCAACAAAAAGATGGTGAGCTAATGGATTATTATAGCTTGGAATAATAGTGAAAAATATTGGGCCAAGCTCATTTTCAAAAATAGTGAAAACCTTTCATAGTTGCGATCCCCAAGTGGAAGGGGCTCCAATTACTTACTTTCTTCTTTTGCCCATTTATGGTTATCCCCCAAGGGATCCAATCTTGTGTGCTCCCTCTCGAAAGTGTGGAATGACATGAAACCTTTTTGCACCATCCATAATGATTGGAAGTGGGATGCTAGGATTATATATAATGAGTTTATTTGGTTCATAATTGCTCGTAAGAGTGGAGTATGTGAAATTCCAAAGAGCTAAGAGGATTTGGAATAAAGGTTTCTGAATGTGCATGCACTTGTGGCACCAAGGTAGAAGGAATTGGATCAGGTTTCAAGACCCTAATCCAATTCTAGAATCAACTTTGAAGATTGGTGGCTTTTAAGAAACCCAATACATGCTTTCAATGACTCTAGGTTCCACCTTTTGGTAGGCCAATAACCCACTCGATAGGAGGATCTCATGTGAAGAAGCAATAATATGAGAAGATATCTAGAGAATAAAAAGAAATATGGACATTCATCACTCTTGACCCAAGACCTGGTATGTGAACTAGACATGGATCATAAAGGAATTCAAGTTCAAGGATTTGTGGTACCAGTTGATCACAAATACGAAAGTGGTACTATTAATGTCGTAGATTTTCCATAGAGGAATGTGGATGAATGTGAAAGCTAGAAAAGTTTTTGTGATTCTCCTTGGTCTAAGCAATGCATGTGTGGTAGGGAAAGCTTGGATACCTTTTTGTTTCCTATCCTAGAATCACTACGATTTGAGAATGCCTTAACAATCTCCTTTTGCTTCATCAAGTGGACTAGAAGCAAGCTCCACTTGGAGAAGCAATCTGGTGCTCATCTTCTTTGTGGAATATCATTAGGAGCCAAGCACTTTGAAAGGTTTAGAAGGAAAGATGTGAGCGCAACTTTAGCAAGCAGCCCAAAGAGTGGTGTATTGTTAAATCTATCCAATTTCAAGGAAGGTGGATGTTGGAAGCAGCCAGAGGCATAGACGACGTGGAAGCATGTAACGACGGAACAGGAAGCTAGTGGAATCTTTTTTCAAAGAATCATGTTTTAGAAATACTTTTCAAAAACCTCCAACAGTGATTTTTATCACTATTGTAACATATGTAACATAGAAAACCCCATTTTGTAATCCATAGCTCCATTTTGTGCAAGCCGAGGAGTCCTCGAGCTTGAGGAGCTTAGGTAGAACAGGCATATCAATTTTCATTATTTTTAGACACCGTTTACCCTTCCAAATAGCATCTAGGACCTAATTTTTAACTATGCCGGTCACTAGATGTGAAACCGGTCAAAACTAGTCTAGAAACTATAAAAAGAGCTAGAGAGCTCATTTTTGAGGTTGGTGAGTGTGAGCTTAGAGTTCTTTTGAGCTTGTAATAGTGTTGTTGAGTAATAGAGCTAATTTCCCACCTTCCATTGTGTCTTGCTTGTCTCTTCATTGTGTGTGTGTATGTGTGTGTGCATCTTGGTGCTTCTCACCTTCACTCTCACATCATCTCACATTCACGATCTTCATATCACTCCTATCTCTTCCGCGGATTGACAATTAAGGAGGTGAAGCTTCTTAACGTGGTACTTACCATTGTGCTAGAGCAACACCAAATTTGGCGCCGTTGTCGGGGATCGAGTCTAGGACGAATGTGTGATGGTAAGAGTATAGCAAGAAGTAGCGTTGGAAGGTAAAAATTTCAGTTTTTGTTGTTGTTTTTACTTAGTTGTTAGTGTTTTTCACCTCCCCCACACTCCATCTTCATCACCGCATCATCATCTTCATCTCCAAAAAAATCAAAAAATTCACCATATCCACCCATTCTCCTCATTTCCCCTCATTTGTGCATGCGAGAGAGTGAGAGAGAGCTTTTGTGCTTGTGTGTACTTTTGTTTTCTTGAGTTTTCTTGCAGGTACAGTGCTCTTGTGCATCAGGAAAGCTTGGAAAAGGTAAAAACTTCACTTTCTGTCAGAGATTTCCGTCTGTGTCAGACCATCGCGATGGTCTGCGAAGTGCGGAATTTTTGGTAAGCGACCACACCAGCGTGTAGGCGACACCAGCGCCTCTATGAATCCACAGCTGCATCTCAAAAAATTATACTTTGGTGGACCATCGCGACGGTCTCACACCATCGCGATTGTGTCACACCATCGCGATTGGCTCACGCCATCGCGACGGCTCGGCCGGACCATCGCGACGGTCTCACGCCATCGCGACGGTTCATTTGGACCATCGCGACGGTTCGCGGGCCATCGCAACTGTTCGGTTGACCCCACACCATCGCGATTGGCTCACGCCATCGCGCCGACGGTGCCACGTGGCAAGTTGGACCATCGCGACGGCTCGCACCTCACACCATCGCGACAACCCGAACTTTTGGACCATCGCGATTGGCTCACGGCATCGCGCCCAGACCATCGCGATTGGCTCAAGCCATCGCATCTGTGACCATCACAACAGTTCACTTTGGACCATCACGATTGTTCACGTTGACCGTTGACTGACGCCATCGCGATTGTCCACTTTCACGCCATCGCGATTGTCCACTTTCACGCCATCGCGATTGTCCACTTTCACGCCATCGCGATTGTCCACTTTCACGCCATCGCGATTGTCCACTTTCACGCCATCGCGATTGTCCACTTTCACGCCATCGCGATTGTCCACTTTCACGCCATCGCGATTGTCCACTTTCACGCCATCGCGATTGTCCACTTTCACGCCATCGCGATTGTCCACTTTCACGCCATCGCGATTGTCCACTTTCACGCCATCGCGACGGTCCCAGACCATCGCGATTGTCTCACACCATCGCGATTGTGCACCCCCATCGCAAATTTTAGGGTTTCATTTTTTGGCCAATTTTGGGGCTATTTTTGGGAAATTTTTGGGTGATTAGACTCATAGGAGACCCCTTATCTCATATTTGGAGAAACACCTGTTTGTCAGTTTTTACCCCCTAGGGCCTGAACGGTCATACCTTTTTCATCCGAAGTCCGTTTTTTGAGCTTAATAGCTCGTTAGAAAGCTCTCTACGAGTACTACGTGACCTCAATTGTTTTTTTCTTAAAGGATACGTCTATTGTTAGATAAGCTATTTTGAGGTTGACCTAGTTTGGGGCTAGAAAGCCAGGGGGCAAGCATTGAAAAGTTGGGCAAAAGGGAAGGGACTTAAAAGGTGTATATACTCAAGTGCTTGATCATCCAACTGTGAATTGGTCTAATATTGGATTTTTCCAGGTCTAGCAAGGACAATCAAGGGCAACCAAGGCAAGGCAGTGAAGGGCATAAAGCTTGGGAAGCGCGGCTTCTTGGGCAACAGAGCAACCAGAAAAGCTGACTCGAGGTTGGAAGATTACTTAACCCCCTCAGTCAATTCTTAGCTTAGGATAAACGCTAGCATTGTAGATTAAAGATGATAGGAACGCCTCAAGTTCAAGATATTTAATTCTTTCAAGTCTAAGACTACAAGTAAAGGTGTGTGACACGAAAACCTAAAGGAAAGAACATAAGTCTGACGGAACGAGAACTCAAAGTACCACGGAAAGTCGAATTCCTGACGCAGACATTAAGACAAGAATCTAAAGAAATTTAAAAAAGAATCAAGAAAGTAATAACAAAGAATCTTTGACGATCTGAGCGTGTACTGAGTGTGCAAGGAAGGAAATTAATGAACCTTAGATCGGGCAAACATATAGGTAAGTCAGACCGACGAAGCCTTAGATCATCAGAGGCAAGTGTAAGAACTACTGCACGATCGTGGGCTCAACAATTGAACACTAGTTATCCCTACGAGAGCTCAGATACTAGTGATTCAGAAATGGCATTTAGCACAGAAAAACCAGAAGGAGGGTCGAATGTAGCCTATTTAGAAAAACCAGAAGGACCCTATAGAACACAACTAGAGTTTCTCCGAACCAACCGATTAGGTGCTCGCATCTATGAGGATGGTTTGCGAAGGCAAGTGGTGCAAATGCACAACCCCGATCAACCCATTGGATTGGAACATCTAGTGGTGAAATTCGAGAGAGACGCGTACATAGACAAGGAAGGAACGATGTACATCTTAAGTACGCAGCCAAAAAATACCAACGAGTTTGGCGTGACTCAACCAGAGACGGAAACAAAATCTCAAGGAAAAGAACCATTAGAAGAGCCTAGAACACCTAGAGGGTAATCTGTACTGACACGAGTACTAATCCCGGATTGGATCCCTCAGGACAACAGAAGCATAGAGTTGTTTGTAAATAAAGAAACTGATGAAGCCTTTTGGAGATACAAGACCGAAATACTTAGTGAGGTAGCTATCATCACTATATACGAGTTCAAGGACCCGGATACACCTGGAAAGGTTGTATACCTGGATGAGACTTCAGAAAGAGTCTTTGTGGTGCCTGACCACGCTAAAAACACATACACATGGAGAGGTGAATTGGTATTCCCTCCATCTAGAACGAACATGAATACAAGTCAACAAGGGGCAGGAACATCATCACCCCATGGAAATCAAAGAGAGAAAAATAAAGAGAGACCGGAACTAAGCTTTAATCACCCCATACGGAGAGATAGAACAACCACGGACACTAATAGAGCGGATAGACAAAGAGATCATGGAATACCAGGTGGTAGAGATGATTTTCCTCTACCTAGACCACGCGAACACGCAAGAATATTGAGACCCACATAGTTAGTAAAATCCATGAAGAATTATTTTGATGGGACAGGAGATCCCTATGACCATGTCGCAGAATTCAAGCAAGTACTAAGAGCCGAACAAGTTGAAGACATGTTCACGCAATATAATGCATTTGGACTAACGTTAAAGAATACAGCTTTAACTTGGTTCCAACCTTTGCAACAAAGGCAATTTAGAGACATCCATCACTTTTTAGAGTCATTCATCACTGAATTCTCTAAAAGTGGGATTAGACATGACATGTCTTCGTTGATTCATAGCTTCAAACAGACCCCTCAGGAAACAGTAAGACTGGCAGGACATAGGTTTAGACAATATGTTGAACGATGTCCAATGCAAGAGCTACCCTCACAGGCCAAGCAAGTGTCATTGTTTCTAGATGGCTTGTTGAGCTCTAAACTACGCTCCTACGTGTACCTAAAAGAACCCAGAATGCTAGAGCAATGTATAAGAATTTGTATAGACATTGAGGACAACTTAGGAGACGAGTTGGAACTCTCAAAGGTCTATAAGGACTCAGACTGTTCATCTCTAGCATCCACAAAATTTTCTAGCTCAGTAGAAGACCTAGCAGAAAAAGTGGCCCAGAAATTAGGAGTTTCTAGCAAACCTAGGGTACTAATGAACAAGCATTGTTACACCTGTGGTGGTGACCATATGGCAAATGTGTGTCCCAATGCACCACAACCACAAGCCAACCCTAGTGGCCAATACTGTACAATTGAAAGAAGATACACGAATCATACGGCTCAGGACTGCCCATACAACAAACAAAGCGTGAGACAGAACTACCCGCAAGCATACTAGCAGCCAGGTAGGTATCAAGGCCATTTCAATGCTCAGCCTTATTACTATAGGCCTCCTCAGAACTACCCATACCAGGCTCAACAGAGACCTCAACCTGTCTTAGCTCAGCAGCCACCCCCACCAGTGAATGTCATCTCAGTCAAATACGCTGCTGCAGAAGAGAACCTAAGTAGAGCTATAGTCCACCCGCATATTACACAGAGTCACCAGAACACGTAGAAACATATCATTACGATAGTCCACCAGTGGAACCTAGTTGGGAACCCGACTATGCTAATGTGATGTACACAAACCCAAATCCACGACCCCCAATTGAGACAACAAAGACCACAGGGCCCTAGAGGACCATGCTTTAGGTGCCAAGGAGATCATTTCATAAAGGATTGTCCACATCCCCCGATAGCAGGACAATCACAGTACTATAACATCCAAGGCTTTTGTGCTGATTGTGGCAAAGAGCACATAATCAAAGATTGTCCTAAAAATCCAGTTAACGCTTTGAATGTGACACCGATCAATGTGATAGGTATTGTAAATAACGTAGATGGATCCAACCCTACATACGTGCCGATCCAAGCTATAACAAGAGCCCAGGTGCTCTTACAGAACCAAAAGCCTAATCAAGAGAAAGTAGCCGGAACCAGTGAAGTTGCAGAATCTAGCAGTAAAAAGACAAAATCTTGGAAAGATTCTAGAGAAAGGATAAAGAGAAAATGGAGTAAAAAGATAACTGAGTTGGAAGGAAGTTTGAAGGAATCTAGAGCCAAAATCCAAGAATTGACTTCACAGGAATTGAATCAAGAGAATCCAGCCCAAAAATTAGGATCAGTTTTAGCGGAACCCATACCAGAAAATCTAGACATGATGTTTCGTGCATATCAGGCTAGATTAAAAGAGGGACCTCAGGTAGCTGAGATGAGCAAAAACTACCCTCGATCTGATCTAGAAATTGAGAGAACTAAACTTTGCATGAAGATGGTAGAACTAGCACAAGCTTTGTTCGAAGCCTCTAGATATCTTAATTGGAATAACATGGAAAAACCGGAACTACACTTTCAAGGACTAATGGAGAGGCTAGAATACTTGATTGAAAGCAAAGAGAAAAAGGATCAGCATAGGAACCCTATTGTCTCAGAGACACAGGAAAGGAATGCACCATCCCTGTCTCAAGTACCCAACTCAGAAAGTCAAGACAATTTGTCTTCCATACATAAATATTCACATGAGTTTTTGAGAGAAATACAAGAAGAGAAATGGAGAAAGGAACAAGGAACCCATCCTCCTATTCAAGAAATAGACGACTTGCAGGAACAATTTCCCCAAGACATTCCCTCTATATACGATGATGTAGAGGAAGAACAACTGAGTGAACACACAGGATTTGGATCTAATTCGTTACAACAATTACCTCAGTTCACAGGACCTTGGGAAGCAAAGTCTATTAGTATGAGAGCACCCACGATAATAGTGAGGAATGAAGATTCAGTAATCCCTAGAAACACGGAAGTGGTCAAGAACACTAAAGTACAATGTAATCTCACTCTAGAGGAGTTGTTAAAGGTAAAACCAGAATTGTGGAAACATGTAGCAAATCAATTCCCCGAGCTTGCTACTACTCCCTCACAAATAGGATCATAAAATAAGGTACCAGAGATACCCGTAGAAAAGATTGGAGATGTAAGTGAAGGAGAGGAAGGTAACACTTATCTTCCGATAACCCATCAGGGCTACACCACGAAAGCCATCTTAGATTCAGGAGCCGGAGTAACCATCGCTACCACCGCTTTATGGAAACGTTGGGGTAAGCCAGCATTAAGACCCACCAGGATGAAGCTACAAATGGCTGATGGACACATAGAAAAACCATTAGGCTTACTAGAAGGCATATCTCTCACCACTTGTGGTGTAGAATTTGAGCATACTTTCGCCATTTGTGACTTTGCAAAAAACCATGCTTATGAGATGATATTGGGACGACCATTCATGCGTCAGTTGCAAATTGTACAAGATTGGGGAACTAATTCTTTGTACTTGCAACATTTAGGAGTGACTACCAAAGTCAATCTTAAAGACTATTCACATAGAGACGTACCCCCAATACAATGGAATACCATCCATAAGACTCAGGTAAAGACGGAATCCGTGCACTCATTAGAATCAGATCCTTCTTGGTTGCACGAGGATACTCACTTATGGATGTGTAAAGTTGCAAAACAAGAGGAAGAAAGATTAGAAGCCAGGACCTTAGGTGCAGAACAACATCCACGAACCCTACAAGATCCAGCCTACGCACTTGTAGTATTCCCAGACGAAGAGTTTGAACCCCATGGTTGGGCAGAAATCCTAGCAACCATGGACGTAGCCATCAATGAAGAACAATGGACACCCCACTGTGACGAGGATGGCTATGATATCTCACTTTTCACGATAGAGCCAATCATGGGCGATGCAATTTTAGAAGAGTGTGAACCTAACACTGATGCATTTGAGGATGCAAGCGATTTTGATTTAGAATCAATTATCATGGACCCACCCTTTGCATCAGAGGAAGAATTTTTTTTCGAGGTAGAGACTCACACTCAGAGACACGAGGAAATTACGGATGAGGTGAGGTTAGCCACTCAAGTGACTACTAAGAGTGAAGGCAAGAAAAGAAAGAAGAAAGAAACCATGTCAGAAAAAGAAGAATCTTTATTTGAAGTACCCGAGAACTTCAAGAAATATGAAATCGAATATAGAAGAATCATGGTACGAATGCCTAATAGAAAGGAGAATGACGGACAAGTATATGATAACCGAGAGAAAACCAAGAAAATTATAGTTGCTATCGAAGGAGAAGAAGAAAAATGTACATACATAGGGCATGATTTGACGAAGGAAGAAGAAGAAGAGCTAGTTGCCCTATTGCGCAAATATAGAGATGTTTTTGCTTGGAGTTACAAAGATTTGAAAGGAGTAGATCCAGATATATGTTCTCATAGAATCCCTATGACTCCAGATGCAAAACCGACAAAACAGATACCGTACACGTACAATGATAATTACGCTGCGAAGATTAAAGAGGAGATAGATCGCTTGATAGAAGCAGGATTCATTTACGAAATTGAGCATACCGAATGGGTATCCCCCATCGTGGTTGTGCCCAAGAAGAATGGAAAATTGCGTGTGTGTATTAACCTTAAAAAAGTTAATGCCGCCACAATTAGAGACAGTTATCCTCTTCCTATCACAGAACATCTATTGGAAAGAGTTGCTGGCAAGGAAGTTTACAGCTTTCTTGATGGATTTTCAGGCTATAATCAAGTAGCCATTGCTCCAGAGGACCAACACAAGACGGCATTTGCCACTGAATGGGGCATATTTGCATTTCGTGTGATTCCATTTGGCTTAACAAATGCACCCGCCACTTTCCAGCGACTCATGTGTCATGTTTTTAAGGAATTCTTACGCTAGAGTTTGGAAGTTTATGTCGATGACTTATGTGCACATTCAAATGTAAGACATACGCATATCCCAGAGTTAAAGCAAATATTTGACAAATGTCAAGAATATAAGGTTTGTTTAAACCCAGAAAAATGCGTTTTCATGGTCAGACAAGGCAAAATTCTAGGACACATTGTGTCAAAAAATGGAATCTCTACGGATGAAGAAAAGGTGAAGGTAATTGCAGATTTACCTAGACCAACTAATGTGAAAGAGGTACAGGCATTTATGGGCCATTGCGGTTATTATAGGAGATTCATACACATGTATGCAATCATAGCCAAGCCTTTGTACTCTCTTTTAACCAATTTTTAATGGACAGATGAATGTGAAAATTCATTCAATGAACTTAAACGACGCTTGTGCTCAGCACCTATATTGACTACCCCAGATTGGAGTAAGCCATTCCATGTACATGTGGATGCATCCAATTACGCCATAGGATGTGTGTTAGCACAACCCACGAATGAAGGTAACATAGATCTCCCCATAGCTTACGCGAGCAGACAATTGAACGCAGCAGAAAGAAATTACACCACGAGAGAAGGATTAGGGATGATCTACGCAGTAAAGAAGTTTAGGCACTACTTGTTGGCCAATAAGTTCAAGTTCTTTACAAATCATCAAGCCCTATTGTATTTAGTCAACAAACCATGTAACACCGGACGATTGATACGTTGGTTTCTATTACTCATGGAATATGATTTTGAAGTAGTAGTCAGGAAAGGAAAGACACATCTTAGAGTTGACCACCTTTCAAGATTAACCTCAGGAGAAGCTCCTCAAGGAGTAGCGGATGATCTACCAGATGCATACTTGTTTAATCTTGAGATAGCACCAGAATGGGCTAAGCCTATAGTCCCTATTCTCACATATGGACCCAAGAATCCTAGGATAAAGATCAAAGAGGGAGAGATTACCAAGTCTCAGAGATACCAAATAATGGCAGGAAGCATATATAAACAGGATAATCAAAAGATTCTTGCTTGTTGTGTAGATGAATCAGAACATGCGAATTGGTTGCAATTAGCACACATAGGTGCATTAAAGCAACATCATTCAAAACATCGAACATTACAGACTCTGCATAGATTAGGAGTATATTGGCCTACGATGGAAGCAGATGTCTACAGGTTGTGTAAGGAATGCAATGTTTGTTGTGAAAGACCACCAGTAGAACATGCTACATTGTATCATGTGTCTCTCACGCCAGACTGGAGTGAACCTTTAGTGACATACTTGAGGATGAAGACATTCCCTCAAGGAATGACCTTAGCTCGACAACGCAGTCTAGAGCAGGAAGCTCACGACTATTCACTTATTGGCGATAATCTATACAAAAGAGGACGAGATGGATATCTACGACAATATGTTCATGAGAGCGATTATCTGAGCATACTAGAGACTGCACACCAAGGTGTTGCAGGAGGTCATTTTGGACCAGATAGGATAATCAAAGCCATCCTCTTTGCAGGATTATGGTCGCCCACTCTTCACATGGATGCTCATACCTATGTTAAGAGATGTGATGTGTGCCAAAGAACTCAGTTTCCTACTCGAAGAGATGAAATGCCATTGAAACCCATGATGGGCGGACGTGCATTTTCAAAGTGGGGTATAGACTTTGTAGGACCCATTAACCCCCCTGCAAAAGGTACACATGCTGAATACATTATTGTTGCCACAGATTATCTTACGAAATGGGTAGAGGCAAAAGCCACGAAAAAGAATGATGCACACACAACTGCGAAATTCTTATTTGAGAATGTCTTTACAAGATGTGGATTGCCTATAGAGTTAGTGAGCGATCGAGGCACTCACTTTCTAAACCAAGTCCTTGAATATTTGTTACAGGATTTTATGGTGATTCACAAGAAATCCGCACCATATCATCCTCAGGCCAATGGTCAGGCTGAAAGCACTAATAAGATCCTTTGTAACTGTTAAATGTAAAAATGGGTTATGGATTAAGCTGATACCGATTAAGCGTTACTTTACGTTCTATTCAAATGCTCCTCTTTCACTTGGTTCCAAATCTTTAACCGCAATCGTTCTCTTAGCCACGTGGGTTCTTGGGAGTGGTAGGGGTCTGTTAGACAGAGGCCCTGTACTATTTTCCCAACTTTTCACACACTCATAAATACTCCATCACGTCTTAGCGCAGTGGTTGATTCTGACTACTGACAATTATTCAGCATGCGGAAACTTAGGACTTCTGGACTGAATCTGCTATAGTAATGGAGCAGAGGTCCTGTTCTGACTTATAACTAATAGAATACTCAACTTCATTAATTGAATACTACTCAATATGCTGCTTCCATGTGACAGATAGGTATACCGAACAATAATACAACAGACAACTATAATCGAGATTACGCAAACTTATCGTATACCGACTCAAGCCACAAGTTCCTACCACAGTTGATTCATCACAAACTTACCAATGCTTCTGTTCACGTACAGACCTTTACCGATACAAGTTCTTCCTAAGATCGGAATCCTCAGTGAACGCAGACTATTGTATCGAATCTGGTCACTTAACCGAAAAAATACTAAAATGCAAATGATTCACTTCGACCTTACACAGTCTCTCGCAGGATGACAAACCACACTATTTCGTGACGAAAAAGATCCAGAACCGTATATAACTTATCACCAAACAGACTACCGAATAGAACTCGGCACGACAGGAAGAATAGCAGAATAGTTAGATGCGAATAGAATAGAACAGAACTCAATATTCTCATCAACACCTCATACATGGTCTCAAACAAGATGCTCGCAATTTCCCAAATGGGATCAATAGAACAGACAGACAGAACACCTATACACACAATGCTATTCTTGCAATTTCCAAACACCTCGGTTCGAGACGTAATCAACCCACTCACTACAATACCCAACAGAAGCAGAGGCTCTTCCCAAAAAACTGCCGGTCTTTACCGCTTTCCTTTGTGCGCTTTAAATAGAAGTCTGCTACAATGTTTCCGCGAATCCACTTTTTACGGCACCTGTCCGGGCTCATCCGTCCTGGTTCGGCGGCCCTCTAACACTGGCACGCACGGTGGACTCGAACCCGCAGGTGCATTACTGTTGGCAACATCCTTTTGCACTGCCTGTCGGTCCATGCCAGGGTTTGACTCCCCAATCCTTTCTGACCGCACTTGTTCTAGTGGCGGAACAAGTATAGCCAGCCATCTCCTGCGAAAAAGTGTCCAGCTATTTTGAACACGGCTATCCAACTGTTGTTTTAATAAGTCGATGTCCACATTTGTCATCAATGTGGCATTTAGTTCTACGCCCTCATCTTTTAATATCTGCTTTTCGAACTCCTGCAATACTTGTATCCTTGACTGCAAAATTTCATTTTTGGCTTGCAGGTGAGCATTCAGGGTAGAAAAACTTGACATTTCGGTTTGAATTTGTGTTTGGATAGTTTGCTGCCACTGATTAAAGTCTTGGACACACTTTTTTGCGGTGATCAATTCTGCCACTAGATGCCGGTTGTTACTCTGTAACACCTGTATTAAAGCTTCTTTGTCATCCAATTCTTTTTGCATCTGTGTCATTAATGAATTGGACTTAGTCATCCTGGCAAATAATAACTCGTTTTTGTGCTGAATCGCTTGTTCTTGTTGCCGTAAATATTGAGAAACCTCTTGAAGTTGGTTTTGCATCCTTATGACAAAATCGGGTTGGAGGTCGTCCGGTGCTTGCTCTGGACTGGCAGTTGGCAAGTTGTCTGCCATTCGTCGTTTAATGGACAGTCGAAACGGCGTCCCTACTGTCTGATTCTGTGCGCTGTTACCTGTATGAAAGAAAGATGCAGATGAGGTGGAGGGTTGAGCTGCTTCCTCAGGCTCTGTGTGGTGTTCAGAATTTATTTGATCATGTTCACCGGGATAAAAAGGGGGGGACCAGTGTAGCTGCTTATCCTTTACAGAGTGGAAAAAATTAAATATAGCAACTAAATAGGCTGCTAGTCTGCTGTTGATGTGGGATCTTCTCTTATCCCCGACAATGATTTGTGCGTAGAGGTGGTTATAGAGCCAATGTGTCCAGCTAACCGGACCTCCTTCTTTGGCATGCAATAGGGGGGAAAAATTTTCTTTCGACATTAAGTCGAATTTTACTAGTAAACAAAGCTTTTCTAAATACCATTTAAATTGTTCTCATCGGTGATAGGTGGCGTTTTTCAACATGTAATACCGTCGGAGGCCTTCGCAGTCACCAAATTCCTTCTTCAGGTCCTCATTTGAACATTTAAGATATCGGGCACCATCATAGAGTGGTAGTTTAAATACGGCTGAGACGAGCTGGGGCGAAAATCGTACCTGATTGAGAATGAAGCCGCTGGTTTGTCGCATGCTATGTAATTGGTCCTCTGCATCCTCATTAGCAATCCAATGTTTCCACGGTAATTGGGCAAACTGGAGGAGCCCTATCTTTTGTAGCCAGTTTTCATTCTTTTGCGATTTGATGTCGAGTTCGATTTTAAATTCGGTGGAGAATTTATGCTGAGTCTTTTCTGATGCAAAAGTTACTGCGTCATCTGCTTCATCTTGTAGGGTAGTATCTGTTGTTGTTACCACATGGGTCTGTGTATGGGTGCGCTTTCTGAGTTGCCAACGGAGAATGTCAGATTCCGACATGCTTGGTTAAGGGTTGCTGAGAAGAATATGCTGGAAGTTGCTAACTGGTGCTGAATCTCGAAAAATGCTAATTTAGAAAGCTATACTCTGTAAACGCATTTTATAAACACCGGTGCTTGAACGGCCATTTGCTCTACTGATTGTATGTCAGTAGGACATGACTCTTCCCTTCCTTGATAATATTTGTATCAGAGTAAAAATCATTATGCCGCGTGTTATACTGTAGATTGGTGCTAGACTGAATAAGACTTTTCATGTGCGAAAATATCAGAAAACCAAAAGTTGATTATCATATTCATACATTATGAATTTGGATGGGCGAATATACTTATTCGTCGATGAGACCTTCGAGATACATACTCCTAGCCGATCTAAATGTTCGAGCTATCTTTTTCTTAAGAGTTTCTAATAGTTGTTTTAGCGTATCAGGCTCTAGAAGCTGCGCATCTATTCTAGTAGAGCTAAGTGCGATTGCTTCGGTGAGCACATTCTCGGCCTGGGTCTGCACAAAAGCTTCGTGTAGATAAAAATCGTTGGATAGTGCGGCGTCCCTGAAAGTCTTCATTTCGTCCAGTTTGGTCTTTAGCTCTGCAATATACTCCTTCTGGTTGCGCAGTTGGTTGTCTTGGCGTTCAAACTGCTGGGTTTGGAAATCAAGAGTTTTCTTAAATGCATCTCGTTCTCTGCGCGTCTTGTCGATATCCTTGAGGTATTGTCCTTCCCATATCAGCTTGCGTTTTAGGATACTGTTAACTTCATTTGCGCATTCTTCGGCTCGCCGTAACTATTCTTGGATTTGTTCGGTTTCTTTCTGTTGATCCTGATTCTTCTGGATGGCTTCCTGCAATTGAGTCTTCGTCTCTGCGATCAATTTTTCGAGGGAGGCGTTGATATCTTCTTTTGCGTGGATGGTGGCCTTCAGGGCTTGGATTTCTTCATGCGCTGCGTGTAGGAGTCGATCTTTGGTTGCAAGTTGCTCGAGGGCTGCATCTCGTTGCTCTACTAGGGTCTGTTCTGCCGAGAATTTGGCTTGGAGCTCTGCTAACTGCGTCTGGAGCTGATGGTTCTCAATCTTTGTGGCTTCGATTTCTTCCTGGAGGGGGGTGATGTCAGCTTCCAGTACGTCGACCTTGTATTGATATTCGGCCTTCAGGTTGTCCGTGGCTTCCTTAAATTGTATGGGCAGTTGGTGTGATAACTGCATGAGGAACTGCCCCATGGAGGCTAGTTCCGAAAATACGGTGGGTGGTGGTGGTGGTTGACGAGGCTGAGAGGAGGTATCAGTGAGTAGGTTTTGGGAGTTTGGCGGAGAGTAGTTAGGGGAGGAAGAGGAGGAGGGTGTAGGTTCAGAACCGGGTCGGCGGGATGGTTCCGGTGGGAGGTCGGGGTTGACAGGTGGGGTAGGTAGAGCAGAGTCAATTGTGGTTACCTTTGCAACGGTCTGTTGTTCGGCTTCTGTATGATTGATGGCCGCGATCAGTTCATCCAGTGCTTTTGTGGTGGTTTCCGGTTCGTCCTGTTGATGCTCAGATTCCTTTTCGGTGGACAGTATCTCTGTATCTGCTTGGTTTTGTTGGTCTTGTTGCTCTGTCGAAGTGTCGTTGTGTATTGAAGTGGCGGTGTCGTGGTAAGTTTCTTCTTGCTTATCTTCTTCGGCGTCGTGTTTCTTTCCGGCGGATCCTTGGACTTCACTTTCTGAAGAGCTGATCCTGATTCGCTTCGTGCGGAAGAGTTGATTGATCTCTTCGTCGTCTTCTTCAGTTTCCTCGAGTGGTTGTGCTGATTCTTCGTGCCTAAGTGCTGGGCCTGTGGGTGGGGGTTGTGCGGCGAGAATGGTTGGGAAGAGGAAGGAGATGATGTGGGGAAGGCGAGAGCGCGGAGAGCTGCCTTTCTGGAGTTGTTTTACTATAGCGACGGATTCTTTATGGATTCGTTGGAAGAAATAAGAGGCAAAGTTTACGGGTTCGCGGGTGGCTAATTCTAGGGCGGAATAGAAGGGGCGAGAGATGCCGTAGGTTCGTTTTTGCAGGTTGAGGATTGCTACGAGGAACTGTAGGGCGGATCGTTTGGGTTCTGGGCGGCAGAGAATGGCATATTCGTTTGATGAGGAGCGGGGAAAGAGTTCGGTCATGCGAGGGATAGGGATGCTAGGACCATTTTCGCGTCCTTGCGGGGTGAGGCGATAGGCTGCAGCGAAGGCTTGGAAGGTGATGACGGTTCTATATGGGAGGCAAGGGAAGACCCACTGTCGTTCGGTGATGGGGAATTGGGTGATGGCGTGGATGATTTGTGCGGAGAAGGGATGGGCTTCCACTGAGTGCCAGGGCAACTCAACGAAGTTGGACAATCCTCTGCAGCGCAGGTATTCACCGACGTCTGTCGGGATACCATCACGGAAAGCAGCGTAGTTGGCTAGCGCTTCCATGGTGTTTACAAGCACACTTACAGGTAACACAGAAGACAAGGATAATACGTATAGTCTCAAGAACACAATAGTGTTTAGGCGCAACCGAGGGGGTTAAATAAGGAGAACACGGTGGGAGGGGGAAGGGGGATGGGTATCATTGTGCGGTGCGGGAAAGGTACTGTTTGCATGCTGGCGTGTGTGCTTGAGTGACCGGTAGGGAGAGGCGGCTGGTAACGTAAAGATTCGTACAAAACACTACTAAAAAGGGAGAAAAGAAAAAAGAAAAACACAAAAATTTATACAAAACGCGGTTCGCCGTCGAATAATTTAATGCGTACTAGTAGTGGGATAATACGGCCGCAGCTTTGACCCATTGATTACCTTTGGAAGTGGATTTCCGGTCAACGTAGTCAACCAAAAAGTTGCCGGACCGATTTGTTCTGAGATCTTGAAAGGGCCGAACCATCGTAGTTTGAATTTTCCTGCTGCTCTATCCGATTTTGCGTTATAGAAGAGTACAAGCTGACCTATCGAAAAGATTGGAGTCTTCAAATATCGATCGTGTGTCTTGGCTTGCCTTAGTTGTACTTCGCGCATAGTTAAAAAACTGATCCATCGGTGCTCATCAAGTTCTCTGAGTGCGTCCATTCTTGCTGTTAGTGAATATTCTGGTAGCATTTTCTGAGTGATTGCTACACGCAGACTTGGGATGACTAATTCCATGGGTGCTATTGCTTCTAAGCCATAAGCTAGTTTGAAAGGTGTCAAGCCTGTTGTTACCTTATACGTAGTCCGGTAAGCCCATAATACTACACGTAGTAGTTGATCCCATCTTTCCGGTGCTTCCATGATCAATTTCCGGAGGATATTCAAAAGTAATTTGTTTGTACTTTCGGCCAATCCATTGGCACGTGGATAATAAGGAGAGCTAAAATTATGCGTGACCTGGAATGATTGTGTAAGAGCCTTCATTAGATTGTTCACAAAGTGAGTGCCTTGATCTGAGACAATTTCCAGGGGTAAGCCAAATCGTGGGAAGACATCCGTGAGTAGACATTTTGCTACCGTGACCGCTGTAGCAGATCGTAAAGCCCATGCTTCTGCCCATCTTGTTGCATAGTCTGTACAGGTTAGTATGTATCTGTTGTTACTGAAGATTGCTGGGGGTGTGATTGGACCGATAAAATCTAATCCCCATTTCTGAAATGGTTCGAGTGGCAAGATAGGTTGCAGAGGAAAAAGATGCCTTTGCAAAGGCTGACCAGTTCTTTGACAAGTATCACATTGTTTAACAAACTGTGCGATATCTCTGTACATTGTTGGCCACCAGAGACCTCCTTGTAGAATTTTCCGTTGAGTTAAGTCTACTGCAAAATGGCCACCAGAAGGAATTGAGTGCGCCAAAGTGATAACTGAATTAACCTCATGAGGTGGAATACAGCGAAGTAAGATTCCGGTATGATCTGCATAATATAGTTCTCCTGCTACTAGCCGAAATCGGCGGCTAAAGACTGCCAATTTCCTTCTAACTGCCTTGGTCGTCTCAGATGGGAAGCATCCTTCGGTGAGAAAAGTTAGAATCTGATCATAGTATGTAGATGGTGCTTGTAGGTTGGCCGTTTCCTCGGATAGTGGTTCAACATTATAAATCGCAGGAGTTGTGTCATCTATGCCCACCGGAGCTTCACCGGAATCCAGGCGAGATAAGAAATCTGCTAAGGCATGTGCATTTCCGGGTCGGTGAATGACGTCATAGTCGAATTCTTGTAAAAGTAGCACCCATCATGCTAACCGTCCTCCTAGATGCTGCTGTCTTACTAGATAAACAAGGGCAGCATGATCCACATGAAAGGTAAATTTCCGGCCTAATAAATAATGTCTGAACTTTTTAATTGAGTAAATCAATCCGAGGCATTCTCTTTCAGTAGTGGAGTAATTCTTTTCTGCTGGTGCAAGCCTTCTACTGGCGTAATAAACAGGGCGAAACCACTTATCTATTTGCTGCATCAGAATACTGCCAATTGCAATATCTGAAGCGTCGACAAAAACATGGAACGGATTGTCCTAGTCCGGTGGTTGTAAAATTGGAGCTTGTGTCAAGAGATACTTGAGCCAATCAAATGTAGTTTGGCATTCTTCAGTCCATTAAAACTGTCGGGGAGTTTTTGTGATTAACCTGTTTAATGGTACTGCTAGGTGGGCAAGGCATCGTAAGTGTCTGCCATGCCACCGTATTTGACCCATAAAACGCATTACTTCTTTTGGAGTTGCTGGTACCGGGGCTTCTAATATTGCCGAAATTTTATCTGGGTCTACTCGGATACCTTGAGCAGATACAATATGCCCAAGTAGTTTGCCACATGAAACCGCAAACATGGATTTGTTTGGATTAAGACAGAGTCTATATTCTCTACATTTTTGAAAACAACATCGTAAATGACTTAAATGTGCTATCATCTTCCCAAAAATCGAGAAGTCGTCAAGATATACTTGCATGAATGAAGTAAGATAAGGAGAAAATATCTCCTGCATACATCGCTGAAATGTGCTTGGTGCATTTCTTAATCCGAACCACATTACGGTGCAGGCGAAGACACCCCAATTGGTAATGAAAGCAGTTTTTGGTATATCTTCTTCAGCCATTCTAACCTGATTGTAACCGTTGTATCCGTCTAAGAATGAATACATTTCGTGGCCTGCTACCCTATCAAGCATGGTATCTAAAAAAGGGATCGGGAAAGGATCTGGTACTGTTGCTGCGTTCAATTTCCAGTAATCTACACAGATTCGTAGTTGTTTATTTTTCTTTGGCACAATCACAATTGGTGAAATCCATTCAGCATGTTCTACTGGTACGATGAATCCTACTTTTAACAATCTGTCAAGTTCGTCTTTTACCTGAGAGGCATAATTGGGATTCATCCGATAGCTGGGCTACCTATTTGGTTTAGCTTCAGGCTTCAGCATGACTCTGTGCTGATATATGCGCAGATCTAATCCTTTCATATCTTTGTAATCCCATGCAAAGACGTCTAAGAATTCGCGAAGGAGCTGAATCAAATTAGTCTGAAAGATTACCGGTAAGTTTTGCTTTATTTTTATAGGTCGAGGATTATCCTTGTCTCCCAGATTGTACGTGATCAACTGGTCTTCAGGGACATAAAATTGTTGTGGGTTTTCTGTATCCTCTGTTGGCTTGAATAATGGTTGTAATTCATTATCTGCTTGGTCAGACTGTTCGGTGATAGCTACTACTGCACAAACTGAAGTGTTCCAGTTATTAATGACAGACTGTAGATCAACAGTTCCTAGAGACATTAAATCGGCGTTATTTTTCAGAAATTGCTCTTCTTCATCATCTGATAGTCCATCTAACATATGAACTGGTTCAGCGAGATAAGGTCTGGCGTGAAGTTCGCAGGGTTGTATAGCATCTAGTTTTACCACATATTTACGATTGGCATCCTTGAAGGTGAGCTCTTGCGCAGACCAGTCCTGTATTACCTTTGCATGCTTCAGCCAAGGTCGGCCGAAAAGAAGATTGTAATCCAAGGTGGATTCGGGTAGATCTAGTATAACAAAAGTCATTTTGAAAGTCGTACCTTGTAGAGTAATGGGTACATTCCGTACAAGTCCTACGGGATGGACTCTAGATTGATCAGCCATTCTGACGAAGAATTGAACTGGTTCGATTTCGGTCCAGCCTAGCTTTTTACATAATGCTGCGGTTGCAATCTTTACGCCGGAGCCTCCGTCAATTAATACCTGCGTGATCTTCTGATTCTTATACCATACTGTAATCAAGGGCACTGCATGATCAACCGTAGAATCAGATTCTGGTTGAACTGCAGCGGTTGCTGGAATGCAAGAGGGTGCCGGGGTAAAATGTTGTTGAAACTGTTGCCGGATTCGAGGTACTAACGTCAAAAGTTGGTCGAGAGGTAGGGTGATAGATGCCTTCGATAAAATTTCCCAGGCCGGTTGAGATTGGTTATCCTGCTCTTTTGAACTTGAAGTTTCTGCTGTTGCTGAAGTATCTGCTGTTATGTCTTCTGCCGATGGTTGTTCTACTGCTGCTTCTTTTTGTTGCATTCCTTCCTTTGCTGCCGAGGTTTGAGTCACCGGAATGGGTTCTGGGAACACTGGTGGTTCTGTAGCGGTCCAGTGACTAGCCTTGTTATACATCCTATGTTGTTCTCGTATCCCTGGTTCAAATACTTCTGCTGCTGGTTGCAGTTGTTTACCTGATCGTGTTTGGACTGTAGCAGTTTGTGTTTCTACCGGAGTAATTTGTACCATATTGGCCATTGGGTTTTGCCGCTCCTTCTTCCTTTGAGCATACTCAGCTGCATCTTTGCAATATCTTCTAATGTGTCCGAATTCACCACAAAAATGACAGCGTGGTGGTGGTAAATTGGGGTTTTCCGGTGGTGGTCCGTTCTGCCATCGGTTGGCATTATAATTGTTGTTCCTTTGTCCTCGGTAGTTCCGATATCCCTGTGGTTGATTGTTTCTCAGTTGCGGAGGTACATAGTGATTTGCTGCCTGCCCATGTTCTTGAATAACAACATTGACTGTTGCTGTTCCCTGTATTCTAGCATTGTAGATACAATTTCCGGTGGAGTGTCCGGCAGTGTTGCAGATAGCGCAGAATGTTTGATTTAGCGCACAGTTAGCACTTGTATGTCCTGAATTTTTGCACGTGGTGCAGTATACTTGCCTGGTTATATCTTCAGTCATATTTTTGTTTGTCCTTAACCATTCCAAGTCTTCTGAAAATCCACCAACCTTGGATTCCAGTTGCAAAGCCATGGCGATGACTGCATCTAATGTCATTGCTCCGACACATATGATAATCATGATCTGCTTCAATTGCGGGTTTAAGCCATTGATAAACCACTGAGTGATGACATCATCAGGTAGATTAGCATGTGCCTGTGGTATCTGGCGTAAATGTGTTCTGAAGAGAGTAGCGTATTCCTGGACAGTCTGATTTGCCTTCTGTCGGTTGCTCTGTAGACACTCAAAGATTTCAGCAGGATTCTTCTTTAGTCTAAATCGTTGTAGAAAGGCATCTCGTACTGCATCATAGGTACCAAAATGATTAATGTCGTATTTCGTAAGCCATCTAGCCGCTTCATTGACCAACGTAGATTGAAAAACAATGGCTTTGTATGCTTGATCCGGTGGATGGTTGAGGACTGCATAACTGATCTCGAAAGTGCGTACGTGAGCATCTGGGTCATCTCCTGGGAATCCACCAAATTTCGTGTAGGTTACTCCTATTGGAGGGAGCCTCGGTTGACCTAACTGTTGTTGTTGTTGTTGTCGTTCATCGTGGGTGTCTCTGGTCCTGTATCTTGAGGTTGATTAGTTGAACTATCAGAATCTGGCTCGCCGGATAGCGTGCCTTCCGGTGTGCTGTTTTTGCGCAGGATACTTCGGATCTCTGCTTCGAATAAGTCTCCTTCCTTTTGGATATCTAATATCCGAAATCTTTCTTCCAGACACGCGGGTCTGGCTGAGGATTCTACAACAAATGCTAATCCTTGACCGCCAGTTGGTGTTTCTATCACCAGAATATCACCGGAATGAGCTAACAGTCTCCCAGACTGTAGCGGTTTTTCGCTATTACTGATTTCTTTTCCTAGAGTTTGTCTAATCTCCAGTGGTGCCTTGATAGATTCTAGAACTACTGTACTTTGGTTAGGCTGGGTCGAAGTGACACCAGTATGTACCAAAGGCGTTGATCGTTCCACCGGAATATGACCGGAATTAATTCTAGCGTCCTTAACTTGCTCGACCACTGAGTCTGGTCGCGTTATACCTTCTTCTTCTAGAGTTGTTTTTTGTACTTTTCTTGTTCCCATTTTCTGGGTCCTAGGATACGTTACACCAGACCGAGTAACCGGCATGTATCATTGCCCAGTGATATTATCTGAGCAGTTTGCAACAATCTGGGTCTGTTGCTACTGTCAGTAAATCAAATATTACTGGATATTTGCTTCTTACAAACCGCTTAGCACTCTAATGCCACTTTCTCGCAAGTAACTCGTAATCAAATACTACTTTACCATAGAGATTGTTAAACAGTTGCCACTATCCCATCGTGGTCGCCAAATGTTAAATGTAAAAATGTGTTATGGATTAAGCTGATACCGATTAAGCGTTACTTTACGTTCTATTCAAATGCTCCTCTTTCACTTGGTTCCAAATCTTTAACCGCAATCGTTCTCTTAGCCATGTGGGTTCTTGGGAGTGGTAGGGGTCTGTTAGACAGGGGCCCTGTACTATTTTCCCAACTTTTCACACACTCATAAATACTCCATCACGTCTTAGCGTAGTGGTTGATTCTGACTACTGACAATTATTCGGCATGCGGAAACTTAGGACTTCTGGACTGAATTTGCTATAGTCATGGAGCAGAGGTCCTGTTCTGACTTATAACTAATAGAATACTCAACTTCATTAATTGAATACTACTCAATATGCTGCTTCCATGTGACAGATAGGTATACCGAACAATAATACAACAGACAACTATAATCGAGATTACGCAAACTTATCGTATACCGACTCAAGCCACAAGTTCCTACCACAGTTGATTCATCACAAACTTACCAATGCTTCTGTTCACGTACAGACCTTTACCGATACAAGTTCTTCCTAAGATCGGAATCCTCAGTGAAGGCAGACTATTGTATCGAATCTGGTCACTTAACCGAAAAATACTAAAATGCAAATGATTCACTTCGACCTTACACAGTCTCTCGCAGGATGACAAACCACACTATTTCGTGACGAAAAAGATCCAGAACCGTATATAACTTATCACCAAACAGACTCACAACACAAGACTACCGAATAGAACTCGGCACGACAGGAAGAATAGCAGAATAGTTAGATGCGAATAGAATAGAACAGAACTCAATATTCTCATCAACACCTCATACATGGTCTCAAAGAAGATGCTCGCAATTTCCCAAATGGGATCAATAGAACAGACAGACAGAACACCTATACACACAATGCTATTCTTGCAATTTCCAAACACCTCGGTTCGAGACGTAATCAACCCACTCACTACAATACTGTTGGCAGTAGCCTTGGTACATCAGGAACTACAAGACGTGAAAGTCAAAGAAGGGAGTCAGAGCGAAGGGACAGCACAAGCGAGCGAAGGGACAGCACAAGCAAACAGGGCAGTCAAAGAAGATCTGGCAAGTAGGCCAATAATTTTTCAAGACATTAACGCAAATCAGAGAGATGGACATGCAGGGAAGAAGAGCAAGTAGGGAGCTTGAAGATATGTATGGCAGATCACTAGAAGAAATCCCTACAATAACAGTGATTTTTATCACTAAAATTCATTGTAAATCTCATTTCACATTTTTGTAGCTCCATTTTGTGCAAGCCAAGGAGTCCTTGAGCTTGAGGAGCCTTAGAAGTAGTTGCGTACCAATTTTCATAATTTTTAGATCTCGTTTGAGCCCCCAAATAAGCCCTGGAACCTAATTTTTAACTAGGCCGGACACTAGGTCTGGACAGGGCCAAAAGCTAGTCAAAAACTATAAAAGGAGCTAGAGAGCTCATTTTGCGAGGTAGATTGTAATTGAAACGAACTGGTAAGAGCTTGTGAAAGTAATCTAAGATACTCCATTGATTCTCTCTCTTTGTCTTGCCGTGTGTGCGCGTGTGTGTGTATGTGTGTGCATGCTTGTGTGCTTCTCACTCACGCACTTGTGCCGCCACTTGCTCGAGGTCTTCATACCATCCTCACGTCTTCCCGGATTGACATTAAAGGAGGTGCTACTCATCACTGAGCTACACCAAATTTTGGCGCCGTTGCCGGGGATCGAGCTTTGAGGACGAGCGTGTGATGGTAAGACGTAGAGTTGACGCGTTGGAGTTGTAGGTATTTTCTTCACTCTCATAGATTTTCTTTTACTTTCTTCACCATCTCCATCACCATCATCATCATCACCATCTCCCACGTCCGTCTCCATCATCGCGAAAAATTTCAGTTTTTTGACTATATCCCCATCTCCACCTCATTTCCCTCATTTCACTTGTGAGAGAGAGCGAGAGAGCGAATTTGCATGTGCTGTTTTTTGCATGTTTTGTGAGCTTTCTGCAGGTACAGGCCGCATCATCATCCCCAGCACCCTGCGCAGGTACGGAAATCTGAGTAACTGTCTGTGTGTCGCCGAGCTCTGTCAATCGCGACCGACAGAAAAATTGCTCTAATTGCTAAACAAAGTGCATATCCATGACCTACAGGCCAAGGGCTTCCCAAAAATGTGTTTAGTTTTTTGAAATTCCACAGATTTCTGTCAATCGCGATCGCTCTGTCAATCGCGATCGACAAACCACGACGGACAGATCTGTCAATCGCGATCGACATGTCAATCGCGACCGACAGCCCACGACGGCTCTGTCAATCGCGACCTACAGAGTCAACGACCGATTGACCACGACCGACTGACCATACGCGTGACACGTGTCAATCGCGATCGAGTCATCAATCGCGATCGACTCATCAATCGCGACCGACACAGTCAACGACTGTTTGACCACGATCGACAGACCCTCGCGACCGACCTGTCAATCGCGATCGACTCATCAATCGCGACCGACAGAGTCAACGACGCTTTGACCATGATTGATTGACTTTTCGGCCACGTGTCAATCGCGACTGACCAGTCAAACGCGACTGACAGCCACGACGGACCTGTCAATCGCGATCGACACGTCGATCGCGACTGACCTGTCAATCGCGACCGACAGACTTTGCGAACACGTTAGAAGGGCAAATTAGGTCAAATTTTTAAGGCAAAGTGATTGGTCTAAATTGTGTTTAAGTGTGGGGCAAGCTTTAAGGTGTAGTATTGCATTGTTAGGCCGTGCCACAAGCTATGCGAGTATTCCTGTTCGACTGTTAGCTTGTATTGAACCCTGATTTAACTCCCTAAACCCTGAACAGTCCTAACTTTTTCATACGAAATCCAATTTTTGAGCTCTTGGGCTTGTTGGAAAGCTCGTAGCATATACTACACGCCCTCAACTGTTTTTTATAAAGATAATGCATTGATTTTCAGAGAGGGTAATTTGAGGGTGACCACACCCAGGGGGATCAAAGTCAGGGGTCTTTAGGATTATTTTCCTAAAAGTCACAATGCAAATGTGTGTTTGTGTCACATGAATGAAAGTGGTTGGTTTGTCCTTTGAATATAAGCATTGAGCTAACCGTGGATCTTTTATAGGTCCATTGAGAGCACTGAGAGCGTACAAAGCAAGGCTTCTTTGCGAGCTTGAGAACCGGGTTCTTGAGCACCATAAAGCAAGGGATCAACAAGTAAGGTTGGATTATTCTCAACTCCCTCTGTCATTTCCTAGCTCAAGCTAAGAACGAGTAGAGAAAGGAGTAAGTCAGGGCAACGATAGGCAGTTATCAAGTTGAAGACTATTAAGGAACTCAAGTTCAAGCTAAAAACTTAGTTACTGTACTGTCGATAACCTAAAGGAAAAGGACCTAACGTGGAACGATCAACCTGAAATTACGAAGAACACTCAAGTACTCCGACGACGTGATATCAGACAAGACCATAAACACAATAATTAACTAAAAAGAATCAAGTGACTGGTACCAATTGATTGGCAACGAGGTTGTACTCGGGAAAAAAGCGGGTTAATCAGTTAGGCATATGAACCTTAGATCAGGACGACACTTAGCCAGGGAGAGACAAAGCCTTAGGTCTTCAGAGGCTAGTGTCAATCACACTGCAAGGTCTTGGGCCCAGCAGTTGAGCCACCACTCATACTACCCTAGCTCTGAGACCAGTGAGTCAGAAATGTCTCAAGGCATGGACAGACTTGCGGGAAGTTCAGGAGTGCCTTATTTGTACAGGGTAGAAGGCCCTTACAAAACACAGCTGGAATACCTTAGGACCAACCGATTAGGTGCGAGCATCTATGAGGATGGCCTAGGACGATCTGTGGTCCAGATTAAAAACCCTGACCAATCCATAGGACTAGAACACCCAGCTGTCAAGTTTGAAAATGGTGCATACCTGGACAAGGAAGGAACTATATATGTTGTCACGAGTCACCCTGATAGGACAGATGACTTCGGGAATGTAATCCCAGAAGCGGATTTAGGTGACCTAGAACAAGGGAACATGGGTGCGGAACCTAGAACCCCTCGAGGTAAATCAGTTCTCACAAGGATTATTACACCTGAATGGGTCCCCCAAGACAACAAGAGCATAGAGTTGCTCCTCAATCGAGAAACTGATGAAGCCTTTTGGAGGTATAAGTCTAATCAGCCAACAGACATAGGAAATATCATGATCTATGAGTTTAAGGATCCGGATAGCCCAGGCAGAGTGACCTATTTAGATCATGCTTCAGAACGGATCTTTGTGGTGACAGAAAATGATAGGCATGCTTACACTTGGAAGGGTGAATTTATTTTCCCTCAACCAAGATCAAATGTATCCTACGGTCACCCTGGGGCGGGAACTTCCCAAGCTCATGGTACGCAAAGAGACAGAAGTAGGGATAGACCAGAAGTAAGTTTCGCCAACCCTGTAGGCAGAGAAAGAACGAGAACGGAGACGAATAGGGTAGAACCTCCTGAGATACATAGAGCCCACAGGAACCAAAGAAATGTAGATGGATTCCCTCTGCCGAGGCCTAGAGAGCACGCCAGAACTTTGAGACCCACCCAGCTAGTTAAGTCCATGAAGAATTACTTTGACGGCACAGGAGATCCCTATGATCATGTGGCAGAGTTCAAGCAAGTCTTGAGAGCTGAACAAGTGGAAGATCTGTTCACGCAGTACAATGCCTTCGGTCTAACCCTTAGGAACACGGCACTTACATGGTTCCAGCCATTAGATGAGCGTCAGTTCAGGAGCATAGACCAACTCCTAGAGGCTTTCATTGTAGAGTTTTCTAAGAGTGGCATACGACACAATACTTCCTCATTGATCCACAGCTTCAAGCAAACCCCTCAAGAGACTGTGAGACTTGCAGGAAGAAGATTTAGGCAATACCTTGAAAGATGTCCTATTTCGGAGCTACCCACATCTGCTAAACAAGTAGCTTTATTCCTTGATGGATTGTTGAGTACGACATTGAGGATAACCTAGGGGAAGAGCTAGAGCTTTCCAAACTCTATAAAGATTCAGATAGCGCATCTAGCCACGCTTCCATGCAATCTACATCAATCGAGGAACTCGCTGAGAAGGTAGCTCAGAAATTAGGTGTGACTAGCAAACAAATTCCAAGGTTTGCTCCTGTAAAAAGGTGCTATACATGCGGTGGTGACCATATGGCGAACGTCTGTCCCATTATGGCTCAACCCCAAGTAAACCCTAGTAGCCAGTACTGCACCATAGAACGGAGATACACCAACCACACTGCGCAAGATTGCCCATACAACAAGCAGACTGTTAGGCAACCCTACCCTCAACCCTACCAACAAGGCAGATACCAAAACCAAAATCCACAATATGCTAGACCCCAACAAACCTACCAACCACAATATCAGGCCCAACAGAGACCCCAACCGGTACTAGCTCAACAGCCCCCAAACCCTGCTAACGTGATTCCAGTAAAGTATGCTGTTGCAGAAGAAAACCTGAACAGGGCCATAGTACCAGTAACCCCATTGATCTCGGAAAATGACCCAAGTGACCATAGCTTTGATTCTACACATGTCGATAGTCCCCAGGCTTACTACATGCAGTCTCCAGAACATGGTGAGTCTTACTATAGTGAGGAACCAAGTGAACCTAGTTGGGAGTCAGATTACACGAACGTCATGTATGCAAACCCCAACCCCAGGCCTCAACCTAGGCAAGTAAGACCTCCAGTCCCAAGAGGACCGTGCTACAGATGCCAAGGAGATCATCTCATCCGTGAATGTCCCTTAACCCCACCTACACAACCCCAGTCAGTGACTATCCAAGGTTTTTGCCAAGAGTGTGGAAAAGAGCATCTTTTACGAGATTGCCCAAAGAACCCCAATAACATGCCAAAAATCACTCCGATCAATGTGATTGGTTTGGTTGTAGATTCCTCTGGAAGCGTCACTTCCACTGCACCAGTGCAGGTAGTCACTAGAGCTCAGGCATTGCAGCAAAACCAAGAGACAAACCAGGGTAAGAACTCAGAGACTAGTGAAACCGAGAGCATAACAAAGAAAAGGACTAGAGCATGGAAAGATAGTCGGGAAAGAATGAAAAGACAATGGGCTAAAAAGATGAGTGAGCTTGAGGAAAGCATAAGAGAAACCAAAGCGAGGATAACTGAACTCACAGCTCAAACTCCCTCTCACTTCACCCCGCCTCCACCACTCCCATCTCCATCCTACTCACCACCTTCCCCACCGCCTCATCAAACCCCACCACCCCCTAGAGTAGGATCAGTCCTAGCAGATCCCACTCCTGAAGACCTAAACATGATGCTTAAAGCATATCAGGCCAGAATCCAAGAAGGGCCAAACGTCACGGATCATGACAAGTGCTATCCTAGAGCTGACCTAGAGATAGAAAGAACCAAACTGTGCGCGAAAATGGTCGCATTGGCTCAGACTATGTTTGAAGCCAGTCGCCTTTTCAATTACTCGGGTTCAGCCAAGACGCAATTACACTTGGATGGATTCCTAGAAAAGTTAGAGAGGATAATTGCCAGATCTGACAAGGAAGAAAAAAATCAGGAGAAAGAAAAAGCAAGCAAAAACCTGAGCCATTCCCCATCGGAAGTTTATGCAGCCAATTCCACTAAACCAGACAACTTCCCCTCCTTAGAAAGATTAGAGAGGCTAACTGCACAGCCAGAAAAGGAGCCTATCCCTCAAAAAAAGGGAAGGGCAAGAGAACGGTTAAGCCAGCCTCTTCAAGGAGCTCATGTGCCTCCTCAAGGAGCCTATCTTCCTCCCCAAAGGTCACAGGTGCCTCCCTCGAAAGCTTATGTACCTCCACAGGTAACCCACATTCCTTCCCAGAGAGCGTATGAGCCTGTGCGGAAAAGTAATAGCATAAGTAATCCTCCCCAAGAAGCTTGTGCTTCAGCTATCTATGACAACGAGGAAAGAGCCAACGATAGGATAAGCCCTCCTTCCCAGGTAGCATATGTACCTAATTCTACGGAGCCAGACACTTCTTCTTCTATGAATCGGTTTGCACCAGACTTCCTACGAGAGATTCAAGAAGACAAATGGGATAACGAAAGTGAGGTCGCCCCTCCTTTTGAACTTGTGGACGATGCACACGACCAATTCCCACAAGACATCCCATCCATCTACGGGGAACATGAGAGTACTCAATCTCACGAGAGATTGGACTTTGAATCTAATTCCATACAAGAGTTACCCCACTTCACAGGTCCATGGGAAGCAAAATCCACGTGTATGAGAGCACCCACAGTCATGGTAAGGAACGACGACTCAGTCATACCAAGGAACACGGAGGTAGTAACGAACACCAAGGTGCAGCGCAATCTCACTTTGAAAGAACTGCCTGAGGATAGACTAAACGCGGGGAAATATGCAGCCAGTCGAGTAACTGAAGTTGCAAAACCTCAGTCCCGGGTAGGATCCCATAGGACAGTGCCAGAAATTCCCTTGGATAAGATAGGAGATATGTGCGAAGGTGAAGAAGGGAACACCTATCTTCCCATTACCTACCAGGAGTACACCACCAAGGCAATTTTGGACTCAGGTGCAGGAGTTGCAATTGCCACCACTTCCCTTTGGAAGCGCTGGGGCAAGCCGGCACTCAGACCAACGAGAATGAAATTGCAAATGGCCGATGGCCACATAGAGAGACCCCTAGGATTGCTAGAAGGAATAACTCTCACCACTTGTGGTGTCGAGTTTGAACATACCTTTGCCATATGTGACTTCAGCAAAAATCATGCCTATGAGATGATTTTGGGAAGACCATTCATGCGACAGTTGCAAGTGGTACAGGATTGGGGGACCAATTCTTTGTACCTGCAGCACTTAGGTGTTACAACCAAAGTCAATCTCAAGGATTATTCTCATAGAGATGTCCCTCCTATCCAATGGAATCCCATCCATAGAGCCAAAGATGATACAGAATCGGTGCATTCCATGGGGACTGGATCCTCATGGATGCATGAAGATACTCACTTATGGATGTGCAAGGTAGCAGTAGAAGAAGAGAAGAGAGAAAAGGCCAGAGAAATAGGTGCAAACGAAACCCATAGACCCATTCAAGACCCAGCCTATGCACCTGTAGTTTTTCCAGACGAGGAATTTGAACCCCATGGCTGGGCAGAAATTTTAGCAACAATGGACGTAGCCATCAACGATGAACAATGGACGCCTCACTGTGATGAGGATGGCTATGATATTTCAGTCTTCTCCATTGAGCCAATCATGGGAGGGGCAGTGTTAGAAGAATGCGAACCGAGCCCTGATGCATTTGAGGATGCAAGTGACTCCGATCTAGAGTCAATCATTATGGACCCTCCATTTGCATCAGATGAAGAATATTTCCATGAAGTGGAATTTCAACCCCAGAGGCATGGAGAGGTTACAAATGATGTAAGATTAGCAACACATATGACCGCAAAGGAAGAAGGAAAGAACCGAAAGAAGAAAGAAGTCTCACCAGAGGAGGAAGAATCTTTGTTTGAGGTCCCAGAAAATTTTAAGAAGTATGAGATAGATGACAGGAGAGTCATGATAAGAATGCCTAAACGAGAGGCACAATCGGGAGAGGCCTATGATAACAAAGAAACCACCAAGAAAATAGTAGTGGCCATAGAAGAAGGAGAGGAGAGATGCACGTATATAGGCCATGACCTGACAGAAGAAGAAGAGTACGAATTGATAGCCTTGCTAAGAGAATACAGAGATGTATTCGCTTGGAGTTACAAGGATTTGAAAGGTGTTGACCCTGATATATGCTCACACACCATTCCCATGACCTCAGATGCTAAACCCTCTAAGCAAAAGCCTTATACATATAACGATAACTATGCTGCTAAGATCAAGGAAGAGATAGATAGATTGGTTGAAGCTGGATTTATCTACGAAATTGAGCACACCGAATGGGTATCCCCCATCGTAGTGGTGCCCAAGAAGAATGGCAAGCTGCGTGTGTGCATTAACTTGAAAAAGGTTAATGCCGCCACGATTCGAGATAACTATCCGCTTCCCATCACAGAGCATCTCTTAGAAAGAGTGGCAGGCAAGGAAGTGTACAGCTTCCTTGATGGATTTTCGGGCTACAATCAAGTAGCCATAGCTCCAGAGGATCAGCATAAGACAGCCTTTGCCACAGAAGGGGGCATTTTTGCTTTTAGAGTAATGCCATTTGGGCTTACCAATGCACCAGCTACCTTCCAGAGGTTGATGTGCCATGTGTTTAAGGAATTCCTGAGGAAGAGTTTAGAAGTCTATGTTGATGATCTTTGTGCTCATTCCAATGTTAGACAAACTCATATCCCGGAACTCAGACAGATCTTTGACAAATGTAGACAATATCAAGTCTGCCTGAACCCAGAGAAGTGCGTTTTTATGGTCAGGCAAGGCAAGATTCTAGGACACATAGTGTCAAAGAATGGCATATCTACTGACGAGGAGAAAGTGAGAGCCATAGCAGAGCTACCTAGGCCAAAGAATGTCAAGGAAGTACAAGCTTTCATGGGGCATTGCGGTTATTATCGACGATTTATACACATGTATGCTGTCATTGCAAAGCCCATGTACGGACTTTTGACTAACTTTGAGTGGACGGATGAATGTGAGAATTCCTTCCAAGAGCTTAAACGAAGATTATGTTCAGCACCAATCTTGACCACACCAGATTGGAATAAGCCATTCCATGTTCATGTGGATGCATCCAATTATGCCATTGGATGTGTGCTCGCACAACCTACTGGTGAAGGTAACATGGATCTTCCAATTGCCTATGCCAGTAGACAATTGAATGCGGCTGAACGGAATTACACCACTACAGAGCGCGAAGGATTAGGTATGGTATATGCGGTTAAAAAGTTTAGACATTATTTGCTTGCAAATAAGTTTAAATTTTTTACGGACCATCAGGCATTGTTGTACTTAGTAAACAAGCCATGCAATACAGGTAGATTAGTAAGATGGTTTCTCTTGCTAATGGAATATGACTTTGAGGTTGTGGTAAGAAAAGGTAGAACCCACCTGAGAGCAGATCATCTCTCTAGGCTCACATCGGGAGAAGCCCCACAAGGAGTGTCAGATGACCTTCCGGATGCTTACTTGTTTAATTTGGAAGTGGTGCCGCAATGGGCCAAGCCAATAGTACCAGTATTGACATACGGGCCTAATCATCCAGTGGTGAACACACGGAATAGAGAGATCGTAAAAGCCCAAAAATACCACATCATGGCAGGAAGTATGTACAAGCACACAGATCAAGGGATCTTGGCTTGTTGCGTAGAAGAGGAGGAGTACGCTAAATGGTTGCAATTAGCACATGTAGGTGCGTTAGAGCAACACCATTCAAAACAACGAACGTTGCAGACTCTAAAGAGATTCGGAGTGCATTGGCCAACTATGGAAGCGGATGTCCAGAAGTTGTGCAAGGAATGCCCAATCTGTTGCACTAAACCACCTGTGGAACATGCCACTCTCTATCAAGTATCCATTGTGCCAGATTGGAGTGAACCTCTAGTATCATTCTTACGGACAAACACATTCCCCCCAGACATGACTCTAGCTAGGAAAAGGAGTTTAGAACAAGAAGCCCTGGATTATTCACTCATAGGTGATAATCTATATAAGCGCGGTAAGGATGGTTACCTGAGACTGTGTGTCCATGAAAGTGAGTATCTGAAAATCTTAGAAACTGCTCACCAAGGTGTGGCAGGAGGACATTTTGGACCAGATCGGGTAATCAAGGCAATACTATTTGCGGGCTTTTGGTGGCCTACCCTTCACATGGATGCACATACCTATGTGAAACGGTGTGATGTCTGTCAAAGGACTCAGTATCCTATACGCAAAGATGAGATGCCACTGAAACCTATGATGGGTGGACGTGCATTCTCTAAGTGGGGAATAGACTTCGTAGGTCCTATTAATCCCCCAGCAAAAGGTTCTCATGCGGAATACATCATTGTTGCAACAGATTATCTCACCAAGTGGGTAGAGGTAAAGGCTACAACCAAGAACGATGCTCAAACAACTGCCAAATTCTTGTTTGAGAATGTATTCACGAGATATGGACTACCCATAGAGCTTGTAAGTGATAGAGGCACTCATTTCTTGAACGAGGTGATTGAAAATCTACTCCAAGAATTCTTGGTAATACACAAGAAGTCCGCCCCTTATCACCCTCAAGCTAATGGACAAGCTGAGAGCACTAATAAGATTTTGTGCAATGTGCTGACAAAATTAGTGAACACTAAACGCTCTGACTGGGACAAACAGCTACACCATGCTGTTTGGGCATACCGAGTTGCCTACAAAACGGTACTCCAAGCCACCCCCTTTCAGATGGTATTTGGCCAAAACGCTGTGTTACCCTTGGACTTCCTGATCCCTACATTGAGAGTAGCACAAGAGCACGAATGGACAGGTCATGAGCTCTCCTCTAGGATCTTTGACCTTGAACGATTAGGGGAAACGAGACTGAGAGCCGCAGCAGGGATATATGCAGCCAAGAAGAGACAGAAGGCATACTTTGATGCCCACGTGAAGGATAAAGGCCTGAAAGCAGGAGATCTAGTCTTAGTCTATACACTAAAACAACACGCGAGGAAGCTAGAGAAGAGAGGCTACGGACCTATGATCATCAATAGGATCTCCACGAGCGGAGCAGTACAATTGGCCACGCTAGAGGGTGATGTTCTCCCAAATTATATTAGCGGTTGCAGAGTCAAGTTGTACCAGGAACCCCTCACGGAGGAAATGCTCAGCCGACTCAACACTGCTAAGAAACGCAAAGAGGAAGAAAAGAGAATTAGAGAAGAAGCTCAAGCAGAGGCTTTAGAACGCATCAGAAGGATGAAACTACGAAGGCAAGTGTTGGCAGTAGCCTTGGTACATCAGGAACTACAAGACGTGAAAGTCAAAGAAGGGAGTCAGAGCGAAGGGACAGCACAAGCAAACAGGGCAGTCAAAGAAGATCTGGCAAGTAGGCCAATATTTTTTCAAGACATTAACGCAAATCAGAGAGATGGACATGCAGGGAAGAAGAGCAAGTAGGGAGCTTGAAGATATGTATGGCAGATCACTAGAAGAAATCCCTACAATAACAGTGATTTTTATCACTAAAATTCATTGTAAATCTCATTTCACATTTTTGTAGCTCCATTTTGTGCAAGCCAAGGAGTCCTTGAGCTTGAGGAGCCTTAGAAGTAGTTGCGTACCAATTTTCATAATTTTTAGATCTCGTTTGAGCCCCCAAATAAGCCCTGGAACCTAATTTTTAACTAGGCCGGACACTAGGTCTGGACAGGGCCAAAAGCTAGTCAAAAACTATAAAAGGAGCTAGAGAGCTCATTTTTGAGGTTAGATTGTAATTGAAACGAACCTGTAAGAGCTATTGAAAGTAATCTAAAGAACTCCATTGATTCTCTCTCTTTGTCTTGCCGTGTGTGCGTGTGTGTGTGTATGTGTGTGCATGCTCGTGTGCTTCTCACTCACGCACTTGTGTCGCCACTTGCTCGAGGTCTTCATACCATCCTCACGTCTTCCCGGATTGACATTAAAGGAGGTGCTACTCATCACTGAGCTACACCAAATTTTGGCGCCGTTGCCGGGGATCGAGCTTTGAGGACGAGCGTGTGATGGTAAGACGTAGAGTTGACGCGTTGGAGTTGTAGGTATTTTCTTCACGCTCATCGATTTTCTTTTACTTTCTTCACTATCTTCATCACCATCATCATCATCACCATCTCCCACGTCCATCTCCATCATCGCGAAAATTTCAGTTTTTTGACTATATTCCCATCTCCACCTCATTTCCCTCATTTCACTTGTGAGAGAGAGCGAGAGAGCGAATTGGCATGTGCTGTTTTCTGCATGTTTTGTGAGCTTTCTGCAGGTACAGGACGCATCATCATCCCCAGCACCCTGCGCAGGTACGGAAATCTGTGTAACTGTCTGTGTGTCGCCGAGCTCTGTCAATCGCGACCGACAGAAAAATTGCTCTAATTGCTAAACAAAGTGCATATCCATGACCTACAGGCCAAGGGCTTCCCAAAAATGTGTTTAGTTTTTTGAAATTCCACAGATTTCTGTCAATCGCGATCGCTCTGTCAATCGCGATCGACAAACCACGACGGACAGATCTGTCAATCGCGATCGACACGTCAATCGCGACCGACAGCCCACGACGGCTCTGTCAATCGCGAGTGACAGAGTCAACGACCGATTGACCACGACCGACTGACCATACGCGTGACACGTGTCAATCGCGATCGAGCCATCAATCGCGATCGACTCATCAATCGCGACCGACACAGTCAACGACTGTTTGACCACGATCGACAAACCACGACGGCTCTGTCCATCGCGACCGACACGGTCAACGACTGTTTGACCACGATCGACAGACCCTCGCGACCGACCTGTCAATCGCGATCGACTCATCAATCGCGACCGACAGAGTCAACGACGCTTTGACCACGACTGATTGA
This sequence comes from Ceratopteris richardii, assembly GCA_020310875.1. Lineage (NCBI taxonomy): Eukaryota > Viridiplantae > Streptophyta > Polypodiopsida > Polypodiales > Pteridaceae > Ceratopteris > Ceratopteris richardii. The sequence continues at coordinate 3,037,785 of CM035420.1, forward strand.
CTTTTCGGCCACGTGTCAATCGCGACTGACCAGTCAATCGCGACTGACAGCCACGACGGACCTGTCAATCGCGATCGACACGTCGATCGCGACTGACCTGTCAATCGCGACCGACAGACTTTGCGAACGCGTTAGAAGGGCAATTTAGGTCAAATTTTTAAGGCAAAGTGATTGGTCTAAATTGTGATTAAGTGTGGGACAAACTCTAGGGTGTAGTATCGCATTGTTATGCCGTGCCACAAGCTACTCGAGTATTCCTGTTCGACTGTTAGCTTGTATTGAACCCTGATTTAACTCCCTAAACCCTGAACAGTCCTAACTTTTTCATACGAAATCCAATTTTTGAGCTCTTGGGCTTGTTGGAAAGCTCGTGGCATATACTACGCGCCCTCAACTGTTTTTTATAAAGATAATGCATTGATTTTCAGAAAGGGTATTTTGAAGTTGACCATACCCAGGGGACTCAAAGTCAGGGGTCTTTAGAATTATTTTCCTAAAAAGTCACAATGCAAATATGTGTATGTGTTACATGAATGAAAGTTGTGGGTTGTGTCCTTGAATCTAAGCATCGAGCTAACCGTGGGACTTTTATAGGTCCATTGAGAGCAACAGAGAGCGTACAAAGCAAGGTTTCTTTGCAAGCTTGAGAACCGGGTTCTTGAGCACCATAAAGCAAGGGATCAACAAGTAAGGTTGGATTATTCTCAACTCCCTCTGTCATTTCCTAGCTCAAGCTAAGAACGAGTAGAGATAGGAGTAAGTCAGGGCGACGATAGGCAGTTATCAAGTTGAAGACTACCTAAAAACTCAAGTTCAAGTTAAAAACATAATCTCTGTACTGTCGATAACCTAAAGGAAAAGAATCTAACGTGGAACGATCAACCTAAAATACGAAGAACATTCAAGTGTTCCTGACGACGTGATATCAGACAAGACCATAAACACAATAATTAACTAAAAAGAATCAAGTGACTGGTACCAATTGATCGGCAACGAGGTTGTACTCGGGAAAAAATTGGGATAATCAGTTAGGCATATGAACCTTCGATCAGGACGACACCTAGCAAGAGAGAGACAAAGCCTTAGGTCGTCTGAGGCTAGCGTCAATCATACTGCAAGGTCTTGGGCCCAGCAGTTGAGTCACCACTCATACTACCCTAGCTCTGAGACCAGCGAGTCAGAAATGTCTCAAGGCATGGACAGACCTACGGGAAGTTCAGGAGTGCCTTATTTGTACAGGGTAGAAGGCCCCTACAAAACACAGCTGGAATACCTTAGGACCAACCGATTAGGTGCTAGCATCTATGAGGACGGCTTAGGAAGATCTGTGGTCCAGATTAAAAACCCTGATCAATCCATAGGACTAGAACATCCAGCTGTCAAGTTTGAAAATGGTGCATACCTGGACAAAGAAGGAACTATATATGTTGTCACTAGTCACCCTGATAGGACAGATGACTTCGGGAATGTAATCTCAGAAGCGGACTTAGGTGACCTAGAACAAGGGAACATGGGTACGGAACCTAGAACCCCTCGAGGTAAATCAGTTCTCACTAGGATTATCACGCCTGAATGGGTCCCCCAAGACAACAAGAGCATAGAGTTGCTCCTCAATCGAGAAACTGATGAAGCCTTTTGGAGGTATAAGTCTAATCAGCCAACAGACATAGGAAATATCATGATCTACGAGTTTAAGGATCCGGATAGCCCAGGCAGAGTGACCTACTTAGATCATGCTTCAGAACGGATCTTCGTGGTGACAGAAAATGATAGGCATGCCTACACTTGGAAGGGTGAATTTATTTTTCCCCAATCACGATCAAATGTATCCTATGGTCACCCTGGGGCGGGAACTTCCCAAGCTCATGGTACGCAAAGAGACAGAAGTAGGGATAGACCAGAAGTAAGTTTCGCCAACCCTGTAGGCAGAGAAAGAACGAGAACGGAGACGAATAGGGTAGAACCTCCTGAGATACATAGAGCCCACAGGAACCAAAGAAATGTAGATGGATTTCCTCTGCCGAGGCCTAGAGAGCACGCCAGAACTTTGAGACCCACCCAGCTAGTTAAGTCCATGAAGAATTACTTTGACGGCACAGGAGATCCCTATGATCATGTGGCGGAGTTCAAGCAAGTTTTGAGAGCTGAACAAGTGGAAGATCTGTTCACGCAGTACAATGCCTTCGGTCTAACCCTCCGGAACACGGCACTTACATGGTTTCAGCCATTAGATGAGCGTCAGTTCAGGAGCATAGACCAACTCCTAGAGGCTTTCATTGTAGAGTTCTCTAAGAGTGGCATAAGACACAATACTTCCTCATTGATTCACAGCTTCAAGCAAACCCCTCAAGAGACTGTGAGACTTGCAGGAAGAAGATTTAGACAATATCTTGAAAGGTGCCCTATTTCGGAGCTACCCACATCTGCTAAACAAGTAGCCTTATTCCTTGATGGATTGTTGAGTACGAAATTGAGATCCTATGTGTATCTGAAGGACCCTAGGACGATAGAAGAGTGTGTACGCATGTGCATTGACATTGAAGATAACCTAGGGGAAGAGCTAGAGCTTTCCAAAATCTACAAAGATTCAGATAGTGCATCTAGCCACTCTTCCACGCAATCTACATCAATTGAGGAACTCGCGGAAAAAGTAGCTCAGAAATTAGGTGTAACTAGCAAACAAATCCCAAGGTTTGCCCCTGTGAAAAGATGCTATACTTGCGGTGGCGACCACATGGCAAATGTGTGCCCCATTATGGCCCAACCCCAAGTTAACCCTAGTAGCCAGTACTGCACCATAGAACGGAAGTACACAAACCACACAGCGCAAGATTGCCCATACAACAAGCAGGCAGTTAGGCAACCCTACCCTCAACCCTACCAACAAGGCAGATACCAGAACCAGTATCCTCCACCACCACAATATGCTAGACCCCAACAACCCTATCAGCAACCATATCAGGCCCAACAGAGACCCCAACCGGTACTAGCTCAACAGCCCCCAAACCCCACTAACGTGATTCCAGTAAAGTATGCTGTTGCAGAAGAAAACCTGAATAGGGCCATAGTACCAGTAACCCCATTGATCTCAGAAAGTGACCCAAGTGACCATAGCTTTGATTCTACACATGTCGATAGTCCCCAGGCTTACTACATGCAGTCTCCAGAACATAGTGAGTCTTACTATAGTGAGGAACCAAGTGAACCTAGTTGGGAGTCAGATTACACGAACGTCATGTATGCAAACCCCAACCCCAGGCCTCAGCCTAGGCAAGTAAGACCTCCATTCCCAAGAGGACCGTGCTACAGATGCCAAGGAGATCATCTCATTCGTGATTGTCCCTTGCCTCCACCTACACAACCCCAGTCAGTGACTATCCAAGGTTTTTGCCAAGATTGTGGAAAAGAACATCTCTTACGAGATTGTCCAAAGAACCCAAATAATATGCCAAAAATCACTCCGATCAATGTGATTGGTTTGGTTGTAGATTCCTCAGGAAGCGTCACTACCACTGCACCAGTGCAGGTAGTCACTAGAGCTCAGGCTTTGCAGCAAAACCAAGAGACAAACCAGGGTAAGAACTCAGAGACTAGTGAAACCGAGAGCATAACAAAGAAAAGGACTAGAGCATGGAAAGATAGTCGGGAAAGAATGAAAAGACAATGGGCTAAAAAGATGAGTGAACTTGAGGAAAGCATAAGAGAAACCAAAGCTAGGATAACTGAAATCACCTCTCAAATCCCCTCTCACAATACCCCGCCGCCACACCTACCATTTCCATCTGACCCACCACCTTCCCCACCACGTCATACGACTCCACCACCCCCTAGAGTAGGATCAGTGTTAGCTGATCCCACTCCTGAAGACTTAGACATGATGTTCAAAGCATATCAGGCCAGAATCCAAGAAGGGCCAAACGTCACGGATCATGACAAGTGCTATCCTAGAGCTGACCTAGAGATAGAAAGAACCAAACTATGCGCGAAAATGGTCGCATTGGCTCAGACTATGTTTGAAGCCAGTCGCCTTTTCAATTACTCGGGCTCAGCCAAGACGCAATTACACTTGGATGGATTCCTAGAAAAGTTAGAGAGGATAATCGCCAGATCTGACAAGGAAGAAAAAAATCAGGAGAAAGAAAAAGCAAGCAAAAACCTGAGCCATTCCCCATCGGAAGTTTATGCAGCCAATTCCACTAAACCAGACAACTTCCCCTCCTTAGAAAGATTAGAGAGGCTAACTGCACAGCCAGAAAAGGAGCCTATCCCTCAAAAAAAGGAAAGGGCAAGAGAACGGATAAGCCAGCCTCTTCAGGAAGCTCACGTGCCTCCTCAAGGAGCTTATCTTCCTCCCCAAAGGTCACAGGTGCCTCTCTCGAAAGCTTATGTACCTCCACAGGCAACCCACAATCCTTCCCAGAGAGCGTATGAGCCTGTGCGGAAAAGTAATAGCATAAGTAATCCTCCCCAAGAAGCTTGTGCTCCAACCATTTATGAGAACACGGAGAGAGCCAACAATAGAATAAGCCCTCCCTCCCAGGTTGCTTATGCGCCTAATTCTACGGAGCCAGACACTTCTTCTTCTATGAATCGGTTTGCACCAGACTTCCTACGAGAGATTCAAGAAGACAAATGGGATAACGAAAGCGAGGTCGCCCCTCCTTTTGAACTTGTGGACGATGCACACGACCAATTCCCACAAGACATCCCATCTATTTACGAGGAGCATGAGAGTGTTCAGTCTCACGAGAGATTGGACTTTGAGTCTAATTCCATACAGGAGCTACCCCACTTCACAGGCCCATGGGAAGCAAAGTCCACATGTATGAGAGCACCCACAGTCATGGTAAGGAACGACGACTCAGTCATACCTAGGAACACAGAGGTAGTGAAGAACACTAACGTGCAGTGTAATCTCAAGTTAGAAGAGCTACTCAAGGTTAGACCTGAATTATGGAAACATGTAGCCAAACAAGTACCAGAGATAGCCAAACCCCGTTCCCGGGTAGGATCCCATAGGACAGTGCCAGAAATTCCCTTGGATAAGATAGGAGATATGTGCGAAGGTGAAGAAGGGAACACCTATCTTCCCATTACCTACCAAGACTACACCACAAAGGCAATTTTGGACTCAGGTGCAGGAGTTGCAATTGCCACCACCTCCTTATGGAAGCGTTGGGGCAAGCCAGCACTCAGGCCGACGAGAATGAAATTGCAGATGGCCGATGGCCACATAGAGAGACCCCTAGGATTGCTAGAAGGAATAACTCTCACCACTTGTGGTGTCGAGTTTGAACATAGTTTTGCTATCTGTGACTTCAATAAAAATCATGCCTATGAGATGATTTTGGGAAGACCATTCATGCGACAGTTGCAGGTGGTACAGGATTGGGGAACCAATTCTTTGTACCTGCAGCACTTAGGTGTTACGACCAAAGTCAATCTCAAAGATTACTCTCATAGGGATGTACCTCCGATCCAGTGGAACCCCATCCATAGAGCCAAAGATGATACAGAGTCGGTGCACTCCATAGGGTCCGGATCCTCATGGATGCATGAAGACACTCACTTATGGATGTGCAAGGTAGCAGTAGAAGAAGAGAAGAGAGAGAAAGCCAGAGAGGTAGGTGCGAACGAAACTCATAGAACCATTCAGGACCCAGCCTATGCACCTGTAGTTTTTCCAGACGAGGAATTTGAACCCCATGGCTGGGCAGAAATTTTAGCAACAATGGACGTAGCCATCAATGAAGAACAATGGACACCTCATTGTGATGAGGATGGCTATGATATCTCAGTCTTCTCCATAGAGCCAATCATGGGTGAGGCAGTCCTAGAAGAATGCGACCCTAGCCCTGATGCATTTGAGGATGCAAGTGACTCCGATCTAGAGTCAATCATTATGGACCCACCATTTGCATCGGATGAAGAATACTTCCATGAGGTAAAATTTCAAACCCAGAGGCATGGAGAGCTGACAAATGACGTAAGATTAGCAACACATGTGACCCCTAACGAAGAAGGAAAGAAACGAAAGAAGAGAGAAGCTTTACCAGAAGAAGAAGAATCTTTGTTTGAGGTCCCAGAAAATTTTAAGAAGTATGAGATAGATGACAGGAGAGTCATGATAAGAATGCCTAAACGAGAGGCACAATCAGGAGAGGCCTATGATAACAAAGAAACCACCAAAAAAATAGTAGTGGCCCTAGAAGAAGGAGAGGAGAGATGCACGTATATAGGCCATGACCTGACAGAAGAAGAAGAGCACGAATTGATTGCCTTGCTAAGAGAATACAGAGATGTATTCGCTTGGAGTTACAAGGATTTGAAAGGGGTTGACCCAGATATATGCTCACACACCATTCCCATGACCTCAGATGCTAAACCCTCTAAGCAAAAGCCATATACATATAACGATAATTACGCTGCTAAGATCAAGGAAGAGATAGATAGATTGGTTGAAGCTGGATTTATCTACGAAATTGAGCACACCGAATGGGTATCCCCCATCGTAGTGGTGCCCAAGAAGAATGGCAAGCTGCGTGTGTGCATTAACTTGAAAAAGGTTAATGCCGCCACGATTCGAGATAACTATCCGCTTCCCATCACAGAGCATCTCTTAGAAAGAGTGGCAGGCAAGGAAGTGTACAGCTTCCTTGATGGATTTTCGGGCTACAATCAAGTAGCCATAGCTCCAGAGGATCAGCATAAGACAGCCTTTGCCACAGAATGGGGCATTTTTGCTTTTAGAGTAATGCCATTTGGGCTTACCAATGCACCAGCTACATTCCAGAGGCTGATGTGCCATGTGTTTAAGGAGTTCCTGAGGAAGAGTTTAGAAGTCTATGTTGATGACCTTTGTGCTCATTCCAATGTTAGACAAACCCATATTCCGGAACTCAGGCAAATCTTTGACAAATGTAGAGAGTACCAAGTCTGCCTGAACCCAGAAAAGTGCGTTTTTATGGTCAGGCAAGGAAAGATCCTAGGACACATAGTGTCAAAGAATGGCATATCTACCGACGAAGAAAAAGTGAGAGCCATAGCAGAGCTACCTAGGCCAAAGAATGTCAAGGAAGTACAAGCTTTCATGGGGCATTGTGGTTATTATCGACGATTCATACACATGTATGCTGTCATTGCAAAGCCCATGTACGGACTCTTGACAAACTTTGAGTGGACGGATGAATGTGAGAATTCCTTCCAAGAACTTAAACGAAGATTATGTTCAGCACCAATCTTGACCACACCAGATTGGAATAAGCCATTCCATGTTCATGTTGATGCATCCAATTACGCTATTGGATGTGTACTTGCACAACCTACGGGTGAAGGTAATATGGATCTTCCAATTGCCTACGCCAGCAGACAATTGAATGCAGCTGAACGGAATTACACCACTACAGAGCGAGAAGGGTTAGGCATGGTATATGCAGTTAAGAAATTTAGACACTATTTGCTTGCAAATAAGTTTAAATTTTTTACTGATCATCAGGCATTGTTATATCTTGTAAACAAGCCATGCAATACAGGAAGATTAGTGAGATGGTTTCTCTTGCTAATGGAATACGATTTTGAGGTTGTGGTAAGGAAAGGTAGGACTCATTTGAGAGCCAATCATCTCTCTAGGCTCACATCGGGAGAAGCCCCACAAGGAGTGTCAGATGACCTTCCTGATGCTTACTTGTTTAATTTAGAAGTGGTGCCGCAGTGGGCCAAGCCAATAGTACCAGTATTGACATACGGGCCTAATCATCCAGTGGTGAACACACGGAATAGAGAGATAGTAAAAGCCCAAAAATATCACATCATGGCAGGCAGCATGTACAAGCACACAGATCAAGGGATCTTGGCTTGTTGCGTAGAAGAGGATGAGTACGCTAAATGGTTGCAATTAGCACATGTAGGTGCACTAGAGCAACACCATTCAAAACAACGAACTTTGCAGACTCTAAAGAGATTCGGAGTGCACTGGCCAACCATGGAAGCGGATGTCCAAAAGTTGTGCAAGGAATGCCCAATCTGTTGCACTAAACCACCTGTGGAACATGCCACTCTCTATCAAGTATCCATTGTGCCAGATTGGAGTGAACCTCTAGTATCATTCTTACGGACAAACACATTCCCCCCAGACATGACTCTAGCTAGGAAAAGGAGTTTAGAACAAGAAGCCCTGGATTATTCACTCATAGGTGATAATCTATATAAGCGCGGTAAGGATGGTTACCTGAGACTGTGTGTCCATGAAAGTGAGTATCTGAAAATCTTAGAAACTGCTCACCAAGGTGTGGCAGGAGGACATTTTGGACCAGATCGGGTAATCAAGGCGATACTGTTTGCGGGCTTCTGGTGGCCCACCCTTCACATGGACACACATACCTATGTGAAACGGTGTGATACCTGTCAAAGGACCCAGTATCCTATACGCAAAGATGAGATGCCACTGAAACCTATGATGGGTGGACGTGCATTCTCTAAGTGGGGAATAGACTTCGTAGGTCCTATTAATCCCCCAGCGAAAGGTTCTCATGCGGAATACATCATTGTGGCAACAGATTATCTCACCAAGTGGGTAGAGGTAAAAGCTACAACCAAGAACGATGCTCAAACAACTGCCAAATTCTTGTTTGAGAATGTATTCACGAGATATGGACTACCCATAGAGCTTGTAAGTGATAGAGGCACTCATTTCTTGAACGAAGTGATTGAAAATCTACTCCAAGAATTCTTGGTAATACACAAGAAGTCTGCCCCTTATCACCCTCAAGCTAATGGACAAGCTGAGAGCACTAATAAGATTTTGTGCAATGTGCTGACAAAATTAGTGAACACTAAACGCTCTGACTGGGACAAACAGCTACACCATGCTGTTTGGGCATACCGAGTTGCCTACAAAACGGTACTCCAAGCCACCCCCTTTCAGATGGTATTTGGCCAAAACGCTGTGTTACCCTTGGACTTCCTGATCCCTACATTGAGAGTAGCACAAGAGCACGAATGGACAGGTCATGAGCTCTCCTCTAGGATCTTTGACCTTGAACGATTAGGAGAGACAAGACTGAGAGCCGCTGCAGGGATATATGCAGCCAAGAAGAGACAGAAGGCCTACTTCGATGCCCATGTGAAGGATAAAGGCTTGAAAGCGGGAGATCTAGTCTTAGTCTATACCCTGAAACAACACGCAAGGAAGCTAGAAAAGCGAGGCTACGGACCTATGATCATCAATAGGATCTCCACAAGTGGCGCAGTACAATTGGCCACATTAGAGGGTGATGTTCTCCCTAACTATATTAGCGGATGCAGAGTCAAGTTGTACCAGGAACCCCTCACGGAGGAAATGCTCAGCCGACTCAACACTGCTAAGAAACGCAAAGAGGAAGAAAAGAGAATTAGAGAAGAAGCTCAAGCAGAGGCTTTAGAACGCATCAGAAGGATGAGATTACGAAGGCAAGGTAGAGATCAGCCTGGAGCGAATGACTATGTAGACCAAGGATTTCCTATGGCCATGTGTGAAGTCGCAGGAACAAGCTCGCATAGGATAATTGATAGACGTCCTTTCGTAACCTTAGATATAGGACAAGGAAAGAGTGCAAGGACCGTAAGAGCCTTGATTGACTCAGGTGCTGCCACTAGCGCTGTTAAGTTGTCTTACTGTCAAGAGCTACAGTTAACTGTCCAACCTGTGGAAGCATACCTCATAGGATTGGGAGGCGTGGAAACCCCTTGCATGGGCGAGGTGGAACTCCCCCTCTACATTCACGAGGAGGCAATGACTGTTAAAGTACTAGTGTGTCAAGATGAGGATCTCACTGAACCTCTCGTCTTGGGTCAGGACTGGATCTATGACCAAGCAGTCAATCTAAACCTAAGAAGTGGACTTCTCCAGGTTTGGGTTAATCATAGTCGAGTTACAGTAGAATTAGACAATGGAGCACTCAAGGAACTAGGAAAGGCACAGACTCCTGGTCCTTCCAGGGGTACACATGAAGATGACCATGCTGTTCTTGTCCAAAACTATGTGTTGCAGAGGAATGATATTTGCAAAAAAGGAGTCAGGAATGCAACGGAACTCCCTTCTTTTCCAAAGGCTAGAAGGAGGCAACAACCCAAGGTGGATCAAAGGCAGAAGAAGCAGGGCACTACCTATGTCAGAGATCAAAAGTACCTGCGCAGCAGAATGTCCCAGAAAATAAACCAGGTGTGGGTGCGGAAAGGCGAACGACCGGGTGCACCACCGTCAACTACAGGGGCAAAGCCTCTTATTAGTGACCAACAACACAACGCTAATAAGAAGTCTTTCAGAAACTCTTCTGCTAAAGTAAAATCTATTTGGGTGCCCAAGAAGTCGATGAAGGCAAGCCCACAATCAAGACAAATTTGGGTGCCTAAGGCTTGCTTGATGGCACAAGTAGCTACGCTGAGACCACAACTTAAACAGCAAAACGCAGCGACGCATACTGCCAGATTTCACTCATTCTCGACACTCATGTACACACCAAAACCCAAGAGCGTACATGTAATCAATTGTAAATGGGTCCCAAAAAGGCCTCATCTGCAAACCACGACACCGAGAAGGCTCTGTAGAGACTCTCCGAAACCGAAGGCAAAGCCCATTTACTGCATTTGGCAGCCTAGGGCCTGTAATAAACCCCCCGACCCCAATGTGTAAATTCATAACCCACTTACTAACTGCAATAGTTTCCTAGGACAACACAATCACTAACTACACACACTGTCTTCATACACTTACTAACCACTAACTCACCCTCTACCTTATGTTAATGTTGTAACGGGGCCAACAACGGATTTATTTTGTCCATTACAATGTTAACACTTGGTTCTATATTCTCACAGAACCAATCAACAAACAGGGCCATGGCAGAAGCAGGTACCAGCTCTCAAGCCGGATCGGGTCCCCAGATCGTGGACATTGAAACACTTCTCCTTGAGCCACGCCTCACTGCAAGACCGCAAGAGCTTCAAGAAGTGCATGTGCTCCCCATCCAGGATCCTCCTCAAGGACACACCTCTCAAGTGGGTAAGCATGCGCATTGGTTCAGTGATGTTGCTGGACCACTGGGCGATGGAACCTACTTCTGGGAAGCAGAATTGGAGTTCAATGGCAAATGGGGTCGATACCACTTTTTCACACGCGAATTTGAAAGCTACCAAAATGCTGAAGTCATGAGATCAGTTTGGGTCAAAGCAGGTGTGGAAAGTTATTTCAGGACTCACTTACCAAAGCCGGATTTTTTACGATGCTCTTATCTGATCAGTACCATCACGCCAAGCAGAGCCAAGGGCGGCGACAGCACCTTTGTGTTGCCATCACTGCTGCCGGGTAATGAGCTCAAAAGATTCAAGTTGAGCCTCAATCTGGTAAGAGAAGCGTTGGGTATGTACGGCATGCACATCCCAACAGAAAAGGAAACCATGGTCCCAGGTCGAATGAAGCACAAGGATCTGAATAAGTTGAAGGATATGGTAGCCATGACACCTACCATTGCGCTTCACCTGCGCACCATCATGCAACACTTCGCGTTTCCCGCCCAAGAACGATTCACAATGCCCCCGAAAAAAATATGGTTCAGTTTATATCTAGCAGAAACCGAAAGCCTGCCCATCAATGTGCCACACTGGATCATAGACCAGATCCACCTAGCGCATCAAAGGTGGAACAAAAAACAGAAGAATGTGCTCCACGGGTGTTGCGCCTTGACCAGAATAATCTATAGATGCTTGGCTTATGACGTGCCTGTTCAGCGGGCACTCGTATGGTCCCGAGTCCAAGAATTCCAAAGAAGACTATCAACAGCAGGCCCCCCATCCAAGAAGATGAGGGGGGGAGTCCAACTACCCTGTGCTCAACCAAGGGGAGCTACCGCCACACCAGAAATCACTCCTCCCCAAACACGACGAGTTAGGCCATTCACAATCCGGTTACCAAGACCAAGCACGGAGGGGCCTAATCTGGTGTTTCCACCCATTCCATCCGATTTGGAATTTCCGCAGGGATTTACTCTTGAGGACCTCACGGATGAAGAAATTGCCAGATTAATCTATGACTCTAACCTCGAAGCGGAAGCAGCGCGAGCGCAGGAACCACGACCCAAAACAACATCGGCCCCCACCCAACCACAAACTGTAGAAGTCGATGTAGATGAACAAGAGGCAGGAGGAGATGAAGAAGAGGCCGACGAAGAACAACACCAAGAATATGACGAACTCTCCGAGTTAGCAAGTGCCCCAGCATATTCGGCACAAGTCAAGAGACTATATCGAACCATGCGACTGGTTCAGGAACAGCATAAGATGTCTCTAGAACAAGGCAAACGACTCATGAACGACTTGCTAGCGGAGGAAGGTGTGGACGAGTTGTTCATTGAGTCCATGAACCTTCATGCCGACGCTGTAGGGCTGGACGAGGCCATCCATGAGGCTATGGCCTACATCCACAGGTTTGAAAAAAGAGTTCCCGTTCGTCCCAGGAGGTCCGGGAAGCAAATTCACATCAATACATCAGCACCAGGCGAGTCAGCGCAAGCAGAAGAATATCACGAAGCACCGTTGTCACCACCATCCCCACCTCACACTACACAATTCACTCCACCACAGGACACTAGCACTACCACATCCACCACCACTACCATCGTCATGGGCATCCCACTCTCCCCGGGAATCCAAGTCGGGGGAGTCACCATGCCGACCTTCACCACCCTGTTCACCGATGTCACATCCACTCCACCCACGATTCCCATCTACACCGTCACTCAAACAGTTGACACGATGGAAACATCACCAGCCACAGCACCGCTCCCTCCCCCCATGCCACCATCACCCATACCTCCTCCACCCACATCTCCACTTACATCCACAGCATTCACCTCTCCCATTCCCGCCCCCATTCCCCCTGCATCTTCACCTTTCCCAGCATTATTTAATGTAAATAACATATTTTTTGCATTAAACCAATGTGTATATCAGCTCCAACATGAGTACAAAGCTCTGGACAACCGGTATCAGCAACTGGAAACGCACCACCAGAACTTACAAACACAATTTCACATTCTACACACAGAAAATGCAGAACTGAATCAACGCTACGCGGCGCTTGAGCAGGCTCACCAAACCTTATCGGCAGCACCCCAACCATCGACAGAATCAGGTGCCAAACAACTAGAGGCTTTACTCGAGGTATACCAAGCCGATAATCTCAAAGTTCGGCGTAACTTGGCACTTCTCAGAAAACACATGGCGGCCGCCCTTGAGGAAAACAAGAGACTGCAGCAGCAAAATGAAGCAAGTCTAGAAGCTGCAATGGAAGGCTCTCCACACGAAATTGATCCAGAGCAATTTAAAGCTGTGCCCTCAGAGACAATGAAGACCATCTTGGACGGCTATGCAGATCTATTAGAAGCTCATGATGACTTGGAAAGGGAACGTGATGCGCTGCGCAATCAACTCCAAGAGCAACAGACAGTACCCAAAGTCACAGAAACGACCACGACTTCAGAAGAAGTCATGGCATTGAAAGAGCAGGTGGCCGAATTACAGGCAAGATTACTCACACATGAAAGGCAACCCTCTCCAGTGGTCGAACCTGAACCCGAGGATTTGGTACCCATCGAGGTAGATGAGACGTATGAGGAACCTTACGTTCCTATGCCAATGCCAGGTGGTGAGCAAACCGCAGAAGGAATGGATACGTTAGAAATCGAAGTACCTGAGTGGCTCCAAACACTAGAGAAAACGGCATCAACTCATGAAGATCGAGTGGCAGTTCAGATACAATCTATGGCAAAGATAGAGGACACTATTATTAAATCAGAATACTTCCGCAGCATGTCCCACCATAGATGGATCGGAACCAATGATGATCAATACGTGCCCTATTGTATACTCCTGGCGGACTACAATGCAGAAATCCAACATAAATGTGGCAAACCTCCAACGTTTGCTACACAATTTGGGCCAGATGACATCCCAGAGAGCGCTAAAAAAGGATCCATTCATCAACCCACTTGGAGGATCCGACTCCTCGAAACCTATCCGGAGATGGTTCGCACCTGGACGAATATGCCTCTTTTTATTAAATATAACCCTTGTTATGTTCCTGTACTCCGCAGACGCACATGGCCAGAGTTTACCATTGCAGTCAAGAATATCAAGGGATGCGCCAAATGGTTAAACTACGTCTATCTAGCACCCCCTCAAGGGCCTCCCACCGTCAATTACATGATCTCCACTATACGGCACTGGAGCCTCCGATTAAAGAATACCCCTGATGTAATGGCCCAGATGTGCATGAAAATTTTTGAGTTAATGCTTATTACATTCAGGACATTCAAGAATATCAAGGACCCACACTTCTCACGCGTCGGATTCCTTACAGGAAACCAAGATTTAGTGTATGACATGAGCACCACTCCTTCCATAGAGGTGATCTACGCTTGGCACGCCAGAATAAAATACCTCCCGGCCTGCTTTAAACAAACATTCGAAGAGATGTTCATAACAGGGTTCTGGGAATACCACTCAGAAATATTTGTACCCAGACCCTCACATCTCCTCCATTTATTTGCTGTGGAGCGAACCATTCACTCAGAGCAGCTACGGGTGCCACATCCAGATGTCCCAGGGCCAGTCAATTGGGATGCATTGCTGACAGATCTAGCAAGGGGACTCAGGTTAGAAGAACACCACCTCGCCGCCGATGTTGTACAATACTACGTACAAAAAGCAGCTAGACAAGGGTCTGTCAGGGGCGACAGACGCGAGAGTGGGGGGGGTGTTGGCAGTAGCCTTGGTACATCAGGAACTACAAGACGTGAAAGTCAAAGAAGGGAGTCAGAGCGAAGGGACAGCACAAGCAAACAGGGCAGTCAAAGAAGATCTGGCAAGTAGGCCAATATTTTTTCAAGACATTAACGCAAATCAGAGAGATGGACATGCAGGGAAGAAGAGCAAGTAGGGAGCTTGAAGATATGTATGGCAGATCACTAGAAGAAATCCCTACAATAACAGTGATTTTTATCACTAAAATTCATTGTAAATCTCATTTCACATTTTTGTAGCTCCATTTTGTGCAAGCCAAGGAGTCCTTGAGCTTGAGGAGCCTTAGAAGTAGTTGCGTACCAATTTTCATAATTTTTAGATCTCGTTTGAGCCCCCAAATAAGCCCTGGAACCTAATTTTTAACTAGGCCGGACACTAGGTCTGGACAGGGCCAAAAGCTAGTCAAAAACTATAAAAGGAGCTAGAGAGCTCATTTTTGAGGTTAGATTGTAATTGAAACGAACCTGTAAGAGCTATTGAAAGTAATCTAAAGAACTCCATTGATTCTCTCTCTTTGTCTTGCCGTGTGTGCGTGTGTGTGTGTATGTGTGTGCATGCTCGTGTGCTTCTCACTCACGCACTTGTGTCGCCACTTGCTCGAGGTCTTCATACCATCCTCACGTCTTCCCGGATTGACATTAAAGGAGGTGCTACTCATCACTGAGCTACAGCAAGGTAGAGATCAGCCTGGAGCGAATGACTATGCAGATCAAGGATTTCCTATGGCCATGTGTGAAGTTGCAGGAACAAGCTCGCATAGGATAATTGATAGACGTCCTTTCATAACCATAGATATAGGACAAGGAAAGAGTGCAAGGACCGTAAGAGCCTTGATTGACTCAGGTGCTGCCACTAGCGCTGTTAAGTTGTCTTACTGTCAAGAGTTACAGTTAACTGTCCATCCTGTGGAAGCATACCTCATAGGATTGGGAGGCGTGGAAACCCCTTGCATGGGCGAGGTGGAACTTCCCCTCTACATTCATAATGAAGCAATGACAGTTAAAGTACTAGTGTGTCAGGATGAGGATCTCACTGAGCCTCTTGTCCTGGGTCAAGATTGGATTTATGACCAAGCAGTCAATCTAAACCTAAGAAGTGGACTTCTCCAGGTTTGGGTCAATCATAGTCGAGTTACAGTAGAATTAGACAATCAAGCACTCAAGGAACTAGGAAAGGCACAGACTCCTGGTCCTTCCAGGGGTACACATGAAGATGACCATGCTGTTCTTGTCCAAAACTATGTGTTGCAGAGGAATGATATTTGCAAAAAAGGAGTCAAGAATGCAGCGGAACCCCCTTCTTTTCCAAAGGCTAGAAAGAGGCAGCAACCCAAGGTGGATCAAAGGCAGAAGAAGCAGGGTACTACCTATGTCAGAGATCAAAAGTACCTGCGCAGCCGAACAGCCCAGCAAATAGATCAGGTATGGGTGCGGAAAGGCGAACGACCAGTTGCACCACCGTCAACTACAGGGGCAAAGCCTCTTATTAGTGACCAACAACGCAACGCTAATAAGAAGTCTTTCCGAAATTCTTCTGCTAAAGTAAAATCTATTTGGGTGCCCAAGAAGTCGATGAAGGCAAGCCCACAATCAAGACAAATTTGGGTGCCTAAGGCTTGCTTGATGGCACAAGTAGCTACGCTGAGGCCACAACTTAAACAGCATAACGCAGCGACGCATATTGCCAGATTTCACTCGTTCTCGACACTCATGTACACACCAAAACCCAAGAGCGTACATGTAATCAATTGTAAATGGGTCCCAAAAAGGCCTCATCTGCACACCACGACATCGAGAAGGCTCTGTAGAGACTCTCCGAAACCGAAGGCAAAGCCCATTCACTGCATTTGGCAGCCTAGGGCCTGTAATAAACCCCCCGACCCCAATGTGTAAATTCATAACCCACTTACTAACTGCAATAGTTTCCTAGGACAACACAATCACTAACTACACACACTGTCTTCATACACTTACTAACCACTAACTCACCCTCTACCTTAGGTTAATGTTGTAACGGGGACAACAACGGATTTATTTTGTCCATTGCAATGTTAACACTTGGTTCTATATTCTCACAGAACCAATCCGCAAACAGGGCCATGGCAGAAGCAGGTACCAGCTCTCAAGTCGGATCTGGTCCCCAAATCGTGGACATAGAAACACTTCTCCTTGAGCCACGTCTCACTGCAAGACCGCAAGAGCTTCAAGAAGTGCATGTGCTCCCCATCCAGGATCCTCCTCAAGGACACACCTCTCAAGTGGGTAAGCATGCGCATTGGTTCAGTGATGTTGCTGGACCACTGGGCGATGGAACCTACTTCTGGGAAGCAGAATTGGAGTTCAATGGCAAATGGGGTCGATACCACTTTTTCACACGCGAATTTGAAAGCTACCAAAATGCTGAAGTCATGAGATCAGTTTGGGTCAAAGCAGGTGTGGAAAGTTATTTCAGGACTCACTTACCAAAGCCGGATTTTTTACGATGCTCTTATCTGATCAGTACCATCACGCCAAGCAGAGCCAAGGGCGGCGACAGCACCTTTGTGTTGCCATCACTGCTGCCGGGTAATGAGCTCAAAAGATTCAAGTTGAGCCTCAATCTGGTAAGAGAAGCGTTGGGTATGTACGGCATGCACATCCCAACAGAAAAGGAAACCATGGTCCCAGGTCGAATGAAGCACAAGGATCTGAATAAGTTGAAGGATATGGTAGCCATGACACCTACCATTGCGCTTCACCTGCGCACCATCATGCAACACTTCGCGTTTCCCGCCCAAGAACGATTCACAATGCCCCCGAAAAAAATATGGTTCAGTTTATATCTAGCAGAAACCGAAAGCCTGCCCATCAATGTGCCACACTGGATCATAGACCAGATCCACCTAGCGCATCAAAGGTGGAACAAAAAACAGAAGAATGTGCTCCACGGGTGTTGCGCCTTGACCAGAATAATCTATAGATGCTTGGCTTATGACGTGCCTGTTCAGCGGGCACTCGTATGGTCCCGAGTCCAAGAATTCCAAAGAAGACTATCAACAGCAGGCCCCCCATCCAAGAAGATGAGGGGGGGAGTCCAACTACCCTGTGCTCAACCAAGGGGAGCTACCGCCACACCAGAAATCACTCCTCCCCAAACACGACGAGTTAGGCCATTCACAATCCGGTTACCAAGACCAAGCACGGAGGGGCCTAATCTGGTGTTTCCACCCATTCCATCCGATTTGGAATTTCCGCAGGGATTTACTCTTGAGGACCTCACGGATGAAGAAATTGCCAGATTAATCTATGACTCTAACCTCGAAGCGGAAGCAGCGCGAGCGCAGGAACCACGACCCAAAACAACATCGGCCCCCACCCAACCACAAACTGTAGAAGTCGATGTAGATGAACAAGAGGCAGGAGGAGATGAAGAAGAGGCCGACGAAGAACAACACCAAGAATATGACGAACTCTCCGAGTTAGCAAGTGCCCCAGCATATTCGGCACAAGTCAAGAGACTATATCGAACCATGCGACTGGTTCAGGAACAGCATAAGATGTCTCTAGAACAAGGCAAACGACTCATGAACGACTTGCTAGCGGAGGAAGGTGTGGACGAGTTGTTCATTGAGTCCATGAACCTTCATGCCGACGCTGTAGGACTGGACGAGGCCATCCATGAGGCTATGGCCTACATCCACAGGTTTGAAAAAAGAGTTCCCGTTCGTCCCAGGAGGTCCGGGAAGCAAATTCACATCAATACATCAGCACCAGGCGAGTCAGCGCAAGCAGAAGAATATCACGAAGCACCGTTGTCACCACCATCCCCACCTCACACTACACAATTCACTCCACCACAGGACACTAGCACTACCACATCCACCACCACTACCATCGTCATGGGCATCCCACTCTCCCCGGGAATCCAAGTCGGGGGAGTCACCATGCCGACCTTCACCACCCTGTTCACCGATGTCACATCCACTCCACCCACGATTCCCATCTACACCGTCACTCAAACAGTTGACACGATGGAAACATCACCAGCCACAGCACCGCTCCCTCCCCCCATGCCACCATCACCCATACCTCCTCCACCCACATCTCCACTTACATCCACAGCATTCACCTCTCCCATTCCCGCCCCCATTCCCCTTGCATCTTCACCTTTCCCAGCATTATTTAATGTAAATAACATATTTTTTGCATTAAACCAATGTGTATATCAGCTCCAACATGAGTACAAAGCTCTGGACAACCGGTATCAGCAACTGGAAACGCACCACCAGAACTTACAAACACAATTTCACATTCTACACACAGAAAATGCAGAACTGAATCAACGCTACGCGGCGCTTGAGCAGGCTCACCAAACCTTATCGGCAGCACCCCAACCATCGACAGAATTAGGTGCCAAACAACTAGAGGCTTTACTCGAGGTATACCAAGCCGATAATCTCAAAGTTCGGCGTAACTTGGCACTTCTCAGAAAACACATGGCGGCCGCCCTTGAGGAAAACAAGAGACTGCAGCAGCAAAATGAAGCAAATCTAGAAGCTGCAATGGAAGGCTCTCCACACGAAATTGATCCAGAGCAATTTAAAGCTGTGCCCTCAGAGACAATGAAGACCATCTTGGACGGCTATGCAGATCTATTAGAAGCTCATGATGACTTGGAAAGGGAACGTGATGCGCTGCGCAATCAACTCCAAGAGCAACAGACAGTACCCAAAGTCACAGAAACGACCACGACTTCAGAAGAAGTCATGGCATTGAAAGAGCAGGTGGCCGAATTACAGGCAAGATTACTTACACATGAAAGGCAACCCTCTCCAGTGGTCGAACCTGAACCCGAGGATTTGGTACCCATCGAGGTAGATGAGACGTATGAGGAACCTTACGTTCCTATGCCAATGCCAGGTGGTGAGCAAACCGCAGAAGGAATGGATACGTTAGAAATCGAAGTACCTGAGTGGCTCCAAACACTAGAGAAAACGGCATCAACTCATGAAGATCGAGTGGCAGTTCAGATACAATCTATGGCAAAGATAGAGGACACTATTATTAAATCAGAATACTTCCGCAGCATGTCCCACCATAGATGGATCGGAACCAATGATGATCAATACGTGCCCTATTGTATACTCCTGGCGGACTACAATGCAGAAATCCAACATAAATGTGGCAAACCTCCAACGTTTGCTACACAATTTGGGCCAGATGACATCCCAGAGAGCGCTAAAAAAGGATCCATTCATCAACCCACTTGGAGGATCCGACTCCTCGAAACCTATCCGGAGATGGTTCGCACCTGGACGAATATGCCTCTTTTTATTAAATATAACCCTTGTTATGTTCCTGTACTCCGCAGACGCACATGGCCAGAGTTTACCATTGCAGTCAAGAATATCAAGGGATGCGCCAAATGGTTAAACTACGTCTATCTAGCACCCCCTCAAGGGCCTCCCACCGTCAATTACATGATCTCCACTATACGGCACTGGAGCCTCCGATTAAAGAATACCCCTGATGTAATGGCCCAGATGTGCATGAAAATTTTTGAGTTAATGCTTATTACATTCAGGACATTCAAGAATATCAAGGACCCACACTTCTCAGGCGTCGGATTCCTTACAGGAAACCAAGATTTGGTATATGACATGAGCACCACTCCTTCCATAGAGGTGATATATGCTTGGCACGCTAGAATAAAATACCTCCCGGCCTGCTTTAAACAAACATTCGAAGAGATGTTCATAACAGGGTTCTGGGAATACCACTCAGAAATATTTGTACCCAGACCCTCACATCTCCTCCATTTATTTGCTGTGGAGCGAACCATTCACTCAGAGCAGTTACGGGTGCCACATCCAGATGTCCCAGGGCCAGTCAATTGGGATGCATTGCTGACAGATCTAGCAAGGGGACTCAGGTTAGAAGAACACCACCTCGCCGCCGATGTTGTACAATACTACGTACAAAAAGCAGCTAGACAAGGGTCTGTCAGGGGCGACAGACGCGAGAGTGGGGGGGGTGTTGGCAGTAGCCTTGGTACATCAGGAACTACAAGACGTGAAAGTCAAAGAAGGGAGTCAGAGCGAAGGGACAGCACAAGCGAGCGAAGGGACAGCACAAGCAAACAGGGCAGTCAAAGAAGATCTGGCAAGTAGGCCAATAATTTTTCAAGACATTAACGCAAATCAGAGAGATGGACATGCAGGGAAGAAGAGCAAGTAGGGAGCTTGAAGATATGTATGGCAGATCACTAGAAGAAATCCCTACAATAACAGTGATTTTTATCACTAAAATTCATTGTAAATCTCATTTCACATTTTTGTAGCTCCATTTTGTGCAAGCCAAGGAGTCCTTGAGCTTGAGGAGCCTTAGAAGTAGTTGCGTACCAATTTTCATAATTTTTAGATCTCGTTTGAGCCCCCAAATAAGCCCTGGAACCTAATTTTTAACTAGGCCGGACACTAGGTCTGGACAGGGCCAAAAGCTAGTCAAAAACTATAAAAGGAGCTAGAGAGCTCATTTTGCGAGGTAGATTGTAATTGAAACGAACTGGTAAGAGCTTGTGAAAGTAATCTAAGATACTCCATTGATTCTCTCTCTTTGTCTTGCCGTGTGTGCGCGTGTGTGTGTATGTGTGTGCATGCTTGTGTGCTTCTCACTCACGCACTTGTGCCGCCACTTGCTCGAGGTCTTCATACCATCCTCACGTCTTCCCGGATTGACATTAAAGGAGGTGCTACTCATCACTGAGCTACAAATACCCAACAGAAGCAGAGGCTCTTCCCAAAAAACTACTGGTCTTTACCGCTTTCCTTTGTGCGCTTTAAATAGAAGTCTGCTACAATGTTTCCGCGAATCCACTTTTTACGGCACCTGTCCGGGTTCATCCGTCCTGGTTCGGCGGCCCTCTAACATAACGTACTGACGAAACTCGTGAACAACAAATGTTCAGATTGGGACAAACAGTTACACCACGCTGTTTGGGCATATCGAGTGGCCTACAAGACCGTACTCAATGCAACTCCCTTTCAGATGGTGTTTGGTCAGAATGCTGTGCTTCCTTTGGACTTCTTGATACCGACCCTTAAGGTTGCACAAGAACATCAGTGGACCGGCCATGAATTATCAGCGAGAATAATGGACTTGGAACGATTAGGAGAAACCAGGCTCAAGGCAGCAGCAGGAATATATGCAGCGAAGAAGCGACAGAAAGCATATTTTGATGCACATGTGAAAGATAAAGGCCTAAAAGAAGGAGATTTAGTTCTAGTATATATGCTAAAGCAACACACATGTAAGTTAGAAAAGCGAGGTTATGGACCTATGATCATTAACAGACTCTCAACAAGTGGAGCAGTACAATTAGCCACTTTAGAAGGAGATATAATGCCTAATTATATTAGTGGCTGTAGAGTCAAGCTATATCAGGAACCTCTTACTGAGGATATGCTTAGACGACTCACGTTGGCAAAGAAGCGTAAGGAGGAAGAAAATAGAATATGAGCGGAAGCTCAGGCAGAAGCAATAGAACGTATTAAATGCATGAAGTTAAGAAGATAAGGACTAGGGAGAGAACATTATAACCATCTGGAAACTACACCCAGATATCCCATGGCCATGTGTCAAGTAAAGTCAACCACTCATCCTAGTATAGTGGACAGGAGACCATTCATTACAGTTAGGCTAGAGCACGACAACCCTTGCCAAGAGCTCAGGGCTTTAATTGACTCAGGTGCTGCGACTAGTGCTATTAGATGGTCCCACTATAAGGATTCAGGGATAGAAATGCGGCCAATTGAGGCATGCCTCATAGGGCTAGGAGGCATGGAAACCCCTTGCATGGGTGAGGTGGACCTTCCTATCCTCATTAAGGATGTGACCATGACAGCGAAGCTACTAGTGTGCCATGATGACGACCTGATAGAACCCCTAATCCTTGGCCAAGATTGGCTATACGATCACTCAGTGGACCTAAATCTTAGACAAGGCTCCATACAAATTGGAACCTCAGAGCAGAAGTGAGTGATACCGCTTCACTTCCCTAAGTGCATTCCGATTGAGGTTTGTAACCCTAGACCCTATGAAATGCATGCGACGAAAGACCGGGAGATCTTGGGTCAGATCAGTCACGTTACGTCTACACCAACCCACTCGGGCTTGGCTATGGACAGTTGTCAATCAGAAGGACGACAGGAGATCTTCCCTGGGGCTTCCTGCAAACTAGAAGGGGCAAATACCCAACCGCTAGGGCAGATGGACACAATCAGCGGTCAGGTGGGTTGCATCAGCGACCAAATGAGCACAACACCCTGCGGTGCTCATCCTTCCAAACTTGCTGCGGACTGGCCTAGATTAAAGATAAATAACGAATCACTTCCTAATGGGCAGGTCACGCAAGTGTTGGATCTCCCTTCTTTTCCAAAGCAGAGCGTCCACTGGACCTCTCAAACCCAACCACGAAGGAGTCAACCACAATAGAGGAACCCAGACCGACGACACCACCAGACAAGGCAAAGAAAGCAGCAGTATCAACATCACAGAACAGGTGGCACGAGACAAATATGGGTGCCAAAAGGACAGCAACCACAGGCTATTGGCAACACTGCAGACGAGGACAGGACAAAGTTTCAACAGAAGCAGAGTCAGCATCAAAAGTCCCCTCGATCTTCTTCCCCAAGTACAAATACTTGGCAGATTTGGATCGCCAAGAAGTATCTTAGCAATCGACCCACACCCATGCAGATTTGGGTACCCAAACAATGTATTATAGCCCAACCCTCAAGCCATGTAATGTATACCCCTCAGAAATCTTTCCGTCCCTCAATACCACCAAAACCGATACCACTTTTTGTCCCTCAGCAGAAACACACCACCCACTCAAAGACTCTTAGGAAATGGATACCGAAACATATCCAGACGTCTTCTTGTACCCCATTATCTAACAATTCTCCCACCCCGTTTAAACTCCACCCTTGTAATAATTCACCCTCAACCAAACCTTGTATAAATTCATACACCAAAACCCCACATCATGCATAATAAAAGCTCATCAAGAAATGTAGGCATAATCTGAACCATGTAGGTGTCTAGAGACCTGCATTAGCTCTGCAAAAAGATCATTGCATCAATCACTTCACGACACTTGGCTACACGGGTTACACATCGGTTATGGAAAGGGATTGCGGTCTCACCTTAATGGGATCATAATTAATTTCCATGCTAATGTGTTAATCTTTTGTAGCAGATCTTTTCCATTAGCTCGTCAGTCATCATGCAAACCGAAGCAGGACCATCAGAAGCTGGCCCCAGTGCACCGATGGCCACTATTGGAGAATTACTAGCGGAATCTTATCCGACGATGCAACCACCAGAGTTTCAAGGTTTTCCAGGACCCATGCCAATCGATGATCCTCCTAGAGGATATACCGAGAAGATTCATCGTAATTCTCATTGGTTTCAAGGCCTAGCAGGACCATTAGCAGATGTTGATTTCATATTTGAGGCCAATTTGGCATTTGATCTTCGCACATGGACCAAGTACCAGTTCTTGTCAAGAGAATTTGAAGGACTACAGAATACACAAGATCTAACGCACGTTTGGGCACGAGCGGGATTTACAGAGTATTTTAGCGACCCTCTGCCTAAACCCGATTTTTACAGATGTTTTTACTTGGTAACCACCTTAACAACTTCAGAAAACAAGGATCTACCTGGCACATTCATGTTACCATCCTTGGTAAATGATCCTCCATTCAGAAGGTTTTATTTGTCTAAAGATTTAATTCGCGCAGCTCTTAAAATACATGGAACACACACTCCGACGGAGAGAGAACGGCTAGTCCCAGAGCAGATGAAACGTGGTGACGTAACTAAGTGGGAGGATATTTCAGCCATAACCCTTGAGCTTTCCAAGCCATTACGGATATGCATGCAGCACTTTGCTTTCCCAGCTCAGGATCGTTTTACCATGCCCCACAAGAGAATCTGGTTTGGTTTATACTTAGCATGTACTGGACCGCAAACGGTTGATCTAGCCAGCTGGATAATTGATCAGCTCTATTTGGCACAACATAGGTGGGAGCGAAAGAAGGTAATCAATGGGTGCTGTGCCCTCACCAGGATCATATATATGTGCTTGGCGTATGACTTACCAATTGAGCGTGCCATGACCAGTGAGGAACTGAAAGCATTTAAAGGCACCACTAGGAAGGCTAGAAAGTCTAAAAAAGGCAGAGCCGGAAAGCGGATGAGAGGTACTATCCCGTGCCTACAAGTCCCAGAATCACCCTCGCCACAACCATCTCCAGAGCAGTCACCAACAGTAACCACACCCACAGTACCACCAATTCGTATACGGTTATCAAGACCAGTTACGTCGGAGGGCACCACCAGTACTGTTGCACCTCAAACAGCCACAACCACAGAACCTATCACCACAACAGCTGAACTTCCCACCACTATTGGTGCGGAAGCTTTCTCTTTTCCAATACCCCATTTAGAAGCAGGACAAGCAGAGCCACTGGACCAAACTTTTGATTTTGAGATGCCTGATGCATTCTCCAATGAGTTCCAGTTTTTAGAAGGACAATTGTTTTCTCAAGAATTTGAAAGGCCTAGCTACCCTACCACACCTAGGGATCAGCCACACAGCTCTGATGACGAAAGAACAGCAACCGATGACGACGAAGGAGACGACGAAGCTAGCCAGGGAACACAGGAATCCCAAGAGCATGAACAAACAAATGGCCAAGGCCAACAAACAAACACACATGGTGATACAAGTACCCATGAAGATGAAACTTACGAAGCAGCAGCTTACACACTAGCTATCAAGAAGCTGTATAGGACTATGGAAAAAGTCTGGGCACGCAAAAAGCTGACAGAGGAAGAGAGTCAAACAATAATAGAACAAGAACTTGTCACAGGTGGATTCGAAGGCGCATACATCAAAGGATTCAGAGAGTTAGTCAAATTAGTAGGCTCCAACGAAGCACTCAGGTACTTGCAACGAAAACCACTACCACAGTTTGACCCCCACAGAGTACGACTACTTTCAAAGCCCGGCGAATACATTCGTGTACCAACAGGAGCATAGTCTTCAGAACAAGCCCGGGAGGCACGCCTCGTCCCCGAAAGTTCGTTGGTTGTAGAAACCATCTTTGTAGATTCCCCACCCCGCGCTACAGCTGTACAAACCTCAGTAGTCACTGAAGTACCGACCACCCCAACCGCTCCTCTCTCACCGCCCGTCCATCCAGCCTCCCCTCTTCACCCTCCTTCCCCCAGACCAACATCTTCATTCGTCGGTGGCATTGCAGAAATTGTCTTTACGACCACTAACCCCACAATTCCCGCACCCATTAGCCCTAGTCTACCCCCTCCCACACCCCCCTTTCTATCCAACCCATTCCTTCATCAATCTTTTCCATCTTTCCCCACAACTCCAAGACCCCTTTTCCCATTCCACCGCCATTAACCTTCTCCCCCGTCTCACCTCCCCGACCCACTGTAACCCCTCTTTCCCCTTTCTACCAAGCTGCTCCAGCCAGCCCCCCTGTAAATTACCCCTCAACCTTTGTAAATCCCGTATTTACACCAGCACGAGTACCCACGATCACACCCATATTCACGGTCACCGCACTAGATACGTCCAATGACATGGACATCTCACCACCCACTGCACCATCACTCACTTCACTCACGGCACAAACATTTTTAGGCACATCACAATTTTCAACAATCACTACATCATCCACCTTCCCACCCCCATTCCCCATTCCCGTTGCATCTACACCCACTGCATCTTCATTTAGCACCCCATTAATACTATCACCCATTGTAGATAATGTATTTCGACAGATGTTCATGTGTATGACGCAAGTAAGAGATGAGTTCACATCTCTTGGCGATAATTACCAGCAGCTGCAGAGGACAACCAATGACTTACTGTCGCAGCTTAATTTATTGTCTATTGAGAATGCCTCTCTGAACACCCGATACGAGGAATTACGCGAGGCATATCACAAATTGGAACTAGAAAGCGAAGAAAAGACCAAGGAAGCCACTACTGACCTGGATAACTTATTAAGAGCCCAGACAGTCCGCAATGCAACGCTAACACGAAACATGGGCTTACTACGAAGACACCTAGCAGCCGCCAAGGAAGAAAATCAACGCTTACAAGATCAGAACCGAGAAAACTTAGAAGCAACGCTCGACCACCCAGACCAACCACTCAGTCCTAGCAGGTTCAAAGCCATTCCTTCAGACTCGATGAGGATGCTGCTAGAAGATCATGTAAGATTGCTAGATGAATATGACCGCATGACTGAGGAGTTACAAAAACTCAAATAAGATCATAAATTACTCCAGTTACGAGCACCGGCACACCCAGACATACCAGCACCTGTGGACCCCTCTCCTGACATCTTAGAGGAACTCAATGCATTACGGGCCCAGGTATCGAACCTTGAATCAAGGATTGCAGTATATGAAGCACCACCAAGGCCAGATTCCCCACCTGAGCTACCAGCTGAGGAAGAAACTGTCACCATCCCGGTGGAGGAAACGTTTTAAGAGGCGTACGAGCCACAACCCATCCCAGGCGGACGCGTCACGGCCGAAGGCCAGATGACTTACGAACTCCCGACCCCCG
Organism: Ceratopteris richardii; assembly: GCA_020310875.1. Classification (NCBI taxonomy): domain Eukaryota; kingdom Viridiplantae; phylum Streptophyta; class Polypodiopsida; order Polypodiales; family Pteridaceae; genus Ceratopteris; species Ceratopteris richardii. The sequence continues at coordinate 3,065,268 of CM035420.1, forward strand.
CGTGGATGAAGACAATTGAGGAACTTGGAACAACGCACTCAGCTAGAGTAGAGGCACAATTACATGCCATGGCGATGATAGAAGAAAGAATTTTACAGTCTCCATTCTTTGCTCATTTGGCCCCGGGACGATACATATCTGGGCATGAGCTACAGTATAAACCGTATTTTATGTTAATGGCCGAATACCAGTTAGCCATTGAGAAAGAGACAGGTAAGAAACCATCGCATGCGACTCAATTCGAGGAGGACGAACTACCACTTGATGCGCAGCAAGGAGAGATCTATCAACCAGAGTGGCGCAAAGAGTTACTACAGCAGTATCCAGAAATGATGAGTACATGGGTAAAGGCACCTTTGCATTTAAAGTACAACCCATGTTGGGGACCAGTACCACGACGCCGCTCCTGGACTGCCTTTGCTATTAAGGTACAAAACAATAAGCAGTGCCAAGACTGGTTAAATTACCCCTATTTTAAGCCACCCATTGAGTTACCAACTGTTGGCTACATGATGGCTACAATTCGCCACTGGTTCCCTAGATTAAAGCATATGGACGATATAGCGGCGCATATGACTGTCAAAATCTTTGACATGATGCAAATGATTTTTAAAGTCTTCCGACGCGTCAAGGCACCCCATGTCAACACCCCGGGCTTTGAGCATGGCAATTTCGATCTGGTATATGATATGAGTACAACGCCATCGCTACGGGTGTGTTATGCCTCGCATTGCAGAATAAAATATCTACCGGCGTGCTACAAGCAGACATTCGAAGAGATGTTCACAACCGGCTTCTGGGAATACCATTTAGAGGTATTCATAAGTAGGCCTACACATTTATTACAATTATTTGCCTGTGAACGAATGGTCTATTCCACACATTATCAGCTCCCGCCACCGGAAGAACCGCAACCTATCGACTGGGAGAAACTTGAGGCAGATCTAGCCCGAGGCATTCGTATCTCCGAGCACACCCTCGCTCAAGACCTCCTACAAAACTATATCCGGCAGACCTCACAACAAGGTTCTGTCAGGGACGACAGAAGCGAGAGGGAGGGGGGTGTTGGAAGCGGCCAGAGGCACAGACGACACGGAAGCATGTAACGACGGAACAGGAAGCTAGTGGAATCTTTTTTCAAAGAATCATGTTTTAGAAATACTTTTCAAAAACCTCCAACAGTGATTTGTATCACTATTGTAACATATGTAACATAGAAAACCCCATTTTGTAATCCATAGCTCCGTTTTGTGCAAGCCGAGGAGTCCTCAAGCTTGAGGAGCTTAGGTAGAACAAGCGCATCAATTTTCATTATTTTTAGACACCGTTTACCCTTCCAAATAGCATCTAGGACCTAATTTTTAACTATGCCGGTCACTAGATGTGAAACCGGTCAAAACTAGTCTAGAAACTATAAAAAGAGCTAGAGAGCTCATTTTTGAGGTTGGTGAGTGTGAGCTTAGAGTTCTTTTGAGCTTGTAATAGTGTTCTTGAGTAATAGAGCTAATTTCCCACCTTCCATTGTGTCTTGCTTGTCTCTTCATTGTGTGTGTGTATGTGTGTGTGCATCTTGGTGCCTCTCACCTTCACTCTCACATCATCTCACATTCACGATCTTCATATCACTCCTATCTCTTCCGCGGATTGACAATTAAGGAGGTGAAGCTTCTTAACGTGGTACTTACCATTGTGCTAGAGCAACAGTGGATCTTTGATTTTAGGAAGTCTCCCTCTTTTAGGCACCACAAAGTGTTCATTCTAGAGACAAAAAACAAAAAAACTAGTGGGTTTCCCATGACGGGACAAAATGATTATTGAGATATCAAGATCAACATGTGATGATCCACGATGACACCTATCACTTTTTCATTTCTCTTACATGTATAGTGGTCATGCTGATATATGTCAGTGATGCTTCATTGAGCTTTACTAGATTTATCTACCGAGAGTGATGGCACATTTGTTTCTTGCTAGTTGACTCATTCGTGGACATTAGGATTTTCCTTATGTACTGTTCTTTATATATTGCACTAGTTCTATTATTGTTTTAGGTCATTCTTGTATATTTTCTTTTGTAATAGAAGAAGAAGAAGAAAAAGAAGAATATGATCATTCTTCCTTGCCTCAATCTGTGTATGTGCTCCTCTTTGAGTGTGAGAGTGAGCTCTCTTCCTTATCTCCTTCCTTTTGACATGGTATGAGAGCCAGTGTGGTTGTAGAGAGCTCATGGAGAAGGTGGACATTGAAGAGTACGCGAGAATGCATGGAGAAATCATGATTCACAAAGGATCTCAGATTGCTACCAAAATTGGCATGAAGGTAGAAGGTCTCAAAATATTTTAGAGACTTAACCCTTTAGGGTCACTTGTTTTACTCAGATTTCTGTTTCGAAGCCATCTCAACCTCCATTTCAAGCCTAGAAAGTGAGACCCACAAAAAAACCAAATCAATTTTCAAAAATCTAACTTGCGTAATGTTTCACAACACCCAAATATTCAAGGTCCAAAATTCCAAGGGATTCCATGTATTTTTGATACACAAAAACTGTGTTTTTCTTAGATCAAACTGTCACATCATAGTGCAAGAGTGTTCAAGCAAAAGTATTGCTTCTAGTGTTTTTGAAGTATTCTGAATTGCTGCAAAAATGGCAAACGTGGATGGAGTGAGTTAGCTTATGTGAAATAAACTCAACAAGAAAAACTTCCATGCTTGGAGATTCAGAATGATGAATTTCTTGATGGGAAAAGGACATTGGAAATATGTTGAAGGAGAGAACGAAAATGCTATGCAGTCACGAGAGAGGAATCAGACTGCAAACCTATTAATAGCATATGAGGAATGGAATCGAGGACCATAAAAGATAATGTATTGGCTATCTGTTAGCATATAGGATAGCATGGTGCGGCATATACAGGATGCCAAGATTCCAAAAGAGGCTTGGAATAGTTTAGTCACATTGTAAGAGACCAATACAAAAGTATGGAAATTGTAGCTCAAGGACACACTGCATACATTGGAGAAAAAGGGAATCTCGGTAAGTGACCACACCCTAAAAATCAAAAGCATATGTGAGTCACTAGCATCTGTTGGCGTGAATATAGATGACGGTGATGAGGTGGAAGTGTGCCTTCATGGTTTAGGAGCTGCATATAAGCAACTAAGAACATCTATTCAGACGAAGGAAAATATTTTGAATTTTGCTAATCTAGTGTCCATGTTGATTATTAGAGAAAAGAATCTTGGTGAGGACTCAAACTCCCAAGGAAAACCTGATCCTGAGTAGGTATTCTACTCTAACAGAGGAACATGCAGAGATAGAGGCTTTGGAAGTGGAAGATAACACAATAACGAAGACCAAAGTCAACAATAGAATCATGCAAGATGTAGAGGACATTTTGGATGCAAGGGGAGCCAAAGAGGCCATATACATTTCCAAAGAAATGATTCAGGTAATGATTGGAAAGGATGCTAGAATTGTGATAAACCTAGGCACTTTGAACATGATTGCAGGTTGAAGAATCAAAATAGAGAAGGAAACAAAACAACTATGTATCCCCAAGTGTAGATGATTCTAAGAAGTTGTTCATGGTTCACCATCACATGATGAATATGATTTTTATTGATGTTTCAAAATTGAATGGCAATGTTTGGTATGTTGATTCAAGTGCTTCAAATCACATGAACAGTCATGTTGAATGGTTTAGTAGTTTGCAAAAATTGTGAGCTCCTAGATATGTTGAAACACATGATGACACATCACACCCTATTGAGCATATAGGAAACATAGTGCTATCTTTGGAGGACAGGAAGGTAAAACATCTTAATGTGCTACATGTTCTAAATATAACAAAGAATCTAGTTTTTGTTGGACAAATGGTTCACCAGGGATTATAAGGTAGGTTCAATCCTGATCGGTTATATGTAGAAGATTACAATGGAAGATTGATTTCCAAAGGAAACAAAGTGGGTAGTTTGTTCACCTTAAATATGAAAATTCCTCAAATGAATGTGTCACTCTAGTACAATGGGGAGTACCAACGTGAGGAGCTCCATCTCATAATTGTCAATCCATGGAGAGGTTAGGCCGATATGAAGATCAAGAGCAAGTGGAGTGCATGAAGGCAATGGTGAGAAATGTGATTTCATACACACACATGCACACACAGACAAGGAAAGTGGCGATGGAGATCAATGGAAGGCAAGAAAAGAATTCATACTCATATTCATCATCAACTAATTAGAATAGCTCTTCTAATTACAAGCTCATAAGTTCAACAATAACAACAACCACAAAATGAGCTCTCTAGCTCTATTTCTAGTTTTGCCTAGTTTTGATGGGTTTCACATCTAGTGACCGGCATAGTTAAAAAATAGGTTCTACATCTAATATGATCTATCTATCAGGTTCCAAAAATTACAAAAATTGGTATGACCTTTCTACTTAGACTCCTCAAGCTCGACGAATCTTTGGCTTTCACAAAATAGAGTCGCACATGCAGTAATCAGATGTATGTACATAAATTACATTGTTTTAGTGATAACAATCACTATTGAGATTATGAAGTAATCTATGAGTAATTTATGTGCATCCTCTATGCCTATGACGAGATCCTGTGCTCGATCCTTTGCCTTCAACATTCCCCTCCTCCTCATTTCTGTCGTCCCTGATAGATTCTAATTGTGCATGAGTAATATAATTAGTGAGAAGATCTCTCACCAGGGTATGTTTCGTGATGCGAGTTCCCCTGATAAGGTTGTGTTCTAGCTTCTCCAAATTGATGGGCTGGGGTTCTTCTAGAGGTGACTGCAGATAATGCTCATAATACATTGCATGTTCATAGGCAAACAAATGATGCAAATGAGTGGGACGACTGATGAATACTTCTGAGTGGTATTCCCAACAGCCGATAGTGAACATGTCTTTAAACGTTTGCTTGTAGGAGGCGGGCATATATTTGAGTCTGCAGTGCCATGCATAGCATACTTTGAGTGAAGGTGTCATGCTCATGTTGTATACTAAGTCCAAATTGCCATGTTCAAATCCTAGTGTGTTCATAGTGGGAGCCTTGACACGTCGGAAAGTCTTGAAGACCATCTGCATCATATCAAAAATTTTCTCAATCATTTGTGCAACAACATCAGCCATCTGATGCAGACGTGGTAACCAGTGATGAATAGTGTCCATCATATAGCCAAAAGTAGGAGTGTTGTTCTTGGGAGGTGCGAGATAGGGGTAGTTGAGCTAGTCTTTGAATTGGCGATTGTTCTTAACTTTGATATCGAATGCCTTCCATGTGCATCTTCGAGGAATCGGTCCATAGCACGGGTTGTACTTCAAGTGGATAGGTGCACACATCCATGTGTGCATCATTTGCGGGTATTGTTGGAGTAATTCCATGTGCCATGTTGGTTGATATATCTAACCTCTTTCTGCTTTTGGGGGAACATCTTCTAGCTCAAACTAAGTGGCATGTGTGGGGTGCTTCTAAGTGATGCTTTGAATTTGGAAATTGTATTCCTCGAGCAAGAGGAAATAAGGTTTATATTGTAGCTCGCTCATCATAATGTGTCATCGGGGTGCAATAGAAGCAAAGTAAGGAGACTTCAAAATAACCTCTTCGATGTTGGCCATGGCATGTAACTGCACATCAACTCGCGCGGGATGTGTTTTTACCAAGTTCCTCAACCGTTTTTTACCATTCTAGAGGAGGAAATTTGTATGTATCATGTCCTTCTGGTGATGAGCATTCTCCAACCATGGGCAATGGTACATATTCTTCTTCAAACATGTGATCAATGGCTATGGGGATACGCTCGTCGGGTTCCAACAAGTCTAGTGGAGAGTCCAATCGAGGGGGTTCCGTCATGTTGGATACCTTATCTGTAATTCTTGTACTTTCATGCGTAGTGCATTCAATTCGTCTAAGAGGGCCGGTGATGGGACTTCCTGCACAATGGTAGGCTCTAATGAATCCTTGAGAAATAATTTCTTATTTGTCTCCTTGAGTGTTTGGCATTCTTCTTGTAAGCGGTCATAATCCTCTAGCACCCATGGGTGGTCGTCCAAGAGAATCTGCATTCACTCGGAAGGAATAACTTCAAAACAAGAGGGGCTAAGGGGTGTCTCCAGATTATCCAACGTGTCCTCAAAGTTCTGCGGTTTTGTTGTTGGAGGCATTGATTTTCTTCCTTGGCTGCGTTGAGATGCCTTCAAAGGAGCGCCATATTATGTGAAAATTGAGCATTGCACATCAAATAGACATCTAACTGTGACTCGACTTCTTTGACACGTGTTTGTACTTGGGCTTCGAGATTTTGTTGTTGTTTTTGATGCTCTACTTCCAATTTTTGATACATCATATTGAGTTCCTACTTCTGTAAAGTTAGTGCATCTAATTGTTTCTACAAATCGTGCGTAATCTGTTGGAGGGCCGAATGTTGGTGCCCAAAAAAAGAATACTCTGCATTAATCTGTTGAAGACACTGTATCATATATTGGATGGTAGCATCAATAGTGGACGATGACAACGATGCAAAGGTGGGAAATGACATATGTGGGCTGGTTTGTAATGCAATCGGACTGGGTGTTGGGGTAGGGATTGTGGATGTCATGGCAAGTGATGCAAGAGATGTGCGAATAGATGTCATGTGAAGTGTGTTGCGTGATGTGGGTGATACATGCAAATGTGTGTCACGTGAGGCAGTGGGTGAAATTTCCATGTCGCTAGTGGTGCCTTTAGTTATAGCAATGTGAAAGAGTTAAGAGTGGGTGTGATTGTGTGCAAGGTGGGGGTGCAATTGTGTGGTGAGAGGTGAGTGGGGTGGTGTACTGCTTGGTGGCCATAAGAAGAGAGCTTGTGGGTGGAGTTCTTGGGGAGGCCTTACAAATGGAAAAGGTGAGGTTTGGGAATACAAAAGGATGTGAAAGAGGAGTAAGATGAGGGTGGTGGTGTAGACATGGTAAAGGAGTACAATGGGTTAGTGGTATAGGAGGGGAAATGAGGGGGTGGGGAAATGACAAGTGGCAACAGGATAGGTGGAATGGAGACAGAGGTGAGGGGAGGAGTAGTTGTAATAGGACTCGATATCGAGGGCCAAATGAAATCTGATATCGGGGGCCGAATGAAAACAGGGGATGGAATATGAACATCGGGAATCTCTACAATGTGAGGGGAGGGTGGGGTTGGTGCTCGGTGAGGAGGGTTTAACTAATGGTATACACATGGGAAGTGTCTTCACTCACAGTTAGGTCAATAGTAGAGAAACCTACAAGTGGTGCAGATGTGATAGGATCTATCAGTACTCGAATATATGTGCCCAGTGATTTGAGAATTTGAGCCCATCGAGGGTCAAATTTGGGAAGGGGTTTCCATGGCAAGTAATGTAAGGCTTCTGGCACACCTATTGATTGGACCAATGCATGCATAGCAGAGATGAATTTTTCCTCAAATCCATTGTTGACCAATTCCTACTACAAGATGGCTTGGCTCTGTTCCTCAATCACTATAGTCCTTGCCCAAACCTTATTCATAGTGTTATGGAGCCGTCAAATGGCTATCGTGTATGCTGTTGCTTTTGCTGTCTCCTCTTCATATGTATTGGTTTCCCTTGAGCTTTGGATTGTGCCTCAGACTGATGTGCTTCTCCCTCACTCGCTTCAGTGTTAGCATCTCCCTCATCGTTCACCGTATGGTCATCCTCTTCATCTTCATAGTCAGTGTTGGTGTTGTGGGGTAGGCAAGTCATTCAAATTCTTTAGAAACAAACCGTGTGTCCAAAAATTGGAAGTCACTAGACAACACTTCTGGGATCTCAAAATCAAATCTGATGTTGATATCCTCTATGCCCAAACTAGTGACGGGGAGGTAAAAAGAGTTAGAGACAAATGTAGAGGTCCCCACGAGAGCTTCAATGGTAGTGGTGGTCATGGTTGTGATGGTGGTAGGAACATCGGTCGCTACCTGTGAAACCTCACGCAGTAGCAGAGCGATTTAAGTGGACTTGGAGTGGTGGAACACTTGGTTGTGGTTGAACGGGAGGTTGTTGGGGGGAGCTCTTGAGTGTGGGCTATCGTGAAGGTGATTTTGGAACTTGTAAGCAGGGGATTGTGCCATGCATGCACTTAAATCTTCTAGCATTGGGAGGTCACGTGCTTTTCTTTGAGCCTTTGTATTGATGTAATTACAGTGCTGGAAGGGCTCTCTCAATAGCAATATCATAAGACAAACACATGTAAATAATGCATATGAGTGCACAGCAACCATGGACAACCTTTTTGTTCTCCCGACAATGTCCTGCCAATAAAAGTTGGTCCTGGATATATGTGGCAATATCAATTGTTTGAGGCCCGGTAGTGGCAAGGTACAATCCAAACCATAGACGTTTGTGGGGGATTGTAAAGTGCTCCTGTGCGAGAAAGGAAACATGTTGGAGGCATATTCTCAAAGGAGTGGTTAGTTGAGGAGTGATGGCTGAATTTTTGGCCATTTGTCCACATCACTTTGCCTCATAGGTTCTAGGATAAGGCGCTCTTTCTCCGTGGGTGTATGATTGCAATTAATCTTAAGAGAAATCCTGATTAAGTCCATAGACAAGGTGAACTTCTTGAAGGGGGGGGTCATTGACTAATGAAGGTAACACAAAGACTGGATCCAATTCCTCTTGCTCTTGTTCTTTAATAGAAGCCACTAGATAATAACACGGATAAAAGTCAGGTTTAGGGAGTGGTGCACGGAAGTAGTTAGAAAATCCTTCTCTCTCCCAGATGGGTTTGAGTTCTTCACTATTTTGAAGGTCTTCAAACTCTTGTGAGAAGAATTGATAGCACCTCCATACTTTTGCTCCCTAAGTTAGGTTGGCTTCATAGATGAACTCTACTTCGCCCAGTAGTCCAGCGAGCCCTTGGAACCAATGAGCCTTGCTGCTTACTCTTTCCATCTTTCCTCGGGGAGGGTCTTCAATGGGCATGGGTCCTCTGAGACCTTGGAATTCTGGTGGTATTGTTGTTAACAGGCTCTCAAATGGGAGAGCTGAGAAGTTGACTATAGGCTGTCCGAGCACTACACTAGTGGAACTTTCCGCTTGCATGATGAAAGCTTGTGAAAGAACCTAAGCTGGAGTGAAGAGCAAAACACATTAGTCATGGAAAATAATTAAGATCCCAAGAAGATGTGACCTCCATTCCTTTCCACCACCAACATGCTTCCTGTGTCATGTGCGTGGTTTTAACGATGTGTGAGGTGAATGTGAGAAGTGCATGATTTGATTTTGAGTGGTAGTGTGTGAGGTGCATTTCTTTATAATTGAAAATTAAGGAGCCCTGCTTACAAAGTTCTCGTAGATTATAAGGATAGTGATGATATGAGTTTTTCGAGCTGGATATGGGGGGAGTGGTCAATAAGTGTTTAGCTTCACCATGTCGACAATGGGGATGGGCTTGGTTAAGATTTGTCATGATTAGGGAAGTTTTGGGAATCCATTTATGTACAACATGGGGGAATAGAAGAGATGAAGTGGAATGTACAAATGAGGGTGTGTAGGGTGTCTTATTACTCGCAAACAAGGTTTTCTTCAGATTGACCAAAGTTGAAGTATAAACTACACATTTCTTCGGTATCCAAAGCTGGCAAGACTTGGATTGAGCGATCACCAAGGTTTTGGGCACCCAAATCTGTCTACATTGCCGTGGTTGAAATTGTGAGGGATGTCGAAGATCTGGAATATTTGACTCACTTGATACTATAGCTTTGTGTATCCACCTTGGTTGTGGAAATGCCTTAGTAGATCCACTACCAACATGTCCAGCCCATTAGGGAGTGAGACATTATGTACCATAGATCTAGGTGAAAACCATGTTAGAGAAGGTGATATGATGGAGGTTTTGCAATCCTCCCCTGTGTAAGTGCCTGATTGGGGGGTTTGTGGGGTTTTGTAGGGCTTGCCCGGAGTCTCTAATAGTTCACACCCAACTGGAGCCTGAGCCTTACGCTACCATATTTGTCTGGTTCCTATCTGCTTGCTCAATTGCCTCTCCTGGATGGATGGTATTTCCTGCTTCTGTTCGATAGGTCCAGGTAACCCACATAGAGTTGGATGAATGCCACACGTAGTTGGAGGGTCTTCTGTTATGTCCAAAACCTCTCTATACCAACCTCTAAGTGGTAGCTCATGATACTGTCCTGCAAGTTCCAACTAGAGCACACTTTTGCGAACATTTAAATTCACTGAGTAGTGGTATAACCATTCTTGGCCTAGGATCATCGGTTCTATTAGGTCGTCATCATGGCAAACCAAAAGTTTTACTATCAAGGTCACGTCCTCGATGGAGATTGGTAACTCGATGTCACCTATGTAAGGGGTTTCTAATCCACCTAATCCTATGAGATAGGCTTCAATAGGCTTCACTTCATATTCCCGACAAAGGCGCATCAAATCCAGGGAAGATTGAGTCTTTCAAGGGTAAATAGGTTGTAGCAATTGTTGGAGTGCATTCAGAAGAAACTAAAACACTAAGAGAGAGAGAGAGAGAGTGAGAGAGAGAGAGAGAGACTCTAATAGGGATATTCTTTAGCTCTTTGGGCCATACACAGCAAATAGGCATTGCCTTTCTGCATCGCTCAACCACATGTTCTGTGTACTCCACAACGAGCGAGAGACATCCACCATGCACACATCCATTCTGCATCTTTCTCTCTCTATATATATATAAGATAGAGAGAGAGAACAAGAACAAACCTCTATTCTATGCATCCTAGACGGATGCGACCATCCGAGCTCTCTCTAAAACCCCATGCATCGAATTGTGATCCCAGCTGCTGTGTTGCACCATCTCTCGTGTAGAGAGGGAAAGAATGGAAATGGACAACTATAATTAACACAACAAGTGAGATAGAGAGAGAGTGTCAGAGTACAACTACTATGAGGCGGCTTCCCTTACTACACGCCACCCCTTCTCTGAGGCGGCCAACTCTCCTCTGATGCACACTGTCACACGAACGAGTGACACACAACAATAGGGCATGTACTCTCTACACATTGCCACAGATCCAATTCTCTAGTTGATTGTTTTACATATCACCAATCGTTGCGTGCAAGTTTTGATATGATATAATTGGTGATGCAATCCATCATGGCTCATTGTATTGGCCCGTAATCTTTATATGGGCTTGACATGCATGCATATCTGCTTATGATCATCATTTCACTTGAGGACTTAATTTTAGAACTATCACAATCAAAGAAATTATTGTAACTTGTTCATATTATTTTTTTACCTTAAGTGTCCATCAATCGATATATATATATATTTTTCAAGGATACACTCACCATACACTTTGGTCCATTTCAAGCTATTCAAGTACCCTCACAAGTATGCTCCTTTCAAAGGGGTTATGTTGTAACTTCGTTAAGTGCCTTTTATGGTAACCTTCACTCAAAGTACTTGTATTTCTCCAAGGGTACAACCCTAATGTTTGCCATCATATCGGGTCTACACCCATCTCTCCAAAGGTCTTGACCCTCCCTCTCTTTCAAGGACACCCTTTGGCACTCAGTGCCCCATCATTGTTCAACAAGCAAGAGGATTATTGTGTGTGTGCATTTTTAGCTTGGAGGCTAGTCTAAGCCCACCCACAAAGGTTCTTGAGTTCCCTAGCCTATTCTGAGGCTATTTGGTGTGCAACGGGCTACTCTAAGCCTCCTTTTGAATGGACTTGTCTCTGATTTTTGTGCAAGCATAGGCCTAATCTAAGACCCCCACCCCTACCGCATCTCAATATTTGCAAGTGTGGTAACTTTGTTTCAACGGTGATAATGTCAACAATTTGCAATGCCACATCCTCAAGTCAGTTAAATTTACCCTCCTTTGTGCCAATATTCATGCCGAAAGATGAAAGGCTAAATGGAACAAATTACAACCTATGGAAGGGTAGAATTAGGACCTATCTCTATACAAACCTGTTGTATGAGGTCATTGAAAGTACAAAACGAGATCCCGATAAGGAAACCGATCTAGGAGCTTGGAATATATGGAATGTAAAAGACAAACAAACATTAGGCCAACTTCTCCTCGCATGTCACACAAACTGACAAAGGGTCACATCACTACATGTAAGACTTCAAAAGAAGCTTGGGATACTTTAGCAAATCTTTATGAAGATAAAACACCTTTCAAGTTCTATGCCTTAGAAGCCAAATTTCACAATCTCACTATACATCCACAAGACACTATGACAAAAATAATAGCCTAATTTGAAGATTATCAATGCAAGTTGGCACTTTGTGGACAAAAAATTTCAAGTGAAGACATGGATATACAATTGCTCAACAACCTTCCTAGGTCATATCAAACATTTTTAACCACTTTGTATAACAAAGATCAAATTCTAACTTGGGAAGAGGTTTGTTGACTTTTTCTCCTCCATGACTCATGAGCAAAGTCAACTTCCTCACAAGAGATAACCATGAAGGCTAAAGGACCCTTCCACAAGGGCAAACATGCTAGTCATAATACTAGCAATGCCCCCAAGCAAGGCTCCAACACTTTGTCGAAGAAATTTAGCTGCAGTTTCTATTGAAAAATAGGGCACTTGGAAGAATTTTGCTATAAAAAGAAGCATACATCAAAGCCGTCTAGTTCCAAGAACCCCTCCAAAACATCTCAACATAGGTCTCAGGAATGGATCTTTGACAATGGAGCAACATTGCACATGTGTAAGGATGGGGATTCTTTTCAAGAGATTGAGGACCATATAGGAGAAGTGTACCTTGGCAACAACAAGAGCCTACCCATCGAAGGGAAAGGCAAAGTACAAATCATCAATTCTCAAGGGGAGTGAAAATCATTATCCAATGCCTTATTCGTTCCCAACTTATGCATGAATTTACAATCAGTCAAGGCCATCACCGATCATGATAAAAAAGTGTTATTTGATAATGCTTTAGTTAAGGTGATTTACCTAAACTCGAGACATCATCGCATAAGGTGTTGGAACATCAAGCTTACACTATGCTTGAGGTGGATTTGATCTACATCAAAGGCTATCGCGTCGAAAGAATATCCGTTGGAGAGTTCTTTTTCATATGCTCATTTATTGTATTTTTTGAGAATATTTTGATGGCTCATTTACGGTTGTAAAAGCCTTGAGTTGTACACATGTAAAGGTAGAAAGATAGAGCCCAAATCCCACGAATTTGTGGTGGTTGAAGTTGCATTCAATCAAGCAAATCAAATCACCTAAAAGTAGATCAATCAAGATCTTCACTTTTCCTAGATTGTAGGGAAGTGAATTGATTCCCTCCAACAACCATTCCCACCTTCATTTGAATTCAAATTCAAGTTGTAAAAGTCGTGGAACACTCCTAGAGGCTATATAAGGAGTTGAAATCACTTGTATTATACATGGAAGCAATATACATACACTTGTGACCATCATTGTCTTGCTCCTTCAATTTTCTGCATCATCTTCTTCGCCAACAGTAATCTTGCAGAGGCTGCGGCTCTCTCCTCAGAGCTCCAAATTGAGTGCAAGAGGACTCATTGGAAAGGTATTAGTGTTTTGTTTATGCCTGTAAATTTTCAAAGCATTTAGTTCAGCAGATTTGGAGAAATCTCAGTTTGTCTACCTCGGGGTCAATCTCTGCGTATTCCTGAAAAATAGGAAGTACCACCGGTGAATGTCGCATTCATTCCTATATCATATTTTGCTTATTCCTTATACTTTTGTGCATTCCATACATTCAACCCTATGTGTATCACTCCCATAAAAGGATTTTTTCTAATTGTAATCAAGCTGGTGGCTATGGGCATTTGAAGTTCATCGTCTCTTCCATAGATAGTAAGTTTTTTGAGCTAGTCGACCCGTGAACCTATCTGTTTTGTATCGACTCATTCTCCTTGATGCTCCAAAGTACATAGTGCATTTCTTTGCACTTATAGCATGCCTATAAGGTCTATTTGAGTCTCCATAAGCGCAAGGGCTGGTCTTGTGCCGGTTGGTTTAACCAAACTTCGTCGCTTCGAAACGCACTTTTCTACCTTCGACAAGCTTCTCCAAGTTTCTTTTAGTGGTATCAGAGCTAGTTCAATATGGGTGACAGCTTTCCCTCAATGATCGAGAAGCTTGATCGACACAACTACGCGGCTTGGCAAATCAGAATGGAGGCCTATTTGCAAGGTAGAAATCTTTATGGAATTGTAGCAGGTGATGAAGCTATGTCTATTCCAAGATCCAAAGGAGGACCTACACAAGAGGAGACAGATAAGCTCACACTTTGGTGCGCAAGGGATGCTCAAGCAAGGTCGTACGTACTAAACTCTATCTCTGACTTTCTATTACCACATATTAGAGGATGCAAGACATCTCAAGAGACTTGGGATGCCCTCGAGACTTTCTTTTCTGCTAGTACCAAAGCATAAAAGAATCATCTTTGGAACGAGTTCAACCAAATGAAGAAGAAACCTAAACAAACCATCATAGAGTTTGTTAGCAAGGTCAAGGAGGTTGCGGATCAGTTAGCATCCATTGGAGAGCTGATTGAAGAAGAGGTCATCATGAGGCAAATTCTCAACGGCATTCGAAGTGATAAGCAATGGCAATCCTTCACGACGGCTTACGATCTCATCATGGATGTGCAAAGCTTGAGGATCAGTTAGCATCCATTGGAGAGTTGATTGAAGAAGAGGTCATCATGAGGCAAATTCTCAACGGCATTCAAAGTGATAAGCAATGGCAATCCTTCACGACGGCTTACGATCTCATCATGGATGTGCAGACTCCAGACTTCAACATCTTTCTTGGACAACTCTTCAATCAAGAAGCCAACAATAGCATAAAGGAAGGTAACTCTTATCATGTTGATTCAACTAGTGCTCTATATGCAGATAAGAAGGATAAGAAGCAGAAAGGCAAGAAGAAGGAAGAAGACGAAGAAGAGACTTCCCAAGCCAACTTTGCAAGCAAGTGCAAGTGGAAAGGGAAGAAGAAAGGACCAAAGCAAGACAAAGCCAAAGGTCAGAATGTTCAACCTTGTGCCATATGCGATAAGACCAACCACACCACTCAGAATTGCTGGTTCAATGGGAAGACCCAGAAAGGAAGTGGAAGAGGTGGATATGGCAGCAATAGAGGCAGAGGTGGACACAACTTCAACAATAACAATAGAAGCTATAATAGAAGGGACTACAACAATTATTCAGAAGATCAACCACATGAAGACTCATTACTTCTTATGAATCTAAGCCACAAAGAAGGTAAAGAAGATGATCATTTGTTCTACATAGATTCAGGATGCTCGAATCATGTTGCAGGCAACATTGCTCTTCTATCTGACTTGGAAAGTCCAAAGCATAGACATGAAGTGCAAACAGGGGATGACACGAAGCACAATGTGGAGAAGATTGGTAATGTCAAAGCTTCCAATGGCAGGACAAAAGTGTAGGCCAAATAGTTGAAAAAGGCTTGCAAGTTAGGTTCACCCAACATGGAGCTTTTGTGGAAGATCCATGTCAAGGCTTCAAGAAGATAGCCCGAGGTGAGAAGCATGGTAGGCTCTTTACTTTTGAAGTAGGAGATACCAGGAACATAGCTCTATTCAACTTTGGGTCTCAAACCCTAAGTGAGCTTGAAGTGTGGCATAAGAGACTTGCTCATGTGAATGAAAGAACCTTGAAGGATATATGCAGGGATCAAAGTGTTCTAGGATTGCCGAACATATCAAAGCAACACATGATCAACAGGTGTGATGCATGTCAGATTGGGAAGGCACAAAGACAACCATTCAACCACAAAGGCTACATCCACAACAACTTATTGGACTTAGTACATACAGATGTATGGGGACCAAGTCAAGAACCTTCATTGGCAGGATCAAGGTATTATGTCTCATTTATTGACGACCATAGTAGATGGATTGTTCTATACTTTATCAAGAGTAAGAATGAAGTATTTGATTGCTTCAAGAAGTATCTTGCACATGTGGAGAATCATACAGGTAGATCACTAAAGAAGCTCAGATCTGATGGAGGGGGAGAATACTTCTCCAAAGAGTTTGATGAGTTCTTACAGGATAAAGGTATCAAAAGGGAAGTGACTACTAGGTACTCTCCTCAACTAAATGGAATTGTAGAGAGGAGAAACAAGACATTGGTTGGATCAGCCCGAACAATGCTTGAAGAGAAGAAGTTGCCACATTATCTTTGGGCAGAAGCTATTTCAACTGCAGTGTACCTTGTCAATCGACTACCATCCAAATCACTTCAAGGTATGACTCCTTATGAAGCATGGCATGGAAGAAAACCTAGTCTTGCACATTGCAAGGTTTTTGGTTGTTTAGCTTATGTTCATGTACCATCACAAATAAGAGGTAAGCTAGATGAAAGGGCAACAAAGGCAGTGTTTATTGGATATGATTCAACTCAGATGGGTTATAGGTTCTTCAATCCTTCAACCAAGCAATTCACTACAAGTAGAGATGTTGTGTTTGAAGAACACAGGTCTTGGTATGATGAAGATAAACAAAAGGTAACACTACCATATGATCTTGATTCAGACTCTCATCAATTAGGAAGCAAGCATGATACACAGGTCCAGGATCCAAGAAGTGATACAGACGATGACCAAGATGAAAGAGAAAGGGATTACAAGCTATGGAAGTCAAGAGCCAAAGCAAAGATGCAAGAGGTTGGAGAATGCTCCAAAAAAGCACCTAGAAGATCAGTAAGAGAGAAGAAACAACCAGAAAGGTATGGATATGATTCCACATTTGTTACAAAGCATTCAATCTACTTGGCAAAAGACTCTATTTCAGAGGAACCCTCAACCTATGAAGAGGCAAAGGGAAACCCTAATTGGGAAAAGGCCATGAACGAAGAGATAGATGCATTGAAGGAAATGGACACTTGGGATTTGGTTCCAATGTCACCGAATCAAAAGGTAATTGGTTGCAGATGGGTATATAAAGTTAAAAGAAATTCAGATGGATCAGTTTGCAGGTACAAGGCAAGATTAGTTGCCAAAGGATGCTCACAAACTCATGGTATAGACTATGAGGAAACATTCTCACCAGTTGCAAAGATGACTACAATGAGGACATTGATAAGTGTAGCTGCTGCAAGGAATTGGAGACTCCTCCAACTTGATGTGAAAAATGCATTCCTAAATGGTTGGATAAGTGAAGAGGTATACATGTCACAACCACCAGGTTTTGAAAACCCTAATCATCCATCTTATGTTTCCAGACTTAAGAAAGCATTGTATGGATTGAAACAAGCTCCTAGAGCTTGGAATTACAGGTTGGTTACATATCTTCAAGATCAAGGGTTCAAAGCTAGCAGCTCAGATCCTTCTCTATTCATGAAAAGAGATCACAATGAGGTTATCTATCTATGTGTATATGTAGATGATATTATTGTGACAGGTGATGATCTAAATGGCATTCAAAGGATCAAGAGACACATGCAAGAGGAGTTCAAAATGAGTGACCTAGGTGAGCTCACATATTTCCTAGGTATGCAGGTGATATACACAGATGAAGGAATGTATTTGACTCAAAGAAGATACATTCAGGATCTTCTTCTCAAGTTCAAAATGGAGAACACTAAACCTGCAGGTACACCTTTGGAGATGAATCATAAACTTAGTGTTTATGAAGGTGAGAAAATTAAAGACATTAAAGAGTATCAAAGCTTGGTAGGTAGCTTGATATATGCTACTCACACAAGGGCAGACATCTCATATAGTGTGGGAGTGCTTAGTTAGTTCATGCACTCACCAAGAAGAACACACATGGATACGGCTAAGAGAGTACTTAAGTATCTCAAAGGTACAATCAACGAAGGTATATTCTATCCTTACTCTTCAGATTTGGATATCAAAATCTACTCAGATGCAGATTGGGCAGGAGCTAAGGATGATAGAAAAAGTACATCCGGTTACTTAGCATTTGCAGGTTCAAAGCTAGTGTCATGGAGTTCCAAGAAGCAACCAATAGTTGCTTTATCCTCAACTGAAGCAGAGTACAGAGGCTTGACCATAGCAACTCAAGAGGCAATATGGTTAAAAGCATTGTATACAGATTTGGGACTTGTGAGTTCCAAACCTCACATATTTGGAGATAATGTAAGTTCCATGCATCTAGCGGCAAATCCTATATTCCATGCGAGAACCAAGCACATAGAAGTCCATTATCACTTCATCAGGGAGAAGCTCATGGCAAAGGAGATTGACATTTCTTTTGTTCCGACTGAAAAGCAAGTAGCAGATATGATGACGAAGGCACTTGATGGAATAAAGCTTTGTAGATTCAAAGCTATGGCAGGTATTCAACCTATCAGAGAATGAAGACTCAAGCATACTTTAGCTTGAGGGGGAGCTGTTGGAACATCAAGCTTACACTATGCTTGAGGTGGATTTGATCTACATCAAAGGCTATCGCGTCGAAAGAATATCCGTTGGAGAGTTCTTTTTCATATGCTCATTTATTGTATTTTTTGAGAATATTTTGATGGCTCATTTACGGTTGTAAAAGCCTTGAGTTGTACATATGTAAAGGTAGAAAGATAGAGCCAAAATCCCACGAATTTGTGGTGGTTGAAGTTGCATTCAATCAAGCAAATCAAATCACCTAAAAGTAGATCAATCAAGATCTTCACTTTTCCTAGATTGTAGGGAAGTGAATTGATTCCCTCGAACAACCATTCCCACCTTCATTTGAATTCGAATTCAAGTTGTAAAAGTCGTGGAACACTCCTAGAGGCTATATAAGGAGTTGAAATCACTTGTATTATACATGGAAGCAATATACATACACTTGTGACCATCATTGTCTTGCTCCTTCAATTTTCTGCATCATCTTCTTCGCCAACAGTAATCTGGAAGAGGCTGCTGCTCTCTCCTCAAAGCTCCAAATTGAGTGCAAGAGGACTCATTGGAAAGGTATTAGTGTCTAGTGTAGGCCTGTAAATTTTCAAAGCATTTGGTTCAGCAGATGTGGAGAAATCCTAGTTTGGCTGCCTCAGGGTCAATCTCTGCGTATTCCTGAAAAATAGGAAGTACCACCGGTGAATGTCGCATTCATTCCTATAGCATATTTTGCTTATTCCTTAAACTTTTGTGCATTCCATACACTCAACCGTATGTGTATCACTCCCATAAAAGGATATTTTCTAATTGTAATCACGCTGGTCGCTATGGGCATTTGAAGTTCATTGTCTCTTCCATAGATAGTAAGTTTTTTGAGCTAGTCGACCCGCGAACCTATCTGTTTTGTATTGACTCATTCTCCTTGATGATCCAAAGTACATAGTGCATTTCTTTGCACTTATAGCATGCCTATAAGGTCTATTTGAGTCTCCATAAGCTCAAGGGCTGGTCTTGTGCCAGTTGGCTTGACCAAACTTCGTCGCTTCGAAATGCACTTTTCTACCTTCGATAAGCTTCTCCAAGTTTCTTTCATAAGGCATGTAAGAAAAAGGACTCTACAAACTCTCTTGCTTTTTATCTAAGGAGTCGCTTTCCAGTCTCTGGCATCAAAGGTATGGCCACACTTCATATTTACCAGGGATTTCCTCCTCTCATATAATTTAAGGATTTCCCAAGATCAGGCAAGTTAATGATTTCTGTCAACATTGCACTCGAGGTAAGAAACACAGGGATCCCATTCCCAAGGAGGCTTCCATAAGCGCGAGGAACCCTTTAGCCCTCATCCACATGGACCTTTTTGGACCTATGAATACCCCTTCTCTTAGTGGTTCACTCTACTTCTTTATTTTAGTACATGACCACTCATGCTACATTTGGGTATATTTTTTGAAGTCAAAGGCAGACACTTTCTCTAAGTTTTGAGAATGGATCAACCAAGTTGAGAATGAAGCATCAAAGACAATCATGACTATTTGATCCAATGGAGGGGTGAATTTATCTATTAGGATTTTGACAACTTCTTGAAACAAAAGGGGATAAAACGGAAAATCATTCAACCTCACTGCCCATCCCAAAATGGAGTATCTAAGAGAAAGATCTGGAGTGTGATGGAAATAGCAAGAACCATGCTTCAGAACAAAGAATTACATTACACGTTTTGGGCAGAAGCAGTGCACACTACCATGCACATACTCAATCAAGGCTTCACTAGTGCATTCCACAACAAGGCAACCTATGAAGCTTACTATGGAAGAAAGCCTATTGTCAATCACTTTCGAGTATTTGGAAGTGATGCATTTTTCCATGTCCAAAAAGAAGATTGTAACAAGTTATTGTCCAAGTCTAGGAAGCTTAAATTCATCAGCTACAGTGAACAATCAGATGCATATAGACTGTACGATCCTGAGAACCACTCCACCACAATTTCAAAAGATGTAATCTTTAATGAAGCTTCACGATACTCAAACAAAGATCCAAATACAAGCCTCAGTTTGGCCATCTACACTTCAAAGGGGGACACCATCGTTTCAAAGCACCCATCAGAAGCAAGTACTTCACATCAACCCAGAAGATCATAAAGGCTCATTAAAACGCAATAGTGAGAACAAAGTCATTATGTAAATTATGCATTGATGCATCAGATCCAACAAGTTCCAACCCCTTCCAACTATAAAGAAGCTCAAGGCGAACCTAAGTGGGAAGAAGCTATGCAAGTGCAAATGGATGCAATCTAAAAGAACAAACTTGGACCCTTGTTCCTAAGCCCACAAATCATCAATTCATAGGAGTTCAGTGGCTCTATAAAGTTAAGTACATTAGACAAGTACAAAGCAAGACTTGTATTCAAAGGACATAAGCAATAGCATGGCATTAACTACGAAGAAACCTTTGCCCCTACTATAAGGTTTACCACCATAAGGATCATTCTAGCACTAAGTGCACATTTCAAGTGGTCCATCTACCAAGTTGACATCAAAAGTGCTTTCCTCAATGGAGATCTTCAAGAAGAATTATATGTTGACCAACCTGAAGGTTTCAAGATCAAACGAAAGGAAGATCAATTCTACAAGATTCAAAAAGGACTTTATTGACTTAAGGAAGCTCCCAAGGCTTGGTATGAAAAGATTCACAAGTTCTTCGAAGACAAAGGATTTCACAGAAGCAATGCTAATGCAAACTTATACATCTATCAGAATGAATCCTTAGGGGCCCTCATCATCCTCTATGTATATGACTTGACCTTGACAGCTTGTTGGCTCATTACTCTGCCTTGCCAACACTAGACCAGATATTGCATATGCAATTAGTATACTCAGTCAGTTTTCACATTAGCCTCATCAGTCTCATTGGGATGTTGCGTATGGATTACTTCAATACCTTGCCCTCACTTGACATCATGGTCTTTGGTATAGAGGGGGCATTGAACTCGCCAGATATTTAGATTCAGATTGAGATGGTGATCCTGATTCTCAATGGTCCACTTCCTGATACTTATTTTTGCTTGGCTTAGGACCTATCTCTTGGGCAAGTAAGAAGCGACCTATAGTTGCTCTGTCATCGACCAAGGCCAAGCACCGAGCATCCATCTTTGTAGCATGTGAGGCCATCTCGCTTCGACATTTATTATCTGACATTGGTGTTTTGCAGGTTAGTCCAACACGCATCTACACGAACAACCAGTCAGCCTTGGCCATCACCAAGAATCAAGTGTTCGATGCTTAGACAAAGCACATCGAGATCTAGTACCATTTCATCCACGATAAGCTCGTGTATCAGAAAATTACTCTAGAGAAATGTACCTCTCAATAGAACATGACGGACATGTTCATGAAGGCTCTACCTCCAGTTCTGCTCCAACGTTTGGCGGACCTCTACAACATTCGACCGTTCCAAAATGGACTTGCAAAGGGGGTGTTGAGGACATAACTGTCATGAGGAAGTGGATAAGGAAGAGAGCTCACACTCACAATCTCACAATCAAGGAGAAGCACACACACAGATTGAGGGAAGGAAGAATGATCTTCTTCTTCTTCTATTACATAAAAGGAATGTACAAGAATGACCTAAAAAAAAAGAATATAACAAGTACAATATATTAAGATCAGTACATAAGGAAAAACCTAATGTTTTTGGATAGTGAGCTGGCAAGAAACAAATGTGCCATCACTCTCGATAGATAGATCTAATAAAGCTCAATGAACTTTCCCTGACATATATCGGCGTGACCACTATACATGTCAAAGAAATGAAAAAGTGATACGTGTTATCCTGGATCATCACATTTTGAGCTTGATATCTCAGCACTTCCCCTCAAGCTCAACGCCATGTCCTCCAATCCAAGCATCTTCCCAAAACTTCTTTAGATTTTTTGCTCCAAGTGCTTTAGTGAAAATATCAGCAAGCTACTCATCTATTTTCACATAAACAAGATCAATATCACCTCCTAATACCTTCTCTCTGATGAAGTGATAATGTACCTCGATATGCTTTGTTCTCACATGAAAAAGAGGGTTTTGTGCTAATTGTATGCTACGAAGATTATCACAATAGATGGTGATAGTCTTTTGCACTTTCACACCTAAATCTGCAAGTAGCATCTCCAGCCATGATGCCTCACATGCTGCCAGTGCAGCACCTCTGTACTGAGCCTCTATAATTGATCAATGCAACAGTGGGTTGCTTCTTACTGCTCCATGTAATAGTTGCACTCCCAAGTGAGAATAGAAAACCACTAGTAGATCTTCTATCTGGAATGCTACCAGCCCAATATAGACCAGTGTATCCGTGAACCTGCAAATCTATACCAGCTTCATAAAACAATGCATAATCCAAAGTGGCACTCACATAATGTAGACTGTGTTTGCATGACCAATCTGTTTGTGCGAGATCTCTATATCAGCAATAAGTCATGCACCTTTTGCAAACATGGCTGCATTCATTTCAGGAATCTTCACATCTAAGGTGAACATCCTACCCACTTTGTTTCCTTTGGAAATCAATCTTCCATCCTGTTTGTAATGTTCTACATATAAACCATCGGCATTGAACCTAACTTGTAATCCCAGGTCAACCATTTGTCCAATAGAAACTAGATTCTTTCTTATATTTGGAACATGCAGCACATCAACAAGATGTTTTACCTTTCCATCCTCCATAGATAGTGTTATGTTTCTTGTCTGCTTGATAGGGTGTGATGTGTCATCACCTATTTCAACGTATCTAGGAACTGGCAATTTTAGCAAAGTACTAAACCATTATGCATGACTGGTCATGTGATTTGAAGCACTTGAATCAACATACCAGACATTATCATTCGATTTCAAAACACCAAGAGACATCGTATTCATCATGTGATGTTGAACCATGAATAGCTTCTTCAAATCATCTGCACTTGTGGATGCATAATTATTTTGCTACCTCTTGTTATTTTGATTCTTTAATCTGCAATCACGTTCAAAGTGTCTAGGTTTACCACAATTCCAACATCCTTTATTGTAATTACCTGAATCATTTCTTTGGAAATTTCTACTACCTCTTTGGCTCCCCCTGCCTCGAAACTATCCTCTTCCTCCTACATGATTCTATTATTGATCTTGGTCTTGGTTATTATATCCTCTTCCGCTTTTGAAGCTTCTAGCTCTGCCTCTTCCTCTTCCAGAGTAGAATACCTGCTCAAAACTGGGTTTTCCTTGGGAGTTTGAATCCTCAATAAGATTCTTTTCTTCAATAATCAACATAGATACTAGATTGGCAACGTTCCGAATATTTTCCCTCATCTGTATAGAAGTTCTGAATTGCTTATATGCAGCTTCTAAACCACAAAGGCATACTTCCACCTTATCATCATCATCTACATTCACACCAATAGATGCAACTGACTTACATATTCTTTTGATGTTTAGGGTGTAGTCACTTATTGACATGCTCTTTTTCTCCAAGTATGCAACTCATTCTTTAGTTGCAATGTTTGTGCCTTTGTATTGGTCTCACACAATGTGACCAAACTGTTCCAAGCCTCTTTCGAAGTCTTGGAATCTTGAATGTGCCCAATCATGCTATCCTGTATGCTAACAAATAGCCAATACAGTACCTTTCTTGCTCCTTGATTCCATTCTTCATACGCTCTTAACTGGTTTGTAGTCCGATTCCTCTCTAGTAACTATGGAGCATTTTTGTTCTCTCCTTCGATGTACTTCTCTCCAAGCATGGAAGTTGTTCTTGTCTATCTTATCACTCATAAGCTAACTCATTCCATCTGTGTTTGCCATTTTTGCAGCTATTCACAACAGTGCAAAACACTACAAGCAGCACTTCTTGCTTGAACACTGTTGCACTATGATGTGACAGTCTAATCTTAGAAAAACACAGTATTCGTGTATCAACAGTACATAGAATCGCTTTAAATTTTGGATCTTAAATATATGAGCGTTTTGGAAGATGAAGCAAGGCGAGATACTAGATCGACAAAATCCGGAATATTTTCCCTAGGGACAAATCAAATGTAAGCAAGCTTTGTTGTGTGAAGCAATCGGATGCTCCTAAGCACTATGCAATGCTATAAGAGGGGAGACTCTATGGAAGATATGGAAAGAGGAGTGTGCAACCAACTTTGGAATCCCTCCTAAAGAATTGTTAATCGAAAAGTCGCTTTTCCTTTTAAGCCAAAAGAATTTCCAATTGTAAGAAGCCCCTCCCCTTTAGACATCATCAAGTGTTCATCCTAGAGAGCAACAAGATCAAAACCAAGTGGGCCCCACATGATGGAGACAAGAGGGTTATCAACCTTCTTTATAAAATTCTCTAGTAATCTATAAGCAACCCCTGCTTTGTTGGATACGAGGGGTTCCATGCGTGCTAAGCTCGTTTAGTTGTACAAATGTAATTTTTATTAACTAAAGCTTGAAAGGGTAGGCTTTCTGAACTTCCTTAAAAAAAGAAAAAGAAAAGAGCTTCACATCTATGGAGTTTTATGGTTGTTGTGTGAAAGAGCTCAAAGAGTGTTGGATTCCTTGATGGATCCCTAGTGATTCATCAACGGAGGCTTCCCATTATCAAGGATTCCCGCAATTAGGATGAGAAAAACAAATTCCAAATTCGTTAGCATGTATGGAGAGTATCGCCCAATCAGGAATTGCTTCTTTCACAGTCTCTCACGGACTGACTTTCGTTGAATCTCCCCTTTCACCCACCCATACACTTGTCGCAGAAAAGTCAAGGCAAAAAAAAAAGTATGCAAGTGGTAGGTCGAGCGATCTAGCATGCATGCAGCCGCTCTCTTTCCAAATCTTTCATCCGTCTAACAACAATTGTGTGTGCTATTGGCTGACTGTGCGCTCATTCTTGTCATGGAAACGGGAGGCCAGCAACCTCCTCACAACGATGCGCCGGTCTCTGCTCTTTCATTCTTTGACATGGCAACCGGAGGTCATCACGACGCATCAAGCTGTAGTACTGCTGCAAGCGAACAGTCAGGTAAATGGTCGATAACGTCCTTTTGGAGATGTCAACTTAAAATCTGCATGCAATAAGTAAATCTTGCACACTTCAGTTTATCGTGACCCGTTACTGCATGCGCGCGCAAACAATTGTTAACGGCCTGGTAAGCCGCGATATTGGTGTTGCATAATCTAGTCTGTCATGAACGATTAAGTAGAGGATCGGATCTACTTTGCATAATCTAGGCCAAAACCAGGTTGTTTTTCCTTTCAGCTTGTAACTGCGCTTATTTTGCAGAAAGGAAGAAGAGGCCTAGCCCCAGCTACGATGATGAAGCGAATTTCAAACCGTATGAGTGTCGCTTTTGTCCCATGAAATTTGCAAAATCGCAAGCTCTTGGAGGGCACATGAACAGGCACCGACAAGGTCTGTCAAGTGCTTCAAGCTTATTCAGTAAAGCTTTAAACTTAGTAAATCAACATTTCGTATCCATGATCTCAGCAAGGAGCATGTAATGTGCAGAACGTGAACGGGAACAACTCATGAATGCACGACAACTTTTGATGCAACAAGAATTCTCATCCACCCTGATGTAAGAACTTCGTATGTTACGTATTGAAGGTTGTTCAGATTGCGTAGAAGTCTATCGAAATCTCACTTTCCATTTCTTTCCAAGGATGTCAGGTCAAAATGCTCAATCATCTTTGTCGAAGCTCGGTCAATCTCATCTACAACGTCCAACAAATGAGAACCCAATGAAGGATGGCCTTCGTCTCAGTTCAGGCCCACCTATGATGGGATCCATGGGCAGAGGTTTTCTGCAATCTAACCCTTTCAACCCATCGTTGCCACCATCATCCTTGAATTGGAATTTAGGAAACGCTGCGCTTGATACAGCTGCCAATCATCAACTACCAGCGTTCAATATGGATGGAACGATTCGATCATACCAAGCTCGACAGGCATACACAAGTACATCTCCGATGAACAACAACAACACGTCGTTGTTTCTAATGCAACCCTCTCTTAAATGTTCTCTTAGCCAAAATGATTTGATAGGTGCTACTGCAGCACCCTATGAGAAGGCCATGCCAATGTCAATGTGTTCCTACGATTCAGATAACCCTGCACTTCACCGAAGTAATAGCTGCGGCCTATTGCACGCATCTCAACCAAGCCAGCCACAAGATGGTAGCATTTTAACAGGTTCACCTGATGAATCTGCCAACTTTATGCCGGGAACAACTAAGAGCTACATTCACGAGCACCACAACGGTATTAAACTTGAGCAGCAAGTATCACAAGGTGTGCCGAATGCAAACATGGAGACCGGCAACAGTGGCTTTCAATTGATGACTTATCCTACTACAGAGAGTCAGCGGTCACATTTATCATCCCACCACCATGCCTCTGAATTCAATCTAAGCTCTACAAATCCGTTGGATGGCAACTTGTCATGGTTACAGAAAGATGCTGTGGCATTAAATGCGCTTTCATCTCCTAATGTAGACTACAATACAGACATAGAGAATGCAGAACCAAAAATTGATCATCAGAACGTAACAGGTCCAGGACATAGGAAAGCTCTGAAGTGGGACTTATCATTGCCCTCTTCTGATAGTGTTCCGCCAGACAACAAGATGGGGGATTTAACGTCTGTTGTAGCAGAAGGTTCAGTATTGTCATTTGAGGATCATTATGCACATACTGCAGGGGCTCTGGATGGTCAAACCAAATAGGTGAAAATATGAATTCAGAACCTCTGATTTCCCTGTTGGTTGCATGTCTCTTGACTAGAGTACAGCTTCCGTCTAGATATAAAGGTCACTGATGCCTTGTAGGTTTGTAAGTCAAAACGTGGACTTAATATATTTCTAAAGTCATTCAGCTGAAACACATTGTACTATGTGAAAATATGGGAAATGCATGGTCGTACAACACCGCGGATGAGAATATCCATATAAATTGTACTAGTTCCAGCGTTCTGTCTGTCAAGTTTACAGACTTCAGGAGTCTTATATGTGATGGTGTGCTATGATGAATTTTGACACGACATTTCAGACGACTAACAATTATCAGCAAAAAACATTAATACCTGAAGCCGCAATACCAATTTTTTTATTCATGTTCTGATCGATAGTAGCTCTCTCTCTCTCTCTCTCTCTCTCTCTCTCTCTCTCTCTCTCTTCCGATTTTTCCTCCCCAGTCTTCGACATTTTGCATATCGTGATTCTCTTTAATTTTCCTTTCGTAATCTCAAGTTTTCCATGTCGTAGGTACATCCTCTAGACAGTCGTTTGGATTTTTTAATCCTACAAAACCTTTCATGATGAGAACAAGGCCTTTTGTTTTCTTCTCATCTGTGAGGAACAGGTAAGTGATCAGGTTGCAAAACCATCACTAAGATGTGGGTAGTGTAATTTGTAACATCAGTAAGAGCCTATGGGTAATGTACTTTCCGTCGTGTCTTACTTTGCGGAAACGCCCCTTCAATTGACCATGTCAAATGCATTAATGTTCATGTGAAGTGCTGAATAATGCAAATGATCCTCAAGTTGACTGGAGCCCTTCTATTAATCCTTATGATGATATGTCTTTAACAGATGCTTACATAATTTTAAGGTAACAGCTTCATTTTTGTTCATGATTCATTTTTGTTCATTTTTGTTATGGTTCCTTTGGCAGAATGTCGTCTTGTGGGACAAAAACGAAGGTGCTTCGAAGGTTTCGGGGACAGTGATTTTACGATAGATAAATCCTCTCTCTTTTAGCGTCATGGAGTTCTCAAGCACTCTGGTCATGAAGTCTGGACTTGATTGAGCCAAAAGAAGTCGTTGGGATCTCTCTCTCTCTCTCTCTCGTGAAGGAAAATGATATGTTTTACTAATGATTTCCTACTTAAGAAGTAATAACCTGATTTAGCTCACATCCCAATTATAATTTTTCGCGCTGTTTACTGATATTTACTTGATAAATCATCATAAATATTATTTGGCCTTTAGCGAATCCACTTCAGATACTTTGATCAAAAGATGATTTGGATACAAGTAATAAATCATTATTAGCAATCTTATGTGCCATGTTGATATATTTCAGAAGTGATGTGTGTGAACACACTTAACACTCCTATCATAGTCTCACAACCACATGCTACTTCATTTAGAGCATCATCGACACCCTCTGATCGTACTCTCACAATCACACAAAAATCAATGAGCATACTCAGTGATTAGGATCAGTTCAAAATAGCTTTTCAATTTGGTGTCAAAATTTTGAGTTGGTCTTGTTTTGACCTTTGAACGCATTATCGTAGCGAGTGTCCAAGAAATTTACTCTTTTTTGTGCTCTCTCTCTCTCTCTCTCTCTATATATATATATATATATATATATATATATATATATAGAGAGAGAGAGAGAGAGAGAGAGAGGTTTTGGTTCCTTAATACAAGCCCTCGAAGTTTTCTGCAGACTTAGCAATGCTCGATAGTATCTCTTCAACTTATTTTTCTACATTAGGGTATTTAGTCATTGGTGATATTTCCATATGTTGGCCGTTAAGGATAAGTTGGTGTCGGAGATAGATGTCTGCGAAGCACGCGAACAGCACAAGGAAGAAGAAGAAGCTTGGAGCACAAACACACAATATTGAATGTATTACTAGAGAATGTACAAAGATAAGTAGCCCATTAGGGCAATAGGCATATATACAAGCCGGGGGGAAAAAACCTCCTAAAGAGGGAAAAAAGTGCCCCGGTGGTCCTAGTGTGTTCACACACATCACTACCTAAATATATCAACAAATCCCCCTTGGGAGTGATGCAGCGAACAAGGAGCTGGAACTCATGTATAAGGAAGTGCCAAGCTATGTGGAAATCACTCCACAAAAGGAAGTAAGCCCAAAGCTTTGCAGAAAGCTTCAAACTTCTCCCTAGGCTGAGCCTTCGTGAAAAGGTCTGCAATGTTCTCCTGCGTGGGCACATATGCCAAGCTGATCTCCCCAGCAGAGAACCTCTCCTTGACATAGTGATAATGCACCTCAATGTGCTCAGTGCGAGCATGGAACACAGGGTTCCTCACAACTGCCAATGCACTCTGACTGTCAGTGAAGATGGTGGTGGCAGAAGACTAACCAACACCCAAATCAGCCATAAGGCATCTGAGCCACACACACTCAACAGTCGCTTTGAAAGCTTCCCTATACTCAACCTCACAACTGGAAGTGGCCACAGTAGGCTGCTTCTTGCTCAACCAAGATATACATGAGCTACCAAGCATGAAGCAAAATCCACTAGTGGACACACGAGTGTCATAGCAACCAACCCAATCAGAGTCAGAAAAAGCATGCAAATCTGGCGGTAGTGATCCCCCCTTGGGATAAAACAACCCAAGTAGCCGAGTACCACTCAAGTAGCGAAAGATGTTCTTAACCGTGTTGCTCTAGCACAATGGTGAGAACCACGTTAAGAAGCTTCACCTCCTTAATGTCAATCCACGGAAGAGATAGGAGTGATATGAAGATCGTGAATGTGAGATGAAGTGAGAGTGAAGGTCAGAAGCATAGAAATGCACACACACATGCACACACACTACGAAGAGACAAGCAAGACACAATGGAAGGTGGGAAATTAGCTCTATTACTCAAGAACACTATTACAAGCTCAAAATAGCTCTAAGCTCACACTAGCCAACACTAACCAACCTCAAAAATGAGCTCTCTAGCTCTTTTTATAGTTTCTAGACTAGTTTTGACCGGTTTCACATCTAGTGACCGGCATAGTTAAAAATTAGGTCCTGGATGCTATTTGGAAGGGTAAACGATGTCTAAAAATAACGAAAATTGATACGCTTGTTCTACCTAAGCTCCTCAAGCTCGAGGACTCCTCGGCTTGCACAAAATGGAGCTATGGATTACAAAATGGGGTTTTCTATGTTACATATGTTACAATTAGTGATAAAAATCACTGTTGGAGGTTTTTGAAAAGTATTTTTAGAACATGATTCTTTGAAAAACGATTCGACTAGCTCCCTGCTCCGTTGTTACATGCTTCCGTGTCGTCTGTGCCTCTGGCTGCTTCCAACACCCCCCTCCCTCTCGCTTCTGTCGTCCCTGACAGAACCTTGCTGTGAGGTTTGCCGGATATAGTTCTGTAGGAGGTCTTGAGCGAGGGTGTGCTCGGAGATACGAATGCCTCGGGCCAGGTCGGCCTCGAGTTTCTCCCAGTCGATTGGTTGCGGTTCTTCCGGTGGCGGGAGCTGATAGTGTGTGGAATAGACCATTCGTTCACAGGCAAATAATTGTAATAAATGTGTAGGCCTGCTTATGAATACCTCTGAATGGTATTCCCAGAAGCTGGTTGTGAACATCTCTTCGAATGTCTGCTTATAGCACGCCGGTAGGTACTTTATTCTGCAGTGCCAGGCATAACACACACGTAGCGATGGCGTTGTACTCATATCATATACCAAGTCAAAATTGCCATGCTCAAAGCCCGGGGTGTTGACATGGGGTGCCTTGACGCGTCGGAAGACTTTAAAAATCATTTGCATCATGTCAAAGATTTTGACAGTCATATGCGCCGCTATATCATCCATATGCTTTAATCTAGGGAGCTGCTGGCGAATTGTAGCCATCATGTAGCCAACAGTTGGTAACTCAATGGGTGGCTTAAAATAGGGGTAATTCAACCAGTCTTGGCACTGCTTATTGTTTTGTACCTTAATAGCAAAGGCAGTCCAGGAGCGGCGTCGTGGCACTGGTCCCCAACACGGATTGTACTTCAAATGCAAAGGTGCCTTTACCCATGTACTCATCATCTCTCGATACTGCTGTAGTAAATCTTTTCGCCACTCTGGTTGATAGATCCTTCCTTTCTGTGCATCTAGTGGCAAATCAGCCGCCTCGAATTGAGTTGCATGCGATGGTTTCTTACCTGTCTCTTTCTCAATGGCTAACTGGTATTCAGCCATTAACATGAAATACGGTTTATACTGTAACTCCTGCCTAGATATGTATCGTCGCGGGGCCAAATGAGCAAAGAATGGAGACTGTAATATCTTTTCTTCTATCATCGCCATGGCATGTAATTGTGCCTCTACTCTCGCTGAGTGCGTTGTTCCAATTTCCTCAATAGTCTTCATCCATGCGGGGGTCGGAAGTTCGTACGTCATCTGACCTTCGGCCGTGACGCATCCGCTTGGGATGGGTTGTGGCTCGTACGCTTCTTCAAATGTTTCCTCCACCGGGATGGTGACCGTTTCTTCCTCAGCTGGAAGCTCAAGTGGGGAATCTGGCCTTGGTGGCGCTTCATATACTGCAATCCTTGATTCAAGGGTCGATACCTGGGCCCGTAATGAGTTGAGTTCCTCTAGGAGGTCAGGAGAGGGGTCCACAGGTGCTGGTATGTCTTGGTGTGCCGGTTCTTGTAACTGGAGTAATTTGTGATCTTCTTTGAGTTTCTGTAACTCCTCGTTCATGCGGTCGTATTCATCTAGTAATCTTACATGATCGTCTAGCAGCATTTTCATTGAGTCTGAAGGAATGGCTTTGAACCTGCTAGGACTGAGTGGTTGGTCTGGGTGGTCGAGCGCTGCTTCTAAGTTTTCTCGGTTCTGATCCTGTAAGCACTGGTTTCCTTCCTTGGCGGCTGCTAGGTGTCTTCGTAGTAAGCCCATGTTTCGTGTTAGCGTTGCATTGCGGACTGTCTGGGCTCTTAATAAGTTATCCAGGTCAGCAGTTGCTTCCTTGGTCTTTTCTTCGTTTTCTAGCTCCAATTTGTGATAAGCCTCGCGTAATTCCTGGTAGCGGGTGTTCAGAGAGGCATTCTCAATGGTCAATAAATTAAGCTGCGACTGTAAGTCATTGGTTGTCCTCTGCAGCTGCTGATAATTATCACCAAGAGATGTGAACTCATCTCTTACTTGCGTCATACACATGAACATCTGTCGGAATGCATTATCTACAGTGGGTGATAGTATTAATGGGGTGCTAAATGAAGATGCAGTTGGTGTAGATGCAACGGGAATGGGGATGGGAAGGTGGATGATGTAGTGATTGTTGAAAATTGTGATGTGCCTAAAAATGTTTGTGCCGGGAGTGAAGTGAGTGATGGTGCAGCGGGTGGTGAGATGTCCATGTCAGTGGACGTATCTAGTGCGGTGACCGTGAATATGGGTGTGATCGTGGGTGCTCGTGGTGGTGTAAATACGGGATTTACAAAGGTTGAGGGGTAATTTACAGGGGGGCTGGCTGGAGCAGCTTGGTGGAAAGGGGAAAGAGGGGTTACAGTGGGTTGGGGAGGTGAGACGGGGGAGAAGGTTAATGGCGGGGGGAATGGGAAGAGGGGTCTTGGAGTTGTGGGGAAAGATGGAAAAGATTGATGAAGGAATGGGTTGGGTAGAAAGGTGGGTGTGGGTGGGGGTAGACTAGGGTTAATGGGTGCGGGAATTGTGGGGTTAGTGGTCGTAAAGACAATTTCTGCAACACCACCGGCGAATGAAGATGTGGGTCTGGGGAAAGGAGGGTGAAGAGGGGAGGCTGGGTGGACGGGTGGTGAGAGAGGAGCGGTTGGGGTGGTCGGTACTTCAGTGACTACTGAGGTTTGTACAGTTGTAGCGCGGGGTGGGGAATCTACAAGGATGGTTTCTACGGCCAATGAACTTTCGGGGACGAGGCGTGCCTCCCTGGCTTGTTCTGAAGATTGTGCTCCGGTTGGTACACGAATGTATTCGCCGGGCTTTGAAAGTAGTCGTACTCTGGGGGGGGTCAAACTGTGGTAGTGGCTTTCTTTGCAAGTACCTGAGTGCTTCGTTGGAACCTACTGATTTGACTAACTCTTTGAATCCTTTGATGTATGCGTCTTCGAATCTGCCTGTGAAAAGTTCTTGTTCTATTATTGTTTGACTCTCTTCCTCTGTCAGCTTTTTGCGTGCCCAAACTTTTTCCATAGTTCTATACAGCTTCTTGATAGCTAGAGTGTAAGCTGCTGCTTCGTAAGTTTCATCTTCATGGGTACTTGTATCCCCATGTGTGTCTGTTTGTTGGCCTTGGCCATCTGTCTATTCCTGCTCTTGGGATTCATGTGTTCCCTGGCTAGCTTCGTCGTCTCCTTCGTCGTCATCGGTTGCTGTTCTTTAGTCATCAGAGCTGGACACGATCTGTCCTTGTGGCTGATCCCTGGGTGTGGTAGGGTAGCTAGGCCTTTCAAATTCTTGAGAAAACATTTGTCCTTCTAAAAACTGGAACTCGTTGGAGAATGCATCGGGCATCTCAAAATCAAAAGTTTGGTCCAGTGGCTCTGCTTGTCCTGGTTCTAAATGCGGTATTGGAAAAGAGAAAGCTTCCGCACCAATAGTGGTGGGAAGTTCAGCTGCTGTGGTGATAGGTTCTGTGGTTGTGGCTGCATGGGGTGCAACAGTACTGGTGGTGCCCTCCGGCGTAACTGGTCTTGATAACCGTATACGAATTGGTGGTACCATGGGAGTGGCTGCTGTTGGTGACTGCTCTAGAGATGGTTGTGGAGAGGGTGATTTTGGGACTTGTAGGCATGGGATAGTACCTCTCATGCGTTTTCCGGCTCTGCCTTTGCTAGACTTTCTAGCCTTCCTAGTGGTCCCTTTGAATGCTTTCAGTTCCTCACTGGTCATGGCATGCTCTATGGGTAAATCATATGCCAAGCACATATATATGATCCTGGTGAGGGCGCAACATCCATTGATTACCTTCTTTTGCTCCCACCTATGTTGTGCCGAATAGAGCTGATCAATGATCCAGCTGGCAAGATCAACCGTTTGCGGTCCAGTACATGCTAAGTATAATCCAAACCAGATTCTCTTGTGGGGCATGGTAAAACGATCCTGAGCTGGGAAAGCAAAGTGCTGCATGCATATCCGTAATGGCTTAGAAAGCTCAGGTGTTATAGCAGAAATATCCTCCCACTTAGTTACGTCACCACGCTTCATCTGTTCTGGGACTAGCCGTTCTTTCTCCGTTGGAGTGTGTGTTCCATGTATTTTCAGAGCTGCGCGAATCAAATCTTTAGACAAATAGAACCTTCTAAATGGAGGATCATTTACCAAGGATGGTAACATGAATGTGCCGGGTAGATCCTTGTTCTCTGAAGCTGTTAAAGTGGTTACCAAGTAGAAGCATCTGTAAAAATTGGGTTTAGGCACAGGGTCGCTAAAATACTCTGTAAATCCCGCTCGTGCCCAAACGTGCGTTAGATATTGTGTATTCTGCAGTCCTTCAAATTCTCGTGAAAAGAACTGGTACTTGGTCCATGTGCGAAGATCAAATGCCAAATTGGCCTCAAATATGAAATCAGCGTCTGCTAATGGTCCTGCTAGGCCTTGAAACCAATGAGAGTTACGATGAATCTTCTCGGTATATCCTCTAGGAGGATCATCGATTGGCATGGGTCCTGGAAAACCTTGAAATTCTGGTGGTTGCATCGTAGGATAAGATTCTGCTAGTAATTGTCCAATAGTGGCCACCGGTGCACTTGGGCCAGCTTCTGATGGTCCTGCTTCCGTTTGCATGATGACTCATGAGCTAATGGAAAAGATCTGCTACAAAAGATTGACACATTAGTATGGAAATTAATTATGATCCCATTAAGGTGAGACCGCAATCCCTTTCCATGACCGATGTGTAACCCCTGTAGCCAAGTGCCGTGAAGTGATTGATGCAATGATTTTTTGCAAAACTAATGCGGGTCTCTAGACGCCTACATGCTTCAGATTATGCATACATTTCTTGATGAGCTTTTATTATGCATGATGTGGGGCTTTGGTGTATGAATTTATACAAGGTTTGGTTGAGGGTGAATTATTACAAGGGTGGAGTTTAAACGGGGTGGGAGAATTGTTAGATAATGGGGTACAAGAAGACGTCTGGATACGTTTCGGTATCCATTTCCTAAGAGTCTTGGAGTGGGTGGTATGTTTCTGTTGAGGGACAAAAAGTGGTATCGGGTTTGGTGGTCTTGAAGGATGAAAAGATTCCGGAGGGGTATATATTACATGGCTAGAGGGTTGGGCTATAATACATTGCTTGGGTACCCAAATCTGCATGGGTGTGGGTCTATGGATAAGGTATTTCTTGGCGATCCAAATCTGTCGAGTAATTGTAGTCGTAGAAGAAGATCGAGGGGACTTTGGATGCTGACTCTGCTTCTGTTGAAACTTTGTCCTACTCTCGTCTGCAGTGTTGCCAATAGCCTGTGGTTGCTGTCCTTTTGGCACCCATATTTGTTTCGTGCCACTTGTTCTGTGATGTTGCTACTTCTGCTTTCTTTGCCTTGCCTGGTGGTGTTGTCGGTCTGGGTTCCTCTGTTGTGGTTGACTCGTTCGTGGTTGGGTTTGAGAGGTCCATTGGACGCTCTGCTTTGGAAAAGAAGGGAGATCCAACACTTGCGTGACCTGCCCATAAGGAAGTGATTCGTTATTTATCTTTAATCTAGGCCAGTCTGCAGCAAGTTTGGAAGGATGAGCACCGCAGGGTGTTGTGCTCATTTGGCCGCTGATGCAACCCACCTGACCGCTGATTGTGTCCGTCTGCCCTAGCGGTTGGGTAGCTGCCCCTTCTAGTTTGCAGGAAGCCCCAGGGAAGATCTCCTGTCGTCCTTTTGATTGACAACTGTCCATAGCCAAGCCCGAGTGGGTTGGTGTAGACGTAACGTGACTGGTCTGACCCAAGATCTTCCGGTCTTCCTTCGCATGCGTTTCATAGGGTCTAGGGTTACAAACCTCAATCGGAATGCCGTTAGGGAAGTCGAGCGGTATCACTCGCTTCTGCTCTAAGGTTCCAATTTGTAAGGAGCCTTGTCTAAGATTTAGGTCCACTGAGTGATTGTATAGCCAATCTTGGCCAAGGATTAGGGGTTCTATCAGGTCATCATCATGGCACACTAGTAGTTTCGCTGTCATGGTCACATCCTTAATGAGGATAGGAAGGTCCACCTCACCCATGCAAGGGGTTTCCATGCCTCCTAGGCCTATGAGGTATGCCTCAATTGGCCGCATTTCTATTCCTGAATCCTTATAGTGGGACCATCTAATCGCACTAGTCGCAGCACCTGAGTCAATTAAAGCCCTGAGCTCTTGTCAAGGGTTGCCGTGCTCTAACCTGACTGTAATGAATGGTCTCCTGTCCACTATACTAGGATGAGTGGTTGACTTTACTTGACACATGGCCATGGGGTATCTGGGTGTAGTTTCCAGATGGTTATAATGTTCTCTCCCTAGTCCTTGTCTTCTTAACTTCATGCGTTTAATGCATTCTATTACTTCTGCCTGAGCTTCCGCTCGTATTCTATTTTCTTCCTCCTTACGCTTCTTTGCCAACGTGAGTCGTCTAAGCATATCCTCAGTAAGAGGTTCCTGATATAGCCTGACTCTACAGCCACTAATATAATTAGGCATTATATCTCCTTCTAAAGTGGCTAACTGTACTGCTCCACTTGTTGAGAGTCTGTTAATGATCATAGGTCCATAACCTCGCTTTTCTAACTTACGTGCGTGTTGCTTTAGCGTATATACTAGAACTAAATCTCCTTCTTTTAGGCCTTTATCTTTCACATGTGCATCAAAATGTGCTTTCTGTCGCTTCTTCGCTGCATATATTCCTGCTGCTGCCTTTAGCCTGGTTTCTCCTAATCGTTCCAAGTCCATTATTCTCGCTGATAATTCATGGCCGGTCCACTGATGTTCTTGTGCAACCTTAAGGGTCGGTATCAAGAAGTCCAAAGGAAGCACAGCATTCTGACCAAAAACCATCTGAAAGGGAGTTGCATTGAGTACGGTCTTGTAGGCCACTCGATATGCCCAAACAGCGTGGTGTAACTGTTTGTCCCAATCTGAACGTTTGTTGTTCACGAGTTTCGTCAGTACGCTACAAAGGATCTTATTAGTGCTTTCAGCCTGACCATTGGCCTGAGGATGATATGGTGCGGATTTCTTGTGAATCACCATAAAATCCTGTAACAAATATTCAATGACTTGGTTTAGAAAGTGAGTGCCTCGATCGCTCACTAACTCTATAGGCAGTCCATATCTTGTAAAGACATTTTCAAATAAGAATTTTGCAGTTGTGTGTGCATCATTCTTTTTCGTGGCTTTTGCCTCTACCCATTTCGTAAGATAATCTGTGGCAACAATAATGTATTCAACATGTGTACCTTTTGCAGGGGGGTTAATGGGTCCTACAAAGTCTATACCCCACTTAGAAAATGCACGTCCGCCCATCATGGGTTTCAATGGCATTTCATCTCTGCGAGTAGGAAACTTAGTTCTTTGGCACACATGGCATCTCTTTACATAGGTATGAGCATCCATGTGAAGAGTGGGCCACCATAATCCTGCAAAGAGGATGGCTTTGATTATGACCTCCTGCAACACCTTGGTGTGCAGTCTCTAGTATGCTCAGATAATCGCTCTCATGAACACATTGTCTTAGATATCCATCTCGTCCTCTTTTGTATAGATTATCGCCAATAAGTGAATACTCGTGAGCTTCCTGCTCTAGACTGCGTTGTCGAGCTAAGGTCATTCCTTGAGGGAATGTGTTCGTCCTCAAGTATGTCACTAATTGTTCACTCCAGTCTGGTGTGAGAGACACGTGATATAATGTAGCATGCTCTACTGGTGGTCTTTCACAACAAACATGGCATTCTTTACACAATTTGTAGACATCTGCTTCCATCGAAGGCCAATATACTCCTAGTCTATGCAGAGTCTATAGTGTTCGATGTTTCGAATGATGTTGCTTTAATGCACCTATGTGTGCTAATTGCAACCAATTTGCATGTTCTGATTCATCTACACAACAAGCAAGAATCTTTTGATTATCCAGTTTATATATGGTTCCTGCCATTATTTGGTATCTCTGAGACTTGGTAATCTCTCCCTCTTTGATCTTTATCCTAGGATTCTTGGGTCCGTATGTCAGAATAGGGACTATAGGCTTAGCCCATTCTGGTGCTATCTCAAGATTAAACAAGTATGCATCTGGAAGATCATCCGCTACTCCTTGAGGAGCTTCTCCTGAGGTTAATCTTGAAAGGTGGTCAGCTCTAAGATGTGTCTTTCCTTTCCTGACTACTACTTCAAAATCATACTCCATGAGTAATAGAAACCAACGTACTAGTCGTCCTGTGTTACATGGTTTGTTGACTAAGTACAATAGGGCTTGATGATCTGTAAAGAACTTGAATTTGTTGGCCAACAAATAATGCCTAAACTTCTTTACTGCGTAGATCATCCCTAATCCTTCTCGTTCCGTCGTGGTGTAATTTCTTTCTGCTGCGTTCAATTGTCTGCTCGCGTAAGCTATGGGGAGATCTATGTTACCTTCATTCGTGGTTTGTGCTAACACGCATCCTATGGCATAATTGGATGCATCCACATGTACATGGAATGGCTTACTCCAATCTGGGGTAGTCAATATAGGTGCTGAGCACAAGCGTCGTTTAAGTTCATTGAATGAATTTTCACATTCATCTGTCCATTCAAAGTTGGTTAAAAGAGAGCACAAATGCTTGGCTATGATTGCATACATGTGTATGAATCTCCTATAATAACCGCAATGGCGCATAAATGCCTGTACCTCTTTCACATTAGTTGGTCTAGGTAATTCTGCAATTACCTTCACCTTTTCTTCATCCGTAGAGATTCCATTTTTTGACACAATGTGTCCTAGAATTTTGCCTTGTCTGACCATGAAAACGCATTTTTCTGGGTTTAAGCAAACCTGATATTCTCGACATTTGTCAAATATTTGCCTTAACTCTGGGATATGCATCTGTCTTACATTTGAATGTGCACATAAGTCATCGACATAAACTTCCAAGCTCTTGCGTAAGAATTCCTTAAAAACATGACACATGAGTCGCTGGAAAGTGGCGGGTGCATTTGTTAAGCCAAATGGCATCACACGAAATGCAAATATGCCCCATTCAGTGGCAAATGCCGTCTTGTGTTGATCTTCTGGAGCAATGGCTACTTGATTATAGCCTGAGAATCCATCCAGAAAGCTGTAAACTTCCTTGCCCGCGACTCTTTCCAATAGATGTTCCGTGATAGGAAGAGGATAACTGTCTCTAATCGTTGCGGCATTAACTTTTTTAAGGTTAATACACACGCAATTTTCCATTCTTCTTGGGCACAACCACAATGGGGGATACCCATTCGGTATGCTCAATTTCGTAAATGAATCCTGCTTCTATCAAGCGATCTATCTCCTCTTTAATCTTCGCAGCGTAGTTATCATTATACGTGTACGGTTTCTGTTTTGTCGGTTTTGCATCTGGAGTCATAGGGATTCTATGAGAACATATATCTGGATCTACTCCTTTCAAATCTTTATAACTCCAAGCAAAAACATCTCTATATTCGCGCAATAGGGCAACTAGCTCTTCTTCTTCTTCAGTTGTCAAATCATGCCC
This sequence comes from Ceratopteris richardii, assembly GCA_020310875.1. Lineage (NCBI taxonomy): Eukaryota > Viridiplantae > Streptophyta > Polypodiopsida > Polypodiales > Pteridaceae > Ceratopteris > Ceratopteris richardii. The sequence continues at coordinate 3,105,064 of CM035420.1, forward strand.
TATGTATGTACATTTTTCTTCTTCTCCTTCTATGGCAACTATTATTTTCTTGGTTTTCTCTCGGTTATCATACACTTGTCCGTCATTCGCCTTTCTATTAGGCATTCGTACCATGATTCTTCTATCTTCGATTTCATATTTCTTGAAGTTCTCGGGTACTTCAAATAAAGATTCTTCTTTTTCTGACATGATTTCTTTCTTCTTTCTTTTCTTGCCTTCACTCTTGTTAGTCACTTCCGTGGCTAATCTCACCTCATTCGTAATTTCCTCGTGTCTCTGACTGTGAGCCTCTACTTCGTAGAAATATTCTTCCTCTGATGCAAAAGGTGGGTCCATGATAATTGATTCTAAATCAAAGTCGCTTGCATCCTCAAATGCATCAGTGTTAGGTTCACACTCTTCTAAAATCGCATCGCACATGATTGGCTCTATCGTGAAAACTGAAATGTCATAGCCATCCTCGTCATAGTGGGGTGTCCATTATTCTTCATTGATGGCTACATCCATGGTTGCTAGGATTTCTGCCCAACCATGGGGTTCAAACTCTTCGTCAGGGAATACTACAGGTGTGTAGGCTGGATCTTGAAGGGTTTGTGGATGTTGTTCTGCACCTAAGGTCTTGGCTTCTAATCTTTCTTCCTCTTGTTTGGCTACTTTACACATCCATAAATGAGTATCCTCATGCAACCAAGAAGGATCTCATTCTAATGAGTGCACGGATTCCGTCTCTACTAGTGTCTTATGGATGGTATTCCATTGTATTGGGGGTACATCTCTATGTGAATAGTCTTTAAGATTGACTTTGGTAGTCACTCCTAAATGTTGCAAGTACAACGAATTAGTTCCCCAATCTTGTACAATTTGCAATTGACGCATGAATGGTCGTCCCAATATCATCTCATAAGCATGATTTTTTGCAAAGTCACAAATGGCAAAGGTATGCTCAAATTCTACACCACAAGTGGTGAGAGATATGCCTTCTAGTAAGCCTAATGGTTTTTCTATGTGTCCATCAGCCATTTGTAGCTTCATCCTGGTGGGTCTTAATGCTGGCTTACCCCAACGTTTCCATAAAGCGGTGGTAGCGATGGCTACTCCGGCTCCTGAATCTAAGATGGCTTTCGTGGTGTAGCCCTGATGGGTTATCGGAAGATAAGTGTTACCTTCCTCTCCTTCGCTTACATCTCCGATCTTTTCTACGGGTATCTCTGGTACCTTATTTTGTGATCCTATTTGTGAGGGAGTAGTAGCAAGCTCAGGGAATTGATTTGCTACATGTTTGCACAATTCTGGTTTTACCTTCAACAATTCCTCTAGAGTGAGATTACATTGTACTTTAGTATTCTTGATCACTTCCGTGTTTCTAGGGATTACTGATTCTTCATTCCTCACTATTATCGTGGGTGCTCTCATACTAATAGACTTTGCTTCCCAAGGTCATGTGAACTGAGGTAATTCTTGTAAAGAATTAGATTCAAATCTTGTGTTTTCGCTCAGTTGCTCTTCCTCTACATCATCATAAATAGAGGGAATGTCTTGGGGAAATTGTTCCCTGCAAGTCATCTATTTCTTGAATAGGAGGATGGGTTCCTTGTTCTTTTCTCCATTTCTCTTCTTGTATTTCTCTCAAAAATTCATGTGAATATTTATGTATGGAAGACAAATTGTCCTGACTTTCTGTATTGGGTACTTGAGACAGGGATGGTGCATTCCTTTCCTGTGTCTCTGGGACAATAGGGTTCCTAGGTTGATCCTTTTTCTCTTTGCTTTCAATCAAATATTCTAGCCTCTCCATTAGTCCTTGAAAGTGTAGTTCCGGTTTTGCCATGTTATTCCAATTAAGATATCTAGAGGCTTCGAACAAAGCTTGTGCTAGTTCTACCATCTTCATGCAAAGTTTAGTTCTCTCAATTTCTAGATCAGCCCGAGGGTAGTTTTTGCTCATTTCAGCTACCTGAGGTCCCTCTTTTAATCTAGCCTGATATGCACGAAACATCATGTCTAGATTTTCTGGTATGGGTTCCGCTAAAACTGATCCTGATTTCTGAGCTGGATTCTCTTGATTCAATTCCTGTGAAGTCAATTCTAGGATTTTGGCTCTAGATTCCTTCAAACTTCCTTCCAATTCCGTTATCTTTTTACTCCACTTTCTCTTTATTCTTTCTCTAGAATCTTTCCAAGATTTTGTCTTTTTACTGCTAGATTCTGCAGCTTCACTGGTTCCGGCTACTTTTTCCTGATTAAGTTGTTGGTTCTGTAAGAGCACCTGGGCTCTTGTGATAGCTTGGATAGGCACGTATGTAGGGTTGGATCCATCTGCGTTACTTACAATACCTATCACGTTGATCGGTGTCACATTCGAAGCGTTAACTGGATTTTTAGGACAGTCTTTGATTATGTGCTCTTTGCCACAATCAGCACAAAAGCCTTGGATGTTATAGCATTGTGATTGTCCTGCTATTGGGGGATGTGGACAATCCTTTATGAAATGGTCTCCTTGGCACCTAAAGCATGGTCCTCTAGGGCCCTGTGGTCTCTGTTGTCTTAGTTGGGGCCGTGGATTTGGGTTTGTGTACATCACATTAGCATAGTCGGGCTCCCAACTAGGTTCTACTGGTGGACTATCATAATGATATGTCTCCACATGTTCTGGTGACTCTGTGTAATATGTGGGTGGACTATCTACATGCGTAGAGTCAAAACTGTTTGAGTGTGGGTCACTCTCTGTGATCAAAGGTGAAGAAGGCACTAAGGCCCTACTTAGGTTCTCTTCTGCAGCAGCGTATTTGACTGAGATGACATTCGCTGGTGGGGGTGGCTGCTGAGCTAAGACAGGTTGAGGTCTCTGTTGAGCCTGGTATGGGTAGTTCTGAGGAAGCCTATAGTAATAAGGCTGAGCATTGTATTGGCCTTGATACCTACATGGCTGCTGGTATGCTTGCGGGTAGTTCTGTCTCACGGTCTGTTTGTTGTACGGGCAGTCCTGAGCTGTATGATTTGTGTATCTTCTCTCAATTGTACAGTATTGGCCACTAGGGTTGGCTTGAGGTTGTGGTGCATTGGGACACACATTTGCCATATGATCACCACCACAGGTGTAACAGCGCTTGTTCATTAGTACCCTAGGTTTGCTAGAAACTCCTAGTTTCTGGGCCACTTTTTCTGCAAGGTCTTCTATTGAGCTAGACAATTTTGTGGATGCTAGAGATGAACAGTCTGAGTCCTTATAGACCTTTGAGAGTTCCAACTCATCTCCTAAGTTGTCCTCAATGTCTATGCATATTCTCACACATTGCTCTAGCGTTCTAGGTTCTTTTAGGTACACATAGGAGCGTAGTTTAGAGCTCAACAAGCCATCTAGAAACAATGACACTTGCTTAGCTTGTGAGGGTAGCTCTTGCATTGGACATCGTTCAACATATTGTCTAAACCTACGTCCTGCCAGTCTAACTGTTTCTTGAGGAGTCTCTTTAAAGCTATGAATCAACGAAGACGTGTCATGTCTAATCCCACTTTTAGAGAATTCAGTGATGAATGACTCTAAAAAGTGATGGATGTCTCTAAATTGCCTTTGTTGCAATGGTTGGAAGCAGGTTAAAGCTGTATTCTTTAACGTTAGTCCAAATGCATTGTATTGCATGAACATGTCTTCAACTTGTTCGGCTCTTAGTACTTGCTTGAATTCTGCAACATGGTCATAGGGATCTCCTGTCCCATCAAAATAATTCTTCATGGATTTTACTAATTGAGTGGGTCTTAGTATTCTTGCGTGTTCGCGTGGTCTAGGTAGAGGAAAATCATCTCTACCACCTAGTACTCCATGATCTCTTTGTCTATCCGCTCTATTAGTGTTCGTGGTTGTTCTATCTCTCCCTATGGGATGAGTGAAGCTTACTTCCGGTCTCTCTTTATTTCCCTCTCTTTGATTTCCATGGGCTGATGATGTTCCTGCCCCTTGTTGACTTGTATTCATGTTTGTTCTAGATGGAGGGAATACCAATCCACCTCTCCATGTGTATGTGTTTTTAGCACGGTCAGGCACCACAAAGACTCTTTCTGAAGTCTCATCCAGGTATACAACCTTTCCAGGTGTATCCGGGTCCTTGAACTCGTATATAGTGATGATACCTACCTCACTAAGTATTTCGGTCTTGTATCTCCAAAAGGCTTCATCAGTTTCTTTATTTACAAACAACTCTATGCTTCTGTTGTCCTGAGGGATCGAGTCTGGGATTAGTACTCGTGTTAGTATAGATTTCCCTCTAGGTGTTCTAGGCTCTTCTAATGGTTCTTTTCCTTGAGATTTTGCTTCCGTCTCTGGTTGAATCACGCCAAACTCGTTGGTATTGTTTGGCTGCGTACTTAAGATGTACATCGTTCCTTCCTTGTCTATGTACGCGTCTCTCTCGAATTTCACCACTGGATGTTCCAATCCAATGGGTTGATCGGGGTTGTGCATTTGCACCACTTGCCTTCGCAAACCATCCTCATAGATGCGAGCACCTAATCGGTTGGTTTGGAGAAACTCTAGTTGCGTTCTATAGGGTCCTTCTGGTTTTTCTAAGTAGGCTACATTCGACCCTCCTTCTTGTCTGTCTGTGCTAAATGCCATTTCTGATTCGCTAGTATCTGAGCTCTCGTAGGGATAACTAGTGTTCAATTGTTGAGCCCACGATCGTGCAGTAGTTCTTACACTTGCCTCTGATGATCTAAGGCTTCGTCGGTCTGACTTACCTATATGTTTGCCCGATCTAAGGTTCATTAATTTTCTTCCTTGCACACTTAGTACACACTCAGATCGTTAATGATTCTTTGTTATTACTGTCTTGATTCTTTTTAAATTTCTTTAGATTCTTGTCTTAATGTATGCGTCAGGAATTCGACTTTCCGTTATAATTTTGAGTTCTCGTTCCGTCAGACTTATGTTCTTTCCTTTAGGTTTTCATGTCACAAACCTTTATCTTTAGTCTTGGACTTGACAAATTTAATTCTCTTGAACTTGAGGCGTTCCTATCGTCTTAATCCACAATGCTAACGTTTATCCTAAGCTAAGAATTGACTGAGGGGGTTGAGTAATCTTCCAACCTCGAGTCAGCTTTTCTGGTTGCTCTGATGCCCAAGAAGCCGCGCTTCCCAAGCTTTATGCCCTTCACTGCCTTGCCTTGGTTGCCTTCGATTGCCCTTGCTAGACCTGGACAAATCCAATATTAGACCAATTCACAGTTGGATGATCAAGCACTTAAGTATATACACCTTTTAAGTCCCTTCCCTTTTGCCCAACTTTTTAATGCTTGCCCCCTGGCTTTCAAGTCCCAAACTAGGTCAACCTCAAAATAGCTTGTCTAAAAATAGACGTATCCTTTAAGAAAAAAATAGTTGAGGTCACGTAGTACTCGTAAAGAGCTTTCTAACGAGCTATTAAGCTCAAAAAATGGACTTCGGATGAAAAAGTTATGACCATTCAGGCCCTGGGGGGTAAAAACTGACAAACCGGTTTTTCTCCAAATATGAGCTAAGGGGTCTTCTATGAGTCTAATCACCCAAAAATTTCCCAAAAATAGCCCCAAAATTGGCCAAAAAATGAAACCCTTAAATTTGCGATGGGGGTGCATAATCGCGATGGTCTGAGACAATCGCGATGGTCTGGGACCGTCGCGATGGCGTGAGGGTGAACCGTCACGATGGCGTGAAAATGGACAATCGCGATGGCGTGAAAGTGCACCGTCGCGATGGCGTGAAATTGCACAATCGCGATGGCCTGAAATTGCACCGTCGCGATGGCGTGAAAATGGACAATCGCGATGGCCTGAAATTGCACCGTCGTGATGGCGTGAAATTGCACAATCGCGATGGCCTGAAATTGCACCGTCGCGATGGCGTGAAATTGCACAATCGCGATGGCGTGAAAGTGCACCGTCGCGATGGCGTCAGTCAACGGTCAACATGGACAATCGCGATGGTCCAAAGTGAACCGTCGTGATGGTCTGAGCGCGATGGCGTGAGCCAATCGCGATGGTCTGGGCGCGATGGCGTGAGCCAATCGCGATGGTCTGAATTTTTGAAGTGTCGCGATGGTCTGAAGTGCACCGTCGCGATGGTCTAGATTACCACGTGGACCCGTCGGCGCGATGGCGTGAGCCAATCGCAATGGCGTGACACAATCGCGATGGTCAGAGACCGTCGCGATGGTCCGGCCAAGCCATCGCGATGGCGTGAGCCAATCGCGATGGTGTGACACAATCGCGATGGTCTGACACAGACGGAAATTTCTGATAGAAACTGAAGTTTTTACCTTTTTGCAGCCTTCCTGATGCACTGGAGCTCTGTACCTGCAAGAAAACTCAAGAAAACAAAAGTACACACAAGCACAAAAGCTCTCTCTCACTCTCTCGCATGCACAAATGAGGGGAAATGAGGAGAATGGGTGGATATGGTGAATTTTCTGATTTTTTTGGAGATGAAGATGATGATGCGGTGATGAAGATGGAGTGTGGGGGAGGTGAAAAACACTAAAAACTAAGTAAAAACAACAACAAAAACTGAAATTTTTACCTTCCAACGCCACTTCTTGCTATACTCTTACCATCACACATTCGTCCTAGACTCGATCCCCGGCAACGGCGCCAAATTTGGTGTTGCTCTAGCACAATGGTGAGAACCACGTTAAGAAGCTTCACCTCCTTAATGTCAATCCGCGGAAGAGATAGGAGTGATATGAAGATCGTGAATGTGAGATGAAGTGAGAGTGAAGGTGAGAAGCATAGAAATGCACACACACATGCACACACACTACGAAGAGACAAGCAAGACACAATGGAAGGTGGGAAATTAGCTCTATTACTCAAGAACACTATTACAAGCTCAAAATAGCTCTAAGCTCACACTAGCCAACACTAACCAACCTAAAAAATGAGCTCTCTAGCTCTTTTTATAGTTTCTAGACTAGTTTTGACCGGTTTCACATCTAGTGACCGGCATAGTTAAAAATTAGGTCCTGGATGCTATTTGGAAGGGTAAACGATGTCTAAAAATAACGAAAATTGATACGCTTGTTCTACCTAAGCTCCTCAAGCTCGAGGACTCCTCGGCTTGCACAAAATGGAGCTATGGATTACAAAAAGGGGTTTTCTATGTTACATATGTTACAATTAGTGATAAAAATCACTGTTGGAGGTTTTTGAAAAGTATTTTTAGAACATGATTCTTTGAAAAACGATTCGACTGGCTCCCTGCTCCGTCGTTACATGCTTCCGTGTTGTCTGTGCCTCTGGCTGCTTCCAACAAACCGCCTGCCAATGCTTCACTCTTGGGCAATGCATAAACCTGCTCATCTGTGAGACAGCAAACTGAACATCTAGCCGAGTAATGCATAAGTAAATCAAGCATCCAATAGCCTGCTGATAGAGAACGTCATCAAATGCATCTCCAACATCATGAAGACTCAATCGTAGACCTGTCTCCATAGGAGTGGCAATAGGCTTACAGTCTTCAAGGCCAAAACGCTGCAATAATGTGTCAATATATTTCGTTTGACACAAATCCATTCCACCATCAACTTGCATAAACTAAATGCCCAAATAGTGATGCAAATGCCCCAAATCAGACATCTCAAATGAGGCATGCAAATCAGCCTTGAAATCAGCAATATGCTTCTCAATAGGACCAGTGAGCAACATGTTGTCAACATAGACAACAATGATCAGAAGCACATCATTAGCACGCTTAACATATAAGGTGCTTTAGTTGGACTGTTATCAAAACCATGTGCAATCAGATAGGCATGTATCTTCTCATACCAAGCACATGGTGCTTGCTTTAAACCATATAATGCCTTTTTTAACCTGCACACCTCGTTTTCATGCCCTTTCGGCACAAAGCCACGGGGCTGAAAAACATACACTTCTTCATGCAAGTCACCATTCAAAAATGTTGTTTTAATGTCCAACTGATGTACATTCCAACCATGATGGGCTGCAAGTGCACAAATACTCCGAACAGTAGTCATACGGCATGTAGGTGCAAAGGTCTCATCAAAATCGATTCCTCTTTCCTGCGCATAACCCTTTGCAACAAGCCTAGCCTTATACCTGTCAACTGTACCATTCTTCATTATAGCATCATATTCAGATTGCATAGCAGCCATCTAATTTTCTGAATTCTGTGCTTCATGAAACGAAACATGCTCATTCTCATCACAGAGACTAGACGCAGCCATAGCATAGAAATCTGATGCAAAGGAGGCACTATGAGAGCCTGAACAAGTATGATATGACAAAGGTGCATCTAATTTGCTGTCACACAAAGTTTGCACCAGCCATTTTGGCATAGTTTTTGCCTACTCAATATCAGCTCTCTCGTCAACAAGTGCATCATGTAAATCTGCATCAGAAATGGAATGATCTGCATTATCATATGAAACCTGCAAAGGCTGAGAAGTTGCCTCATTAGGACCAGCACTAGACTGTCCACCTGTAAAAAGAGGCATCAAAGTATCATACATGTCTTTGGATCTAACAGATGTCTCCTTAGTACATGAAAGCAATGGCTGATTAGCATCTTCCACAAAGACAACATCACGACTAACCAGAATGCATTTAGTTTGTGGATGATAGAGACGATAGCCTTTACTTTCAGAACTTTACCCAACAAAAATACATTTTATTGCCTTATCATCCAATTTTCTGCGATGTTGTTCAGGCACTAATGCATATGCCAAACAACCAAAAACATGCAGATGAGCAACAGATTACGTGCCGTCATGCCAAGCCTCATATGGAGTGATAGACTGTAGCGCTTTAGTGGGACACCTATTAAGTACATATGCTGCACACATCACAGCCTCAAGCCAGAAACTATGTGGTAAAGCCTGACTCTTGACCATACACCTCGCCATCTCCATGAGTGACCTGTTCTTCCGTTCAGCAACTCCATTCTGTTGAGGTGTATATGGCACTGTACACTGGTGTTTTATCCCACGTTCAGCTAGAAATGCATTAAAATCAGAAGACATATATTCCCCCCCTCGATCAGAACGGAGGGTGCCCATTTTACATGCTGACAGATTTTTCAGCCAAAACCAAAAACTGTTTGAAGCACAAAAACACTTCGGACTTTGCCTTCAATGGATATACCCATGCATGCCTAGAAAAATCATCAATGAAAGGCACGAAGTAAAGATAGTTTCCAAAAGAAGGTGTCTGCATAGGACCACAAACATCACTATCTACAAGCTATAATTTTTGCATAGCCCGAACTGAACCATCTTTTGGAAAGGAGGAACGCTGCATTTTGGCCAAAATACAGCCTTCACATACATGTTTTCCAAGTGCCTCAAGCTTGGGCAAAGAAGACACCATATCAGATTTCTGCAGGCATAGCAAACTAGCAAAATTCAGATGACCAAAGCGTGCATGCCAAAGCTATACATCTGACATAGCCTAAGAATCATGAACTGCACATGTCGAATCATTCACAGATCTTTCATAGTCTATGAGCTTATACAGCCCATGACATAAAATGCCAGAAGCAATAATCACATCGCCATTTGATAGATCATGAATTGTACACCTGTCATCAATAAATTTGACAACCAAGCCAATCTTGGCTAATGTAGAAACTGATAACAGGTTCTTTTTGATCCCTGGCACAAATAAAGCATCTGACAAAGTGAAAGAACTACCATCAGCAGTAGTCAAAATGATCTTATCAACTCCCATAACAAGATAAGAGGAGTTGTTGGCGCATGTAACAGTATTCCCTGTAGGGGCAGGCTCGAGTGAAGAGAAGAAACTGCGCTGCGAGGTAATATGTTTGGTAGCCCCACTGTCAAAATACCGAACATCTGAGTCTAACGCAGACATGCACTGCTCATGAGAAGATGGGTCAAAACTGTAGACAGTAGTAAACGCCCATTCTTCTTCCTGCACAAGATTTGCAGACTCTGTTTTTGGTGTAGAGGCCTCTACAACAACCATTCCAGCCTCTTTCTTCTTTGCCTCTTAAGCAGTCAGTTTTGGACAATTCTTTATGATATGATTATGCCCTTTACAGTACTTACAAAACAATTTCTGCTTTTCTGATTTCTTCTCATATTTATCTTCCTTCTTTGAATATGCAGAATTAGCAGATTTCTGCTTACTAGTTGAAGAGCTCCATTTTCCTTTGCCCTTTTGACTAGCCAAGAAAGCTTGATCTGCAACTCGCATAATGGACCTGTTCTGCCTGGACTGATCTTCCTGCAACAGAATAGAGACTAACTCCTCAAATGATAAGGCATTCGGATTGCCTTTCATCATCAACCGAAGAGTAGAAGCAAAACTCTTATATGAATCAGGAAGACCATTCAGAACGGTCTGCACAAGTGAGCTATCTGGTATAACCTCATCAGCAGATATCAACTGTTCCTTCAAGTCTTTGATCTTCGTTAGGAAACTGTCCATAGAATCACCTTCATTCATGTGCTCACTCTCCAACTATTTTCGGAGGTAAGCAACACGAGCCTCATTCCTAGCTTGGTACAATTTAGTAAGTGTATCCCAAGCATCCTTAGCTATTCTGCAAGAGCGAATATGAGGAATAATGGCACTTTTGACAGACAAAGTTATCAATGCATGTGCCTGGGCATCTTTGCTATCCCAGCGAATCTACTCTGCAGTAGGTGGAGTAGAAACAACAACACGAATAGGAATCTGCGGAATATCATCTTCGACACCATCTTCATCAGCTCCAGCACTTGTATTCATAGTACCTGTTGTTACAGGTATAACAGGACGTCTTTCAACACCCTGCACAATGTTCCACAATCCTTTTGCAACCAATACATGTCGCATTATATAAGCCCATAATGGGTAGTTGGTACCATCCAACTTAACCTTAACAGCCAATATATGGAATACATCACTGCTTTCAGCCATGGCCGGTGACTAAAATACCTTGATGCAGAAAATTGACTGTATCTCAAAAAGTTGAACAGAACTACCCAGATGAGTTCTGCTAGACCTGTAGCAAACTTCGAGATGCTTAAACTGGCGAACAAAAATTGGTTTATACCTTTGGCACAAAAAGACGAAATAGCCTACACAAGCGCTGTGATAGTGCGTTTGGAGGCCGAAACGAGCTCATATCGCAATTTCGGCTGAGCGATCGTTGAAACACCCTGAGTAGGCTCACCAAATTTTGTGCGAATCTGAGAGTGCAAACGGAGGAGTGTCGACGGCGCCCTAGATGAAGTGACGACCTGCTCTGATACCAATTGTTGGAGATAGATGTCTGCGGAAGCACGCGAACAGCACAAGGAAGAAGAAGAAGCTTGGAGCACAAACACACAATACTAAATGTATTACTAGAGAATGTACAAAGATAAGTAGCCCATTAGGGCAATAGGTGTATATACAATCCGGGGGGAAAAAACCTCCTAAAGAGGGAAAAAAGTACCCCGGCGGTCCTAGTGTGTTCACACACATCACTACCTAAATATATCAACAGTTGGATGGTGTGAATTACCCATTGTGGGCATACATGATACATGATAAGAAGGGGGCTATGTAATATTGAATAGGGTGTTCAAAAAATCATACTACACACATGCAAATACATTTATTGGAGGTGATGCAAATGGTGTTGAAGTTGATGATCTCCAATTTCTTGGTCCTGTTGTGGCGCTTGTTCCACCTATTCTAGAGCAATTTCGTTGGGATGGTAGAGATGCACTAGCACATCCATTAACATTTTTCTCTCAAGAGTCCATCATCCCTCATATTTGCTCCGAGATAACAAAACATGCTTGGGATACTCTTAGAACAATGTACCAAGAAAGAATCGAGGCTCGTGGTACTTACCACCAAAAACACTTGGAGAGTGAGCATACAAATGAAGAAGATTCTATAGAAAATTATTGAAAAAGATCAAAGATTTCAAGCACTAGTTTATTTTTGCTTATGAAATCTTGGCAAATACTTCATTTGTGTAGAGTGTTCTTAATGATCTTGGACATTCATACTAAAGTTTTGGTTCTACTTGTCAATTGGTGATGAAAGCAATCCAAATGCCTTAACATTGAAGGAGTTAGTATGTGTTTTGCCAGAGGAAGGTTAGTTCAAATAGAACATGATGATTATGCTCATTTCGCATCAAGCTTTCTTAGCTAATCAGAGGGACAAAGGTAAATGGAGCTTGTCTACTAGTAAGCAAAAGTTTGTGACTGCTATAGAGTGGAAGAAGGAAGACAAAGATGACAAGAAAATAGAAATGCAGATACAATTTTGCAAGTACTATAAGGAAAATGATCATGTCGTAAAGAGTTTTCCTAAACTAGTTGTAAAAGAGACAAAGAAGAAAGAGGTTGGAATGGTGGTTGGAGAGGCCTATCTTTAAAATAAAGTCTCAACCATAGAGAAGGACTCATCCATAAGTTTTGCAAGTGGCCTAATCAAAAGGGAGAACCCAAAGTCATGGAATCAAGTTAGGAGCTCCACCAAAATCGACCAGATTCAACTCTCCTCAATTACCCATCAAAGTGCACCTAATTGATTAGGGGGTGGTTAGCTAGATTCTAGAAATTGTAAAAGCAATATCTAAGCATAATTTCACCTTTATTTCTTGCCTTGTATGAGTTCCACAAGTTTCCTCGTTATTTTAGTGAAGTACTAAACTCTAGAAATCAGCTCCTTGATTTCTTATCTTTATACCCAATTGCAAAGCATTATTTGCTCTCATTGTACTCTTTTTTATTTATTTCAAGATTCATATATTCTCTTATATAGTGCCTAAAGTGTGCCAAAGTTTTAAGGTTTTCTACCTAGTGAATTTTGATAAATCTTGAAGTTTGTGAGTCCATATCTCTACACAATGGCAGAGAGTATTGAAGAGAGATAGCTTGTATTTACGTGGAAGGGCCCCTTTACCTTGATTCAAAGCTTGTTGAATAGCTCTCAAGTTATAGTTTAATCATGAAAAATACCATTTTGCATCTCTACACAGATATAGAGAAAGGTCTAGAACAATGAGCATATATCAATATTTTTGGGCTAACTCGAGGCCATCCATCTTTCATAGTTGCATTGGGATGTTAGAAACTTCCCTTGCTAGTGGTATCAAAGCATTTTTGAGGCTTGCAGACATCAATGGAAATCATATTAAAGACTTGGAGGGATCGAGAAAACTTGTGGAAGAAGGAGGAGGACTTATCAAAGCAAGAAGACATCAAAAGGGGGCTACATCAATCAAGACCTCAAATAGTCAAAGCTTTGCAAGGGAAAAACTATCAAAATCTATAATAGAAACCTTCTCAAGAATAAGTAAACTTGAAGAGAAGCTAGAGCATCACCGTAGAGATCAATATGACTAAGTATAGTGCACAAATAGAGAAGTTAGAAAACGGCAACTATCAACCATGTAAATTTAGAGTTAGCAACTGTCTGATGCGATTGCGAGGATTAGTGTGGCAAAGAGTCAAATCCTCATGATCCACCACTTTGGAAGGACAGGTCAATGCACTCAATGAATGAATAGAAAGGCATAGGAAAGCCATATTCATTATATCCCAACACATACGCATATCATGGTAGGGTGGTGTCACTCTAGCACAATGGAAAGTACCAACGTGAGGAGATCCACCTCATAATTTTCAATCCGTGGAGATGTGAGGACTAGTATGAAGACTATGAGCAAGTGATGGCACAAGTGTGTGAGTGAGAAGCACACAAACATGCACACATACACACACACACAAGGCAAGAACAAGGAGAGGAACAATGGAGTTCTTTGCATTAGTGAAAAAGTCTCTTACATAAACTCAAATCACTAATAATCTAACCCCAAAAAATGAGCTCTCTAGCTCTTTTTATAGTTTTCTGACTAGCTTTGGCCTTGTCCATACCTAGTGTCCGGCCTAGTTAAAAATTAGGTTCTAGAGCCTATTTGAGGGCTCAAACAGAGTCTAAAAATTATGAAAATTGGTATCTAGATAATTCTAATACTCCTCAAGCTCGATGACTCCTCGGCTTGAACAAAATGGAGTCTATTCTACCAAAAATAGAATTTACAATGTTTGTGTAGTGATGAAAATCACTAAAGTTGGAAATTGTTCATGGAAAAAATGATTAGGCCTTGTCACCGGATTGCGCATGACTGCTCGTTTGTGTTGGTATGCTCTTCTTTCTACTTGTATGCCAACACTCCCCCCTTCCTAGCATTTATCGCCCCTAAGAGACCTCTGTTTTATACGGTGGTCAATATAGTATTGTATAACATTGGTGGCTAGCTCGTGTTCTCCTATCTGTAATCCTCATTCTAGATCACCTTGCAGCACATCCCAATTTATTGCACCTGGGACATCGGGTTGCATTGTTATGTAGTACTCGGAGTACATAGCTTGTTCACATGCAAAGAGATGAAGCAGGTGTGTAGGCTTTGGTGCGAAGACCTCCGAGTTATACTCCCAGAAACCTGATCTGAACATGTCCTCGAATGTCTGTTTATAGCATGCAGGGAGGTATTTGATGCGTGCATGCCAGGCGTAAGCCACACGAATGTTGGGGGTGTTGTTCATGTCATACACCAAATCGTAATTTCCATTGGTAAACACCGGTAGACGTACCTGTGGTGCTTCTGCATTTCTAAAAGTTTTGAGCACAACTTGCATTATGTCCAAAATTTTAAGCATCATTTGGGCTGCAACATCCGGCATGGGCTCCAGTTGAAGCATCCAATGTCGAATTTCTGCCATCATGTACGCTGCTGATGGTGGTCCCTATGGTGGCGCGATGTAAGGATAGTGTAGCCATTCCTTACATTGGGCATTGTTCTGCACTTTAATGTTGAATGCTTTCCATGACCTGCGGCGTGGATCTGGGCCGTAGCATGGATTGTACAGTAGATGTAAAGGAGTGTGGTTCCATGTGCGGAGCATTTCAGGATATGTCTCTAGAAGCTTTTGCTACCATGTCGGTTGATAGATTTTACCTTTCTGTGCTTTTTGAGGAAGGTCTTCTAGTTGAAACTGTGTTACGAAGGAAGGAATCTTTCCTGTGACTCTCTGTATTTCTGAATTGTAATATGCTAGAATGACATAGTAAGGCTTGTATTGGAGTTCTGATGATATGATGAGACGTCTAGATGACAAGCTCTTGAAATAACTAGATTGTAATACTGTGTCTTCTATGACTCTCATAGCCTGATTCTGCACCACCGTGCGCTCTTCATGAGAACTGCCAATTTCTTCCACCTATTTTAACCATGCAGGTCGTGGCGCTTTGAAAGTATCCTGGCCTTCTTCTGTTTGCCGTCCCCTTGGAATGGGTTGCGGCTCATAATCCTCTTCAAATGTCTATTCCATAGGAATCTGCACTAGTTCTTCATCGGTGGGAGCCTCAGGTGGGGAAGGTGATCTTTCATATTGTAGTAGGCGTGCTTGCAATTCTGTGACCTATTTTTGGAGATCTTTTCGGGCCTCTGAGTCTGTGAGAAGTGAAGCAGTGGAGGCGGTGGTTTGAGGGGCAGTTGTCGTGCCTTTTTGTCATTTCTACTTCAGTTGATCTAGTTCCTCTGATAACTGATCATGTGCTTCAAGTAGTATAGCATAATCTTCAAGGATTGTCTTTATTTTTTGGGGTCCTTGCTAGAATTTTGAGGGACTCATCATTGCCCCGGGTGTGCTTTCGATGGTAGCCTCTACGTTTTCTTGATTCTGTAGTTGGAAGCGTTGATTTTCTTCATGAGCAGCTCCAAGGTGTCGCTTGAGTAGGGCCATGTTTTGCTGAAGCTTTGAGTTGTGTTCCAGTTATATCTGTAGATGGCCTTCCACCACTTCTATCGCTTCCTGGTCTACGTTCTGTTACTTTACTTCCAATATGCTATGAGCCTCTTGTAAAGTTTGAAATTGTGTCTGGAGGCGAGCATTCTCCTCTTCTAGTGTAGCAAGATGATGTTGTAGCACTTCCGAGTGCTCTTGCAGTCGTTCATCATGTTGCTGGAGTTGATTGTATTTTGTCCTTAATTGTGAAACACATGCGAGCATGGTGTCAAATGCATTCCCTATAGATGAAGGTGTATAATGGAAAATGCAGGAGGAGGGGATTGGGGAATGGGAAGAGTGAATGTTGTGTCTATTGGAGATATGTGTGCAAGTGAAATTGGTGGAGGGGGAATGGGAGAAGGTGGGAGTGTGGGGGGAGGTGGAGGTGCCATCGGTGGTGAAATGTCCATACCCTCAGGGGTGGAGGTGAGTGTAGTGTCTACCATGTATACCGGAATGGTAGGTGATGTGTGTGTGATCGTGGTTAATAAGTGTGGTGTGGATGTTGGGAATGGGCATGACGGGAGGGGTTGGGTGGTGGCTGGAAACATTCTACAAAAGTAGTCATGGGCGGGTTGAAGGACTGGTGGTATAGGGGGGTGGGAAGTGAGAGACCGGAGGCGGGGAGGTCATGAAAGAGAGCATGGTGGCAACAAATCCGTAGAATATGGATCTAGTGTCAGGATGGCCCATGAGCGAGGGCGTGGGGGCTGGTTGTCCTATGGCAGGCTCTATGAAGGATTATGTTATGATAGTGGTGGCATTATATAGAGGGTTTTCAAAGGAGGAAAACAAAGTGGAACTGCAGGTGGGACTACGGAAACTGAAGGTTTTCTATGTGGGTTGGGTAGTCGAGGTGATATTTACATCTTCTGTTCGAGGAGGTGATGGTGGGGGGGTCGGTGGTAGTGGTTCGGTTGATTCATCATGGGTGACTGGGAGCTCTTGGCCAGAGGTTACTACTGCGTAGGAGGTTGTCTCAATGGTTGGGATGTAATAATAGGTCCTTCTGCCATGATAATGGGAATCTGGATGTTTTCACCAGACCGTGGTCGTGTTTGGAATCTTCCCGGATCATATTGAACAGGAGGCCTCTGGATCGCTGTTCGAATTACTTCCACTACCCAATACATTTCTACCATCAATAGTAGGCCTTCACTGTATTCAAAGTCAACTTCAGCTTCTTCCAATAGCTGAGCCATGAGCACCCTACTACTCTGTTCGGTGAGCAATTGTTGCGACCGCACTCGTTCCATGATTTGATATAGCCTTTGGAGTTCTGTTGTATATGCTGGGGTTTCGGTGGTTTCTTCTGCTTTTGCTTCTTCTCCTTCCTCTTCTCCCTCTGAGCATTCTAATTGTTGGGATAAAGTTCTTTGCTGATCATCACCCCAATGTACATGGCGACTGTCTGTGGATTTCCTTCATCTTTGGGAAGAGGTGCCTTGTTCTTTTGTGTCCGAAAAGAATTCTACATCAAAGAGTTGGGTATTCTATAAGAATGATTCAAAGTCGAAGGTGCTCATCCCTTCAACGTCTCCAGTCATAGCAAATTTAAAATCGGAAGGTACAAGGGAGCCGATGGGGCAGCTTGTGATGTATCTTCAGATCCAGACCTGGGTATTCTAATGGTAAAGGGAGGTGCAGTGGCCTCCCCTCGTGGCAAGACTTACGGAGTCGTCAGAACTTCACGTGTGTGGACACAAGGATTGAGCCTCTCATATGCTTGGATTGATGTGAGGCAGTTTTGTGTCTTTTAAACATCTGTAGTTGAGACCATGTTAAAGCATGTTCAATGGGTACATCATATGTTAAGAACTTGTAGATGATGCACCTGATTGCACAACAACCATTCACAACTAGCTTCCTAGATGATCTTTTATTTGCTTCATATAGTTGTTCCATAATCCATACAAGAAGCTTAGTAGGTAGTGCCCCTGTCTCTGCCAAGTAAAGAGCGAACCATATTCTTTTGTGGGGTTGTGTGAATCGGTCTTGACCAGGAAATGCAAAATGTTGCATGCACATATGGAGAGGGATATACACGTTTGGTGTGAGTGCTTCCATATCTTTCAGCTTCAGTAGTTTTCGGTTCTTCATGTTAGTGGGAATAAGAGCATCCTTCTTAGAGGGCACATGCGTGTTGTGCATGTTCAAAGCAGAACTCACCAATTCTAATGTGACTTTGAACCTTTTCAACTCATTGTTGCCCAATAAAGAAGAAAGGACAAATGTTCCTAGTTAAGACCAAGTAGTAACATCCTAGGAGATCTGGTTTGGGTAAGGGTGCTGCAAAGTACTCGGCCAGCCCTACACGCTACCATATGGTCTGGAGATCTTGTGTGTTGAGGAGAGTCTCAAACTCCTTGGAAAAGAACTGGAATCTGAGCCATGACTTGTCATACTCACACTTGGACTCCCAGATATACTTGGCCGCTCCTAAGGGCCCTGGCATGCCATTGAACCAATGAGAATTTGCATGGACTCTCTTTGTGATTCTTGTGGGTGGGTCCAATATAGGTATTTGCTGGAGGTATTGCATCTCTACAGGTCGTTTAGTTGGTGGCACATCAATAGGTAGACTGTCCACATTAATCCTTGCAGTACTTACTCCTGCCTGTGAGCTTGAGCCCCCTGCTTCTACCATGAGACATCTTGTAGCAGTTGATGCTTATCTGCTAGAAGAAGAGAGGCATATTAGCATTGCATAGGAAACAGGATGTTATGGTGTTCCCTTCACAATACTAACATGACATCCCATGTGGTTAGGGGTTAGTGGGTGGAGTGTTTGTGATGTGTGTGAATGTTGGTTAGTAGATTAGTGTTCATCCTAGATGCATACTTTGGATGTGCAATGTACTCAGAATGCACCCACATCAGAGGGAACTGATTTACAAAATTGGGTGAGGTGGTTTGATATGGGGTTTAAGTCTCAAAACTTTGATGGTGGAATCGTAGCTTTTAGTGGTGATGACATGTAAAGGTTTGTGGACTGGATTGTGTTGGATTTGGGACCTTTTGGGTACCCATTTCTCGACATTCTTGGGTGTGACCGAAGAGGTAGTGGTGTGGAGTGTAGATGTTTGCCCTTGGATTTGTGCCAAGGGTGCTTGTGGGTGTTGATTCATTCTTGTGAATGGAGCTGAAGCTATTTCAGCTCGTAAGCAGGTCTTGGGCACCCATATCTATCTAGCATTTGAGATAGCCTTCATTGACCGCTTTGGAACCCAAATAGAAATGATTTGTCTAGATTGATGCCTAGGATAATCCTTCATTGTAATGCTCGACACTGTAGCTTGTTTGGTGCATCTTTGGGATCCTGTCTCCAAAGCTGAGGGTTGTTCACCCTTGCATATCCAGATTTGCTTTGTGCCACGAGGTAATTTATATTGTACAGGTTGTTGCTCACGCTTCTTGATCATCGGCTTCCTTGGTGTTGTGTGTTTCTTGGCCTGTCTTCGTCAAATCCTCTTTGGAAAAGAAGGAAACTCCTCATTGACTTCTACACCTTTGTCAAAAGTGACCATCTTCTGCACCATACAACTTTGGACAAGAATAGCATCGTTATCTTCAATTGAGTTCCTAGAGGGACTAGGATTTGGTGCTTTTTCTAGTGGCCTGAGTGCTTGATTTTCTAGTTCAATCGTGATGTGGTTTTGGCCTACCCAAGCCTGGAGAAGTCCACTTCTTAGGTTGAGGTTGACTGCATGATCATAGATCTAGTATTGGCCCAAGACAAGAGGTTCGGTAAGATCTTCGTCTTCACATACTAGCACTTTTACTACCATTAGCACCTCTTGAGTGTAGAGGGGAAGTTCCACCTCTCCCATATAGGGGGTTTCAACACCTCCCAACCCTATGAGATATGCCTCTATAGGATCAACCTTCAATTGCAATTCTTGGCAGTAAGAAAGCCAAACTCCACTAGTGGCTGCTCTTGAGTCAATTAAATTGCTCATGGACCTAGAACTCTTTCCTTGTCTTACTTCTAGGGTCACAAAAGGTCATCAATCAACTATCCTATGGGACCGTTCACCTGAAGCCTCGCACATGGCCATGTGATAAGTTAGAGCTTCTTGAGTGTCAAACATAGGTGGATCTCTACCTTGTCTTCGTAATTTCATTCGTCGGATGCGTTCTAAAGCTTCCGCCTGTGCTTCTTCTCGAATTCATTTTTCCTCTTCCTTGCGTTTCTTGTTAGTATTGATTCGATTTAGCATCTCCTCCATCAAGGGTTCTTGATATAACTTGACTCTGCATCCACTTATGTAACTTGGTAGGATGTCGCCTTCTAGAGCGGCTAGTTGAACTGCTCCACTTGTGGAGATCCTATTGATAATCATTGTTCCATAGCCTCTCTTCTCTAATTTCCATGCATGTTGCTTCAAGGTGTAGACTAGGACTAGATCTCCTGCTTTCAAGTCCTTATCCTTCACATGTGCGTCAAAATATGTTTTTTGTCTCTTCTTGGCTGCATAAATTCCTGTTGCAGCTCTCAATCGTGTTTCACCCAATCGTTGAAGATCGAAGATTCTCAAGGAGAGCTCATGGCCTGCCGTGTCATGCTCTTGTGCTACTTTCAATGTAGGTATCAAAAAGTCCAATGAAACCCTCCTCCTCGAACCACAAATCACCGAGAGGCCTCAAGAACTTAGAGCTGTGCATGTGCTTCCTATTCAGGACCCTCCGTAGGGACACACTTCTCAAGTGGGGAAACATGCACATTGGTTCAGTGATGTCGCATGACCATTGGGAGAAGGAACCTACTTTTGGGAGGCTGAAATTGAGTTTAATGGCAAATGGGGAAGAGACAATTTCTTCACCTATGAATTCGAGAAGTACCAGAAAGCAGAAGTCATGTGATCTGTATGGACCAAAGCAGGATTGGATAGCTATTTCCGGGCACTTCTACCTAAGCCGGACTTTTTGTGTTGCTCCTATTTGATCAGTACCATCACCTCGAGCAGAGCCAAGGGAGGCGATAGCACCTTTGTGCTTCCCTCATTGACGCGCCTGGCCATGAACTAAAAAGATTCAAGCTTACCCTCAACCTAGTACGGGAGACCTTGGATATGCATGGCATGCATATTCCCACTAAGAAAGAAACAACGATTCCCGACAGGATGAAGCACAAGGATCTCAACAAATTGAAGGACATGGTAGCAATGACACCAACCATCGCTCTCCACCTACGAACGGTCATGCAACACTTGGCCTTCCCCGCCCAAGAAAGCTTCACTATGCCACCAAAAAGAATCTGGTTCAGCTTGTTGTCGCTCAAGTGTAAGCACCACCTCCTTTACTTGTCATCCGCGGAGACGTGAGGACCGGTATGAAGACCACGAGCAAGTGAAGGCACAAGTGCGTGAGTGAAAGCACACAAACATGCACACACATACACACACACGCGCACAAAGTAAGATCAAAGAGAGGAACAATGGAAAGCTTAGATTGCAAAAGAGTTCTCTTACCAAAGTTCTATTCTCTAACAAGCTAACCCCCAAAAATGAGCTCTCTAGCTCTTTTTATAGTTTTTTGACTAGTTTTGGCCCTGTCCAGACCTAGTGTCCGGCCTAGTTAAAAATTAGGTTCCAGGGCTTATTTGAGGGCTCAAACGAAGTCTAAAAATTATGAAAATTGGTACGATGGTACTTCTAATACTCCTCAAGCTCGAGGACTCCTCGGCTTGAACAAAATGGAGTTACTAAAAATAGATAATGGTATTTACAATGGTTTTTAGTGATGAAAATCACTATTTTTGTAGGGGATTCTTCTAAATATTTGACATACACTTCTTGGAGCTCCCTACTTGCTCCCTTTCCTTGTGTGTCCACCTTTTGATGTGCTTCCATGCTTTGTCCTTGACTTTGAGCTTCAACACTCCCCCCCCTCGAGTCTGTCGTCCCTGACAGACCCTTATTGGAAGGCCTGTTCTATGTAGTGCTTTGAGAGGTGGTGTCCATCCGTTGTATGAGCTGGTTCCTTGGATTCCAGCAAGAATGTGTCGTTGTGAGCTTTCAAAACTGCAAGTTGCTCAAAAGAGGTTGTCAAGAGTGATTTGGAGCAACTACTGGCTTCAATTTGCTTCCGAGATATGGATGTTGTTCCCATGACGTCCACTAGCTCTTCCAAAGATGATGTTGAGAGCAGTCATGCCAACTACTCATAACCCATAATGAATGATAGGTAAGTGTGTTCGTGCTTGGGTTGAAAAAAGTATGTGCCTTGTGCACGGCCTTGTAATGTAGCCCTACGCATGCTTACTTGGAAAATGCATTGGAAGAAGTATGGTGCAAAAATTGCGGGTCTTGAGCTAAGTGCTCAAGGGTATGCTGACGAAGAGGTTTCCTAAACTATCATGGTTATGGTGTTTCCAGAGTAAAGATACTTACCATGGAGAAGGTTGATGGATGTTTTTCTCTTCGTGTTGTACACTCGGCCTTTGGGATGGAACATTGTTGATGAATGTCCATGTTGATTGTCCACTGATGAGATCTTTTGAGTGGTGGATCCTCTCTCCTCTTTTCAAAGCAACATTTGTCAAATACTGAGAATTGAATTGCTTTATATTCCTTGGCAAGCAACATCGGGTAACTACACCAAGCTGAGTTTCACATATTCTCTTTAGCTCACCATATGCAGGAGTCTTCTCCTCCAGAACTACCTTTTGCAGATATCTCCCTGGATGCTCTGGTACATGAAGTAGTTAAGCATCACTCAAGTTGCGGACCTTCAAGCTCTTCATTCCTACCATGGTAAGAGAAAATCATAGTTGTAGATGCCATGTTCATGCCAAATGCTTGTCATCTACCAGATAAGGCAGCAATAATCTCACTGCTGGCCGAGACACACTTCTATCCAAATTGATAAATGCCTAGTAATCAACAGGTCCACCTTCAACTAAGCATGACTCATTCATGTTTCATAAGCCAAACCTGGGAACAAGCTCTCTCCCACTTTTCTTTCTCCCCTTTTTTTTTTTTTTTTTTGAGGAACAGGATATCACAAAACAAGAACACAAAAGTTAGTATCAATAGAAATGTTTGACATATGTCATTGTGCTCTTGTGCATGGGATTCTCAAGTGTGTCTATGCACGGCCGTGTAATGTGGCCCTATATTAATGCATACTTTGGAAATGCATGACCTGAATGGTGCAAAAGATAGGGTTGTGCAAGGAGCACCTGGTTGTTGCTCGTTCGAGGCTTTCGATGTTATTTGCGGAGGTTGATGCCGACCTTGGTGGAGGTATCCATTGAGTCTCGAACTGATGTAATCCTCCTTATTGGAGTCCATTTTAGAACATCATTTGGCACTGTAGAGGTCACTTCAGGCGTCTTTCTCTTTGGATGCTTTCTGAACTGTGGTATCCAGTGTGGTTGATGCTTTGGTTTGGTGGAGGCTACTTGCACTTTTGGCTTCCAAACCCATATCCTTTTTGCATGTCTTCGTACTAATGTTGAAGAGCTGATTTGATCTTCCTTTGGTCTCTGTACGTGGTTCTTACCCTTTTCTCTTTTTGGCTTCTTTGTTGAAACCTTTTGCATGTGGGAGAACAAAGGTTGTTGTGGATGTAGGAGCTTCTTAGGTACGCACATCTGTAATTGCCCTTGTTGAGCTGCAACTAACTTCTTAGGCACCCAAACTTGTTGGATACCTTGTGATTGAGCTTGTCTAAGCTGCTTCCTTCATCTTCTCGCCTGGTTGGTGTGCATGGATGGAATTTGTGGGGGCAAGGCTGGTGGTTGCTCTCCTTTGCGTACCCATATCTGCTTCATGCTCGGAACTGCTTTTTTATCGAATGGTGTCTTTCTATTTGATGTAGCAGTTGTCGTGAACGGTTGTGTTTGCTTGTGTGGTGGACTCACTACTGTGGCTACTTGATTCTTTGGAGAAGAAGAAAGATCCACCCGCCTTCGAACCTGGTCTTCCACGATTGACTCCTTCTGCATCATAGAGCTTTTGACACATACAACATCTTCTTTCATATGATTAGTCTTGGAAGAACTAAGAGAGTGTGTGGTGCCATGATTTAGGAGCATGCAGTTCTCTAATTCTAATGTAATGCATTGTTCATGTACCCAAACTTGAAGAATTTGACTTCTTAGGTTTAAGTTAACTGCATGGTCATAGATCCAATCTTGACCCAAGACAAGTGGTTCTGTAAGGTTCTCATCTTGACATACTAGCGCTTTGACTTTCATTGGAACATCTTGAAGGTATATGGGAAGTTCCACCTCGCCCAAACAAGGGGTTTCCACACCTCCCAATCCTATGAGATAAGCTTCTATGGGATTGATGTTCAACCCCAAGTCTTGGCAGTAGGAAAGTCTAACTGCACTACTTGCTGCACCTGAGTCAATCAATGCTTTCACCGTCCTTGCACCCTTCCCTTGTCTTATCTCTATGGTCACAAAGGGTCTTCGGTCAATGACGTGAGAAGTCGCTATGCCTGACTTTTGACACATATCCATGTGATATTTTGGGGCTTTTGAGTTGACTTCTAGGCCTAATCGCCTTAACTTATTTCGCCTAATACGCTCTCTGGCCTCTACCTGTGCTTCTTCTCTCACTCTTAACTCTTCATCTTTTCGCTTCTTAGCAGTGTTGAGTCTCATTAGCATATCCTCAGTAAGAGGTTCTTAATATAGCTTGACTCTACAGCCACTAATATAGTTTGGCAAGATATCTCCTTCTAGAGTGGCCAACTGAACTGCACCACTAGTGGAAATTCTATTAATGATCATGGGTCCGTATCCTCTTTTTTCCAACTTACGGGCATGTTGTTTTAGTGTGTATACCAACACTAGATCTCCCTCTTTCAATCCCTTATCCTTGATGTGTGCATCAAAGTATGCCTTTTGCCTCTTCTTTGCAGCGTAGATGCCTGCTGCCGCTCGTAGCCTCGTCTCACCCAAGCGTTCGAGATCAAAGATCCTAGAGGACAATTCATGCCCATTCCACTCATACTCTTGTGCTACTTTTAAGGCAGGGATTAAGAAATCTAATGGTAGCACAGCGTTCTGTCCGAAGACCATCTGAAATGGGGTGGCGTTGCGTACCGTTTTGTAGGCAACTCGATAAGCCCAAACAGCATGATGAAGTTGTTTGTCCCAATCAGAGCGTTTATTATTTACCAGTTTTGTCAATACGTTAGAGAGGATCTTATTGGTACTCTCGGCTTGTCCGTTGGCTTGTGGGTGATAGGGGGCAGATTTCTTATGTATCACCAAGAATTCTTGGAGAAGATTTTCAATGACTTCATTCAAGAAGTGTGTGCCTCTATCGCTCACCAACTCTATTGGTAGTCCATATCTCGTGAACACATTCTCGAATAAGAACTTAGCCGTAGTCTAAGCATCATTCTTTGTTGTGGCTTTGACTTCTACCCACTTTGTAAGGTAATCTGTGGCTACAATGATGTACTCTGCATGGGAGTTTCTAGCTGGGGGGTTAATAGGACCTATGAAGTCTATGCCCCACTTCGAAAATGCACGTCCTCCCATCATTGGCCTCAAGGGCATCTCGTCTTTTTTCACTGGATATTGTGCACGTTGGCATGTGTCACATTTCTTCACATAGGTATGTGCGTCCATATGAAGAGTGGGCCACCAAAGTCCTGAGAATAGAATGGTCTTGATCACTCGGTCGGGACCAAAATGTCCACCTGCAACACCGTTGTGTGCAGTCTCTAAGACCTTTAAATAGTCTGATTCATGAACGCATAGTCTTAAGTAACCATCTTTGCCTCTTCGGTATAGGTTGTCCCCTACTAAGGCATAGCCTTGAGCCTCTTGCTCCATGCTTCGTCTTCTTGCTAGACTACCTCTTTGGGTAATCTTCCCGATCTCATAAACTCTACCAATGGAGCACTCCAATCTGGAATTAATGACACTTGATAAAGGGTCACATGCTCCACTGGGGGTCTCTCTCTGCACCTTGGACAATTCTTAATCCACTCATGTATTTCTTTGTCCATGCTAGGCCAATACACTCCTAAACGCTTTAGATTCTGCAATGTTCGTTGTTTAGAATAGTGATTTCCTAGCATTCCTTCATGGGCTTGTTGCAACCAACTACTATGTTCATCATCCTCCACACAACAAGCTAATACACCCTCAGTATCTTGTTTGTACATGCTTCATGCTAATATGTGATATTTTTGTGATTTTACAATTTCTTCTTGTGATGTTTTCACATTCTTATTTGCAGGGCCAAAGGTTAGGACTGGTACCAACTTATTTGCCCATTTAGGAACAACTTCTAAATTGAACAGATAAGCATCGGGTAATTCGTCAGACACTCCTTGCGGTGACTCTCCTGAAGTAATGCAAGAAAGGTGATCTGCCCGAAGGTGGGTTCTACCTTTCCTGACACCAACTTCAAAGTCATATTCCATTAGTAAGAGGAACCATCTTACTAAGCGTCCAGTATTGCAAGGTTTATTGACCAAATATAAGAAAGCTTGATGATCAGTGAAAAACTTGAACTTGTTGGCCAATAAATAGTGTCTAAACTTCTTCACAGCATATACCATGCCTAAGCCCTCTCGCTCAGTTGTGGTATAGTTCCGTTCAGCTACAGTGAGCTGTCTACTAGCATATGCTATGGGCAAATCTAAGTTTCCTTCACTTGTGGGTTGTGCTAGCACACATCCTATGGCATGATTGGATGCATCCACATGGACATGGAATGGTTTATTCCAATCAGGAGTGGTGAGTATTGGTGCCGTGCACAAACGTTTCTTTAGTTTGTTGAAAGAATTCTCGCATTCATCGTTCCACTCAAAATTAGACAACAAGGCATAAAGGGGTCTAGCTATGATCGCGTACATGTGGATAAACCTACGGTAGTATCCACAATGGCCCATAAAGGCTTGTACCTCTTTAATATTCCTTGGCCTTGGTAGCTCCGCTATGGCTCGTACCTTATCTTCATCTGTTGAGATTCCATTCTTAGAAACAATATGACCTAAGATTTTACCTTGACGCACCATAAACACACACTTTTCTGGGTTCAGACACACTCGATATTCTCTACACTTGTTGAAGATTTGTCTGAGCTCAGGGATGTGAAACCTTCTTTCTTGGGAATGAGCACATAAATCATCCACATACACTTCTAAGCTCTTTTGCAAGAACTCTTTGAAGACATGACACATGAGCCTTTGGAATGTTGCAAGTGCATTGGTGAGCCCAAATGGCATCACACGAAATGCAAAGATTCCCCACTCTGTCGCAAAAGCTGTTTTGTGTTGATCTTCTGGGGCAATAGCTACTTGATTGTAACCTGAAAATCCATCAAGGACGCTATAAACTTCCTTGCCTGCAACACGCTCCACTAGGTGTTCTGTGATTGGAAGTGGATAACTATCTCTAATCGTAGCGGCATTAACTTTTTTAAGGTTAATACACACTCGCAACTTCCCGTTCTTCTTGGGTACCACAACAATGGGGGACACCCATTCGGTATGCTCAATCTCATAGATGAATCCAGCTTCAATCAACCTATCAATTTCTTCTTTTATTTTGGCTGCATAGGTATCATTATATGTGTAGGGCTTCTGTTTGGTGGGCTTAGCATCAGCAGTCATGGGGATAGTATGAGAACAAATTCTTGGATCTACCCCTTTCAAGTCTCTATAGTGCCATGCAAACACATCCCTATATTCCCTTAATAGAGCTATGAGCTCCATTTCTTCTCTTGCACTTAGGTCATCTCCTATATATGTGCATCTCTCTTCGTTCTCTTCAATGGTCACTACAATCTTCTTGGTCTTTTCTTTATTATCATATGATTCTCCTATGATGGCCTCTCTCTTAGGCATTCGTACCAAAATTTTGCGGTCATCAACTTCATATTTCTTGAAGTTTTCTGATACTTCAAACAATGATTCCTCCTCTTCTTGTTTCACTGCTTTTCTTTTCTTTTTCTTTTGACTACTCTCACTTCCATCCTTCGAGTTTACTGTTTTAATACTTGTGAGAGGTTCTTCTTCTTTCTGGGTGAACACTCCTATATCTTCTAGATAGTGCTGCTCTGAGTTAAAGCAACTATCCATCACAATAGACTCCAGATCATCGTCATTCTCTTCTTCTTCTATGACATCACTAGGGTCACATTCTTCTAGCAAGGGTTGACACATGAAAACTGAGATATCATAACCCTCCTCATCACAATGAGGTGTCCACTGTTCCTCATTGACAGCAATGTCCATGGTGGCTAAGATTTCTGGCCAGCCATGAGGCTCAAACTCCTCATCTGGAAAGATCATCGGTGTGTAGGCTGGGTCTCTAACTGGTCTATCTCCTAGCGAAGTTCCTTCTTCTCTTGCCCTTAAACGTTTTTCCTCTTCCTTTGCGACCTTGCACATCCACAAATGAGTATCTTCATGCAGCCATGATGGATCAGGTGAACTTTCAGAATGCACAGAGATGGAATCTTCTTTCGCTTTGTGGATAGAATTCCACTGTAGAGGTGGTACATCTCTGAAGGTGTACTCCTTCAAATTGACCTTGGTGGTGACCCCTAAGTGCTGTAAGTACAAGGAGTTAGTTCCCCAATCCTGTACTATTTGCAATTGTCGTAGGAAGGGTCTTCCTAGGATCATCTCATAGACATTATTTTTCTCAAAGTCACATATAGCAAATGTGTGCTCAAACTCTACACCACAAGTGGTTAGAGTGATCCCTTCTAGCAATCCTAGAGGTCTTTCAAAATGACCATCAGCCATTTGAAGCTTCATTCTAGTTGGTCTTAATGTGGGCTTGCCCCATTGCTTCCACAAGGAGGTGGTCGCAATAGCAACACCAGCACCTGAATCTATGATTGCTTTGGTTGTGTAACCTTGGTAGGTGATTGGAAGATAAGTATTACCTTCTTCACCCTCACACATGTCCCCTATTTTGTCTAGAGGTATCTCTGGTACCCTTTGCTTGGAGCCTGCTTTTGGCATGTTGGAATCAAGTTCTGGAACCTGATCCTTCACATGATTCCAAAGCTCAGGTTTTTCTTTGAGCAGCTCTTCTACAGTGAGATGACACTGAACCTTAGTGTTCTTCACGACATCCGTGTTCCTTGGAACCACTGAGTCTTCATTTCTTACTAGTATTGTGGGAGCTCTAATCTGGAGAGATTCAGATTCCCATGGGCCTGGAAATTGAGGCAGTTCTTCTAAGGTATTAGATTCAAAATCTAACCTTTCGTCTTCTTGTTGTTCTGCTTCATCTCCGTAAATAGATGGAATGTCTTGGGGAAATTGATCATGAAGATCATCAATCTCAGGAATAGGAGGGGAATTACCCTTCTCCTTGGCCCATTTCTCTTCTTGTATTTCCCGCAAGAATTCTTGAGAGTACTGTTGAATTGAAGGAGGTATTCCTGGATCCGTGGAATTAGGAACATAAGCTCCCATTGGTGGTGAGCTTCCTCTTTCAATAACTGGTTGAGCCTGTGGAGGTAAAGAAACTTGTGGTTTGTTTACCAACTGCTCTAATCGTTCTAGTAAGCCCTGGAAATGCAAATCCTCTTTGAAAGAGTTTGTCTGATTGAACTTTTGACTAGTCTCAAGTATAGCTTGAGCTTGTTCTACCATTTTCATGCACATTTTCATCCGTTCAATCTCTAAGTCCGCTCTAGGGTAACTCTTGTCTAGGTTTGCAGCTGTAGGCCCTTCTTGAAGTCGAGCCTGGTAGGCCTTGAACATCATGTCCAAGCCTTCTGGGGTTGGATCTGCAAGAACAGACCCTGGTTGCGGTCTATTTACAATGGGTGGTGGGGTGCGATGAGGTGGAATGGATGGAGTTTCGGCATGCGAGGGGTTTTGAGATGCAATGTCTTCTATTTTTGTTTTTGCGTCTTTCAAGCTTTCTTCTAGTTCCGATAACTTTTTATTCCACTTACGATTGGCCTTTTCTCTGGTATCCTTCCATGTTCTTGTTTTCCTCTTACTAGGCTCTCCTGATTCACTCGACTTCGATTGCTCTGCTGGTTTATCTTGTTTTAATGCTTGTGCCCTAGTAACTGCCTGTATACGTGCCACATTACTGCTACTTGAACTTGAATCCGCCACTAAGCCTACCACATTAATGGGAGTAATCTTGGGTGCGCTGGAGGGGTTTCTTGGACAATCTCTAGGGAGATGGTCTTTGCCACAATCAGGGCAAAAAGCCTGTATTGTGATAGCCTGTCCTTGACTCGGAGATGATGGGTGGGGACAGTCACGAATAAAATGATCACCTTGACATCTAAAACAAGATCCTCTAGGGGCTTGTGGTCTCATTTGTCTCAATTGGGGCCTAGGGTTAGGATTTGTGTACATGACATTGGAGTATTCTGGCTCCCAATTTTGCTCCATAGGTGGTGCCTCATATTGATACGAGTAAATCTCACTATGTTCAGGTGACTCTGTGTAATACGCATGTGGACTACCTTCATGGGAGTAGTCTGAACTATGAGCATGAGAATCATTATCTGGTATCAATGGGGTTAGGGGCACCAATGCTCTATTTGGATTTTCCTCTCCCACAGCATATTTGACTGGAATCACGTTGGCTGGAGCTGGTGGTTGGTTTCCCAAGATAGGTTGTGGCCTATATCGTACCTGATATTGTTGTTGTGGTCTATAATATGGCTGTTGGTATTGGTTCTGATACCTACCTTGTGGGTAAGGTTGCTGATAATTCTGTCTAACAGCCTGCCTATTGTAGGGACAATCTTGAGCCGTGTGGTTTGTGTATTTTCTCTCAATAGTGCAATATGGAGCATGCCTTTCTCTAATGTTTTGGTTTTGCATTGGGCATACATTAGCCATGTGGTCGCCCCCACAAGTATAACACCGATTCACTGGAGTGACTCTCTGTGTTTGTTTATTTTGGACTCCCAGCTTCTTGGCAACTTGCTCAGCTATCTCCTCTATTTCCGTGGAGATTTTTGAAGTATGACTAGTAGAACTATCTGAATCCTTATAGAGTTTGGATAATCCTAACTCCTCACCCAAGTTATCTTCTATGTCAATGCATGTCCGCACGCACTCTTCTATGGATCTAGGCTCTTTCAAATATACATATGATCTTAACTTTGTGCTCAGTAAGCCATCTAAGAACAAAGCCACTTGTTTAGCTGTTGTGGGTAACTCTGGAGTAGGGCATCTTTCTAGGTACTGTCTGAACCTTCTACCTGCTAGTCGCACTGTTTCTTGGGGTGTCTGCTTGAAACTGTGGATCAGGGACGATGTGTTATGCCTGATACCACTCTTGGAAAATTCTACAATGAATTTGTCTAGCAGTTGACCTATATCGCGATAGTTGCGACTACTCAGTGGTTGAAACCAAGCCAAGGCAGTGCCCTTAAGAGTCAAACCAAATGCCTCGTACTGGGTGAACAAGTCCTCAACCTGTTCAGCCCTTAACACTTGTTTGAACTCGGCCACATGATCATAAGGATCTCCTGACCCGTCAAAATAATTCTTCATTGCCTTGATCACTTGAGTGGGTCTAAGGGTTCTTGAGTGTTCTCGGGGTCTAGGCAATGGAAAATCATGTTCATCTCTTTTCTGCCTATGTGCTTGATGTCTCTCTCTTTCAAGTCTTTCATTTTCAAATCCTGATCTATTCCTGCCCACGGTGTGTGCAAAACTTACCTCAGGTCTCTCTCTAGTTCTTTCTCTCTGGGCTTCATGAGCGTGGGATGATCCTACTCCTTGGAGGCCATGGGAAACATTGGATCTTGGTGGGGGGAAAATCAATTCATTCTTCCAAGTATATGCATGTCTATCATGTTCTGTTACCAAGAAAATTTTCTCTGATGTGTTATCCAGGTAGACAACTTTGCCTGGTATCTCTGGATCCTTGAACTCGTAGATGATGACTATGCCCAATTGGCTAGGTTGATCTGGCTTGAATCTCCAAAAGGCTTCCTCTGTTTCTCTATTCAAAAATAGTTCTATGCTTTTGTTATCTTGAGGGATCCAGTCTGGAGTGATCACTCGGGTCAAAACTGACTTACCTCTAGGAGTCTGGGGTCCTTGTCCTACATTTCCTTGTTCTAAGTCTCCTATTTCATTCTCAGGAATGACATTTCCAAACTCATTAGTCCTATCTGGTAGGTTGGTGACCACATACATGGTTCCTTCCTTATCAATGTATGAACCCTCTTCGAACTTGACCACCGGGTGTTCAAGTCCAAAGGATTGATCTGGATTTTTGAGTTGGACCACTGATCGCCTCAGACCATCCTCATAGATGCGAGCACCTAATTGGTTGGTCCGAATATATTCCAACTGTGTCTTATAGGGACCTTCTGGTGTTTGTAGATGGGCAGTCCCTGAGCCACCTGCAGGTTTTCCCATACTAAAAGACATTTCTGAATCACTTGTGTCTGAACTTAGTAAAAGATGACCACTTAGTTGTTGTGCCCAAGACTTGGATGTATGGTTGACACTAGCCTCAGAAGATCTAATGCTTTGTTTATCCTTGCCTAAGTGTCTACCAGATCTCAGGTTCATAAGCTTTAGTCAAGAGTCCAAATTTTCCCCTTGGTATGGTTCAAAATTCTTTGAAGTCCCCTTGGTTCCCTAGTCCCACTTGAGGTTCAACTTCAAATTATCCTATCTCAAAATCAACGCATTATTCTTGAAGAAAATAGTTGAGGTCGTATAGGATTTGAAACGAGCTTTCTAACGAGCTATAGAGCTCAAAAAATGGACTTTGGATGAAAAAGTTATGCCAATTCAGGCTCCTGGGGGTCAAAACAGGCAAACAGGACCTTTGGAGAAAATCGCGATTTTGTGAACTTTCAGAGAATCGTGTTCAGAAAATCGTGTTTTCAAAAAATCGTGTTTTGAAAATCGCGATTTTGATCACAAAATCGTGTTTCTGAAAATCGCGATTTTGATCACAAAATCGTGTTTCTGAAAATCGCGATTTTGATCACAAAATCGTGTTTCTGAAAATCACGTTTTTTGACATGAAAATCGCGATGTTGAGCACAAAATCGTGTTTATAAAAATCACGATTTTGAGCACAGAATCGTGTTTTAGAGAATCGTGTTTTTTGACATGAAAATCGCGATGTTGAGCACAAAATCGTGTTTATGAAAATCGCGATTTTGAGCACAGAATCGTGTTTTAGAGAATCGTGTTTTTTGACATGAAAATCGCGATTTTGAGCACAGAATCGTGTTTTTTGACATGAAAATCGCGATTTTGAGCACAGAATCGTGTTTTAGAGAATCGTGTTTTTTGACATGAAAATCACGATTTTGAGCACAAAATCGTGTTTTAGAGAATCGTGTTTTTTGACATGAAAATCGCGATGTTGAGCACAAAATCGTGTTTATGAAAATCGCGATTTTGACTCAGAGAATCATGATTCACAAAATCGTGTTTTTTTTTTGCTGAAAATCGTGATTTGTGAGAATCGCGATTTTGAGCCTGCTGAAAATCGTATTTTCTCAGAATCGTGTTTTTGGCATGAAAATCGCGATGTTGAGCACAAAATCGTGTTTTTAGAAAATTGCGATTTTGAGCAAAAAATCGTGATTACACAGAATCGCCTTTTTTTCACAAAATCGTGTTTTTTACTGAAAATCGTGATTTTTTTAGAATCGCGATTTTGAGTAGGGAATCGTGTTTTCTCAAAATCGTGTTTTTTGACTGAAAATCGTGATTTGTGAGAATCGCGATTTTGAGCACAATCACAGAATCGCGATTCTGAGAATGACCACAGAATCGTGATTTTTTTCAGCCAACTTTTAGGCGGGAAAACAGAAAATCGTGATTTTTCAAAAATTTTGAATTTTCACAGAATCGCGATTTTCATCACAGAATCGCGTTTTTTGGCGGGAAATTCAAATTTATGAGCGCCGGCTATGGCGAGCTCCATATGAGCAGAAAATCATGAAAAAAACACAGCGCTTGCTCTCCCTTGCACCTCCTAACTCCTTCCCACACAATAATGCATGAAAAATGGTATGAAAATGGTGAGAATGCACTAAAAAACAAGAAATTTCTATGAAGAAGAAGATGGAAGAAGGTGGAGATGATGATGATGAAGAAGATGAAGAGGAAAAAACAGAAAATGAACTGAAATGACAGTTTTTTTACCTTCCAACGTCGCAAATCTATGATCTTACCATCACAACGCTCGTCCTCGAAG
The DNA here is from genome assembly GCA_020310875.1 of Ceratopteris richardii. Classification (NCBI taxonomy): domain Eukaryota; kingdom Viridiplantae; phylum Streptophyta; class Polypodiopsida; order Polypodiales; family Pteridaceae; genus Ceratopteris; species Ceratopteris richardii. The sequence continues at coordinate 3,139,011 of CM035420.1, forward strand.
CTCTCTCCCCGGCAACGGCGCCAAAATTTGGTGTAGCTCAAGTGTAAGCACCACCTCCTTTACTTGTCAATCCGCGGAGACGTGAGGACTGGTATGAAGACCACGAGCAAGTGAAGGCACAAGTGCGTGAGTGAAAGCACACAAACATGCACACACATACACACACACGCGCACAAAGTAAGATCAAAGAGAGGAACAATGGAAAGCTTAGATTGCAAAAGAGTTCTCTTACCAAAGTTCTATTCTCTAACAAGCTAACCCCCAAAAATGAGCTCTCTAGCTCTTTTTATAGTTTTTTGACTAGTTTTGGCCCTGTCCAGACCTAGTGTCCGGCCTAGTTAAAAATTAGGTTCCAGGGCTTATTTGAGGGCTCAAACGAAGTATAAAAATTATGAAAATTGGTACGATGGTACTTCTAATACTCCTCAAGCTCGAGGACTCCTCGGCTTGAACAAAATGGAGTTACTAAAAATAGATAATGGTATTTACAATGATTTTTAGTGATGAAAATCACTATTTTTGTAGGGGATTCTTCTGAATATTTGACATACACTTCTTGGAGCTCCCTACTTGCTCCCTTTCCTTGTGTGTCCACCTTTTGATGTGCTTCCATGCTTTGTCCTTGACTTTGAGCTTCAACACTTGTACTTGGTGGAAACAGAGGATCTTACAATCAATTTACCACACTAGATCATAGATCAGATCCACCTAGCCCATCAAAGATGGAATAAGAAACAGAAGAACATGCTTCACGGGTGTTGTGCACTGACCAAAATAATTTACAGGTGCTTAGCTTATGACATGCCTATTCGAAGAGCTCTAGTATGGTCCAGGGCCTAGGAATTCCAAAGACGTCTATCAACTGCGGGTCCCCCATCGAATAAAATGAGAGGGACAGTCCAATTACTGTGTGCCCAAGCAAGGGGAGCCACCACCACACCAGAGGTGACCCCTCCACAAACGCGACGTGTTCGACCGTTTACGATTCGCTTACCCAGACAGAGTGCGGAAGGACCAAATCTGGTGTTCCCTCCGATTCCATTAGACTTGGAGTTCCCACAAGGTTACACCCTAGCCGATTTGACAGACGAAGAAATTGCTCGCATGATTAATGAATCTAACATGGAGACAGAAGCAGAGCAGACCCAAGGACCACAACCTACTACAAGAACTTCAGCCCCGACCGAACTAGAAGTAATAGAAGTAGAGGAAGATGAAGAAGAGATGGAAGAGGAAGCAGACGAGGAATATGATCAAGAATACGATGAAATTTTAGAATTAGCAAGTGCCCCAGCATATTCGGCACAAATAAAAAGATTGTATGAAACCATGAAGCGAGTCTAGGAACATCACAAACTTTCGCTCGAAACAGGAAAGGTGCTAATGAGCCAAATGTTAGGAGAGGAAGGCGTGGATGAAATGTTTATTGAATCCATGAACCTGCACGCGGACACGGTGGGCTTGGATTAAGCCTATCATTCAGCTATGGCTTATATTCATCGCTTTGAGAAATGGGTGCCTACCTGTCCCATGCGCTCCGGTAAGCAGATTCACATAAATGTATCGGCACCAGGAGACACTACACAGACAGAGGAACATCACGAAGCACCACCCTCACCACCTATCACTACACACTTCACTTCACCACACGACACTACCACCCCAACTTTAACACTCACCACATATGTTATGGGGATTCCTATCTCACTAGGCACCCAATTTGGGGGGATCACAATGCCCACATTTACAACAATAGTCACGAACATCACATCCACCGCTCCCACGGTCCCCATCTACACATTCACCCACACTTTTGACACCATGGAAATATCACCAATCACAGCACCACTCCCTCCCCCCTCTCTACCACCATCTCCCATACCCCCTCCACCCACATCACCTCTCATGTCCACTTCATTCACTATCCCTTTCCCCCTCCCCATTCCCCCTACATCCTCCACCTTCCCTGCATTTATAAATGTAAATAACATGTTTGCCACATTACATCAGTGTGTACATCAGTTGAAGAGAGAATACCGAACCTTGGAAGATCAACATCGCTAAATAGCTACAGATCATGAGCAACTACAGAAGAGGCTTGCAGCTTTGGAAGTAGAAAATACTGACCTAAATCAACGCTACACTACGCTTGAGCATGCTCACTAGACCCTTTTGGAAGCTCCCCAGTCATCCGAATCCGGTGAAGTTATAAAAACTAACAGCTCTACTAGAGCTTTATCAGTCAGAATATATTGAAAGCCGTCGCAACCTGACCTTACTCAGGAAGCACATGGCCACTACCCTCAGAGAGAAAAAGCGCTTGCAAAGGTAGAATGAAGAAAATTTAGAGGCAGCCATGGAGGGTTCCCCCTAGGAGATCAACCCTGAAAGATTCAAAGCTGTGTCATCCGAGACTATGAAGACGATTTTAGAAAGCTATGCGGATCTAATGGACGCGCATGATGAGCTGGGCAAAGAACGGGATACTCTCCGCCAACAGCTAAAGATGCAGGAAGCCAACCCAAGATCACCGACTCTACCACCACTTCAAAAGAGGTAAATGCACTAAGAGAACAGGTCGCAGAGTTGCAAAGCAAGCTACTCCAATATGAAAGACAACCCTCCCCAATCATCGAACCAGAACCAAAAGAATTGGTACCCATAGAAGTGGATGAATCGTATGAAGAGCCATATGTGCCTATGCCCATGCCGAGTGGCACACAAACTGCTGAGGGATTGGACACACTAGAGGTAGAAGCCCTTGAATGGATGCAGAAACTCGAAAAAACGTCCAATACACATGATGATTGAGTAGCAGTTCAGATTGAGTCCATGTCCAAGATTGAGGACACCATTATCAAATCAGAATATTTCCGAAGTATGTCTCATCATAGATGGATAGGCACCAACGACGATCAATATGTGCCATATTGTGTACTCTTAGCAGATTACAACGCAGAGATTCAACGACGATGTGGCAAGGCTCCAACCTTTGCCACACAATTCGGCCCTGATGATATCCCTGAGAGTGCTAAAAAAGGATCCATTCATCAACCTACCTGGCGGCTACGACTCTTAGAAACTTACCCTGAGATGGTTTGAACTTGGAATAACATGCCCTTATTCATTAAGTATAATCCTTGTTATGCTCCCATACTCAGAAGATGCACATGGCCTGAGTTTGCCATCGTTGTGAAGGAGGTCAAAGGCTGTGAAAAGTGGCTCAATTATGTATACCTGGCACTTCCATGGGGACAAGCTACGGTGGGCTACATGCTCTCTACCATCTGCCACTGGGGAGTCAGAATGCGAAACCTCCCAGATGTAATGGCTCAGATGTGCATGAAAATATTCGAGTTGATGCTGGTAACCTTGAGAACCTTCAAAAATATTAAAGATCCACATTTCTTAGGAGTTGGAGTCACAGCAGGTAACCTTGACTTGGTCTACGATATGAGTACAACCCCCTCCATCCAGGTGATCTATGCATGGCATGCACGAATCAAATACCTCACTGCTTGCTATAAGCAAACATTTGAAGAGATGTTCATCATGAGATTCTGGGAATACCACTCCGAAGTTTTTGTTCCCAGACCCTCCCATCTACTCCACCTCTTTGCAATGGAGCGAACATTACATTCAGAACAACTCCGTGTGCCACATCCGGACGTTCCAGGTCCAGTGGATTGGGATGCCCTCCTAACAGACTTAGCATGAGGACTGCGCCTGGAAGAACACCATCTAGCTTCAGACGTGGTTCAATTCTATGTCAAACGCTCAGCCAAACAAGGGTCTGTCAGAGACGAAAGACGCGAGAGAGGGGGGGGGGTGTTGGCAGCAGTCAAAGCACCCAAGGACTCACAAGACAAGGAAGCCAAAGAAGGGAGCCAAAGCGGAGAGAAGGCACAAGCAGACAAAGTAGTCAACGAAGATCTGGCAAGTAGGCCATTCAAATTTTTCCAAATCAACATCTTCATAACAACGATTCTCATCACTAACAATCATTGTAAATACCATTCCACCTTTTTGTAGCTCCATTTTGTGCAAGCCAAGGAGTCCTTGAGCTTGAGGAGCATTAGAAGTACCTACCTATCAATTTTCATATTTTTTAGGCTCCGTTTGAGCCCTCAAATAGGACCTAGAACCTAATTTTTAAATAGGTCGGACACTAGGTCTGGACAGGGCCAAAAACTACTCAAAAACTATAAATAGAGCTAGAGAGCTCATTTTTGAGGTTAGGTTGTTGTAGAATTGAACTTGCAAGAGCACTTTTGAGTAATCTAAAAGAATTCCATTGTCTCTCTCTTTGTTCTTTCCGTGTGTGTGCGTGTGTGTATGCGTGTGCATGTTAGTGTGCTTCTCACTCACACACTTGTGACATCACTTGTTCAAGGTCTTCATACCATCCTCACGTCTTCCCGGATTGACATTAAAGGAGGTGCTGCTCATCATTGAGCTACACCAGGCTAGTGCAACTATCTGAATCTTTATAGATCTTTGAGAGCTCTAGTTCCTCCCCTAGATTACCTTCGATATCTATGCGCTTGGGTACACACTCTTCTATGGATCTAGGGTCCTTTAAGTACACATATGATCTCACTTTGGTACTTAACAATCCATCTAGAAACAAGGCCACTTGTTTGGCTAGAGTGGGTAACTCTGGAACAGGGCATCTCTCTAGGTATTGCCTAAACCTTCTTCCTGCAAGCCTCACTGTCTCTTGAGGTGTTTTCTTAAATCTGTATGTCAGGGAGGATGTGTTATGCCTAATACCACTCTTGGAAAACTCAGTGTTGAATGCTTCAAGCAGTTGATCTATATTTTTGAACTGACCTTGGTGAAGCCGTTGAAACCAAGTCAAGGCAGTGTTTTTGAGGGTTAGGCCAAAAGCATCGTATTGAGTGAACAGGTCTTCAACTTGCTCAGCTCTCAAAACTTGCCTAAACTCTCCTACATGGTCATACGTGTCTCCTGTGCCGTCGAAGCAATTCTTCAAGGACTTTACTAATTGTGTGGGCCTTAAGGTTCTAGTGTGTTCTCTAGACCTTGGCAGAGGGAATTTCTCTATATTTCTTGGATTCCTCGGATCCCTATGTCTCTCCCTATCCATCCTATCCATCTCTATCCTTGTTCTCTCCCTTCCAAGTGGGTTAGCAAAGTTCACCTCCGGTGTAGCTCTACTCCTCTCTCTTTGAGTTTCATGATCCTGAGATGTTCGAGCTCCTTGGTGACCATAAGACATAGTGGATCGAGGTTGGGGAAAAAAAAATTCTCCCTTCCAAGTGTATGCATGTCTTCCATGCTTTGAGACCACAAAGATCCTCTCAGAAGTATCATCTAGGTAGGTCACTTTGCCTGGGCTATCAGGATCTTTGAATTCATAGATGATGAGTGCTCCTACTTCATTAGGCTTCTTAGGCTTATATCTCCAAAAAGCCTCATTTGTCTCTCGATTCACGAGCAAATCTATGCTCCTATTGTCCTAGGACACCAGCTCTAGAGTGATTATTCTCGTCAGAACCGACTTGCCATGAGGGGTTTTTGGTTCTTTTCCTAAGTTCCCTTGCTCTATGTCACCTATTTCAACCTCTGAGATTATGTTGCCAAATTCATATGTTCTTTCTGGTTTGCTGGTGACCATATACATTGTTCCTTCTTTATCTATGTAGGAACCATTTTTGAACTTGACTACAGGGTGTTCTATTCCAATGGGCTGATCCTGGTTTTTAATTAGGACAACATATCTTCTCAGGCCATCCTCATAGATGCGTGCACCTAAGCGGCTGGTCCTGATATATTCCAATTGAGTCCTATACAGACCCTCAGGTTTTTCTAGGTATGCCACTCCGGAGCTACCTACGGGTCTCTTCATGTTGTAAGACATCTCAGAGTCACTAGTTTCTGAGTCCAAAGCGTAGGGGTAATCACTCAACTGTTGGGCCCAAGATCTGGTTGTATGGTTGACACTAGCCTCAAATGATCTAATACTTTGACGGTCTCTCCCTAGGTGCCTTCCTAATCTAAGGTTCATATGCCCTTCCAATTAACCCAATGATCCTTGTACAACCATGTTGTTGATTCTTTGATACCAATCACTTGTTCCTTTTGAGTTCCTTTTGAGTTCCTTTGTATGTGTGTTCTTGTCTTTAATTTAGCATCGTCAGGAGTACTTGAATGTGTTGTACTTGATGTTTTTCGTCCAGTTAGTTTAGGTTATTTTCCCTTAAGTTGTCCCTGGACTGCAATTTAGCCTATTCTTAGACTTGAGAAATTAGAGGCTCTTAGAACTTGAGTATTCCTATCATACCCCTAGTCAATCAGGACAACTACTCGCACTTAGCCTAAGCTAAGAATGGACTGAGGGGGTTGAGAGATATTCCAACCTCAAGTCATTTCTCCTTGCTACACTTGTCTACCTAGGAAGCGTGTTCCCAAGCTTGCACACAATGGCACTTGCTTTGATTCCTCCAAAAGCTCTCTATGATCTTGTAAACATTCCAAGTTTTAGCACAAGTTTTTAACTTTAATTGACAAACAATTTGGTACAAAAACTTTTAACGACCCTTGTTCCCCCTTTTGTATTGTCAAAGAATTTTCTTTAGAGCTCCCTTGGTGCACCTACCCCTTAGAGGATCAACTTCCGACAAGCCCTAGAGCTCAAAAAATAGATTTCATATGAAAACATTATGACAGTTCAGGGTTTAGGGGGTTAAAACAGACAATCAGGACCGTTGAGGAGTTTACTGCATTTTTCTAAGGCCTTTGTAAGTGTATGAGTAATTGAGTATGCAAATATGCCCTAAATTTAGCCTAAATTATCAAAAAATTTACCCCCTTAATTTTTGTCGAAAATGCCTGTCTATCGCGATAGACGGTGTCTCTCGCGATAGACATTGCCTGTCATGTGGGGTTGTCTATCACGATAGATAGGTATCTGTCACGATAGACGCTATCTGGCATCTATCATCTGTCGTGGGCCTATCCGTTGTGATAGACAGGTGTCTGTCATGATAGATTGGGTCTATCGTGGGGTCCTGTCTGTCACGATAGACGGGTGTCTGTCGCGATAGACGCTATCTATCGTCTATCATGGGCCTGTCTGTCACGATAGACGGTGTCTGTCATGATAGACGGGGTCTATCGTGGGGTCCCATCTGTCACAATAGATGGGTATCTATCACGATAGACATTGTCTGTCATCTATCGTGGGCCTGTCTGTCGCGATAGATGGTGTCTGTCGTGATAGACGGGGTCTATCGTGGGGTCCTTTCTGTCGCGATAGATGGGTGTCTGTCATGATAGACGTTGTCTTTCATCTATCGTGGTTCTTGTCTGTCATGATAGATGGTGTCTGTCACGATAGATGGTGTATGTCGCGATAGATGAGGTTTATCATCTATCGTGGTTTTGGTCTGTCGTGATAGATGGTCTCCATCGTGGAGTGATGTCTGTCGTGATAGACCGTTGTCGGCGCGGAAGCGACGGTGGGTGGATCAGGCCAACCGCCAAAAAATACGGCACACGCCGGGTGCTTGGAGCAAACTCAGGTGCATAAAAACTCAGAGAGCAAATATTAGTGGTACTGAAGATCATTCATAATTAAGTCTTAAAACATTCATAAGGTTCAAACTCGCGGACTTCGAAAGTGTTGGTGGTAACACATACTTTATCCTTTTGTCAAAGTAAATGAATTGATCAAGTCAGAAACTCAAAGAAATGATTCATAAATTCAAACCTGTTAAAATCATCATCCATAAAATGCTTATTTTCAATCGAAACAAGAAACAAGGGTTTCGTTATATATTCAACGTATGAATTTATCAGACATGGATTCAGAATATGAACAACAGCTATTTAACGCAACCAACAAGGAAAAGTGCTTTACTATTGACCTGCAATACTTATTGGATTCGATAACATTCAACAAAGTAAGTAATCAAAATATATAATGAGTGACTCAGATACCAAACTTCTCTGGACCGATTATGAATAAAAGGTAATATTGTATGTCACACAAATTACCATACATATGTTTTTTGCAAATAGATCATGCTCTGCTACCTGAAAATGTGAGATGTTAAGACATCGAGCAAGTTGTTTGAATAAAGGAACCATGCACCGTTGAAATTCAGTTGGCTGAGTTAATTCCAAACTTCCTCCACCTCACCCAGCAAAATCAATTCCTTCTGACTATTCGTCAAAGGCCAGCACTTCAGTAGACCTTTGATTACTATATCTGCCAGTTTAAAGTCTTTCTCCACGAATTGCGTAATGCAATACGTTAACTGCTGATGGTACATGGGTAAACATTTGGGTTTATGGAGCGGAATAAGAGCTCTGACAAGAAAAAGCTTGTGCTCCTCCTTCAGTGGGAGGGAAAACCCATTTATGATACTTCATAAAACGCCAGTATGATCAACATACAGTGAAATGCCCAGTAAAATTGTTCTAAATTCCAGGAGAATGAAAGAGCTTTGATTGGAATAGTAGAATAAGAAAGAGCGTGCACATGAACTTGAAAGTCAAACTACTGTTTTATCATCAAGCATACCCTACACAGAGATGAATTTTGGCACGCTACTGCTTTGCATGTATACAGAATCAAAGCTTACACAGGAACTGGCCTTCTACGATGAACCATGTGTTTATACATAAGGTTTCCAAAGGTTTCCACCCACTTCATAGACCCTTGCACTTGTAAAGGTCTTTAAACATAGGGATTCCCTCCACGTCCACCAGTTTTTGCATTCCTAAAAGCACAAAAGTCCACAGAATATACGATGATTAGCAAAACAAGCATAGCAATGTTCACTACTGCAATTTTGTGCCACTCACTTGTGATGCCCTCCATGAAATAGAGCGCGCAAATTATATAACTCATTAGAGTCTCAATTCCTCAGCGCATTTCCTCTTTCCAGATCTACAGAACTGCAACTGTGAGGTTGCCGAACAAACTTTTGGTTACTGTTGCAGTGTTAAAGGCCAGATTGCTCCTAATCAAGCTCCAGAATGATAAATTTCTTCAGTATCTACACACATCACTTCCGTCATCAATCGAAATCTCAATCAAATTGGTCAGCTAATTGAACTTCCGCATCATCCTTCCCCCAAAACTCCGATCAGCATCATCCCTTCTATTCTCCCCGATCCCCGTCTTCCCGAAAGGCTCCAATCTCGTGTGCTCCCTTTGGAAGGGCTGGAATAAAGTCAAAAGCTTCACAAGAATTAGTGAGGACTGGAAGTGGGCGGCCGGAATCAGACAAAACGACTCTATCTGGTTTCCGATACATGGCATCAGGAGTGTGGAGTCGTGGAACATTCAAAATGCCAAGAAGTTATGGAACAAAGGATTCAAAAAATGGAAACACCTCTAGAAACATGACACCAACAGCTGGATCAACTTCGAGGATATTGACCCTCGCATAAACATCTCCTACGAAGAATGGAACACTCTGCAAAGCAGATGCCTCGCTTGGGATCGTCACAAGACTCGCCTTCTCATGGGACACGACACACCAAACTCGCTTGGTCTCAAATGGCAAAATGGAAACAGCCTACTCAAAATCCCGAACATCAAAGAAACGGCTGACCTCCAGATCAGCCTCAACAAGAAGTGGTGCCTGTCTTGGACGCGGCTTCGGTGGGACATGAAATTCATGGGTATCTGGCACCCCCTAATTGAGATTAAGAAGTCTGTCCTCTTATGGCAAATTCTTCATCGAGGAATTTGGACCAACCATAAGGCTAGCAAACTTTGTGGGATCCCTCCTTGGTGCAAACGCTGCCACCGTGCTATCGAAGATGTCCCACACATCTTCCTTAATTGCCCCAACTCCTACAGAATCTGGCAGACGGTTGGAATGAAAATCAGACTTCAAAAACAGCTTAGTTGGAAACAAAGTCCTTTTGGGAGAAGCGATTGGCTGCTCTGCGACACTCTGGAACGCCATCAGAGGGGAAGTCCTATGGAAAATCTGGCGGGAGAGGTGTGCTCTCAACTTCGGCGATCCCCCCAGGGAGTGGTCGATCGAGAAATCACTATTCCTCCTTGGCAAAAGGATCGTCAACAGTAAGAAATCCCCCCCCTTCAGGCACCATCAAGTCCTCCTTTTGATTAACAACAAGCTCAAACCCAAGTGGGCCCCGCATGAGGGCGATGAGAGGGTGATTAACCTTCTCTGTAGTGCAACCTAGGATTCAATCAAGCTTCCCCTGCTTTGTGGGATTTGGGGGGTCCCGTGGGCACTAGTCCCCTTCTATTGTACCTTTGTTTCTTAATTTAATACAAGTCCGGGAGAGTAGGCTATTGCCGAACTTCCTTTATATTAAAAAAAAAAACTCCGATCAGCATCATCCCTGTTTATGGATTTTCCCATAAAACGTGAAGTGGTCTTTAGTAGCACACCTCCTCATGAGCTCTTCCACAGATTCAATCGCCGCCCCCCCATTGAAGCCAGCCTCCCATTAATCCTCTCTTGCCCGAACAGAAGTTCGATGGCATTTCCTTTTTTTTCTCCCTGTCAGTTGTGAACCAAAATCGATATTTAACGTAGCTCCTCCCTTTTGTCGTCCCCTTTTTCTGCGCAACAGCCCGTCCTTTTTTTTTAATTAGCCATCCTTTTTGTTTTTTTTTTATCTCTTGTACATCGGCTGTGCCGCTCCTGTCAATCGAACATGTCGCCTCCACTCCTTTTGTCCATGCGACCGTGTTTTGCTCCCCTTCTACTGCGATACAATCATTGATTCTATTACTTGTAAAGCAAGCTCTCTTATATCATCTTGCCCAAATTTTCCTTTGATAAGAGAGTCCATTGTTCTCTCTGTAATTGTATTTGCATTGGTATTGCACCGTTCATTTTGATGTCTTCCTTCATTGTCCTAAATGTTTGGTTCTGAAGCAAGTAGAAGCGAGAGTAGAGATAAGAATCTCTCCTCAAGGTGAAGGCTCCATGAGTGTATCCTTAGCCTGAGTTCTAAGTATCAAGATCCAAAACAAATAGGACAACTGCATGATCCTAAGGCATCTTGAACCTCCAAATATATAGCTCATCTTGTATTGCATCCTTTGAATTTGGTTCTGCTTCATCAAGAGTAGAGATGAGAATCTCTACGACACTCACCCCCACCAAACCTGTGCATCTTCCGGATGCGCCAAATAGGACCTGTTTTCTGCTTAATAATAAAAATCAATTTTGTATATTGATGATCAACTTCATAGCATGTGCATGGGTTAAAAAGAAAGTGCCTTATGCACGGCTGCGTAATTAGCCCTATAAATGCATACTTTAAAATGCATAAAAAATAAATATGGTGCAATGAGTAAGGTAAGAGGGTTCGGATGGTTAGGCTTGTGCACTCACTCATATACATAGCAATGTGATTATACATTCATCCTTACAGTCTCTCATATGTGCATGGGTATAGATCAGATCGTGCCTAGATGCATGGTCATGTAGTGTGACCCTACCACATGCATACTTTATGTGCATTCTCAAAATTATGGTGCATAAGGGATAAGAGCTTTTGATGAAGAGGTTTCTATCTCCTATACTTAGAATTTGCTCGCAGATTTCATCATGCATGATACAATGGAGATTGGTGCAAATGGACGTGCACCTAAGGGAAAACTCAACATGTGTTTGTACATAATTTAATGCGTACTTTAAATGCAAGCTTAAACAAAAAATGGTGCAAAAATGGAAGTAAAAGGTTTTTCATATTCTATTCTTGAAGAAAACCTTGGTTGTCCATAAACTCTCAGTCTTCTTCCTAAACGTGAAAAATAATTTATCTTGAAAAAACTTATGAAAAACATAACTATTAACCAATTTTAATCGAATATTTCAATTCAAGATAATACTTCTGGATAACCCATCTGTAAAAACCAAAGTAATATTAAGTCAAATTTTGTAGCTTCCATCAAATTGTCTTTTCTTGCTTGACCTGCATTAAACTACTCAAAACATTGATTAGAAAAGCCTTATTTGAATCATTAATGAAATTCATAATTTTTCTTTTTTATTAAGAAAGAAAGTAAAACAAATCCATATAAATACCTTTTTGATGAGGAAGTAGGTTATAACTCCCATTCACAATTATCTTTTGATGAGGGAGAGATAAATCTCCTCGTGATCGTACCTTTTGATAAGGGCGAGGTAAAACTCTTCGTTTATGTGTGTTTTTAATTTTGAGGGAGAACACTACTAAAACTCCCGCACAAATACATTCATAACTTCTATTCATCATACATGGAAACATTCATAAATATTAATGCATCATGGATGAAAATACTTAAATATTCATAAATGTGATCATATTATCTTATCAATTTTGGCTTCTTGTACCTGTTTTGTCAAAATAACTTTTCAAAACACATTAGTAGGTAACAATAATTTTAATACAAAACATCAAAAATTTCTTGCATACATAACTCATTTTTTCTTTTAATGGTTTTAGTTGATTTATTCATATTTTTTGTAATTTGTTTGATAATGTTTTCAAAAACTTCTTGTTCTTTTACATTAAAACTTGTCTCATTGTTTGCATTCTCATTTGCATTTCTTAGTTGTTTTGATCTCTCAATTTTCCCTTTAGTATTAGATTGATTGCTGGTTTCAAGATTCACTTGTTCTTCCATCTTTTCAATTTTCCCATCTTCAAGTGATTGATCATCAGAATCAATTGAAATATTATGTAAATTTTCATATTTTTCTATTTTCTCATAAGTTGATCTCTCATGTTCATGCTTATCATTTGGCTTAATATCTTGCATCATCAGTTCAACTTGTGGGTTATACATCATATTATTGTCTTGATCATTAGATTTTGTGGTATTTTCACATTTTACTCTCCAGTGTTTTTTCACTTGTTTGTTTGATCTTGATCTTACTTGTTTTTGTTCAAAATATTTTACCATCCCACCTCTACCTAGGTTCAAGTGTAAAAGATCCTTCGTATGATAATCACAGATTTTGTGTTCATTTTCTAATACCAAGTGTTGCCTACATGCTTTCTCATAGGCCATACAATTCCTATAAGTATGAACAAGTTGGTCACACCAGAAGCATCTTACAGTTCTCTTTGGTCGTTGATATAAAGCCCTAGGATCAACTCTTCTATGATCGGGTAAAGGGTTTTGGTCAATAGAAGACATAGATCTACTTTGAACTCGTACTTGATAGCTATCTTTGCATTCACATGTAGCACTATCGTGTATTTCATTCTTTAACCTTTCAATGCCCTCTTTTAAACTTGCAATTTCATGACCAATAGTTTTGAATGAAGAGATTTCTTCTACATGATTTGCTAATGTTTCAATCTGTTCATTTAAATTTGATAGTTCATAATGAAGAACTCCTTCTAAATTCCTAAACTCGTGATCAAATTGAGTATCCATTGACTTAAGATTTGCATTAAAATCAGATACTACTGTAGTTAAGATTGAAAGAAACGAGTTTAAGGACTCAAACTTGGAATTAAGCTTTGATTCTATAGATGAAATTAATCATGCTTCCATATCATGTAGAAGGTTTTCGACATTAGAATTCATGTTTGTTTTTAACTATGTGCAAGCAAGGAGAATTCAAGTATAAATACCTGGAATTTGTTTCCCGTCGGATGTACCTGAGTTGAAATGTCGTTTGTTCACGTCGGGTTCACCAAATGTCGGCGCGGAAGCGACGGTGGGTGGATCAGGCCAACCGCCAAAAAATACGGCGCACGCCGGGTGCTTGGAGCAAACTCAGGTGCATAAAAACTCAGAGAGCAAATATTAGTGGTACTGAAGATCATTCATAATTAAGTCTTAAAACATTCATAAGGTTCAAATTTGCAGACTTCGAAAGTGTTGGTGGTAATACGTACTTTATCCTTTTGTCAAAGTAAATGAATTGATCAAGTCAGAAACTCAAAGAAATGATTCATATATTCAAACCTGTTAAAATCATCATCCATAAAATGCTTATTTTCAATCGAAACAAGAAACAAGGGTTTTGTTATATATTCAACGTATGAATTTATCAGACATGGATTCAGAATATGAACAACAGCTATTTAACGCAACCAACAAGGAAAAGTGCTTTACTATTGACCTGCAATACTTATTGGATTCGATAACATTCAACAAAGTAAGTAATCAAAATATATAATGAGTGACTCAGATACCAAACTTCTCTGGACCGATTATGAATAAAAGGTAATATTGTATGTGACACAAATTACCATACATATGTTTTCTGCAAATAGATCATGCTCTGCTACCTGAAAATGTGAGATGTTAAGACATCGAGCAAGTTGTTTGAATAAAGGAACCATGCACCGTTGAAATTCAGTTTGCTGAGTTAATTCCAAACTTCCTCCACCTCACCCAGCAAAATCAATTCCTTCTGACTATTCGTCAAAGGCCAGCACTTCAGTAGACCTTTGATTACTATATCTGCCAGTTTAAAGTCTTTCTCCACGAATTGCGTAATGCAATACGTTAACTGCTGATGGTACATGGGTAAACATTTGGGTTTATGGAGCGGAATAAGAGCTCTGACAAGAAAAAGCTTGTGCTCCTCCTTCAGTGGGAGGGAAAACCCATTTATGATACTTCATAAAACGCCAGTATGATCAACATACAGTGAAATGCCCAGTAAAATTGTTCTAAATTCCAGGAGAATGAAAGAGCTTTGATTGGAATAGTAGAATAAGAAAGAGCGTGCACATGAACTTGAAAGTCAAACTACTGTTTTATCATCAAGCATACCCTACACAGAGATGAATTTTGGCACGCTACTGCTTTGCATGTATACAGAATCAAAGCTTACACAGGAACTGGCCTTCTACGATGAACCATGTGTTTATACATAAGGTTTCCAAAGGTTTCCACCCACTTCATAGACCCTTGCACTTGTAAAGGTCTTTAAACATAGGGATTCCCTCCACGTCCACCAGTTTTTGCATTCCTAAAAGCACAAAAGTCCACAGAATATACGATGATTAGCAAAACAAGCATAGCAATGTTCACTACTGCAATTTTGTGCCACTCACTTGTGATGCCCTCCATGAAATAGAGCGCGCAAATTATATAACTCATTAGAGTCTCAATTCCTCAGCGCATTTCCTCTTTCCAGATCTACAGAACTGCAACTGTGAGGTTGCCGAACAAACTTTTGGTTACTGTTGCAGTGTTAAAGGCCAGATTGCTCCTAATCAAGCTCCAGAATGATAAATTTCTTCAGTATCTACACACATCACTTCCGTCATCAATCGAAATCTCAATCAAATTGGTCAGCTAATTGAACTTCCGCATCATCCTTCCCCCAAAACTCCGATCAGCATCATCCCTTCTATTCTCCCCGATCCCCGTCTTCCCGAAAGGCTCCAATCTCGTGTGCTCCCTTTGGAAGGGCTGGAATAAAGTCAAAAGCTTCACAAGAATTAGTGAGGACTGGAAGTGGGCGGCCGGAATCAGACAAAACGACTCTATCTGGTTTCCGATACATGGCATCAGGAGTGTGGAGTCGTGGAACATTCAAAATGCCAAGAAGTTATGGAACAAAGGATTCAAAAAATGGAAACACCTCTAGAAACATGACACCAACAGCTGGATCAACTTCGAGGATATTGACCCTCGCATAAACATCTCCTACGAAGAATGGAACACTCTGCAAAGCAGATGCCTCGCTTGGGATCGTCACAAGACTCGCCTTCTCATGGGACACGACACACCAAACTCGCTTGGTCTCAAATGGCAAAATGGAAACAGCCTACTCAAAATCCCGAACATCAAAGAAACGGCTGACCTCCAGATCAGCCTCAACAAGAAGTGGTGCCTGTCTTGGACGCGGCTTCGGTGGGACATGAAATTCATGGGTATCTGGCACCCCCTAATTGAGATTAAGAAGTCTGTCCTCTTATGGCAAATTCTTCATCGAGGAATTTGGACCAACCATAAGGCTAGCAAACTTTGTGGGATCCCTCCTTGGTGCAAACGCTGCCACCGTGCTATCGAAGATGTCCCACACATCTTCCTTAATTGCCCCAACTCCTACAGAATCTGGCAGACGGTTGGAATGAAAATCAGACTTCAAAAACAGCTTAGTTGGAAACAAAGTCCTTTTGGGAGAAGCGATTGGCTGCTCTGCGACACTCTGGAACGCCATCAGAGGGGAAGTCCTATGGAAAATCTGGCGGGAGAGGTGTGCTCTCAACTTCGGCGATCCCCCCAGGGAGTGGTCGATCGAGAAATCACTATTCCTCCTTGGCAAAAGGATCGTCAACAGTAAGAAATCCCCCCCCTTCAGGCACCATCAAGTCCTCCTTTTGATTAACAACAAGCTCAAACCCAAGTGGGCCCCGCATGAGGGCGATGAGAGGGTGATTAACCTTCTCTGTAGTGCAACCTAGGATTCAATCAAGCTTCCCCTGCTTTGTGGGATTTGGGGGGTCCCGTGGGCACTAGTCCCCTTCTATTGTACCTTTGTTTCTTAATTTAATACAAGTCCGGGAGAGTAGGCTATTGCCGAACTTCCTTTATATTAAAAAAAAAAACTCCGATCAGCATCATCCCTGTTTATGGATTTTCCCATAAAACGTGAAGTGGTCTTTAGTAGCACACCTCCTCATGAGCTCTTCCACAGATTCAATCGCCGCCCCCCCATTGAAGCCAGCCTCCCATTAATCCTCTCTTGCCCGAACAGAAGTTCGATGGCATTTCCTTTTTTTTCTCCCTGTCAGTTGTGAACCAAAATCGATATTTAACGTAGCTCCTCCCTTTTGTCATCCCCTTTTTCTGCGCAACAGCCCGTCCTTTTTTTTTAATTAGCCATCCTTTTTGTTTTTTTTTTATCTCTTGTACATCGGCTGTGCCGCTCCTGTCAATCGAACATGTCGCCTCCACTCCTTTTGTCCATGCGACCGTGTTTTGCTCCCCTTCTACTGCGATACAATCATTGATTCTATTACTTGTAAAGCAAGCTCTCTTATATCATCTTGCCCAAATTTTCCTTTGATAAGAGAGTCCATTGTTCTCTCTGTAATTGTATTTGCATTGGTATTGCACCGTTCATTTTGATGTCTTCCTTCATTGTCCTAAATGTTTGGTTCTGAAGCAAGTAGAAGCGAGAGTAGAGATAAGAATCTCTCCTCAAGGTGAAGGCTCCATGAGTGTATCCTTAGCCTGAGTTCTAAGTATCAAGATCCAAAACAAATAGGACAACTGCATGATCCTAAGGCATCTTGAACCTCCAAATATATAGCTCATCTTGTATTGCATCCTTTGAATTTGGTTCTGCTTCATCAAGAGTAGAGATGAGAATCTCTACGACACTCACCCCCACCAAACCTGTGCATCTTCCGGATGCGCCAAATAGGACCTGTTTTCTGCTTAATAATAAAAATCAATTTTGTATATTGATGATCAACTTCATAGCATGTGCATGGGTTAAAAAGAAAGTGCCTTATGCACGGCTGCGTAATTAGCCCTATAAATGCATACTTTAAAATGCATAAAAAATAAATATGGTGCAATGAGTAAGGTAAGAGGGTTCGGATGGTTAGGCTTGTGCACTCACTCATATACATAGCAATGTGATTATACATTCATCCTTACAGTCTCTCATATGTGCATGGGTATAGATCAGATCGTGCCTAGATGCATGGTCATGTAGTGTGACCCTACCACATGCATACTTTATGTGCATTCTCAAAATTATGGTGCATAAGGGATAAGAGCTTTTGATGAAGAGGTTTCTATCTCCTATACTTAGAATTTGCTCGCAGATTTCATCATGCATGATACAATGGAGATTGGTGCAAATGGACGTGCACCTAAGGGAAAACTCAACATGTGTTTGTACATAATTTAATGCGTACTTTAAATGCAAGCTTAAACAAAAAATGGTGCAAAAATGGAAGTAAAAGGTTTTTCATATTCTATTCTTGAAGAAAACCTTGGTTGTCCATAAACTCTCAGTCTTCTTCCTAAACGTGAAAAATAATTTATCTTGAAAAAACTTATGAAAAACATAACTATTAACCAATTTTAATCGAATATTTCAATTCAAGATAATACTTCTGGATAACCCATCTGTAAAAACCAAAGTAATATTAAGTCAAATTTTGTAGCTTCCATCAAATTGTCTTTTCTTGCTTGACCTGCATTAAACTACTCAAAACATTGATTAGAAAAGCCTTATTTGAATCATTAATGAAATTCATAATTTTTCTTTTTTATTAAGAAAGAAAGTAAAACAAATCCATATAAATACCTTTTTGATGAGGAAGTAGGTTATAACTCCCATTCACAATTATCTTTTGATGAGGGAGAGATAAATCTCCTCGTGATCGTACCTTTTGATAAGGGCGAGGTAAAACTCTTCGTTTATGTGTGTTTTTAATTTTGAGGGAGAACACTACTAAAACTCCCGCACAAATACATTCATAACTTCTATTCATCATACATGGAAACATTCATAAATATTAATGCATCATGGATGAAAATACTTAAATATTCATAAATGTGATCATATTATCTTATCAATTTTGGCTTCTTGTACCTGTTTTGTCAAAATAACTTTTCAAAACACATTAGTAGGTAACAATAATTTTAATACAAAACATCAAAAATTTCTTGCATACATAACTCATTTTTTCTTTTAATGGTTTTAGTTGATTTATTCATATTTTTTGTAATTTGTTTGATAATGTTTTCAAAAACTTCTTGTTCTTTTACATTAAAACTTGTCTCATTGTTTGCATTCTCATTTGCATTTCTTAGTTGTTTTGATCTCTCAATTTTCCCTTTAGTATTAGATTGATTGCTGGTTTCAAGATTCACTTGTTCTTCCATCTTTTCAATTTTCCCATCTTCAAGTGATTGATCATCAGAATCAATTGAAATATTATGTAAATTTTCATATTTTTCTATTTTCTCATAAGTTGATCTCTCATGTTCATGCTTATCATTTGGCTTAATATCTTGCATCATCAGTTCAACTTGTGGGTTATACATCATATTATTGTCTTGATCATTAGATTTTGTGGTATTTTCACATTTTACTCTCCAGTGTTTTTTCACTTGTTTGTTTGATCTTGATCTTACTTGTTTTTGTTCAAAATATTTTACCATCCCACCTCTACCTAGGTTCAAGTGTAAAAGATCCTTCGTATGATAATCACAGATTTTGTGTTCATTTTCTAATACCAAGTGTTGCCTACATGCTTTCTCATAGGCCATACAATTCCTATAAGTATGAACAAGTTGGTCACACCAGAAGCATCTTACAGTTCTCTTTGGTCGTTGATATAAAGCCCTAGGATCAACTCTTCTATGATCGGGTAAAGGGTTTTGGTCAATAGAAGACATAGATCTACTTTGAACTCGTACTTGATAGCTATCTTTGCATTCACATGTAGCACTATCGTGTATTTCATTCTTTAACCTTTCAATGCCCTCTTTTAAACTTGCAATTTCATGACCAATAGTTTTGAATGAAGAGATTTCTTCTACATGATTTGCTAATGTTTCAATCTGTTCATTTAAATTTGATAGTTCATAATGAAGAACTCCTTCTAAATTCCTAAACTCGTGATCAAATTGAGTATCCATTGACTTAAGATTTGCATTAAAATCAGATACTACTGTAGTTAAGATTGAAAGAAACGAGTTTAAGGACTCAAACTTGGAATTAAGCTTTGATTCTATAGATGAAATTAATCATGCTTCCATATCATGTAGAAGGTTTTCGACATTAGAATTCATGTTTGTTTTTAACTATGTGCAAGCAAGGAGAATTCAAGTATAAATACCTGGAATTTGTTTCCCGTCGGATGTACCTGAGTTGAAATGTCGTTTGTTCACGTCGGGTTCACCAAATGTCGGCGCGGAAGCGACGGTGGGTGGATCAGGCCAACCGCCAAAAAATACGGCGCACGCCGGGTGCTTGGAGCAAACTCAGGTGCATAAAAACTCAGAGAGCAAATATTAGTGGTACTGAAGATCATTCATAATTAAGTCTTAAAACATTCATAAGGTTCAAATTTGCAGACTTCGAAAGTGTTGGTGGTAATACGTACTTTATCCTTTTGTCAAAGTAAATGAATTGATCAAGTCAGAAACTCAAAGAAATGATTCATATATTCAAACCTGTTAAAATCATCATCCATAAAATGCTTATTTTCAATCGAAACAAGAAACAAGGGTTTTGTTATATATTCAACGTATGAATTTATCAGACATGGATTCAGAATATGAACAACAGCTATTTAACGCAACCAACAAGGAAAAGTGCTTTACTATTGACCTGCAATACTTATTGGATTCGATAACATTCAACAAAGTAAGTAATCAAAATATATAATGAGTGACTCAGATACCAAACTTCTCTGGACCGATTATGAATAAAAGGTAATATTGTATGTGACACAAATTACCATACATATGTTTTCTGCAAATAGATCATGCTCTGCTACCTGAAAATGTGAGATGTTAAGACATCGAGCAAGTTGTTTGAATAAAGGAACCATGCACCGTTGAAATTCAGTTTGCTGAGTTAATTCCAAACTTCCTCCACCTCACCCAGCAAAATCAATTCCTTCTGACTATTCGTCAAAGGCCAGCACTTCAGTAGACCTTTGATTACTATATCTGCCAGTTTAAAGTCTTTCTCCACGAATTGCGTAATGCAATACGTTAACTGCTGATGGTACATGGGTAAACATTTGGGTTTATGGAGCGGAATAAGAGCTCTGACAAGAAAAAGCTTGTGCTCCTCCTTCAGTGGGAGGGAAAACCCATTTATGATACTTCATAAAACGCCAGTATGATCAACATACAGTGAAATGCCCAGTAAAATTGTTCTAAATTCCAGGAGAATGAAAGAGCTTTGATTGGAATAGTAGAATAAGAAAGAGCGTGCACATGAACTTGAAAGTCAAACTACTGTTTTATCATCAAGCATACCCTACACAGAGATGAATTTTGGCACGCTACTGCTTTGCATGTATACAGAATCAAAGCTTACACAGGAACTGGCCTTCTACGATGAACCATGTGTTTATACATAAGGTTTCCAAAGGTTTCCACCCACTTCATAGACCCTTGCACTTGTAAAGGTCTTTAAACATAGGGATTCCCTCCACGTCCACCAGTTTTTGCATTCCTAAAAGCACAAAAGTCCACAGAATATACGATGATTAGCAAAACAAGCATAGCAATGTTCACTACTGCAATTTTGTGCCACTCACTTGTGATGCCCTCCATGAAATAGAGCGCGCAAATTATATAACTCATTAGAGTCTCAATTCCTCAGCGCATTTCCTCTTTCCAGATCTACAGAACTGCAACTGTGAGGTTGCCGAACAAACTTTTGGTTACTGTTGCAGTGTTAAAGGCCAGATTGCTCCTAATCAAGCTCCAGAATGATAAATTTCTTCAGTATCTACACACATCACTTCCGTCATCAATCGAAATCTCAATCAAATTGGTCAGCTAATTGAACTTCCGCATCATCCTTCCCCCAAAACTCCGATCAGCATCATCCCTTCTATTCTCCCCGATCCCCGTCTTCCCGAAAGGCTCCAATCTCGTGTGCTCCCTTTGGAAGGGCTGGAATAAAGTCAAAAGCTTCACAAGAATTAGTGAGGACTGGAAGTGGGCGGCCGGAATCAGACAAAACGACTCTATCTGGTTTCCGATACATGGCATCAGGAGTGTGGAGTCGTGGAACATTCAAAATGCCAAGAAGTTATGGAACAAAGGATTCAAAAAATGGAAACACCTCTAGAAACATGACACCAACAGCTGGATCAACTTCGAGGATATTGACCCTCGCATAAACATCTCCTACGAAGAATGGAACACTCTGCAAAGCAGATGCCTCGCTTGGGATCGTCACAAGACTCGCCTTCTCATGGGACACGACACACCAAACTCGCTTGGTCTCAAATGGCAAAATGGAAACAGCCTACTCAAAATCCCGAACATCAAAGAAACGGCTGACCTCCAGATCAGCCTCAACAAGAAGTGGTGCCTGTCTTGGACGCGGCTTCGGTGGGACATGAAATTCATGGGTATCTGGCACCCCCTAATTGAGATTAAGAAGTCTGTCCTCTTATGGCAAATTCTTCATCGAGGAATTTGGACCAACCATAAGGCTAGCAAACTTTGTGGGATCCCTCCTTGGTGCAAACGCTGCCACCGTGCTATCGAAGATGTCCCACACATCTTCCTTAATTGCCCCAACTCCTACAGAATCTGGCAGACGGTTGGAATGAAAATCAGACTTCAAAAACAGCTTAGTTGGAAACAAAGTCCTTTTGGGAGAAGCGATTGGCTGCTCTGCGACACTCTGGAACGCCATCAGAGGGGAAGTCCTATGGAAAATCTGGCGGGAGAGGTGTGCTCTCAACTTCGGCGATCCCCCCAGGGAGTGGTCGATCGAGAAATCACTATTCCTCCTTGGCAAAAGGATCGTCAACAGTAAGAAATCCCCCCCCTTCAGGCACCATCAAGTCCTCCTTTTGATTAACAACAAGCTCAAACCCAAGTGGGCCCCGCATGAGGGCGATGAGAGGGTGATTAACCTTCTCTGTAGTGCAACCTAGGATTCAATCAAGCTTCCCCTGCTTTGTGGGATTTGGGGGGTCCCGTGGGCACTAGTCCCCTTCTATTGTACCTTTGTTTCTTAATTTAATACAAGTCCGGGAGAGTAGGCTATTGCCGAACTTCCTTTATATTAAAAAAAAAAACTCCGATCAGCATCATCCCTGTTTATGGATTTTCCCATAAAACGTGAAGTGGTCTTTAGTAGCACACCTCCTCATGAGCTCTTCCACAGATTCAATCGCCGCCCCCCCATTGAAGCCAGCCTCCCATTAATCCTCTCTTGCCCGAACAGAAGTTCGATGGCATTTCCTTTTTTTTCTCCCTGTCAGTTGTGAACCAAAATCGATATTTAACGTAGCTCCTCCCTTTTGTCGTCCCCTTTTTCTGCGCAACAGCCCGTCCTTTTTTTTTAATTAGCCATCCTTTTTGTTTTTTTTTTATCTCTTGTACATCGGCTGTGCCGCTCCTGTCAATCGAACATGTCGCCTCCACTCCTTTTGTCCATGCGACCGTGTTTTGCTCCCCTTCTACTGCGATACAATCATTGATTCTATTACTTGTAAAGCAAGCTCTCTTATATCATCTTGCCCAAATTTTCCTTTGATAAGAGAGTCCATTGTTCTCTCTGTAATTGTATTTGCATTGGTATTGCACCGTTCATTTTGATGTCTTCCTTCATTGTCCTAAATGTTTGGTTCTGAAGCAAGTAGAAGCGAGAGTAGAGATAAGAATCTCTCCTCAAGGTGAAGGCTCCATGAGTGTATCCTTAGCCTGAGTTCTAAGTATCAAGATCCAAAACAAATAGGACAACTGCATGATCCTAAGGCATCTTGAACCTCCAAATATATAGCTCATCTTGTATTGCATCCTTTGAATTTGGTTCTGCTTCATCAAGAGTAGAGATGAGAATCTCTACGACACTCACCCCCACCAAACCTGTGCATCTTCCGGATGCGCCAAATAGGACCTGTTTTCTGCTTAATAATAAAAATCAATTTTGTATATTGATGATCAACTTCATAGCATGTGCATGGGTTAAAAAGAAAGTGCCTTATGCACGGCTGCGTAATTAGCCCTATAAATGCATACTTTAAAATGCATAAAAAATAAATATGGTGCAATGAGTAAGGTAAGAGGGTTCGGATGGTTAGGCTTGTGCACTCACTCATATACATAGCAATGTGATTATACATTCATCCTTACAGTCTCTCATATGTGCATGGGTATAGATCAGATCGTGCCTAGATGCATGGTCATGTAGTGTGACCCTACCACATGCATACTTTATGTGCATTCTCAAAATTATGGTGCATAAGGGATAAGAGCTTTTGATGAAGAGGTTTCTATCTCCTATACTTAGAATTTGCTCGCAGATTTCATCATGCATGATACAATGGAGATTGGTGCAAATGGACGTGCACCTAAGGGAAAACTCAACATGTGTTTGTACATAATTTAATGCGTACTTTAAATGCAAGCTTAAACAAAAAATGGTGCAAAAATGGAAGTAAAAGGTTTTTCATATTCTATTCTTGAAGAAAACCTTGGTTGTCCATAAACTCTCAGTCTTCTTCCTAAACGTGAAAAATAATTTATCTTGAAAAAACTTATGAAAAACATAACTATTAACCAATTTTAATCGAATATTTCAATTCAAGATAATACTTCTGGATAACCCATCTGTAAAAACCAAAGTAATATTAAGTCAAATTTTGTAGCTTCCATCAAATTGTCTTTTCTTGCTTGACCTGCATTAAACTACTCAAAACATTGATTAGAAAAGCCTTATTTGAATCATTAATGAAATTCATAATTTTTCTTTTTTATTAAGAAAGAAAGTAAAACAAATCCATATAAATACCTTTTTGATGAGGAAGTAGGTTATAACTCCCATTCACAATTATCTTTTGATGAGGGAGAGATAAATCTCCTCGTGATCGTACCTTTTGATAAGGGCGAGGTAAAACTCTTCGTTTATGTGTGTTTTTAATTTTGAGGGAGAACACTACTAAAACTCCCGCACAAATACATTCATAACTTCTATTCATCATACATGGAAACATTCATAAATATTAATGCATCATGGATGAAAATACTTAAATATTCATAAATGTGATCATATTATCTTATCAATTTTGGCTTCTTGTACCTGTTTTGTCAAAATAACTTTTCAAAACACATTAGTAGGTAACAATAATTTTAATACAAAACATCAAAAATTTCTTGCATACATAACTCATTTTTTCTTTTAATGGTTTTAGTTGATTTATTCATATTTTTTGTAATTTGTTTGATAATGTTTTCAAAAACTTCTTGTTCTTTTACATTAAAACTTGTCTCATTGTTTGCATTCTCATTTGCATTTCTTAGTTGTTTTGATCTCTCAATTTTCCCTTTAGTATTAGATTGATTGCTGGTTTCAAGATTCACTTGTTCTTCCATCTTTTCAATTTTCCCATCTTCAAGTGATTGATCATCAGAATCAATTGAAATATTATGTAAATTTTCATATTTTTCTATTTTCTCATAAGTTGATCTCTCATGTTCATGCTTATCATTTGGCTTAATATCTTGCATCATCAGTTCAACTTGTGGGTTATACATCATATTATTGTCTTGATCATTAGATTTTGTGGTATTTTCACATTTTACTCTCCAGTGTTTTTTCACTTGTTTGTTTGATCTTGATCTTACTTGTTTTTGTTCAAAATATTTTACCATCCCACCTCTACCTAGGTTCAAGTGTAAAAGATCCTTCGTATGATAATCACAGATTTTGTGTTCATTTTCTAATACCAAGTGTTGCCTACATGCTTTCTCATAGGCCATACAATTCCTATAAGTATGAACAAGTTGGTCACACCAGAAGCATCTTACAGTTCTCTTTGGTCGTTGATATAAAGCCCTAGGATCAACTCTTCTATGATCGGGTAAAGGGTTTTGGTCAATAGAAGACATAGATCTACTTTGAACTCGTACTTGATAGCTATCTTTGCATTCACATGTAGCACTATCGTGTATTTCATTCTTTAACCTTTCAATGCCCTCTTTTAAACTTGCAATTTCATGACCAATAGTTTTGAATGAAGAGATTTCTTCTACATGATTTGCTAATGTTTCAATCTGTTCATTTAAATTTGATAGTTCATAATGAAGAACTCCTTCTAAATTCCTAAACTCGTGATCAAATTGAGTATCCATTGACTTAAGATTTGCATTAAAATCAGATACTACTGTAGTTAAGATTGAAAGAAACGAGTTTAAGGACTCAAACTTGGAATTAAGCTTTGATTCTATAGATGAAATTAATCATGCTTCCATATCATGTAGAAGGTTTTCGACATTAGAATTCATGTTTGTTTTTAACTATGTGCAAGCAAGGAGAATTCAAGTATAAATACCTGGAATTTGTTTCCCGTCGGATGTACCTGAGTTGAAATGTCGTTTGTTCACGTCGGGTTCACCAAATGTCGGCGCGGAAGCGACGGTGGGTGGATCAGGCCAACCGCCAAAAAATACGGCGCACGCCGGGTGCTTGGAGCAAACTCAGGTGCATAAAAACTCAGAGAGCAAATATTAGTGGTACTGAAGATCATTCATAATTAAGTCTTAAAACATTCATAAGGTTCAAATTTGCAGACTTCGAAAGTGTTGGTGGTAATACGTACTTTATCCTTTTGTCAAAGTAAATGAATTGATCAAGTCAGAAACTCAAAGAAATGATTCATATATTCAAACCTGTTAAAATCATCATCCATAAAATGCTTATTTTCAATCGAAACAAGAAACAAGGGTTTTGTTATATATTCAACGTATGAATTTATCAGACATGGATTCAGAATATGAACAACAGCTATTTAACGCAACCAACAAGGAAAAGTGCTTTACTATTGACCTGCAATACTTATTGGATTCGATAACATTCAACAAAGTAAGTAATCAAAATATATAATGAGTGACTCAGATACCAAACTTCTCTGGACCGATTATGAATAAAAGGTAATATTGTATGTGACACAAATTACCATACATATGTTTTCTGCAAATAGATCATGCTCTGCTACCTGAAAATGTGAGATGTTAAGACATCGAGCAAGTTGTTTGAATAAAGGAACCATGCACCGTTGAAATTCAGTTTGCTGAGTTAATTCCAAACTTCCTCCACCTCACCCAGCAAAATCAATTCCTTCTGACTATTCGTCAAAGGCCAGCACTTCAGTAGACCTTTGATTACTATATCTGCCAGTTTAAAGTCTTTCTCCACGAATTGCGTAATGCAATACGTTAACTGCTGATGGTACATGGGTAAACATTTGGGTTTATGGAGCGGAATAAGAGCTCTGACAAGAAAAAGCTTGTGCTCCTCCTTCAGTGGGAGGGAAAACCCATTTATGATACTTCATAAAACGCCAGTATGATCAACATACAGTGAAATGCCCAGTAAAATTGTTCTAAATTCCAGGAGAATGAAAGAGCTTTGATTGGAATAGTAGAATAAGAAAGAGCGTGCACATGAACTTGAAAGTCAAACTACTGTTTTATCATCAAGCATACCCTACACAGAGATGAATTTTGGCACGCTACTGCTTTGCATGTATACAGAATCAAAGCTTACACAGGAACTGGCCTTCTACGATGAACCATGTGTTCATACATAAGGTTTCCAAAGGTTTCCACCCACTTCATAGACCCTTGCACTTGTAAAGGTCTTTAAACATAGGGATTCCCTCCACGTCCACCAGTTTTTGCATTCCTAAAAGCACAAAAGTCCACAGAATATACGATGATTAGCAAAACAAGCATAGCAATGTTCACTACTGCAATTTTGTGCCACTCACTTGTGATGCCCTCCATGAAATAGAGCGCGCAAATTATATAACTCATTAGAGTCTCAATTCCTCAGCGCATTTCCTCTTTCCAGATCTACAGAACTGCAACTGTGAGGTTGCCGAACAAACTTTTGGTTACTGTTGCAGTGTTAAAGGCCAGATTGCTCCTAATCAAGCTCCAGAATGATAAATTTCTTCAGTATCTACACACATCACTTCCGTCATCAATCGAAATCTCAATCAAATTGGTCAGCTAATTGAACTTCCGCATCATCCTTCCCCCAAAACTCCGATCAGCATCATCCCTTCTATTCTCCCCGATCCCCGTCTTCCCGAAAGGCTCCAATCTCGTGTGCTCCCTTTGGAAGGGCTGGAATAAAGTCAAAAGCTTCACAAGAATTAGTGAGGACTGGAAGTGGGCGGCCGGAATCAGACAAAACGACTCTATCTGGTTTCCGATACATGGCATCAGGAGTGTGGAGTCGTGGAACATTCAAAATGCCAAGAAGTTATGGAACAAAGGATTCAAAAAATGGAAACACCTCTAGAAACATGACACCAACAGCTGGATCAACTTCGAGGATATTGACCCTTGCATAAACATCTCCTACGAAGAATGGAACACTCTGCAAAGCAGATGCCTCGCTTGGGATCGTCACAAGACTCGCCTTCTCATGGGACACGACACACCAAACTCGCTTGGTCTCAAATGGCAAAATGGAAACAGCCTACTCAAAATCCCGAACATCAAAGAAACGGCTGACCTCCAGATCAGCCTCAACAAGAAGTGGTGCCTGTCTTGGACGCGGCTTCGGTGGGACATGAAATTCATGGGTATCTGGCACCCCCTAATTGAGATTAAGAAGTCTGTCCTCTTATGGCAAATTCTTCATCGAGGAATTTGGACCAACCATAAGGCTAGCAAACTTTGTGGGATCCCTCCTTGGTGCAAACGCTGCCACCGTGCTATCGAAGATGTCCCACACATCTTCCTTAATTGCCCCAACTCCTACAGAATCTGGCAGACGGTTGGAATGAAAATCAGACTTCAAAAACAGCTTAGTTGGAAACAAAGTCCTTTTGGGAGAAGCGATTGGCTGCTCTGCGACACTCTGGAACGCCATCAGAGGGGAAGTCCTATGGAAAATCTGGCGGGAGAGGTGTGCTCTCAACTTCGGCGATCCCCCCAGGGAGTGGTCGATCGAGAAATCACTATTCCTCCTTGGCAAAAGGATCGTCAACAGTAAGAAATCCCCCCCCTTCAGGCACCATCAAGTCCTCCTTTTGATTAACAACAAGCTCAAACCCAAGTGGGCCCCGCATGAGGGCGATGAGAGGGTGATTAACCTTCTCTGTAGTGCAACCTAGGATTCAATCAAGCTTCCCCTGCTTTGTGGGATTTGGGGGGTCCCGTGGGCACTAGTCCCCTTCTATTGTACCTTTGTTTCTTAATTTAATACAAGTCCGGGAGAGTAGGCTATTGCCGAACTTCCTTTATATTAAAAAAAAAAACTCCGATCAGCATCATCCCTGTTTATGGATTTTCCCATAAAACGTGAAGTGGTCTTTAGTAGCACACCTCCTCATGAGCTCTTCCACAGATTCAATCGCCGCCCCCCCATTGAAGCCAGCCTCCCATTAATCCTCTCTTGCCCGAACAGAAGTTCGATGGCATTTCCTTTTTTTTCTCCCTGTCAGTTGTGAACCAAAATCGATATTTAACGTAGCTCCTCCCTTTTGTCGTCCCCTTTTTCTGCGCAACAGCCCGTCCTTTTTTTTTAATTAGCCATCCTTTTTGTTTTTTTTTTATCTCTTGTACATCGGCTGTGCCGCTCCTGTCAATCGAACATGTCGCCTCCACTCCTTTTGTCCATGCGACCGTGTTTTGCTCCCCTTCTACTGCGATACAATCATTGATTCTATTACTTGTAAAGCAAGCTCTCTTATATCATCTTGCCCAAATTTTCCTTTGATAAGAGAGTCCATTGTTCTCTCTGTAATTGTATTTGCATTGGTATTGCACCGTTCATTTTGATGTCTTCCTTCATTGTCCTAAATGTTTGGTTCTGAAGCAAGTAGAAGCGAGAGTAGAGATAAGAATCTCTCCTCAAGGTGAAGGCTCCATGAGTGTATCCTTAGCCTGAGTTCTAAGTATCAAGATCCAAAACAAATAGGACAACTGCATGATCCTAAGGCATCTTGAACCTCCAAATATATAGCTCATCTTGTATTGCATCCTTTGAATTTGGTTCTGCTTCATCAAGAGTAGAGATGAGAATCTCTACGACACTCACCCCCACCAAACCTGTGCATCTTCCGGATGCGCCAAATAGGACCTGTTTTCTGCTTAATAATAAAAATCAATTTTGTATATTGATGATCAACTTCATAGCATGTGCATGGGTTAAAAAGAAAGTGCCTTATGCACGGCTGCGTAATTAGCCCTATAAATGCATACTTTAAAATGCATAAAAAATAAATATGGTGCAATGAGTAAGGTAAGAGGGTTTGGATGGTTAGGCTTGTGCACTCACTCATATACATAGCAATGTGATTATACATTCATCCTTACAGTCTCTCATATGTGCATGGGTATAGATCAGATCGTGCCTAGATGCATGGTCATGTAGTGTGACCCTACCACATGCATACTTTATGTGCATTCTCAAAATTATGGTGCATAAGGGATAAGAGCTTTTGATGAAGAGGTTTCTATCTCCTATACTTAGAATTTGCTCGCAGATTTCATCATGCATGATACAATGGAGATTGGTGCAAATGGACGTGCACCTAAGGGAAAACTCAACATGTGTTTGTACATAATTTAATGCGTACTTTAAATGCAAGCTTAAACAAAAAATGGTGCAAAAATGGAAGTAAAAGGTTTTTCATATTCTATTCTTGAAGAAAACCTTGGTTGTCCATAAACTCTCAGTCTTCTTCCTAAACGTGAAAAATAATTTATCTTGAAAAAACTTATGAAAAACATAACTATTAACCAATTTTAATCGAATATTTCAATTCAAGATAATACTTCTGGATAACCCATCTGTAAAAACCAAAGTAATATTAAGTCAAATTTTGTAGCTTCCATCAAATTGTCTTTTCTTGCTTGACCTGCATTAAACTACTCAAAACATTGATTAGAAAAGCCTTATTTGAATCATTAATGAAATTCATAATTTTTCTTTTTTATTAAGAAAGAAAGTAAAACAAATCCATATAAATACCTTTTTGATGAGGAAGTAGGTTATAACTCCCATTCACAATTATCTTTTGATGAGGGAGAGATAAATCTCCTCGTGATCGTACCTTTTGATAAGGGCGAGGTAAAACTCTTCGTTTATGTGTGTTTTTAATTTTGAGGGAGAACACTACTAAAACTCCCGCACAAATACATTCATAACTTCTATTCATCATACATGGAAACATTCATAAATATTAATGCATCATGGATGAAAATACTTAAATATTCATAAATGTGATCATATTATCTTATCAATTTTGGCTTCTTGTACCTGTTTTGTCAAAATAACTTTTCAAAACACATTAGTAGGTAACAATAATTTTAATACAAAACATCAAAAATTTCTTGCATACATAACTCATTTTTTCTTTTAATGGTTTTAGTTGATTTATTCATATTTTTTGTAATTTGTTTGATAATGTTTTCAAAAACTTCTTGTTCTTTTACATTAAAACTTGTCTCATTGTTTGCATTCTCATTTGCATTTCTTAGTTGTTTTGATCTCTCAATTTTCCCTTTAGTATTAGATTGATTGCTGGTTTCAAGATTCACTTGTTCTTCCATCTTTTCAATTTTCCCATCTTCAAGTGATTGATCATCAGAATCAATTGAAATATTATGTAAATTTTCATATTTTTCTATTTTCTCATAAGTTGATCTCTCATGTTCATGCTTATCATTTGGCTTAATATCTTGCATCATCAGTTCAACTTGTGGGTTATACATCATATTATTGTCTTGATCATTAGATTTTGTGGTATTTTCACATTTTACTCTCCAGTGTTTTTTCACTTGTTTGTTTGATCTTGATCTTACTTGTTTTTGTTCAAAATATTTTACCATCCCACCTCTACCTAGGTTCAAGTGTAAAAGATCCTTCGTATGATAATCACAGATTTTGTGTTCATTTTCTAATACCAAGTGTTGCCTACATGCTTTCTCATAGGCCATACAATTCCTATAAGTATGAACAAGT
The DNA here is from genome assembly GCA_020310875.1 of Ceratopteris richardii. NCBI lineage: Eukaryota > Viridiplantae > Streptophyta > Polypodiopsida > Polypodiales > Pteridaceae > Ceratopteris > Ceratopteris richardii. The sequence goes on from CM035420.1 coordinate 3,170,654, forward strand.
TGGTCACACCAGAAGCATCTTACAGTTCTCTTTGGTCGTTGATATAAAGCCCTAGGATCAACTCTTCTATGATCGGGTAAAGGGTTTTGGTCAATAGAAGACATAGATCTACTTTGAACTCGTACTTGATAGCTATCTTTGCATTCACATGTAGCACTATCGTGTATTTCATTCTTTAACCTTTCAATGCCCTCTTTTAAACTTGCAATTTCATGACCAATAGTTTTGAATGAAGAGATTTCTTCTACATGATTTGCTAATGTTTCAATCTGTTCATTTAAATTTGATAGTTCATAATGAAGAACTCCTTCTAAATTCCTAAACTCGTGATCAAATTGAGTATCCATTGACTTAAGATTTGCATTAAAATCAGATACTACTGTAGTTAAGATTGAAAGAAACGAGTTTAAGGACTCAAACTTGGAATTAAGCTTTGATTCTATAGATGAAATTAATCATGCTTCCATATCATGTAGAAGGTTTTCGACATTAGAATTCATGTTTGTTTTTAACTATGTGCAAGCAAGGAGAATTCAAGTATAAATACCTGGAATTTGTTTCCCGTCGGATGTACCTGAGTTGAAATGTCGTTTGTTCACGTCGGGTTCACCAAATGTCGGCGCGGAAGCGACGGTGGGTGGATCAGGCCAACCGCCAAAAAATACGGCGCACGCCGGGTGCTTGGAGCAAACTCAGGTGCATAAAAACTCAGAGAGCAAATATTAGTGGTACTGAAGATCATTCATAATTAAGTCTTAAAACATTCATAAGGTTCAAATTTGCAGACTTCGAAAGTGTTGGTGGTAATACGTACTTTATCCTTTTGTCAAAGTAAATGAATTGATCAAGTCAGAAACTCAAAGAAATGATTCATATATTCAAACCTGTTAAAATCATCATCCATAAAATGCTTATTTTCAATCGAAACAAGAAACAAGGGTTTTGTTATATATTCAACGTATGAATTTATCAGACATGGATTCAGAATATGAACAACAGCTATTTAACGCAACCAACAAGGAAAAGTGCTTTACTATTGACCTGCAATACTTATTGGATTCGATAACATTCAACAAAGTAAGTAATCAAAATATATAATGAGTGACTCAGATACCAAACTTCTCTGGACCGATTATGAATAAAAGGTAATATTGTATGTGACACAAATTACCATACATATGTTTTCTGCAAATAGATCATGCTCTGCTACCTGAAAATGTGAGATGTTAAGACATCGAGCAAGTTGTTTGAATAAAGGAACCATGCACCGTTGAAATTCAGTTGGCTAAGTTAATTCCAAACTTCCTCCACCTCACCCAGCAAAATCAATTCCTTCTGACTATTCGTCAAAGGCCAGCACTTCAGTAGACCTTTGATTACTATATCTGCCAGTTTAAAGTCTTTCTCCACGAATTGCGTAATGCAATACGTTAACTGCTGATGGTACATGGGTAAACATTTGGGTTTATGGAGCGGAATAAGAGCTCTGACAAGAAAAAGCTTGTGCTCCTCCTTCAGTGGGAGGGAAAACCCATTTATGATACTTCATAAAACGCCAGTATGATCAACATACAGTGAAATGCCCAGTAAAATTGTTCTAAATTCCAGGAGAATGAAAGAGCTTTGATTGGAATAGTAGAATAAGAAAGAGCGTGCACATGAACTTGAAAGTCAAACTACTGTTTTATCATCAAGCATACCCTACACAGAGATGAATTTTGGCACGCTACTGCTTTGCATGTATACAGAATCAAAGCTTACACAGGAACTGGCCTTCTACGATGAACCATGTGTTTATACATAAGGTTTCCAAAGGTTTCCACCCACTTCATAGACCCTTGCACTTGTAAAGGTCTTTAAACATAGGGATTCCCTCCACGTCCACCAGTTTTTGCATTCCTAAAAGCACAAAAGTCCACAGAATATACGATGATTAGCAAAACAAGCATAGCAATGTTCACTACTGCAATTTTGTGCCACTCACTTGTGATGCCCTCCATGAAATAGAGCGCGCAAATTATATAACTCATTAGAGTCTCAATTCCTCAGCGCATTTCCTCTTTCCAGATCTACAGAACTGCAACTGTGAGGTTGCCGAACAAACTTTTGGTTACTGTTGCAGTGTTAAAGGCCAGATTGCTCCTAATCAAGCTCCAGAATGATAAATTTCTTCAGTATCTACACACATCACTTCCGTCATCAATCGAAATCTCAATCAAATTGGTCAGCTAATTGAACTTCCGCATCATCCTTCCCCCAAAACTCCGATCAGCATCATCCCTGTTTATGGATTTTCCCATAAAACGTGAAGTGGTCTTTAGTAGCGCACCTCCTCATGAGCTCTTCCACGAATTCAATCGCCGCCCCCCCATTGAAGCCAGCCTCCCATTAATCCTCTCTTGCCCGAACAGAAGTTTGATGGCCTTTCCTTTTTTTTCTCCCTGTCAGTTGTGAACCAAAATGATATTTAACGTAGCTCCTCCCTTTTGTCGTCCCCTTTTTCTGCGCAACAGCCCGTCCTTCTTTTTTTTTTTATTAGCCATCCTTTTTGTTTTTTTTTTAATCTCTTGTACATCCGCTATGCCTCTCCTGTCAATCGAACATGTCGCCTCCACTCCTTTTGTCCATGCGACCGTGTTTTGCTCCCCTTCTACTGCGATACAATCACTGATTCTATTACTTGTAAAGCAAGCTCTCTTATATCATCTTGCCCAAATTTTCCTTTGATAAGAGAGTCCATTGTTCTCTCTGTAATTGTATTTGCATTGATATTGCACAGTTCGTTTTGATGTCTTCCTTCATTGTCCTAAATGTTTGGTTCTGAAGCAAGTAGAAGCGAGACTTTTGTAACTTCTAGTGATTTGGAGTGCTTTAATGGTGTAGGCTATTGTGCCAAGCATGCATTCGAAAAATACCAAGTTTTTCTGTCTGTCATGATAGATAGAGATCGTCGTCTTGGGACCTATGCAGAGTTTTATCGTACCTACGCAAGCTACTGGAGATGGTGGTACAACTAGAACCTGCAACAAAAGCTCAAGAAACACACAAAAACAGATAGCATGCAAGCTCTCTCTCGCTCTCTCTCACAAGTGAAATGAGGGAAATGAGGTGGGGAGTGGAATATGACCAAAAATTGAAATTTTTGTGGAGATGAAGATGAAGGTGGAAGATGGTGGGGATGATGACAGTGATGCAAAAATAAGAAAAATTGAAAAAAAAAGAAAAAGAAAGGGTATTACCTATGACTCCAATGTCTAAACTCTACATCTTACTATCACGCGCTTGTCCTCGAAGCTCTCTCCCCGGCAACAACACCAAATTTGGTGTCACTCTAGTACAATGGCAAGTACCAACGTGAGGAGATCCACCTCATAATTGTCAATCTGTGGAGACGTGAGGACTAGTATGAAGACTATGAGCAAGTGATGGCACAAGTGTGTGAGTGAGAAGCACACAAACATGCACACACATATACACACACGTGCACAGAAGGCAAGAACAAGGAGAGGAACAATGGAGTTCTTTGCATTAGTCAAAAAGTATCTTACATAATCTCAAATTTCTAACAATCTAACCCCAAAAAATGAGCTCTCTAGCTCTTTTTATAGTTTTTTGACTAGCTTTGGCCTTGTCCATACCTAGTGTCCGGCCTAGTTAAAAATTAGGTTCTAGAGCTTATTTGAGGGCTCAAACGGAGTCTAAAAATTATGAAAACTGGTATGCACCTAATTCTAATACTCCTCAAGCTCGAGGACTCCTCGGCTTGAAGAAAATGGAGTCTATTCTACCAAAAACGGAATTTACAATGTTTGTGTAGTGATGAAAATCACTAAAGTTGGAAATAGTTCATGGAAAAAAAGATTAGGCCTTGTCACCGGATTGTGCATAGTATGCTCTTCTTTCTACTTGTATACCAACATAGGGCATATACTCTTACATTTATGATTATGAAAGATCATCCCCTACTTCAAACTATAGAAGGTTGCAAGAGAGAGACTATGACACTAGGAAAGCTCAAGAGGAGTGAGAAGAGAAAGAGCTTGAGGAGGTAATTACTCCTAACATAAAGCTCAATAGACTCAAGAAGCAATATCCCAAAGGTAAAGAGAGGAGTTCAACAAGGAAGAAGGCACCTCCACAAAGGTATACATATGTTTCTTTCATGGAAAAGCACTATGCATACATGATGAATGTCATTGCAAATCAAGAGCCAGATTCTTATGAGGAGGCAAAAACCAAACCAGAGTGGAGGAAGGCTATGTATGAAGAGTTCAAAGCTTGTTTCTCTAGCACAATGGTGAGAACCACGTTAAGAAGCTACACCTCCTTAATGTCAATCCGCAGAAGAGATAGGAGTGATATGAAGATCGTGAATGTGAGATGTAGTGAGAGTGAAGGTGAGAAGCATAGAGATGCACACACACATGAAGAGACAAACAAGACACAATGGAAGGTAGGAAAATAGATTCTATTACTCAAGATCTCAATTACAAGCTCAAAGTAGCTCTAAGCTCACACTAACCAACACAAGCTAACCTCAAAAATGAGCTCTCTAGCTCTTTTTATAGATTCTAGACTAGTTTTGATCGGTTTCACATCTAGTGACTGGCATAGTTAAAAAATAGGTTCTAGATGCTATTTGAAAGGGTAAACGGTGTCTAAAAATAGCCAAATTTGGTAGGCTCATTCTACCTAAGCTCCTCAAGCTTGAGGACTCCTCGACTTGCACAAAATGTAGCTACAAATTACAAAAAGGCTTTTTCTATGTTACATATGGTACAAAAGCGATGAAAATCACTATTGAAGGTTTTTTGAAAGGTATTTTAAAACATATTTGTTTGAAAAAATAATTCGATTGACTCCCTGCTACTTCCTGTGGTGCTCTGCCTTACATGCTTATGCGTCATCTATGCCTCTGGCTACTACCAACACCCCTCTCCCTCTCGCTTCTGTCATCCTCGATAGAACCTTGTTGCGGGGTCTGTCGGATATAATTCTGTAGTAGGTAGTGAGTGAGGGTGTGTTCTGATATGTGGATACCTTTGGCAAGATCGGCTTCAAACTTGTCCCAATCAATGGGTTGAGATTCCTGTGGTGGTGGGAGTCTGTAATGTGTGGAGTACACCAGTTGTTCACAAGCAAATAATTGCAGTAGATGTGTAAGCCTGCTTATGAACACTTCTGAGTGATACTCCCAAAAACCGATAGTGAACATTTCTTCAAAGGTCTGCTTATAGCATGCCGGTAAGTACTTGATTCGACAGTTCCAGGCATAACACACCCAGAGCGATGGTGTCGTACTCATTTCATAAGCCAAATCTTGATTGCCATGCTCGAAACTTGGGGTGTTCACATGTGGTGCCTTGACTCGACGGAAGACTTTGAATACCATCTGCATCATGTCAAATATTTTGATAGTCATATGCACTGCTACATCGTCCATTCGTCGTAAGCGAGGGAGCCAGTGACGAATCGTTGCCATCATGTATCCAACTGCTGGTGGTCTTGTGGGTGGCCTGAAATATGGGTAATTGAGCCGATCCTGGCATTGCTTATTGTTCTGTACTTTAATGGCAAATGCCTTCTAGGAGCGATGATGTGGCATGGGTCCCCAACATGGGTTGTACTTCAAATGGAGTGGTGCCTTGGCCCATGTGCTCATCATCTCGGGATATTCCTGTAATAGATCCGGGCGCCAAGTTGGTTGATATATTTCTCCTTGCTGTGTGTCCATCGGCAAGTCTTCAGGCTCAAACTGAGTTGCGTGAGAGGGTTTCTTGTGAAGAGAGATGGTGGATGCAATCCAAAGATGAGTAGGTGCTGCTACAACCAGCTTCACACCAGCCAACTGAGACTTCAGAGTTGATTAGTACACCCTTTGAGCTTCCTAAATCCACCAAAATATCAGCCAAGGACTTTGGAACATGTATCCCCAAAAGTTTAAGTGAAGACAGACTAGTTGCAAAATGGCTAGCTCCCAAAAACTTGCTATTTTTGGACATACACCTGCTAGAAAAAATGCACAGTGCTCTCAACCTGGTAGGAATTAGAAAAAATCCTTTTGGGCATAGCAAATAGACTTAGCAAGCTTCCCAATCCAAGTTAAAAAACTTCAAATGATGGATTGAGCACTGAGAACAAGTTTCATCAATTTCTGGAACATGCCCACCATTCTCGGGGCTCTGCAGAGATAGACCACTGAGCAGTAAAATGCAGATATCTCCAAATCTATACATTTAATGACTTTGAAACTTGCTATGCAAAAACTAGACAGTAAGAGCTATCCAACGCATGTTAAATCACTGAAAAAGGATCCGTAGAGCTCAAGATAAGACCTTCTGAAAGTACTGCTCTGAGTGAGTATAGCAGAGAACAAAACAGAGAAGTAAATGGTGATAAATGTATAGATTCACATATGATTACAACCACATTGGCAATGAATCTTTGCACAATGGGAGTAGAATGATAGAGCTATGGAGTAATCTCTTCAATCTCTACAAAATGACATCAAGTGGTCACGTACAAGGCTTGCTAATCGCCTCTTCCTTCTTGCTCTTTTTATAGCTATTCTCGGAGGGAGTTTTGAATTCGAATTCGAATGGCTCCACCTAAAAGTGATCCCCAAAGTTAGGAGATATTCCCTCAGCTCAAAAATTTGTGGCTTTAGGTAGTTAGAGCCATGACTTTGCTTTTACATCATGGATGAGGTAAGCCATCCTTTTCCTCTTTTCTTTTTCCATTTACAAGAGATAAAAATGAACTCTTTTACAAGAGGTGTTCACATGACTACACATGTGACTTACAAATGATCATAATATCAAGCATATCAATCATGTAGGCTTGGGTAAAATGCACCAACATTTCTTGCCCGTTTCCTTTTTGATGGCCAGTTGATATTCTGCCATTAACATAAAATACGGCTTATATTGTAGCTCATGCCCACATATGTACCTGTGAAGGGCCAAGTGAGAAAAGTAAGGTGATTGTAATATTCCTTCTTCTATCATGGCCATTGCATGTAACTGTGCTTCCACACGTGCTGAGTGGGTTCTGCCAAGTTCTTCGATAGTCTTCACCCATGTGGGAGTAGGAAGTTCAAAAGTCATCTGACCTTCAGCCGTGACGCGTCCGCTTGGGATGGATTGGGGTTCATATGCTTCTTCAAAAGTGTCCTCCACCGGGATGGTCACTCTTTCTTCATCTGCTGGTAGTTCCGGTGGGGAATCTGGCCTAGGAGGTGCTTCGTAAGCCGCTATCTGTGTTTAGAGAGTTACTACCTAGGCCCGTAGAGCGTTGAGTTCCTCAATAATTTCAGTAGGTGGGGTTGTAGGAGCTGGTGGTCCATGCTAAACACGTGCTCGTAATTGAAGCAGTTTGTGGTCTTCTTTGAGCTTCTGGAATTCCTCGTTCATGTTGTTATATTCATCCAGTAATCTGACATGATCATCTAATAACATCTTCATAGATTCTGAGGGGATAGCTTTGAAACGACTGGGACTCAATGGTTGGTCCGGTTGATCCAAAGCAGCTTCCAAGTTTTCTTTGTTCTGTTCCTGTAGATGTTGATTCTCTTCTTTAGCTGTTGCCAAGTGGCATATGAGCAATCCCATGTTTCTCGTAAGCCTTGCATTGTGAATAGTTTGAGCCCGCAACAAGCTGTCAATATCAGTGATGGCCTCTTTCATCTTTTGTTCACTTTCAAGTTCAAGTTTGTGATAGGCCTTGCGTAACTCTTGGTAGCATGTGTTCAACAATGCATTCTCTATCGATAATGAATTTAGCTGCGACTGTAAATCGTTCGTTGTCTGTTGCAGCGTCTGGTAACTAGTTCTAAGAGATGCAAACTCATCTCTTACTTCTTTTTCATGCATGTGAACATCTGACGAAATGCAGTGTCGATGGTGGGTGATAGAATTAATGGTGTAGTGAATGTAGATGCTATGTATGTGGGTGTCGATGCAAGGGGAAACGGAAATGGGGATGGGAACGTGGATGCAGTGGTGATGTTGGAAAAGAGTGATGTGCCCATATATGATGGTGCAGTGGATGAAGTGAGTGATGGTGCAGTGGGTGGTGATATATCCATTTCACTTGATGTGGTGTCGAGTGCCGTGATTGTGAATAGTGGAGTGATAGTGGGTGTGTGCGTGGGTGTAAATACAGGATTTACAAAAGTGGTAGAGTAATTTAGAGATGGGGTCTCTTGTACTTCTTGGTGGAAAGGGGAAAAAGGAATCACGGTAGGTCGGGGAGGTGAGACTGGGGAGAAATTCAATGGAGGTGGAAAGGGAAATAGGTGTCTTGGAGGTGTGGGGAAGGAAGGGAAGGATGGATGGAGAAATAGGCTGGATAGAAAGGTGGATGTTTGGGGAGGTAAGCTAGGTTGGGTAGGTGCGGAAAGGGTTAGGGGAATCGACGCAACAAAGGCTTCTACTGCAGTACTGTCGAAGGATGTGGATTGTCTAGGAGAGATAGGGTGTATAGGAGAGATTGGATGGATGGGAGGTGAAGGAGGAGTGGTGGGTACTTCGGTAACAATGGTGGTATGTACAATAGTAGTGTCGGGCGGGGAGTCGATGATGATTGTTTCCTCTGCCAAAGATTTGTCAGGAACTAGACGTGCTTCCTTGACCTGTTTTGAAGATTGGCCATCTGTTGGTACACGAATGTATTGACCTGGTTTGGATAATAATTGAACACGACGTGGGTCAAACTGTGGAAGTGGTTTTCTCTCCAAATATCTTAACGCTTCATTTGTGAATTGTTGGTGCATTTTACCCAAGCCTACATGCTTGATATGCTTGATATTATCCTCATTTGTAAGTCACATGAGTAGTCATGTGAACACCTCTTGTAAAAGAGTACATTTTATCTCTTGTAAATGGAAAAAGAAAAAAGGAAAAGGATGGCTTACCTCATCCATGATGTAAAAGCAAATTCATGGCTCTAACCACCTAAAACCACGAAATTTAGAGCTGAGGGAATATCTCCTAACTTTGGGGATCACTTTTAGGTGGAGCCATTCGAATTCAAATTCAAAACTCCCTCCAAGAATAGCTATAAAAAGAGCAAGAAGGTAGAGGCGATTAGCAAGCCTTGTACGTGACCACTTGATGTCATTTTGTAGAGATTGAAGAGATTACTCCATAGCTCTATCATTCTACTCCCATTGTGCAAAGATTCATTGCCAATGTGGTTGTAATCATATGTGAATCTATACATTTATCACCATTTACTTCTCTGTTTTGTTCTCTGCTATACTCACTCAGAGCAGTACTTTCAGAAGGTCTTATCTCCAGCTTTACGGATCCTTTTTCAGTGATTTAACATGCGTTGGATAGCTCTTACTGTCTAGTTTTTGCATAGCAAGTTTCAAAGTCATTAAATGTATAGATTTGGAGATATCTGCATTTTACTGCTCACTGGTCTATCTCTGCAGAGCCCCGAGAATGGTGGGCATGTTCCAGAAATTGATGAAACTTGTTCTCCGTGCTCAGTCCATCATTTGACATGTTTTAACTTGGATTGGGAAGCTTGCTAAGTCTATTTGCCATGCCCAAAAGGAATTTTTCTAATTCCTACCAGGTTGAGAGCACTATCATTTTTTCCAGCAGGTGTATGTCCAAAAATAGCAAGTTTTGGGAGCTAGTCATTTTGCAACTAGTCTGTCTTGACTTAAACTTTTGGGATACATGTTTCAAAGTACTTGGCTGATATTTTGGTGGATTTAGGAATCTCAAAGGGTCTACTAATCAACTCTGAAGTCTCAGTTGGCTGGTGTGAAGCTGGTTGTAGCAGCACCTACTCATCTTTGGATTGCATCCACCATCTCTCTTCACAGTGGTATCAGAGCATAGTCAAGCAACATGGGAGATGGATTTCCATCAACAATTGACAAATTGGATCGAAACAACTATCCGGCATGGTCTCTAAGGATGGAGGCTTACCTTCAAGGGAGGAATCTATATGGATTCATATTCGGAGATGAAGCAATGCCAACCATGAGGAAAAAACAGCAACCATCACATGAAGAAGTGGAAGGACTTTCGAATTGGTGTTCGAAGGATGCACTTGCAAGCTCCTATATTCTAAACTCAATCTCTGATTTTCTTTTACCTCATGTCAAGGGATGCAAGACATCAAGAGAGACCTAGAATGCACTTGCTTCTTTCTTCTCTTCCAACACTCGAGCGAGGAAGAACCAATTGTGGATGGAGTTCACAACAATGAAGAAAAGCCCGAAGCAAAATGTGACTGATTATGTCACAAAGATGAAGGAGATTTCTGACCAACTTGGAAGCATTGGAGAGGTAATTGAAGAGGAGAAAATGATAAGACAAATCATGAATGGAATCAAAGCAGACGACAAGTGGGAGTCATTCACAACAGCCATGGATTTATACATGGATATGCATGTACCCGACCTCAACATACTCATGGGCCAACTCTTCGCTCATGAAGCAAAGATTAGCAAAGGTGGTGAGTCCTCAAGAGGTAATCAAGCTTCTGCCTTATATTCTGATAAAGCTAAGGTCAAGGACAAGTCAAAGAATAGGAAGAATGAAGATGAAGGAAGATCTTTCCAAGCGAACTTTGCAAGTAGAGGAAGAGCTAGAGGAAGAGGCAGAGGTGGAAAGCAAGGCAGGGGGAGATTCCAATCATCTCAACCTTGCAACATATGTGGCTTATCTAACCATACTACTGAAGAATGTTTCAAGAACCCGAGGAACTCAAGAGGAAGAGGATTCAATAGAGGTTGCTATGGATCAAATAGAGGTAGATACAATGGAGGCTACAACAACAACAACTACTACAACAACAATTACAACAACAACAACAACTATCAAAGTGGCCATAGAGGAAGAAGAGATTATAATAACTATGCAAAGGACCAAAGTCAAGAAGATTCATTATTGATTATGAATCTATCAGCGAAGAAGGGTAAGGATGATGATCACATATTTTACATTGATTCGGGATGCTCGAACCATGTAGCAGGAAATGTGGCTTTACTTTCTTATTTGGAAGATCCTCATAACAAGCATGAAGTGCAGACAGGAGATGACACAAAGCACTCAGTGGAGAAGATAGGTAATGTGAAGACATCAGATGGGAATATGAACCTCTTAAGCAAAGTCTTGTATGTCCCTACAATTACCAAAAATTTAATAAGTGTTGGACAGATTGTTGAAAAAGGATTGCAGGTTAGATTCAATCGATTTGGAGCATATGTTTGAAGGCAAGGCTTTCAAAGGATTGCCAAAGGAGAAAAGACAGGAAGGCTTTTCACTTTTGAAGTTGATGATAAAAAGAACATAGCTTTGTTTAGCTATGGATCTCAAACTCTAACAGAGTTGGAGATATGGCACAAAAGGCTTGCTCACATTGGTGAGAGGACACTAAAACAGATTTGCAGGAACCAAAGTGTACTTGGTTTGCCTAATATCACAAGGCAACACATGATTTATAAGTGTGAAGCTTGTCAACTCGGCAAGGCTCATAGACAACCTTTCAATAAGAAAGGATATATGTATCAAAATCCTTTGGATCTAGTGCACACGGATGTGTGGGGTCCAAGTAAGGAGCCATCTATATCAGGCTCAAGATATTATGTGTCTTTCATAGATGATTGTAGCAGGTGGACCATTCTGTTTTTCATGAAGCACAAGGATGAAGTGTTTAATTGCTTTAAGAAGTATATTGTTCTTGTTGAAAACCAACATGTAGGACTTTGAAAAGACTCAGATCAGATGGTGGAGGAGAATACTTCTCTTCTGAATTTGATGCCTTCTTGCATGAAAGAGGCATTAAAAGGGAAGTCACTACAAGGTATACACCCAAACTCAATGGTGTAGCAGAGAGGAGGAACAGAGCTATTGTCGAAGCTGCAAGGTCCATGCTCAACGAAAAGGGATTGCCAAACTACCTATGGGCAGAGGTTGTGTCGACAGCCACATATCTCATAAATAGACTTCCATCTAAGTCACTAGATGGAACCACTCCATATGAAGTCTGGAATGGAAGAAGACCTAGTCTAGAGCATTGTAAAATGTTTGGATGCTTAGCCTATGCTCACATTCCTTCTCAAGTAAGAGGGAAATTGGATCCCAAGGCAGAGAAGTGTGTATTTATTGGTTATGACCAAAACCAAAAAGGATATAGATTGTACAATCCAACCAATAAAGGATTTTCTGTGAGTAGAGATGTAATTTTTGATGAAAACAAATCATGGTTTGATGATGACAGGAAAGTGAAGCTCCCTTATGACTTGGATGAAGATTTTCCATCATTTCAACCAAAGGAGCCGAAGCAGATTGAAGAAACTGATTCGGAGATTGACCTAGAAGACTTGGAAAGACTAAAGCTATGGAAGAACAAAGGTAAAGCAAAGATGCAGGATGCTACATATGGACCCGAGAGCTCACATCAACCACTTAGAAGGTCTTTGAGGGAGAAGAAGAAACCAGAGAGGTTTGGTTATGATACTTCTTTGGTCACCAAGCACTCAATCTACATTGCAAAGGATTCAACCAATGAAGAACCTACCACATTTGAAGAAGCACAAAGCAAGAAATCTTGGAGAGATGCAATGGATGAAGAAATGGAAGCCTTGAAGGAGAATGACACTTGGGAGCTTGTACCTAACAAGCCATCTATGAAGATAATCGGATCTCGATGGATATACAAAATCAAGAGGAATCGAGCTGGAAGTATAAATAGACACAAAGCAAGGTTAGTTGCTAAAGGGTTTGCTCAAACCCATGGTATTGATTATGAGGAGACTTTCTCTCCTGTTGCAAAAATGCCTACAATTAGGGTTCTCATTAGTCTTGTTGCATCTAGAAATTGGAATCTTTATCAACTTGATGTAAAGAATGCTTTCTTGAATGGATGGATTTCTGAGGAAGTGTATATGGCACAACCTCCTGGATATGAGGATGCACATCATCCTAACTATATATGCAAACTAAAGAAAGCTTTTTATGGATTGAAGCAAGCTCCAAGAGCTTGGAATTTAAGATTGGTAACTTATTTGCAGGACCAAGGATTCAAAGCTAGCAAGGCGGATACCTCTTTGTTCATAAAGAGGAATGGATCTGAAGTGATCTATTTATGTGTGTATGTTGATGATATTATTACCACAGGCAATGATCTTGAAGGAATCAAACAAGTAAAGGCTCAAATGAAGGAGGAGTTCAAAATAAGTGACCTCGGACCACTCACTTATTTTCTTGGATTGGAGTTGATCTACACAGATTCAAGTATATACATCACACAAAGGAAGTATATCCATGACATGCTCGTCAAGTTCAAGATGGAAAATACCAAGTGTGCAGGTACACCTATGGAGCAAAATCATAAGCTTAGTGCTTATGAAGGAGAGCCAATTGAAGACATCACAAGCTATCAAAGCTTGGTTGGAAGTTTGAACTATGCAACACTCACAAGGGTGGATATATGCTATAGTGTTAGCATATTGAGTCAGTTTATGCATAAGCCGAGAAGACCACATATGGAAGCGGCCAAGAGAGTCCTCAAGTACCTAAAGGGGACCATGAATGAAGGTTTGTTCTATTCATGTACTTCAGATATTGAGCTAAAGGTCTACTCAGATGCAGATTGGGCCGGATCTAGAGATGATAGAAGAAGCACATCCGGGTATATGTCATTTGCAGGTTCAAAAATCATTTCTTGGTCATCGAAGAAGCAACCAACCGTGGCATTATCTTCTACTGAAGCCGAATATAGAGGTTTGGCTAATGCAACTCAAGAAATCATGTGGTTAAAGTCTTTGTACACAGATCTTGGACTTCATTCTTCAACACCTCATATTTTTGGTGACAACACAAGCTCACTACATCTAGCAGCTAATCCGGTATACCATGCTAGAACCAAGCATATTGAAGTCCACTACCATTATGTAAGGGGGAAGCTAATGAGCAAGGATATTCAACTATCCTATGTCTCTACAGATATGCAATGTGCAGACATGTTGACTAAAGCTCTTGATGGTACAAAGTTAACTAGATTCAAGTTGATGATTGGCTTGCAGGAAATCAAGGACAATTGAAGACTTATTTGGAGGCCAAGCATGTTAGGCTTGAGGGGGAGCTATTGGTGCATTTTACCCAAGCCTACATGCTTGATATGCTTGATATTATCCTCATTTGTAAGTCACATGAGTAGTCATGTGAACACCTCTTGTAAAAGAGTACATTTTATCTCTTGTAAATGGAAAAAGAAAAAAGGAAAAGGATGGCTTACCTCATCCATGATGTAAAAGCAAATTTTTGGCTCTAACCACCTAAAACCACGAAATTTAGAGCCGAGGGAATCTCTCCTAACTTTGGGGATCACTTTTAGGTGGATCCATTCGAATTTGAATTCAAAACTCCCTCCAAGAATAGCTATAAAAAGAGCAAGAAGGAAGAGGCGATTATTAAGCCTTGTACGTGACCACTTGATGTCATTTTGTAGAGATTGAAGAGATTAGTCCATAGCTCTATCATTCTACTCCCATTGTGCAAAGATTCATTGCCAATGTGGTTGTAATCATATGTGAATCTATACATTTATCATCATTTACTTCTCTGTTTTGTTCTCTGCTATACTCACTCAGAGTAGTACATTCAGAAGGTCATATCTCAAGTTTTACTGATCCTTTTTCAGTGATTTAATGTGCGTTGGATAGCTCTTATGGTCTAGTGTTTGCATATCAATTTTCAAAGTCATTGAATTTATAGTGTTGGAGATATCTGCATTTTACTGCTCACTGGTCTATCTCTGCAGAGCCCCGAGAATGGTGGGCATGTTCCAGAAAATGATGAAACTTGTTCTCAGTGCTCAGTCCATCATTTGAAGTGTTTTAACTTGGATTGGGAATGTTGCTAAGTCTATTTGCTATGCCCAAAAGGAATTTTTCTAATTCCTACCAGGTTGAGAGCACTGTTCATTTTTTCCAGCAGGTGTATGTCCAAAAATAGCAAATTTTGGGGGCTAGTCATTTCGCAACTAGTCTGTCTTGACTTAAACTTTTGGGATACATGTTTCAAAGTACTTGGCTGATATTTTGGTGGATTTAGGAAGCTCAAAGGGTCTACTAATCAACTCTGAAGTCTCAGTTGGCTGGTGTGAAGCTGGTTGTAGCAGCACCTACTCATCTTTGGATTGCATCCACCATCTCTCCTCACATGAACTGACTTAACTAGCTCTCTGAAGCCTTTGATGTACGCTTCTTCGAAGCCTCCTGTGATGAGTTCCTATTCTATAAGCGCTTGGCTTTCTTCCTTAGATAGCTTTTTACACGCCCAAACTGCGAAGGTGTAGGCAGCTGCTTCAAAGGTTTCATCTTCATAAGTGCTAGTGTCACCCTCGGTATCAGTATGTTGTTCCTGTTCATCAGTCTGCACATTCTCTTGAGATTCTTGGCTTCCTTGACTAACTTCATCATCTCCGTCTTCATAATCTGTTTCTGTTCTTTCTTCTTCTGAGCTGGATACTACTTGTCCTTGCGGTTGATCAGGTGGAATGGTAGAGTAGCTAGGGTGTTCATATTCTTGAGAGAAAAATTGGCCTTCAGAAAACAGAAATTCATTTGAAAAGACATCCGGCATTTCAAAATCAAATGTTGTATCTGTTGGTTCTGCTTCTAGGTTGGGTATCGAAAAAGAAAACACTTCCGCACCAATAGTGGTGGGAATTTCTGCTACAGTGGTGGTAGGTTCCTGAGCTGATGCTGCGTGTGAGGTAACTGCACTGGTAGTGCCTTCGGTAATCACTCGTCTTGAGAGGTGTATGCGAATGGGTTGTATCACTGCAGGGGGTTCCGTAGGAGATTGATCTGGAGAGGGTTGAGGTGATGGGGACTCTAGAACTTGTAGGCATGGAAAATTTCCCCGCATGCGCTTTCCTGCGTGTCCCTTGCTAGATTTTCTGGCTTTCTTGGCCTTCCCTTTAAATGCCTTCAACTCTTCACTTGTCATAGCATGCTCTATTGGCAAGTCGTATGCCAAACACATATAAACAATGCGCGTGGGAGCGCAGCATCCATGGATAACTTTCTTTCTCTCCCATCTATGCTGTGCAAGATACAACTGGTCAATAATCCAACTTGCCAGATCTACCGTTTGAGGTCCAATACATGCTAAATACAGTCCAAACCAAATGTGTTTGTGGGACATGGTGAATCGATCCTGAGCTAGGAATGTGAAATGTTGCATACAGATTCTTAGCGACTTGGAGAACTCAGGTGTAATTGTTGAAATGTCTTCCCACTTGATGACCTTTCCATGTTTCATAGGCTCTGGAATCAGCCTTTCTCGCTCTGTCGGAGTGTGCGTTCCATGTATCTTGATTGCAGCTCTAATCAAATCTTTAGAAAGGTAAAATTTCTTAAATGGCGGATCATTTACCAAGGACAGTAAAATGAATGTGCCCGACAAATCCTTGTTCTCAGAAGCTGTCAATGTGGTTACCAAGTAGTAGCATCTGTAGAAATCTGGTTTGGGCAATGGATCACTAAAGTATTCTATGAAGCCTGCTCTTGCCTAAACATGCTTCAAGTCTTCTATGTTCTGTAGGGCTTCAAAATCTCTTGAGAAAAACTGGTACTTGCCCCATGTACGGTTATCAAAAGTCAAATTGGCATCGAAAATAAAATCTGCATCTGCCAAAGGTCCTGCTAGCCCTTGAAACTAATGTGAGTTACGATGAATTTTTTTCGTGTATCCCCTAGGAGGATCGTCAATGGGCATCGGTCCTGGGAATCCTTGAAATTCTGGGGGTTGTTCAGTGGGATGTCTCTCTGCCATTAAATCGCCAATATTTTCCATGGGTACACTGGGGCCAGTTTTAGGTGGTCCTTCTGCCTGCATGATGATTGATGCGAGTGCATAGAAGATCTGCTACAAAAGATTAGCACATTAGTATGGAAATTAATCATGATCCCATTAAAGTGAGACTGAAATCCCTTTCCATAACCGATGTGTAACCCATGTAGCTAAGTGTTGTGATGTGGTTTATGGAATGATTGTTGCAAAACTAATGCAGGTCTCTAGACACCTACATGCTTCAGATAGTGCATACATTGCTTGATAAGATGTTATTACAAGTGATGTTGAGTGATAGTGTGTGGATTTGTACAAGAATCAGTTGTGAATGAGTTATTACAAGGGTAGTGTTTAGTCGGGGTGGGAGTAATGTTAGATAAGGGGTTCAAACAAGACACCTAGATACGTTTCGGTATCCATTTCCTAAGAGTTTCTGAGCGGGTGATATGTTTCTGCTGAGGGACAAAAGATGATATCAGATGTGGTGGTATTGAAGGATGAAGAGATTTCTGAGTGGTATTTATTACATGGCTTGGGGGTTGAGCTATGATACACTGTCTGGGTACCCAAATCTGCATGGGTGTGGGTGAATTCGTAATGTACTTCTTGGCGATCCAAATTTGTCTACTGTTCGTACGAGTAAAAGAAGGTTGAGAAGACTGTGGATACTGCCTCTTATTTTTCTTTAACTTCTTCTTATCCTTGTTTGCATTGTTGAAATTGGTAGGTGCTTTCTGTCCTTTTGGCACCCATATTTGTCTCGTGCCTCTTGTTTTGTGATACTGATACTGCCTTCCTCCTTGTGTCATATGATATTGTCGTCGGTCTGGGTTCCTCTGTTGTGGTTGACTCCTTTGTGGTTGAGGTTGAGAGGTCGGATGGACACTCTGCTTTGGAAAAGA
The DNA here is from genome assembly GCA_020310875.1 of Ceratopteris richardii. Lineage (NCBI taxonomy): Eukaryota > Viridiplantae > Streptophyta > Polypodiopsida > Polypodiales > Pteridaceae > Ceratopteris > Ceratopteris richardii. The sequence goes on from CM035420.1 coordinate 3,188,385, forward strand.
AGGGAGGTCCAACACTTGCGAAACCTACCCATTAGGAAGTGCATCATTTTGTATCATTAATCTAGGCTAGTCCGCAGTAAGTGTGGAAGGATGGGCACTGCAGGGTGTTTTGCCCATGTGGCTATTGATGCAGTCCACCTGACCGCTGATTGTCACCATATGTCCTGCAATGGTCCCCATTTGCTCGTTGCTAGAAGACTAGGAGAAAATGGGTTGACCTTTTCTTGGATGGCCCCTATCCATCGGCAAGCTCTCATGGGTTGACTTTGGAATGAGCGTGCTTAGCTGAGGGATCTGCCCAAAGATACTTCCTGTCCTCCATTGCAAGCATTTCATAGCTAGGGTTACATACCTCAGTTGGAGTGTTGTTAAGGAATTCAAGCGGTATCACTCGCTGCTAATCTAAGGTTCCAATCTGCAAGGAGCCTTGTCTAAGATTTAGGTGCACTGAGTGATCGTATAACCAATCTTGGCCAAGGATTAGGGGTTCTATGAGGTCGTCATCATGGCACACTAGTAGCTTCACTGTTAAGGTCACTTCCTGTATGAGGATAGGAAGATCCATCTCACCCATGCAAGGGGTTTCCATGCCTCCTAGCCCTATGAGGTATGCCTCAATTGGCCGCATTTCTATTCCTAAGTCCTTATAGTGGGACCATCTAATCGCACTAGTCCCAGCTCCTGAGTCAAATAAAGCCCTGAGCTCTGGGCAAGGATTGTCGTGCTCTAGCCTGACTGTAATGAATGGTCTCCTGTCCACTATGCTAGGATGAGTACTTGACTTTACTTGACACATGGCCATGGGATATCTGGGTGTTGTTTTTAGATGGTTATCATGTTCTCTCCTGAATAGGCTCCTACGCCCAAGGAAAGGATGATTATATGAGGCTTAATTTTGTTCAAATCTCTCGGAATCGGTCTACTTGGATTACCTAGAGCTCACAAGTATCTCGAATTGGATTCTTCTTATGGCTATGCACTAGCTCATATATTCCCGGCAAACGCACCAAAATGTTGAGGTTCCTAAGCCCAAGGGAAAATGCACATATACGATGACAACTTGTTCACCCTACTGGTGTTAAGTCAACTTTTCATATTCTAAGTCTTCGATTGTATCCGAATGTATTTGTGTAAACGAGAGGAATGGGAATCGAAGCACGGTCATATATGGATTCTTGACTTTGATTATCGACACTTGCAATCTCGCCTTTTCCTTACTTACCTTCTCTCCATGCCTCTTGCTCTTCTTCTATTGCTATTTCTTTCTCTCACTCGCTCTCTCATACTGCTTCACTTGCTCTTCCTGCATTTTCCACTTATACCCACTTCTCTCGGACAACCCCTAGTACATATGCCTGCACTCCCAATCCCCTTTCTTTCTCACACACTCCAGTACATGCTTCTTTTTTTTTCCTACTGCGCTCACTCACTTTCTCTTTCTCAATCACTTTAGGAACCAGACTGGAAAATAAATCAAACTCCTAAGACCCAAAACAATTCTCATTCTCCATGCATAGGGTGGCAAGATGATATTTGTAGCGATCTATTTCAACCCTATTTTGAAGTAACAACAGAAGAGTTACAAACATTAGCGATGTGCATCATGGAAGTGTCATGTGCATACATAAATCTTATAATTTCCACTCTGGTTAATACTTTTGTGGAGCAATATGACATGTTTTCCAGGTTGAGATAGTAGATACCTTGGAATCGTGAGAGAGTACTATATTCAAATCACAAGTGTTAAGCAAAACACTCTGAAACAAAGTAACCTCAATCAAACTCACTGTGTAGCTTCAACAGAACTTCATCCTGTTGTCGCTCATTGCAAAGGCCATCTTCGCGTATGTTCTTTGACAATTCAAAATCTGCAAGTGCATTGAACATCTCCACTGATTCCTACAAATCTACCTCTTAAAGCTTCCTTAGAGCATATGCACGTTATAGATTCCTCAGCTCCTAATTATCTGCTCTTAAAATAATTGCAGCTTTGGCTTTAGAAGGCTCGTCCACTTCTCTCTTCAACTCTCACGCTCCTGCACATTAATATCCTGGTTCATGAAGTTTAGCACCAGGAAGTACAAGCTTCAAAGCGCTGTGAATCATGAAAAAAGTTCTTTATCTCTAGCTTTGCCAAATCGTTGTTACTCCAACCAATTCAGAACCATGGTTTCCCCATCATCTAACTTCATAGATCTTTCGTCCTCCGTGGCAACCTCTTAGTTAGCACAAAATGTATTCCCAATTCCATTCATTATCAAGTCAAGAACAACAAGAAACATTTACGTCCATAACCTCACTCCTTCAGTAAGAAAATTTACAGAAATTCCCGTGAATCTGTTCATACATAATCATGAATCTAAAGAGATCAACAGATCAAATCCTTTTCAGCCAGAAAATTGATAGAAGCATCCATAAATCTGTTCATGCATAATCGTGAAACCTTCTTTCTTTAAAGCAAGATGAGTGAGATCCATTCTAAGAGTGGAGTGAAACCCAAGAGTCCCATACTTTGTACTGTTCGTAACAGTTTAGTAACTGTACAAATGATAACAACATACAGATATGCATGCCAAGATGCACTTTTGTATTATGTTCAATTCATAAAGATGCAACAAGAAATCCATTAAGCTCTTTTAGGGAATACTCACCGAAATCACAACTGTGGAAATTCTATCCTCTCAGAGGACTCCCAAACTCAAGAGAATTATTCTTCCAATCAACCTAGGTGAGGGTTTTCGGCAGCCATGATCTGGACCACAGTTATACCTGCTTCTTGCATATTCAGTCATCAATTGCCTCAAATGTGCTTCCCTCTCCTATGTAGCTGCCCACGAGGTCCTATAACTCGGATCTGCTTCGCCTTGACCTCCACTTTAACGCCATCTGGAATGTCCATCGTTTGTGCAGCCAAAATCGTCTTCATGGCTGTTCTTTCAAACTTATGGCACTAAATAGAGAAGCGACGTCCCCCTTGCTTCCTGCTGCAGTACCAGTGTCGCCACAGCAACACGGGATGGGGCTTTCAAAACGAAGAAATACAATAATCCCTATTGATACGTACAGGGTTCTGAATATAGACAAAGTGCACGCTTCCGACAAGCTTAGCAGTAGAGGGCATATAGTGGTAGTTCAGTTACCCCTTGCCCAACCCCTCCACCAGTCACATGCTCAGCTCCTTCCTCGACTCCCTTTCCAGCCGACAGAGCGCACCCGCTGCACTCCTTTGTCACCTCACAGATTACATGTGAAATAAGTGCAAGGAGCTGAAGTTCACCAGCCGCACTTTTTGGAGCCTTCCTCTCATCTCAATGCAGTATAAATCACTTGATTGCTAATGTGATTCTGAACTCACAACACATATCTTCAAAGCTCACCTCTTCTAGCCTTCTCGTGATTTAGGTGAAATTCTCCTTGGGTAGCTATTTGCCAGTAGCCCTCTTAATTTCTTATGCTTAGCCCACAGATACATGCACTTCTTCTCATTTACCATATTCCATCACTCTGGCAACCCTGATATAGTGAATAATCAGCATGGGAAACTCGCCCTGGAAAGTTAAGGTGACCTCTGAAAAACGCCAACTGAAGCAGCATATATAACATAAACTTGAGAACGAACTCTGATCCTTTGTATGAAGGCGACACAGCTATCCTCTACAGTCACGTGCACACTTCCCTATCTGTCCTCTTACCTTGCTGAAAAAGAAACAATCCCCTGAAGCATCCTTTTCCTTTTTTTCTGCCTTCCATAGAGGTCGTCCTCTCCTCCTCGTTGCCTCAATGAAGTGCGAATCCCCTCTTGTACACTAGCGCCTGGTGTAGCTACATGTCCTTTTTCTTTTCTACCAGGGATCTTCCTGGTCCGAAGCTTGACCACTACTGTGACAGGACAGAGTCCAATGGATCGTCTCCTCCCCCCATAAAGAATAGATCCGAGAGCATTCCTTCTCTTCTTCCTTTTTAGAGCGAGAGCCAGGAGCTCCTCCGTTCACTGTTTTCCCAAGAAGTCCGCTGCCGCCTCGTTCTTGCTTCTTCCTCTACCACCTGCTGTCCCCCTTTGTGACGTGCTGAGCAAGTCCCCCCTTCTGAGATGTGAAGAGCACCTGTAGAGAACAAGCACGAAGAAGAAACCCAGCTCTCTGTTCTTGCACACGCAACCACAGCCCACGAGCCCACACGGATGTCTGAGCAAATCATTTTCCTTAGCTTCGCGCTCTGATGGACACACCCTCGAGAGTCGACAGCAGCCCCCCAGTCCTCTCCCGTTATCTGTACAAAACAACCACACACAAAAAACCAAACAATCCTCCTCCTTTTTGCGAAACCCCCCACGTGGATTCAGATAAGATATCCCCCCCACCATGTAAACTTTAAAGGCGTATATATCAAAACAAGCCATGATGTCATGAAACAAACAAAAGATTTGTAAGATTGAAAAATAATCGGATCCATTTGGCATCCAAAACTGCAGTTGTCTTCATTGGTACCGCTCGTGTGCATATTTCAAAGGAATTAAGAAGCTTCCATTCAAAACACCAACAACTGTGGCCAGGCCGATTCCCTTAAAAAGAATATGTAAACCGGATTGCACTCCTCTTGCATATCTATTACCGCTTCTACCTGATGGTTCAGAGTCTCTAAGAAGGGGAGGTGAATCAAGTTTGTTCAGCGAATCAACCTTATGCTCATCTTGGGGAACAACAGCATCTTCTTTACTTTCTAATCCAACCATAAAGCCCACTTCAAGCATGCCCATCACCATAATGAAAACAGACAACAAAGAAAGTGCATGATTTTGAGTCGACTCCTTGAATATATAAGCTCCCCAAATGTAGGCAACAACAATGCTAAGACTGCTCCACAATGATTGAGCTAGCCCAATACCAACCAATCGAACTGCGAGGACTGCAGCAGAGCCAGTTATCACCCACATCCCCCTTCTTTCTCAACATCATACTTGAAGCTCACTATTACGTTTGAAATCCTTGATGTCATTCCCTTATTTGCCAAGGGATATCTTGCATGAAAACCTTTACCATTACGTAAGGACGTGCAAATAAGCCTTCTGGACTTCTCCTCTTGTGTTATCAAGACCTTCTCAGAACCCTTGATGATCAAATATCCTCCAACATCAAAAGCACAATGGCCTTTTTCAGGTGAAACCTTTTCTCCACATCCCTGCAATCAATATCTCCGCATGCTTCTCATCAATTATCAAATTCATTCTGCAATACCTGAAATCAAACAAATTTCCTGCCAAATAAAACCACATTAGAGCATAAAAATCAACCATTTTCGGAGCTAACATACTCCCCTCTTCTTATTTGCGAAGTCGTCCTCGATGAGCGATATGCTACCTGCACTCCAGTTCCAACATGTGATCATCACTCAATCAAATAGAAATCCTTACCTTGCATGCGTACTCTCTTCTTCCTCAATGTAGCACCTGCAATCACCCTCATACAATCATTTGTTAGTACCAAAATCCAATCATTTCACTTACCATCCTTGTCCATCTTGATATATCTTCATCGCCATGTCCACCTGTCTCCAAACTTCATCAAACATATTAGATCATTTTTCATCAAACACCACATCTACTACCAAAATGAGAAACATCCATATCAATCATCCATATCACACATATATACTCAACACACACATCACGATCCCGCATCACACATGCATTCTCGTCACACACAACATACATACATGCAAGCAGAAGACATGTCCACATTCGCTCTCGTCACTCTTCTCGACTACTCATTCAACACGTCACAAATCTTTATCCCACATATCAACACACTTTCTACACACAGCTTATATATGTAAGCAAGTACCATCCTTGAATTTCATTTTTTCCTACCTTCGAGGCTATACCGCCACCTCCCCCCAATTCTTCTTCCATTTCCAATCGAGTCCTCCTGTTTATTTTTCATGCCTCTTTGACCTAGGGTTTCCTATTCCCACTTGCCTTCCTGTCTATCTCTCTGTTTTTCTTGCTCGTCGACTAGATCATATGCTATGTCACCGCCACCTCTTGAATCGATGCACATTCGGCAAAGACCACTCAAGCCTAACACGAGCTCACTCTAACAAGGTCACTCATCGTGCGATTCCGAACTTCACAAGTCGTTGCACCACCTAAGAGCCAAGTTGAACACTTCTCTAAGGTTTACAGACAAACAATGCAACTAGCACGATTGGATTCCTCAAGTCCAAGCTTTCCATAGACACATCGCAACCAAAACCCTAGCCGAGCTTAAGCTTCAATTTGACATGTTTCATCGGGAGCCCACACATAACCCAAATCCCCACAACACAAACACATATATTCCCATCCGAGCATCATGCTCTCTCACCTCTCTTATGTCCCCCCTCGAGCGAGGAATTCTTCTCATTCATTTTTTCCACATTTTTTCTCTCTTTTTTCATCATTTTTTTTTTCACATCTTTACTCACACTTGCCGGCCTACGTTGAAGCTGGATGCGACTCGTGGACTCGACCACCCGATCGAGTTTGTTCCACCCATCTACCAACCCAACGCAGCGCACGACACACAGACAGCTAGCCCTATGTGAAACCGACGTCGGTTCGTGGCTTTGACCACCCGGCCAAAGTGGGTCCACCCACCTATCGGCCCACATAGGCGCGTAGCCACACTCACACATACACAAACATATATTTTTTTATTTTCTTTTCATTCTCGCATCTCGAGAATTAGGAGTCAAAAGAAAGGACCTTTTCCCAACCCAACCAATCACGACACACACATATAGACTCACTGTGGACATCCCAATAAGACACATCTCCTCTCTGCTGCTACTCAAGCCAAAATCAAGCCACTAATGCCATGGTCAACCCGTCCTCGCAAAACCCGCACATACTAACCACCTCGTCAACCTGAAACCTCTGAAAGTGTCACTTCAGTCCTAAGTGTACAACAGACTTGGTCCATCCATCCTCACATCTCAGACTCGTAATCCGCAAAGCAAACCCTAGTCAGACTACAGCCGTCCTCACCCACATCCATCGCCTCGTCTATTCTTTTCATCTCCAACCTCTGCCTCGCAGAGATTCCACATGATTCGACAAATGACCTGAAAAATTACCATTGCTCATTGTGCTCCTCAATGATTCAAGCCTCGCCGCTAAGTCCCTTAATCCTTGTTTGTTGTGCTCAATATCATTCTGATATTGGAACAGGTCTCAGTCGATGCCTCGGAACCGATTCCATATTTGCTCCATCTCTTTATCCTCTCTCACCCTTTTTGCAGATCCGAGGGGAATATCCTCCCTCTTCTCAACTCGAACGGTCAACTTCTCGACTTCCTCTCTAATCGATCTTTCCTCCCAAATCCTACTCATATTTTCTTCATCCAGATCATCTACCTTCTTCAACAATTCATTCTTTGTTCTTTCTAACTCCGTTCCAAATGCATCCAACCTATCCAACACCGCTTTCAGCTCTTCCTCCATTTTCCCCGTTCTCAGGTTCTCCACTTGTCCTCGCATCTCGTCGTCTTTCCGATTCATCCACCTACCGAGCTTGCTACTCAGCTTTGCATTCTCTTTCTCTACACGTCCAACTTTCTCATCACTCTCTGCTTGGACACTTTTCATTCTTTCTAACTCGAGGTGGAACTCGTCACATGCCTTACCTGCTTGATCACTGTATCGACGGATTATGCTTTGTACCTTCTCAATTTCATGCTCCATTCGTTCGATTCTCCTCATCAGGTCATCCTCGTCTCTTGAGAGCTCTTCTTCGATCGCAACTCCAAAGCAGTCGGCTACCATCAAACCGGATCTCAAGTCCCAGACCACGTTTTCACTCTCAGGCTTCACAAGATCTTGCCTCCAGCTTTTGTTTTCTCTTTTCCGCTCCTTGTTTTCATTTTTCAACATTCGTACTTGCTTTTCCCAAGTTCGTAGGACCTTGGCCATTTTCACTTGATTTTCCTCTAATTTCTCTATTTTGATCCTCTCGTTATCTCGCTCCACGCGAAGCAAATTGACTTGACATTCCAAGCTCTTTACAAGTTCTACCAAGTCTCGATCATGAGATCCAGTGTCCTTGCTTCCACTTGCTCTCGCAGTCTCCGTCGACGAAGTGACTCCACCTTTGTCAACTTCCACGTACAAAGAGGATAAGCACCTATCTGGTTCATTCGTTGCGACCTTTAGGTCAATCACCTCTTTTGAGCCACACACGTGCTCGCATAGTCTCTTTTTCCCACAGTCCGCACATGTGGGGACAAAATCCAACGGGGTGCATACACGAGGGCAATATTTGGCTATATGCCCAATCTGCTCGCAACACCAGCATCTCACATAATTTGATATCGGGCCAAATCGCCACCCTCGGTTCACATGATGTCTCATGGTCGGATGAGAATCTATCCATCTCCTATTTTGTCCAAAATTCCCTTGCCTTATATTCACTTTCTCAAAACTAGAGGCTTGTCTTTGTTGGGCCATTTCTCTAATGAAGATCAGAGCAAATTTGGGATCGAATTGGCTGTGCCACACGATTGGGGCACCAAGCAAACTCGTAGCACTCTCGATGAGATGTGCTAAGCCAATTCCCGGCAGACGCACCAAAATGAATAGGCTCCTACGCCCAAGGAAAGGATGATTATACGAGGCTTAATTTTGTTCAAATCTCTCGGAATCGGTCTACTTGGATTACCTAGAGCCCACAAGTATCTCGAATTGGATTCTTCTTATGGCTATGCACTAGCTCATATATTCCCGACAAACACACCAAAATGTTGAGGTTCCTAAGCCCAAGGGAAAATGCACATATACGATGACAACTTGTTCACCCTACTGGTGTTAAGTCAACTTTTCGTATTCTAAGTCTTCGATTGTATCCGAATGTATTTGTGTAAACGAGAGGAATGGGAATCGAAGCACGGTCATATATGGATTCTTGACTTTGATTATCGACACTTGCAATCTCGCCTTTTCCTTACTTACCTTCTCTCCATGTCTCTTGCTCTTCTTCTATTGCTATTTCTTTCTCTCACTCGCTCTCTCATACTGCTTCACTTGCTCTTCCTGCATTTTCCACTTATACCCACTTCTCTCGGACAACCCCTAGTACATATGCCTGCACTCCCAATCCCCTTTCTTTCTCACACACTCCAGTACATGCTTCTTTTTTTTCCTACTGCGCTCACTCACTTTCTCTTTCTCAATCACTTTAGGAACCAGACTGGAAAATAAATCAAACTCCTAAGACCCAAAACAATTCTCATTCTCCATGCATAGGGTGGCAAGATGATATTTGTAGCGATCTATTTCAACCCTGTTTTGAAGTAACAACAGAAGAGTTACAAACATTAGAGATGTGCATCATGGAAGTGTCATGTGCATACATAAATCTTATAATTTCCACTCTGGTTAATACTTTTGTGGAGCAATATGACATGTTTTCCAGGTTGAGATAGTAGATACCTTGGAATCGTGAGAGAGTACTATATTCAAATCACAAGTGTTAAGCAAAACACTCTGAAACAAAGTAACCTCAATCAAACTCACTGTGTAGCTTCAACAAAACTTCATCCTGTTGTCGCTCATTGCAAAGGCCATCTTTGCGTATGTTCTTTGACAATTCAAAATCTGCAAGTGCATTGAACATCTCCACTGATTCCTACAAATCTACCTCTTAAAGCTTCCTTAGAGCATATGCACGTTATAGATTCCTCAGCTCCTAATTATCTGCTCTTAAAATAATTGCAGCTTTGGCTCTAGAAGGCTCGTCCACTTCTCTCTTCAACTCTCACGCTCCTGCACATTAATATCCTGGTTCATGAAGTTTAGCACCAGGAAGTACAAGCTTGAAAGCGCTGTGAATCATGAAAAAAGTTCTTTATCTCTAGCTTTGCCAAATCGTTGTTACTCCAACCAATTCAGAACCATGGTTTCCCCATCATCTAACTTCATAGATCTTTCGTCCTCCGTGGCAACCTCTTAGTTAGCACAAAATGTATTCCCAATTCCATTCATTATCAAGTCAAGAACAACAAGAAACATTTACGTCCATAACCTCACTCCTTCAGTAAGAAAATTTACAGAAATTCCCGTGAATCTGTTCATACATAATCATGAATCTAAAGAGATCAACAGATCAAATCCTTTTCAGCCAGAAAATTGATAGAAGCATCCATAAATCTGTTCATGCATAATCGTGAAACCTTCTTTCTTTAAAGCAAGATGAGTGAGATCCATTCTAAGAGTGGAGTGAAACCCAAGAGTCCCATACTTTGTACTGTTCATAACAATTTAGTAACTGTACAAATGATAACAACATACAGATATGCATGCCAAGATGCACTTTTGTATTATGTTCAATTCATAAAGATGCAACAAGAAATCCATTAAGCTCTTTTAGGGAATACTCACCGAAATCACAACTGTGGAAATTCTATCCTCTCAGAGGACTCCCAAACTCAAGAGAATTATTCTTCCAATCAACCTAGGCGAGAGTTTTGGGCAGCCATGATCTGGACCAGAGTTATACCTGCTTCTTGCATATTCAGTCATCAATTGCCTCAAATGTGCTTCCCTCTCCTACGTAGCTGCCCACGAGGTCCTGTAACTCGGATCTGCTTCGCCTTGACCTCCACTTTAACGCCATCTGGAATGTCCATCGTTTGTGCAGCCAAAATCGTCTTCATGGCTGTTCTTTCAAACTTATGGCACTAAATAGAGAAGCGACGTCCCCCTTGCTTCCTGCTGCAGTACCAGTGTCGCCACAGCAACACGGGCTGGGGCTTTCAAAACGAAGAAATACAATAATCCCTATTAATACGTACAGGGTTCTGAATATAGACAAAGTGCACGCTTCCGACAAGCTTAGCAGTAGAGGGCATATAGTGGTAGTTCAGTTACCCCTTGCCCAACCCCTCCACCAGTCACATGCTCAGCTCCTTCCTCGACTCCCTTTCCAGCCGACAGAGCGCACCCGCTGCACTCCTTCGTCACCTCACAGATTACATGTGAAATAAGTGCAAGGAGCTGAAGTTCACCAGCCGCACTTTTTGGAGCCTTCCTCTCATCTCAATGCAGTATAAATCACTTGATTGCTAATGTGATTCTGAACTCACAACACGTATCTTCAAAGCTCACCTCTTCTAGCCTTCTCGTGATTTAGGTGAAATTCTCCTTGGGTAGCTATTTGCCAGTAGCCCTCTTATTTTCTTATGCTTAGCCCACAGATACATGCGCTTCTTCTCATTTACCATATTCCATCACTCTGGCAGCCCTGATATAGTGAATAATCAGCATGGGAAACTCGCCCTGGAAAGTTAAGGTGACCTCTGAAAAACGCCAACTGAAGCAGCATATATAACATAAACTTGAGAACGAACTCTGATCCTTTGTATGAAGGCGACACAGCTATCCTCTACAGTCACGTGCACACTTCCCTATCTGTCCTCTTATCTTGCTGAAAAAGAAACAATCCCCTGAAGCATCCTTTTCCTTTTTTCTGCCTTCCATAGAGGTCGTCCTCTCCTCCTCGTTGCCTCAATGAAGTGCGAATCCCCTCTTGTACACTAGCGCCTGGTGTAGCTACATGTCCTTTTTCTTTTCTACCAGGGATCTTCCTGGTCCGAAGCTTGACCACTACTGTGACAGGACAGAGTCCAATGGATCGTCTCCTCCCCCCATAAAGAATAGATCCGAGAGCATTCCTTCTCTTCTTCCTTTTTAGAGCGAGAGCCAGGAGCTCCTCCGTTCACTGTTTTCCCAAGAAGTCCGCTGCCGCCTCGTTCTTGCTTCTTCCTCTACCACCTGCTGTCCCCCTTTGTGATGTGCTGAGCAAGTCCCCCCTTCTCACATGTGAAGAGCACCTGTAGAGAACAAGCACGAAGAAGAAACCCAGCTCTCTATTCTTGCACACGCAACCACAGCCCACGAGCCCACACGGATGTCTGAGCAAATCATTTTCCTTAGCTTCGCGCTCTGATGGACACACCCTCGAGAGTCGACAGCAGCCCCCCAGTCCTCTCCCGTTATCTGTACAAAACAACCACACACAAAAAACCAAACAATCCTCCTCCTTTTTGCGAACCCCCCCACGTGGATTCAGATAAGATATCCCCCCCACCATGTAAACTTTAAAGGCGTATATATCAAAATAAGCCATGATGTCATCAAACAAACAAAAGATTTGTAAGATTGAAAAATAATCGGATCCATTTGGCATCCAAAACTGCAATTGTCTTCATTGGTACCGCTCGTTTGCATATTTCAAAGGAATTAAGAAGCTTCCATTCAAAACACCAACAACTGTGGCCAGGCCGATTCCCTTAAAAAGAATATGTAAACCGGATTGCACTCCTCTTGCATATCTATTACCGCTTCTACCTGATGGTTCAGAGTCTCTAAGAAGGGGAGGTGAATCAAGTTTGTTCAACGAATCAACCTTATGCTTATCTTGGGGAACAACAGCATCTTCTTTACTTTTTAATCCAACCATAAAGCCCACTTCAAGCATGCCCATCACCATAATGAAAACAGACAACAAAGAAAGTGCATGATTTTGAGTCGACTCCTTGAATATATAAGCTCCCCAAATGTAGGCAACAACAATGCTAAGACTGCTCCACAATGATTGAGCTAGCCCAATACCAACCAATCGAACTGCGAGGACTGCAGCAGAGCCAGTTATCACCCATATCAATGCTCCTACCATCCCCCTTCTTTCTCAACATCATACTTGAAGCTCACTATTACGTTTGAAATCCTTGATGTCATTCCCTTATTTGCCAAGGGATATCTTGCATGAAAACCTTTACCATTACGTAAGGACGTGCAAATAAGCCTTCTGGACTTCTCCTCTTGTGTTATCAAGACCTTCTCAGAACCCTTGATGATCAAATATCCTCCAACATCAAAAGCACAATGGCCTTTTTCAGGTGAAACCTTTTCTCCACATCCCTGCAATCAATATCTCCGCATGCTTCTCATCAATTATCAAATTCATTCTGCAATACCTGAAATCAAACAAATTTCCTGCCAAATAAAACCACATTAGAGCATAAAAATCAACCATTTTCGGAGCTAACATCTCCCTAGTCCTTGTCTTCTTAACTTCATGCGCTTAATGCATTCTATAACTTTTGCCTGAGCTTTAGCACGTATTCTATTTTCTTCCTCCTTACGCTTATTTGCCAATGTGAGTCGTCTAAGCATATCCTCCGTAAGAGGTTCCTGGTATAGCCTGACTCTACATCCACTAATGTAAATTAGGCATTATGTCTCCTTCTAGGGTGGCTAATTGTACTGTTCCTCCTGTCGAGAGTCTGTTAATGATCATAGGTCCATAACCTCGCTTCTCTAATTTCCGTGCATGTTATTTCAGCATATACACTAGGACTAAATCTCCTTCTGTTAAGCCTTTATCTTTCACATGTGCATCAAAATATGCCTTCTGTCGCTTCTTCGCTGCATATATGTCTGCTGCTGCTTTCAGCCTGGTTTCTTCTAATCGTTCCAAGTCCATTACTCTTGCTGATAATTCATGGCCGGTCCACTGATGTTCTTGTGCAATGTTAAGGGTCGATATCAAGAAGTCCAAAGGAAGCATAACATTCTGACCAAAAACCATCTGAAAGGGAGTTTTATTGAGTACGGTCTTATAGGCCACTCAATATGCCCAAACAGCGTGATGTAACTATTTGTCCCAATCTCAACGTTTGTTGTTCATGACTTTTGTCAGTACGTTACAAAGGATCTTGTTAGTGCTTTCTGCTTGACCATTGGCCTGAGGATGATATGGTGCAGATTTCTTGTGAATCACCATAAAATCCTCTAACAAATATTCAATGAGTTGGTTTAGAAAGTGAGTTCCTCGATCGCTCACTAACTCTATAGGCAGTCCATATCTTGTAAAGACATTTTCAAACAAGAATTTTGCAGTAATGTGTGCATCATTCTTTTTTGTGGCCTTCGCCTCTACCCATTTGATAAGATAATCTGTGGCAACTATGATGTATTCAGCATGAGTTCCTTTTTGCAAGGGGGGTTAATGGGTCCTACAAAGTCTATACCCCACTTAGAGAATGCGCATCCTCCCATCATGGGTTTCAATGGCATTTCATCTCTGCGAGTAGGAAATTGAGTTCTTTGGCACACATCACATCTCTTAACATAGGTATGTGCATCCATGTGAAGAGTGGGCCACCATAATATCAATTGTCTGCTTGCATAAGCTATGGGGAGATCTATATTACCTTCCTTCGTGGGTTGTGCTAACACACATCCTATGGCATAGTTGGATGCATCCACATGTACATGGAATGGCTTGCTCCAATCCAGGGTTGTCAATCTAGGTGCTGAGCACAAACGTCGTTTAAGTTCATTGAATGAGTTCTCACACTCATCTGTCCATTCAAACTTAGTCAAAAGAGAGTACAATGGCTTGGCTATGATCGCATACATGTGTATGAATCATCTGTAAAAACTGCAATGACCCATAAATGCCTGTACCTCTTTTACGTTACTTGGTTTAGGTAGATCTGCAATTACTTTCACCTTTTCTTCATCCGTAGAGATTCCATTCTTTGACACAATGTGTCCTAGAATTCTACTAAGTCCTATAGAGCTAGAAAGTTTTGAGGATGCTAGAGATGAACAATCTGAATCTTTATAGACCTTTGAGAGTTCCGACTCATCTCCAAGGTTTTCCTCAATGTCTATACAAATTCTTACACATTGCTCTAGCATTCTGGGTTCCTTCAAGTACACATAGGAGCGTAATTTAGAGCTCAAGAGGCCATCTAAAAACAATGACACTTGTTGGGCCTATGAGGGTAACTCTTGCATCGGGCATCTCTCCACATATTGCCTAAACCTGCGTCTTGCAAGTCTGACTGTTTCTTGAGGGTTCTATTTGAAGCTATGAATCAATGAAGACGTATCACTGATTCCACTTTTAGAGAATTCTGTGATGAATGACTCTAAAAAGTGATGGATGTCTCTAAATTGCCTTTGTTGCAATGGTTGGAACCAAGATAAAGTTGTATTCTTTAACCTTAGTCCAAATGCATTATATTGCATGAACATGTCTTCTACTTGCTCTGCTCGTAGTACTTGCTTAAATTTTGCAACATGGTCATAGGGATCTCCTATCCCATCAAAGTAGTTTTTCATGGACTTTACTAGCTGAGTGGGTCTTAGTACTCTTGGGTGTTCGCGTGGTCTAGGTAGAGGAAAATCATCTCTACCACCTGGTATTCTAGGTTCTCTTTGTCTTTCTACTCCATCGGTGTCCATGGTGGTTCTATTTCTTCCTAAGGGATGAGTGAAACTTACTTCCGGTCTTTCTTTGTTCTTCTCTCTTTGGTTACCATGGGCTGAGGATGTTCCTGCCCCTTGATTGAGGAAAGACTAAATCACCTCTCCATGTGTAGGTATTTCTCGCATGGTCTGGTACCACAAATACTCGTTCTGAAGTTTCATCCAGGTATATAATCTTTCTAGGTGTATCCGGGTCCTTGAACTTGTAGATCATGATGGAGTCTATCTCACTAGATTGTTCCATTCTATACCTCCAAAATGCTTCATCAGTTTCTTTATTCACAAACAACTCTATGCTTCTGTTATCCTTAGGGATCCACTCTAGGATTAGTACTCTTGTTAGTATAGATTTCCCTCTAGGTGTCCTAGGTTCTTCTCCTACTGGTTCTTTTCCTTGGGCTTTAGCTTCCATCTCTAATTGAATTACACCAAACTCATTGGTATTGTTTGGTTGCATACTTATGATGTACATTGTTCCTTCTTTGTCTATGTATGCGTCTCTCTCAAATTACACCAGTGGACGTTCCAATCCAATGGGTTGATCAGGATTGTGCATTTGCACCACTTGTCTTTGCAAACCATCCTCATAGATGCAAGCACCTAAGCGGTTGGTTCGGAGAAATTCTAATTGAGTTCTATAGGGTCCTTTGGGTCTTTCCAGATATGGTACATTTGACCCTCCTTCTGGTCTCTCTGTGCTAAAAGCCATTTCTGATTCGCTAGTATATGAGCCCAACTCGTAAGGGTAGCTATTCAATTGTTGAGCCCACGAATGTGTGGTAGTTCCTACACTTGCTTCTGAAGATCTAAGGCTTCGTCGGTCTGACTTACCTATATGCTTACCCGATCTAAGGTTCATGAACTTACTTCACGGCACTCTCTGATCTTTAATGTTCCTTGTTTTTAATTGCTTGGTTCTTTTTAAATTCCTTTAAATTCTTGTTTTGTCTCACTGTAGCGTCAGGAATCGACTTTCCGTGGTACTTTGGAGTTCTCGTTCCGTCAGACTTTAATTCTTTCCTTTAGGTTATCGTATCGCACACTTTTATTTTAGTCTTGGACTTGAAGAATTCAATCTCTTCAACTTGATGCGTTCCTATCTTCGTTCTAATTTAATCTACAATGCTACCGTTTAGCCTAAGCTAATAATTGACTGAGGGGGTTGAGTTTTCTTCCAACCTCAAGTCAGCTCCTTTGGTTGCTCTGATGCCCAAGAAGTCACACTTCCCAAGCGTTGTGTTCTTCACTGCCTCGCTTTGCTTGCCCTTGATAGCCCTTGCTAGACCTGTAAAAGTTCAATGTTTAGACCAATTCACAAGTGATGATCAAGCACTTTGATATATACACTTCTAAGATCCTTCCTTCCTTGCCTAAAATTTTAAATGCCCCATGGCTTTTCTAGTCCCACACTAGGTCAGCCTCAAATTATCCTCTCAAAAAATCAATATCTCTAATGAGCTTTCTAAGGAGCTATAAAACTAAAAAAATGGACTTCGGATGAAAAAGATATGAGCTTTCAGGTCCTCGGGGGTAAAAATTGACACTTAGTTTTTTCTTCACTTAGGAGCTAAGGGGTCTCCTATGAGTGCAATCACCCAAAAATTTGCTTGAAATAGCCCCAAATTTACCCAAAAAATCAAACCCTAAAAATTGCATTTGGGGTGGACAATCGCGATGGTCTAGGACTATCGCAATGGCTCAAGTGAAGCAGTCATGATGGCATGGCACAATCGCGATGGTCCGAGAGTGCGAACCGTCGCGATGGTGAAAAGTGAACAATTGTGATGGTTTGAACAAGGCGTCACGATGGCGTGATCGGTGAACAATCGTGATGGCATCGGTCAACGGTCAAACGATGGCGTGAGCCCGTCTCGATGGTAACGGGGCACGATGGCTTGAGCCAATCACGATGGTCCAATTTTTGAGTCCACGTGATGGCGTACCTAGTACCGTCGCGATGGCGTGGCTAGTGAACAATCGCAATGGTCTGACTTGACACGTGGAAGAGGATCGTTGCGATGGCATGAGCCAATCGCGATGGTGTGGGGTCGACGAGATCGTCCCGATGGTCAGTGACTGTCGGGGTGGTTCAAGTGAACCGTCGCGATGGTGTGAGACCGTTGCCATGGTCCGGCCGAGCCGTCGCGATGGCGTGAGCCAATCATGATGGTGTGACACAATCGCGATGGCGTGAGCCAATCGTGATGGCGTGAGCCAATCGCGATGGTCCACCAAATCAATGATTTTTGGAATGCAACAATGGATTCCTATGTGTGCAAGGGTCACCTATACGGTGGTGAACTCACTTACCTCAAATTCCAAGTTTGGCAGACCATCACGATGGTCTCACACACACGACAGATTTTTGACAAAAAGTGATTTTTTACCTTTTGGAAGCTTTTCTGATGCTCTGGAGCACTATACCTGCACGAAAACTCAAAAACACAAAAGCACATACAAGCACAAAAGCTCTCTCTCTCTCTCGCATGCACAAATGAGGGGAAATGAGGGGAATGGGTGGATATGGTGAATTTTTTTATTTTTTCGAAGTGGAAGAAGATGATGCGATGAAGGAGGAGTGTAGAGGAGGTGAAAAACACTAAAAACTAATTAAAAACAATAACAAAAACTGAAATTTTTACCTTCCAACGCCACTTCTTGTTATACTCTTACCATCACACATTCGTCCTAGACTCGATCCCCGACAACAGCGCCAAATTTGGTGTTGCTCTAGCACAATGGTGAGAACCACGTTAAGAACCTCCTCCTCCTTAATGTCAATCCATGGAAGAGATAGGAGTGATATGAAGATCGTGAATGTGAGATGTAGTGAGAGTGAAGGTGAGAAGCATAAAGATGCACACACACATACACACACACATGAAGAGACAAACAAGACACAATGGAAGGTAGGAAAATAGACTCTATTACTCAAGATCTCAATTACAAGCTCAAAGTAGCTCTAAGCTCACACTAACCAACACAAGCTAACCTCAAAAATGAGCTCTCTAGCTCTTTTTATATATTCTAGACTAGTTTTGACCGATTTCACATCTAGTGACTAGCATAGTTAAAAAATAGGTTCTAGATGCTATTTGAAAGGGTAAACGATGTCTAAAAATAGCCAAATTTGGTAGGCTCATTCTACCTAAGCTCCTCAAGCTCGAGGACTCCTCGTCTTGCACAAAATGGAGCTACAAATTACAAAAAAAGGTTTTTCTATGTTACATATGGTACAAAAGTGATGAAAATCACTATTGAAGGTTTTTTGAAAGGTATTTAAAAACATATTTGTTTGAAAAAAGAATTCGACTCACTCCCTGCTACTTCGTGGTGCTCTGTAGTTACATGATTCCGTGTCATCTATGCCTCTAGCTACTGCCAACAAAGCTCTTAAGGAGAACAACACTTGCGAACTAGTACCGAAGAAGGAAGGCATGAAGATAGTCCAAAACAGGTGGGTGTATAAGACCAAGAGGAATGCAAATGGCAACATGGCAAGATATAAGGCTAGACTAGTAGCTAAAGTTTTCACACAGACACAAGGGGTGGATTATGAGGAGACCTTTAGCCTTGTGGCGAACAACGTTTGCATTAAAGCTCTCATAGCCCTATGTGCAACAACGAGGTGGCCTATGGACCACATGGACATAAAATATGATATCTTGAATGGTGAGTAAGTTACAAGAAGAGGTTTTCATGGAAGAACCTCAAGGGTATATAGATCCACAACATCCTACCTCTATTTGCAGGTTGAAGAAGGCCTTGTATGGCCTAAAGCAAACCCCAAGGGCTTGGAATGAGAGGCTAGTGGACTTCCTGAAGAGATGTGGTTTCTATCCAAGTGATGCAGATCCATCATTGTATATAAAGAGGACAAATGACAGATATGTTTGATATGCATATATGTAAATGATCTTCTTGTGATAGGTGGTGATGATGTAGGGATAAGGACCAACAAAAAGAACCTTGGAAGATAATTCAAAAGCTTATATTTAGGTGTACTAAAGTACTTTCTTGGCATTGAGGTGATCTATGGGAAGGAAGGTATCTATATCTCTTCTAGATGTGTTGTTTAGGTTTGGCATGAGAGACTACAAACCAATAGCTCAACCTATGGATTCAAATGTGGAGTTAACCAAGAAAGATGGTAAGAAGCTAGAAGATCTTACACTATGTATGAGCATTCTGGGATCATTGATCTATGCTACACTCACAAAGCTTGACTTGTGCTACATAGTTGGAGTTCTATCTCATTTCATGCATGCAACCACATATACACAACTCAATCATGCAAAGAGAGTGTTACAATATGTGAAGAGTATAGTTAATTATGGGTTGCTATATAGGTATGATGAAGAACTTCAAGTAAGAGGATGGAGTGATGTAGATTGGGCTGGGAGTGTCGATGATAGGAGGTCAACTTCTGGCTATGTTTTCATGCTAGGTACAAAAGCAATTTCATGGATGAGCAAAAAACAACCCATAGTTATATTGAGTTCAACAAAGGCTGAATATAGAGCTTTAGCCCTCACTACATGTGAAGCAATGTGGCTTAAGAAGCTCTTCAAAGATCTTGATATACAACTTGGACCAATTCCAATTTATGGAGATAACATGTCAAGCCTACATCTTGCTAACAATCCCATGTATCATGCAAGGAGCAAGCACATTGAGGCGCATTATCATTATGTAATGGAAAAGGTTGCAAGTGGGGACATTAGTATTCATTTTGTAGTTACAAAGGAACAAGTTGCAGATATCTTCACCAAAATCTTGGATGTGATCAAGTTAACAAAGTTTTAAAAGGCTATGAGCTTGCTTGATATGAACACTACCACCTTAAGCTTGAGGGGGAGTGCTGAAAGTGTGAACTATGCAAGCTTTAGGCAAATAAAGGGGCCAAAAGACCTTAATGTGGAAAACATTCATGACTTAGATCACTTAGGATTGTCTCAAGGTTGGGAAAGTCTTTTGCGCATGGATCAAGATACCATGTCTCTAGAACATGGGTAGGCTGACTTGGGCTTGGAGGACCCTATAAGGATGGTCCCCCCCCCAAAAGTCATGGAATTCTTGTAGGTCATTGAAGACCAAGAGACATATACTCAAGATTTCTCAAGGAGAGAGTCATCTAAGGCTCAAGGAGCTGAAATTCAGATGTGGAAAATGTAGAGGAGGACATTATATGCATAGAGGAGGAGTAGGAAGGAGCTATCAAGCCCACACCCCCTCTAGTCTCTTGTAGATATAGACATAGTCTACTTGTAAGAGTTGTAACACTTTTTTTAACATATCCAATTCAAGAGATTAACATGAATTCATTAGCTTATGTACATGTTTTATGTTCCTTAATAGGGCTTCTTTAAATTAGTTTCATGTGAAGAGAAATTGGTGTATTGTTATAACCCTAATTTCTGCATATCCTACAACTTTGCATAGTCTGTTTTATATAGAGTTGTTGATTAACCTAAACAGATCCATTTGTTGTGTTGTATAGCTTGTTAGAAATCTTATGAACCATAATAAGTATGTCTAAAAGTAGAGGTGATTTGGGGGTAGGTGAATCTGAGTTTTGTTGAAGGGTAGTAGAAAATGTGTATGAAGGGACCTAGATATTTAGTTCATTTCACTTCTAATGTGCAAATCTGAGGGATTAAATTCCATCAGTTGGTATCAAAGTAGGAAAACTCATTTGAAGAATCTAGGAAAAGGACACAAAAGCTTGGACATCAATGCTATAAGCTTCCTTGCCTTGTGATTCCTTCAGTTCCAACACCCCCCCTCTCGCGCGTCTGTCGTCCCTGACAGACCCTTGTTGGGTGGGTCGTTGGATGTAGTACTCAACAACGTCTTGTGTTAAGTGATGTTCTGCAATCCGCAACCCTTTGGCCAAGTCCGTGAGTAGAGCATCCCAATCTACCGGCCCGGGAACCTCTGGATGTGGTATACGTAACTTTTCTGAATGGAGAGCTTGTTCTACTCCAAACAACTGCAATAAATGTGATGGTTTGGGAATGAATATCTCTGAATGATATTCCCAGAATCCCGTGACAAACATTTCTTCAAACGTCTGTTTGAAGCAGGCTGGTAGATACTTGATACGCGCGTGCCATGCATATACAACATTAATAGATGGTGTTGCGCTCATGTCGTAGACAAGGTCCTGATTACCTTCATTCCAAGAGCCGACAGATGAGGTTCCTTGACATTCTTGAAAGTCCTGAAGGTGATCAACATGAGTTCAAAAATTTTAAGGCACATTTGGGCCATGACATCTGGTACATTTTTAAACCTGACCCCCCAATGCCGAATCGTCCAGATCATATATCCTATGGTAGGTTGGCCTTTAGGTGGTGCTAAGTAGACATAATTGAGCCATTTATTGCATCCTTTGGTTGTCAGCACAGTTTTTGTGTATTCCGACCATGACCTTCTTCGAAATACAGGGCAGTAGCATGGGTTGTATTTGATGTACAAAGGCATGTTATTCCATGTTCTTACCATCTCTGGGTAGGTTTCCAGTAGACGAATCCTCCACGTCGGTTGATGTATATTGCCCTGCTTGGCACTTGCTGGGATGTCGTCCGGTGCAAACTGTGTAGCCGAGGTTGGTTCTTTTGAGGTGTGGTGCTTGATTTCAGCATTGTAGTCCGCCATTAGGACACAGAAAGGAACATACAAATCGTTGGATGTGCGGATCCACCTATGGTGGGAGAGGTTTCGAAAGTACTCCGATTTTATAACTACCTCTTCCAATTGTGACATTGACACTATCTGAACTGCCACTCTATCATCATGGGTTGTGGCCACTTTCTCTAACCTCTGCATCCATTCAGGAGCCTCTATCTTGATGGTGTCCATGCCCTCTTCTGTTTGCTTGCCCCCTGGTGCAGGCATGGGAACGTATGGATCTTCGAAGGTTTCCTCTATTTCAATTGGCACTAAGTCTTCAGGCTCGGGCTCTACAAGGGGAGAGGGTTGACGCTCGTATTGCATGACTTTACTGGGTAATTCTTTGAGTTCTGCTCTGAGTTTTGTGACTTCTTCGGATGTGTCGTCTGTGGCAGTGACTTTGCTTGGTGACTCCTGCTGAGTTGCCAGTTGCTTAAGTAGGTCATCTCTTTCTCGTTCTAATGCTGCATGGGCCTCCAGGAGGTCCGCATGGGTTTCTAACACAATTTGCATATTCTCAGAGGGAATGGCCTTGAATTTCCCTGGGTCGATTTCCTGCGGAGAACCCTCCATTGCTGCTTCCAAGCTCTCTTCATTCTGTTTCTGCAGCCGTTTATTCTCTTCGAGTGTTGTAGACATGTGTTTTCGTAGGAGGGCCAGATTGCATCTGAGCTTGAGATTCTCCGTTATCTGGGAGTGCAGCAAATCATCTATTTGTTGCCTTTCTTTTGCATCTGACTGGGGTGGATTGGCTACTAGCTGTTCATGTTGTTCCTGTAAAGTGGCATCCTGTTGTTGTAGTAGCCGCTTTTCCCTTTCGAGATCAATGAATCGTAGTTGAAGTTCCTCATGGCTTCTAAAGAGTCGCGTATGTTGGTTATCAAGATGCTGGTAGTGTTGTTGTAGTTGCGACATGTTGGAGCAAGTCTATGACAAGCCTAAGTATTGGCTTGAGTCTCACAAAGTCTTAGAAGAAGCTTTAAAAAGAAGACTATGTAAAGTTCACTTGTGAACTACCTCTTGTAACTTTTGAAGAGTTTACTTAATGTAAAAGTGAAAGAATCTTAAGTGGTTGAGTCCACTTGATCAAGAATGGAAAGAGGAGCCATGAATTTGTGATTTGTGGTAGGTAGAGAATCAAATCAATCATTGATTGATTGGAGAGTGATTGAGGGAAGTTAGCCTCCCAAACTCAACTATAAATAGATGGCAGTTTTAGTCGTGGCTAGAGAGACCTATGTGAAGACCTCCAACAGCTGAGCTTTATGCCATATCAAGGTGTGATTACAAGGCACACATATGTATCAGTAAGTCATTGTATTGTACAAGAAATATACTTTCATTTTCATGATTATTTGGTTTCATCTTTCCATGTTCTTGTGAAGTGTACTACTCACTACCATTACTCTCAGTTTTCTCAGTCAGCTTGAAAAGATGTTTTCTCTGAGCTTGGTGCATCATTTTCCGTGATTTAACTTGGTAAAGTTAGCTCTATAAGTCTACTATATGATCATAAATTTTCATGTCATTTGGATGTTGCAATCTTCAGTTATGTTCATTTGAAGTCAACAGGGTCTGTTCATCTTCACCTCTCTGTCAGGTACCCGACTTTTTCACTCATCTTGTCAGAGGTGTTTCTCAGTGGTTACTTATCCAAATTCAGTGATTTAAAGCTTGTTGGATTCAGCTTACTGTTTAATATAACCATACAAATTTTCATAATCATTGAATTTCTAAATTTGGAGTTATGGTGATTTTTCTGCTCACTGGTCTATTTCTGTAGCAGCCCGTGAAAATCGAGATGATGTCATCACTTGTTAAAACTCATTCTCAGTGTGTGCTTTGTTATTTTTGATGAGATTACTCTTGAAAGTTAGCTCTTGAAGCTAACTAGACTTCCCCAAGAGGAATTAAGCTAATTGCTGCTGTACTCAGAGAATTATGTAAAACACTGGACAGGTGTATGAACCAAGAATAACAAGTTTTCACCTCTGAGCTAACTCCAACTTATCTGTTTTGATCTATCTTTTTGAGAGTGATCTTCCAAGGTACATAGGGTGTCTAATACATCCATTGGCAAGCTAAAAGGGCCCACCATCTACTCCTGGAGTTCATTTGGCTGGTGTAGATCAAGGATTTTGCAACACCTCTTCATCTTCAAACACATACTTATCCATCTCTTCACACGACATACACTGATACATATTATTAAATACATTATTAATAGGGGTGGATGCGGGAAGGGTGTTGAATGCAGAAGGGAAGGGGAAGGGGAATGGAAGTGTGGATGCGGTGCTGGAAAATGGTGAAGTGGGAGGTGGGGGAATGGGAGATGGTGGGTGTATGGGGGGAGGGAGAGGTTCGGAGGTGGGTGAGATGTCCATAAGATCAACGGTGGAGGCAGTAGTGGGAGTGATTGTGAATATTGGAATTGTGGGTGCGGTGATAGTGGTGAAAGTGTACAGTGGTGTGTGCAATTGTGAATACGAACTGCTCATAACTGTAATTGGGGGAATGAGATTTTCTGTGGCTGCAGTTTTCCATAAGATCAACGGTGGAGGCAGTAGTGGGAGTGATTGTGAATATTGGAATTGTGGGTGCGGTGATAGTGGTGAAAGTGTACAGTGGTGTGTGCAATTGTGAATACGAACTACTCATAAGTGTAATTAGGGGAATGAGATTTTCTGTGGCTGCAGTTAGAATTATTGTTTCAGTAGCCGTATAGACAAAAGAGGTGGAGATAGGGTGTGTGGGTTGACTGACGGTCTGTGCTTCAGTATGGATAGTGGACTCGAAGGCGGTGACAGTAGTGGTTACACTGGTAGTGGGAGGTGAATGTGGTGGAGTTGGAGGCAGGGGTGGCAAAGGGGGTGACGGAGGTTGACTTGATACATGGGTTTCCTCAGTATCATGGACAGTGTGTGCGGTGCCCGTGGTTGTGGATGTGCCTTGTGGTTCTGATACTAATACATTCATTTGCTTTCCTGATCGAGGGGGGCGTATGCCGTATCATTGCTCCGTTCTTCGTGATTGTGCCAGGGCGGTATGAACCGTCTTAGGTACTCCTAAAGCATCAGATATCATGTCAAGAGTGGCGCGGTATTGCTCGTCTACGCCTTCCTCCTCAAGAATTTGATTCATGAGGGCTTTGCCTGTTGCTAGGGACAGTCTATGTTGCTCTTGAACTCTGTTCATGGTATCATAGAGCTTTTTCAATGCCTTCGTATAAGCTGGAGCACCTTCAAGTACCTGCAGAGCTTCCTGATCATATTCCTGCTCTTCTTCCTTGGATTGTCCATCATGTTCCTCCTCTTGTTCTTCCTCTTCTTCACCCTCCACTTCGACAACATTTGGTTGTCTCGGATGGGGTTGGTGTTGCTACAAGGGTTGCCCATATTTTTCCTCATGCTATGGCATCCTTTAGCCCTCATGAAAATACCATCTTTTTTGTAAATTAGGAGATTTCCATGTGAACACTCTCCTAAAACCACTTTTTGATAATTCCCCTAAGTCTAAGGTATTGAAGCCTTTTCTTTAAAAAATCCTTTTTGAGCAAACCTAAAGAAAGCCCACGTAGAAATCTCACGCGCTCTCTCTCTCTCTAGGTGGGTAGTCCCACATCCCATAAAGATTCTCTTTTTGGATTTAGCACATGTGGTCTTTTGACCACATGTTTTTATTCACATATGCTTCTCTTCTCTATATAAAGAAGAGCCTCATTTGTAAAAGGGGAGGTCCCTTGGCCATGGCCTTGGCCTCCATTTTGGTAATGGAAGAAGGTGTCATTTGTTACTCTCTTGCCTCCTTGTGTGCAATGGCGTTGGTCTTGGTGTATGGATTTGCATGTGTGTGTGCATGGTTGGGAGGATGTTCCCCTTTGCTCCTTGTGACGTTGGCCATTGTTGCCATTGGTCCATGAGCGTGGGTGAACCTCTCCTCTCATTCTTTGCCCCAACTTGGAGAAACCTCTCACTTCCATGTGAGGCTTTTAGGGTTTGTTGCTCCCCTTTTCTCAACAATTTGGCGCCGTTGCCGGGGACGTCGGCCTTTAGCCGTTGGATTTTCCAAGTTTGCGTGTCCATACTTCGTGAGATGCACCTTGACACTTGGAGGAGGATGAATACGTGTGGCCTTCAGTTGGCCTAGGGTACCTCTTTCTTTTAATTTTTGAGTAGTTTTAGTTCATTTTTTTTGTTAGTTACACAAAAACACTCCCCCTTACCCCCTTCTCTCTTTCTCTCTCACATACACACAGACTCCCACACACTCACTCAGGCATCACTCTCCATCTCTTCTCCATTTCTTGATTTCAGTGTTTGCCTTGGAAAGGGAGATGGTGAAAGAACTTGGAGAAGCTTGTCGAAGGTAGAAAAGTGCGTTTCGAAGCGATGAAGTTTGGTCAAGCCAACCGGCACAAGACCAGCCCTTGAGCTTTTGGAGACTCAAATAGACCTTATAGGCATGCTATAAGTGAAAAGAAACACACTATGTACCTTGGAGCATCAAGGAGAATGAGTCGATACAAAACAGATAGGTTCGCGGGTCGACTAGCTCAAAAAACTTACTATCTATGGAAGAGACAATGAACTTCAAATGCCCATAGCGACCAGCGTGATTACAATTAGAAAAAATCCTTTTATGGGAGTGATACACATAGGGTTGAGTGTATGGAATGCACAAAAGTATAAGGAATAAGCAAAATATGCTATAGGAATGAATGCGACATTCACTGGTGGTACTTCCTATTTTTCAGGAATACGTAGAGATTGACCCCGAGGCAGAAAAACTGCAATTTCTCCAAATCTGCTGAACCAAATGCTTTGAAAATTTACAGGCCTAAACTAAACACTGATACCTTTCCAATGAGTCCTCTTGCACTCAATTTGGAGCTCTGAGGAGAGAGCAGCAGGCTCTGCAAGATTACTGTTGGCGAAGAAGATGATGCAGAAATTGAAGGAGCAAGACAATGATGGTCACAAGTGTATGTATATTGCTTCCATGTAATGTACAAGTGATTTCAACTCCTTATATAGCCTCTAGGAGTGTTCCACGACTTTTACAACTTGAATTTGAATTCAAATGAAGGTGGGAATGGTTGTTGGAGGGAATCAATTCACTTCCCTACAATCTAGGAAAAGTGAAGATCTTGATTGATCTACTTTTAGGTGATTGATTGCTTGATTGAATGCAACTTCAACAACCAAAATTTCGTGGGATTTTGGCCCTATATTTGTACCTTTACATGTGTACAACTCAAGGCTTTTACAACGGTAAATGAGCCATCAAAATATTCTCAAAAACTACAATAAATGAGCATATGAAAAAGAACTCTCCAACGGATATTCTTTTGACACGATAGCCTTTGATGTAGATCAAATCCACCTCAAGCATAGTGTAAGCTTGATGTTCCAACAGATGGGTGGTACCCTCTCTGCTCTCCTCTCTCTCTCTCTCTCCATTTTCTTGAAAAGAAACCACCAAGAAACAACCAAAAAAAAAATGAAGCTTTCTGTAGAACATCGAAGTTATGTGTTGTTCCCTTCATACAAAATTAATTGAAACTTTGGTTGCCCTCTCAAAAGGTTCTATCCTCTTAATTATAGCGCAGATGCAGGCTCGATGTTTGTGGGGGGGGGGCCGGTCCTTTTTTGGGCTCGCTAATATAGGCTAGGGGCAGTTACTCCGCCCTGTCGCCTTGTGGTAAAGATTGTTTGGTGGAGATTATTAATGCTCCACTCTTCTTGGTTTAAGTGCTGGAGAACCGTTTGCAGACCTAAAGACACGAAGCTCAGGCTTTGCCTTTTTTTCGTCGTTGGCGCATGAATTTGCGGTGGGGGAGGTTTAACTCTCCATCCCCATCCCATTCATCGTTTCCCACCTTTTGGGGTTGAGCAAGTTCTGCTCCCCCTCGTCATCTTTCTTCTCTGCAGACGACCATGGCGACTCTCGTTATTGGAACACAGTTTTGCAGCGGTTTCCCTTTCCATTCTTCTCTGAGTAAGCTATGGAGTTGAGTTCGTATGAACTCCCCCTCCCTGTCCTGCGCAGACTCCACTTCTTTCGTCTCTACCGCGTTGTCGCGCTCGCACTTCTGTGGGTTTGTGATCGACTGGTGCTTTGCACTTGTCTCCTCGGTTCGAATGCACACCCAAGGGGTGATACAACTCTTACTCTTGTGTGTTCTCTTCCAAGGCAGATTTCTACTCCAGGCAAGTGTTCGTTGTGTGCAGGCATCTCTGCGCTTCCCCATTTACTCTTTGAAGGCAACGCCTGGCGGAAGGAGGTTGGGCGGCGACTCTGTTGCAGTACCTGGGTCGAATGCCCCCTCCATGGCCTTGCGAATATTCTTGTCGTGCTCTTACCACAAGAACCTTACTATCATATGACATCCGCCCGAGTTCTCCTGCAGGTCTGCTGATGGCTTTCCTGTATGATTTGAGCAGCTCTCCATGAACTCCTTTCCGAAAATTCCTCTAGCACTATGCTTGTCACATAGCAGAAGGTTGGACTTGTCATTATCTTCTTGCTAATGCAGGAAGTCATCATTGTAAGATCAGGGTGGTTCCTGTGCCTCTGTTTCTGGGCATCCCTTCTGATAGAGGTGGAATCTAACCTCATCTATCATTTCTATGTCCACTTCGGCTGGGCCTTAGCTATGCCCTTCAAATGCTACTTTCTGACATAACCATCGGGGATGATTCGTGGTGGCACTCCCTAATGTCCGAGTCCATATGGCCCCCGAAGCCCATGCTGCCTCTCAAAGGCCTTTTTTCCCATTTTTGTATGACCGTATGTGCATGATAATGTGTATGCAGTATGAAGTACAAGTTGTGGAAGAGATTCTTCCATGCGAAATTGGTTGATGACTTGCTCTTGCATGATCACAAACTGAAGGCTTTGGCCACATTATTTTTTGGGAACCAGTCACGTGAAATTCAGACATGTCCTTTATCTTTTGTACTCTCTGTAGGCCAAAACTATGGGTACCCATCATGCTTCTGGAGCAAACTACGGTAACCTTCGATGAAATATGGCTGTATTTTGACTCTGTGCAACCTGCAACCTAACACCTCAGTCATTTTAGGTTTTGAATATCGATGACTAGTCCTATGAGGTCATATTTGCTGTCATTGCACTTGTTTTTGAGCATGTATGAATGTCTATGTTTGGCGATAGAAATGTTTGACTGCATGACAACATGATTTTCAAACAAAAATGCTATAAGATTGAGATAAGCTATGCGGTGTTTTACTAATTTTTTTGTGCTTTGCTGTTGTAAGTTAATACATAACCAGGCCTGCATAATTGACAAAATCCATCTCGGGGTTTGTTAAGAAATAGCTTGGCATGCCGCTTGTCGTTGATGGATGGACAAGGGGTTGAAGTATGGCATCTCAGAATGATGAGCCTGCAAGAATCTTGATGCTTCAATTCATTGGTTATCACAGTCCTCTTAAGGTGATGCTTGAAAAATTAACTCCACTGATGTATGGTATCACTATTGGGAATCGGTGCAAGCATTCACGCTCCAATAAGAGAGCACACTTTGTAGGCTAAGTGACACCATTTGGGAACTGTTATATGCAGCATGAGCTGAATCTGGCTGGCTTTGAGTAAATGGCAAACCCTTCTATCTCCTATATCTTGTTTTGTTCTGACATTGTTTAGTTGGCTATGTGTCTGGGTTGTATAATTTAAGACTTCTTGGATTGTCATAGACTTGACATAGTAGTGACATTTCACTTCCGTGGATAAAATTTTGTGAAGCTTTTAACAGGTTCTTTCACACGCTTCAAATAGGAGTCTTATAAGGCCCTACCATTCTTTCTATAATATATTATTGGACAACTCGAGGACCTGATCATTGCCCTACTGACTGGTTATCCGCATGATTGTTTGGAACTTGAAATACATTGCTAAGGTCCTAGATTTCAGAGGGAAGCTTGAACGGCATTAAGCTCTTTTTTACACATGCATAGGGGGATCATATTCATTGCTGACTAGAAATGCCAGAAATGTGTAAAGGGTTTTTTCTGTTGTTTTAATTGAGTGCTTGTCTCCAACCCTCAAGATCTTGCAGCCCACATTGTTGTCTGCTTGCAGTAGGCATTATACAAATCAATGTGTATCGAGACTTAACTCTTAAGTTTCGCTATGCCTTTGGAAACCTGGATCCTCAATGCTTTCACATAAACTTGGCCACATCTTATTCTAACTGCATGATGTTCAAGAAAGGATCAAGTGTGTAAATGCATAATTACTATGCTACGTGACAATGGCATTATGTTGACTGCTTGTTGCACCATGTTGCTTTTTACCGATTGATTGTCCTTTGCCATTGTGCCTAGGAAGGTGTTCTTCTCCCTAGGGCTAGTAAAGGTTTGTTGTGAAGAAATTTCTCTCTTATGCAAATGCAAGTTTTTCTTGCCCAATGCTTCAAGGCTCTCTATAGGTTTTGTGTCCCTCTTGACTAGCATTTTTTCATAAAATCGGAATGAACTAGTCTCCATACTCTTACATTCCCAGTAAGCTATGATATATCTTGTCCATAGTGTTGAAAGGCTATAGGACACAAGCATGATCAAGATGGTGTTGTAAGACCACCCTTGGCACCTTGGACTTGCAGGATTATTTCCTTTGGCCCACTTCCATCCCATGCTCTTTTGATGCTCGATCTCCTTGTGTGGTATTCATTTTAATATTTTTCCACCATACCATGTTGGTGTGCCAGGGCATGTGCTGAACTCACTTTTTGCAGGTTTTGGACTCTTGACTTTGTCATCTATGTGTAAAATATGATATTCATTTTGATGTTGAGAAAAAGGGAAAACCTGTTGCATATGTTAATGAGAAACTTGGATGCTATTGGGTTTCCAGCGCTTCATGTGCTTTTTGTTAATTCTTGGAGATTACAGGTTGCAGGAATATAGGCGATTGGAGTATTGGCAATTCTTCTCCTAGGTGAAGGTGTCCATTATGGCAATTAAAATGTTTAGAGATATTTTGTGGTTGCTAAGTTCTTTACTAAGCTTTAGATGTGAAGCGCACCGTCAATTGCTAATTGTGTACTCAATTCTCGACTCTGAGTGCTACATGTTTTCAGGAAGAAGGATATTGCTTCCCGGTCTTGTGATGTTTTTACTTCCTACTTGTCATAATTATTATGGATAAAATTGCTTGTTTCTTCCTCTATATGTTGGGTTTGCATATGAGCATGTATGTTTGCAAGGAAAGCTTGGCTTGCTCCAGGAGGCTGTCTGCTCAATATTTTAGGCATCGAATACTAAGGGTTTATCCAATTTGTTTTGAGGCAGCAAAGCTACTACAAGAGAGTGTGGATTCAGACTTGAACAGATACAAAAGTCACAATGATATGAATAATGCTTAATGTTCTGTATTGACTCTCTAACAGGAATCAGGTAAAATACTACATAGCTATTGCTTCATGTGAATGCATCTCTCTTGCTTCTACTCTTTATTTTTGCAAGTGGCTGTTTCTAGTAAAATTCCTGAGTAAGATGCATAATGCTTATACCTCAAAAAAGTTCTACATGATGTGAGCATGTATTCTGTAAAGGATATTGGCAGGTGAACATGAACATAGGGGTTTAAATTTTTCAGACCTGAACTAAGTTAAGTATGAAGTCTTTGAATGAGTGATTGTTTTTTGCTAGGGAAGCAACTCTCTAGTTTCACATTGCTCATTCAAGGCTTATTTTTTTCATAATATATTGCAAGTCAACACAACATTGATCCAGATGATTTGCTACTGTGCGTTGTTTGAATTTCATGTATGCTTGCACTAATGTGTAATGATTTGGTGAACACATAATATTCGTGCTAAATCTTGCTGATATGAGCATAATATGAATGATGGTAGGAACATAAGTTAAACTTGCAACTACATATTCTTCTCATGCTATACAATGCAATATGTCACACTCACTTGGAGATAACAGAATATGGCATCATTTTTTGGAGTACAAAGATGAGATTTTCAGGAGCTCTTCCCATTAGAAGAGCAAGTCCTAAGTGAAAGATGTTCCCTGAAGCGGAAACTAAACATGGAATTACATTTTGTGGCTGCTTCTTTTCAAATCCAGTCTACTTGTTGTGTATGTTTAAATTTCAGGTTTTGGAGCTTGAAGAAAAGGCACATTGGATGGAGGCTGGGCTGACTGCCCCCCAAGGGGATTATGTCGCTCAGCAATATGGAGTTGCATACTTGAAGATTGCCGACTTGCTGATTCAAAGATTTGCAGCATTGCACAGTTCAGATTTGAACAGTTGCAGAGTAGCTGCGTGGAAGACTCAAAACTTGGACCAGTCCAGCAATATATGTTTCTCTGTTCTCAGCTTTATCGAGGACGACAAAGTCTAGGAGGAGGAGGGTGTTGCTACAAGGGTTGCCCATATTTTTCCTCATGCTATGGCATCCTTTACCCCTCATGAAAATACCATCTTTTTTGTAAATTAGGAGATGTCCATGTGAACACTCTCCTAAAACCACTTTTTGATAATTCCCCTTAGTCTAAGGTATTGAAGCCTTTTCTTTAAAAACTCCTTTTTGAGCAAACCTAAAGAAAGCCCACGTAGAAATCTCACGCGCTCTCTCTCTCTCTAGGTGGGTAGTCCCACATCCCATAAAGATTCTCTTTTTGGATTTAGCACATGTGGTCTTTTGACCACATGTTTTTATTCACATATGCTTCTCTTCTCTATATAAAGAAGAGCCTCATTTGTAAAAGGGGAGGTCCCTTGGCCATGGCCTTGGCCTCCATTTTGGTAATGGAAGAAGGTGTCATTTGTTACTCTCTTGCCTCCTTGTGTGCAATGGCGTTGGTCTTGGTGTATGGATTTGCATGTGTGTGTGCATGGTTGGGAGGATGTTCCCCTTTGCTCCTTGTGACGTTGGCCATTGTTGCCATTGGTCCATGAGCGTGGGTGAACCTCTCCTCTCATTCTTTGCCCCAACTTGGAGAAATCTCTCACTTCCATGTGAGGCGGTTAGGGTTTGTTGCTCCCCTTTTCTCAACAGTTGGTCTGTAGCAGTTTGTTGTCCACTAGCTTGCTCTGCCTCGACTTTTGCGTTAACAGCTTCGATTATTCTAGCTACCTCCTCATCAGTTAGGTCTTCTAATGTGAATCCGTGAGGAAACTCTAGGTCGGTTGGTACGGGTGGGAACACCAGATTAGGTCCATCAGTGTTGTGTCTTGGTAATCTGATAGTGAAGGGTTGTACCCGCCTTGGAAGTCGTGGAGTTGTCTCTGGTGTCAATGTCGCACCGCGGGGTTGTGCACAGGGCATCTGAACTGCGCCTCTCATTTTTTTAGATGGCGGTCCTGCGGTTAATAGTCTACGTTGGAATTCCTGTACCCTGGTCCAATTTAATGCCCTCTGCACTGGCACATCGTAAGCCAAACATCTATACACAATCGTGGTGAGGGCACATCATCCATACAGTACAGACTTTTGTTTCTTATACCACCTTTGATGAGCCAAGTGGATTTTGTCGATAATCCAGTGGGGCATGTTGATTGTCAAATCAAAGGCATCAGCCAAGTATAGACTAAACCATATCTTCTTAGGTGGCATTGTGAACCTCTCCTCAGCGGGAAATGCGAAATGTTGCATGACCATTCGCAAATGAATGGCAATCGTAGGTGTCATTGCCACCATGTCCTTTAGTTTCGTCAGATTCCTGTTCTTCATATTGTCGGGGACCATAGTCTCTTTCTCCGTAGGAATGTGCATACCTTTCATGTATAGAGCTTCCCTTACCAAATTGATAGTCAACCTGAAACGCTTCAGTTCATTGCCCCTTGTGAGAGATGGGAGGACAAAGGAGTTGTACCCCTTTTTGTCTTTGCTCGGAGTGAGGGTGCTAATCAAATAAGAGCACCTTAGAAAATCGGGCTTTGGCAATTGGAATTTGAAGTAATCGTAGAGTCCCGCCTTCTTCCATATAGGTTTCAGTCCTTCATTATTCTGCAATCTCTCAAATTCCCTGGTGAAACAGTGATATCTGCCCCATTGCCCATTGAATTCTATCTCGGCCTCCCACATGTAAGTGCCTTCACCTAGGGGCCCTGCCACATCACTGAACCAATGTGAGTTTTTGCTGATCGGCATTGTG
Source organism: Ceratopteris richardii (assembly GCA_020310875.1). Classification (NCBI taxonomy): domain Eukaryota; kingdom Viridiplantae; phylum Streptophyta; class Polypodiopsida; order Polypodiales; family Pteridaceae; genus Ceratopteris; species Ceratopteris richardii. Next base: position 3,222,510 of record CM035420.1, read on the forward strand.
TGCCCCTATGGAGGATTCTGAACCGGTATGGCATGTAATGCCCTCAATGCCACTGGTCGTTCCTTCAATTCCTCTTCAACGCGATGAATTTCAATGTCCACGACTTGGGGGCTGGTGCCTGCCTGGGAGCTAGTTCCTGTCGTATCTGCCATGTTACGTCTTGCCTCCTGATTCTGTGAGAATATAGAAACAAGTGTTAACATTGTAAAGGACGAGATAGAACAGTTTTTGTCCCCATTACAACATTAACATGAGGTTCAGGAGAGATTAGTAGGCTATTAAGTGCTCGGTGCTTGTGCATGTAGTTAGGAATTGGGTAGACCTAGAAGCTAAGTGGAATGATGTAGCGAGAGAGTGATGTAGTTAGTAGGTGGGCATGGATTTACAACTGGGGTCACGGGGTTTATTACAAGTTTTAGGTTGCCAAATGTAGTGGATGGGCTTTGATCTTGATTTTGTGGAGACTTTGAAGAGTTTAATAGGGGTATCTGCTTGAAAATGAGGCTTTTTAGGGACCTATTTACAAGTGATTCTATTTGTGCGCATGGAAGAATATGTGTTCGTGCGTGATGTGTAAGATTGGACATCAGATGTTCGAGTGAGTGAAACACGTTGTATCGGGCGTGGCCTCGGTGTAGCTATTTGAGCCTGCAAGCAAGCCTTAGGCACCCAGATTTGTCGTGATTGTGGGTTGGCCTTCATTGACTTCTTGGTTATCCAAATAGACTTTACTTTCAAAGAAGAATTTATGAAAGACTTCTTATTAGTATCGTGTTGTTGATTACTAATAAGAGGTTTCGGCCATGGGGTTGGCATGGTCGCAACAAGGTGTTCGCCTTTCCGCACCCACACTTGTTTCAACGGCTGAAACAATCTGCTTTGCTCCTTTTTTTGGCCTCCAGTATAGGTAGTGCTCTGCGTCTTCTGTATTTGATCTGCCGTTGGTTGTTGCAACCTTCTAGCCTTTGGAAAAGAAGGGAGTGCCGTCTTATGCTTGACTTCGTTGTTGAAACCATCCTTTTTCTGCATCATACAGTTTTGGACAAGAATAGCATTGTCAACTTCATGTGCGCCCCTGGAAGGACTAGGAGTTCGTGCCTTACCTAATTCCTTGAGGGCCTCATTTTCAAATTCAACTGTAATTCGACTATGATTTACCCATACCTGAAGAAGTCCACTCCTTAGGTTTAGGTTGATTGCATGATCATAGATCTAGTCCTGACCCAAGACAAGAGGCTCAGTGAGGTCCTCATCTTGACACACTAGTACTTTGACTGTCATTGCTTCGTCTTGAATATAGAGGGGAATTTCCACCTCGCCCATGCAAGGGGTTTCCACACCTCCCAATCCTATGAGATATGCTTCTATAGGATTGATGGTTAATTTCAACTTTTGACAGTACAAAAATTTAACAGCACTAGTGGCTGCACCTGAGTCAATCAAGGCTCTTACAGTCCTTGCACCCTTTCCTTGTCCTATCTCTAAGGTTATAAAAGGACATCGATCAATTATCTTATGAGAGCTGATATCTGCAACTTCACACATAGCCACATGATATCCTTGATCTGCATATGCATTTGTCCTAGGTTGCTCTCTACCCTGTCTTCTTAATTTCATTCTCCGTATGCGCTCTAAAGCTTCTGCTTGAGCTTCTTCTCGAATTCGCTTTTCTTCTTCTTTGCATTTCTTAGCAATATTGAGTCGACTTAGCATTTCCTCTGTGAGAGGTTCCTGATATAACTTGACTCTGCACCCGCTTATGTAGCTTGGGAGAACATCGCCTTCTAATGTGGCTAGTTGCACTGCTCCACTTGTTGAGATTCTATTAATGATCATGGGTCCGTAGCCTCTCTTCTCCAGTTTCCTCGCATGTTGTTTCAAAGTATATACTAGTACTAGGTCGCCTGCCTTCAAACCTTTATCCTTAACGTGGGCATCAAAGTATGCCTTCTGTCGTTTCTTAGCTGCATATATCCCTGTAGCCGCCCTCAGTCTTCTTTCTCCTAATCGTTGAAGGTCAAAAAGTCTAGAGGAGAGTTCATGACCCGTCCATTCATGCTCTTGTGCTACTTTCAATGTAGGTATTAAGAAGTCCAATGGTAGCACTGCATTTTGGCTGAATACCATTTGAAAGGGGGTGGCTTGGAGTACCGTTTTGTAGGCGACTCGGTATGCCCAAACAGCATGGTGTAGCTATTTGTCCCAATCAGAGGGTTTATTGTTCACTAATTTCGTCAGTACATTGCATAGGATCTTATTGGTGCTCTCAGCTTGGCCATTAGCTTGAGGGTGATAGGGGGCAGACTTCTTATGTACTACCAAGAATTCTTGGAGCAGATTTTCAATAACTTCATTCAAGAAGTGAGTGCCTCTGTCACTGACTAGCTCTATAGGTAACCCGTATCTGGTGAACACATCCTCAAATAAAAACTTAGTTTTTGTTTGAGCATCCTTCTTCGTTGTGGCTTTTACCTCTACCCACTTGGTTAGATAGTCCGTGGCAACAATGATGTACTCAGCATGTGAACCCTTGGCTGGGGGATTAATAGGACCTACAAAGTCTATTCCCCACTGTTTTGTTTTGGACTCCAAGTTGTCCTCTCCAATCATGAAGTAACAAAGAATCAACAAATCATCTTTATTTTGTCAATCCTAGGAATATCCATAAGACCACAGCCCCTTCAAGATAATAGATTCAAGGAAATAAGAGATTAATGGCTGGATTGTTGAGAAAAATTGAAGATGAAGAGAAAATCTAGGGTTTACCATATCTAAGGCAAATCTCCATCATTTTCTATGATCTTTGTGTCAAAACCATGCTATTTTATCAGCAGAATACAAATATGAACTCAAAATTGAAAAATATCACCTGTATCACAGAGACGAGACAATCGCGATTCTGTACATTCAGACGATTTTCACAATTCTGGAACTTTCTTCAATCCTTTTCCACTAATTACATCAGTAAACCTCTTCCTTCATACAACTCACTCAGTAATACACAAATGTAACTCACAAATCTCCATGATTAAGCAAGAAACAAGCTCTCACATCAAAGAAAATACACTCAACAGGAGAAAACACGATTTTTGCAGAAACTCTTTCTTCTCTATTGATAGCATGAGCAAATGACTAACCAACCTCTCCAAATTAGAGAAAATTGACTTATATACATTTTCAAGTGTCCCTTTTCACACTTGAAATTAGGTCTTTTTCTCTAATTTTCTAAAAATATGCTATCTAAGAGTTTCTAAAAATTCTACAAAAATTACATGAGGTCCTTAACTACATAAGGAAGACTCTTCCTTATTTTTACAACCATTGCATAAATATTTTACAAGTTTTTTGGCTTTTTACTAATTTTCTACATCAAAAATGCTTTCCAAAAATACTCCTTCCAACATTCTTCCCCTCCTAGAGCTTTTGGCTCCTGACAAAAGACTTCCTTCTGTGAGCTCAGCTTTATTTCTTCTTCCTTTGATACACTTGTGACACCAAATCATGGCTCTTCCTTTCTGTGACATTCAAGTTATTGACCATTTCAAACAAGGCTTTCCTCCATTGTACTGCAGCTTCAGGCTTATCTATGACATCCTTCTTCAAGTATTCTGTGTAAGCGGCTTCATAGGCAGTAAGTCTTGCTTTTGTAACAACAGATAAGTTTCCAAAAATTTCTGACTCCCTTTCAAAGAATCCATAATCAAAAGCATCTTCAAATATTTGCAAAAAATGACTGCCCAAAAATATTATTCTACTGTAGTAGGCCATCAAACAAATCATGTCTGGTGTCTCACTTAGATCAAACAATAGAGCATCTGTAGGCGAATTAAAACCTATGTAGTTCAAAATTCTGACATCTGTATCAGTGTAGGTCTCTATGCAGGCTAGAATTAACCTCATTATTCTGACAAGTAATATACAAGCAGGGTCATTGACATCTTTATAATTTGATATGACCGACTCAGCAGTATTTACCATGTAACTTTTAGTAGGCCAAGTTCCTGCCTTTGGACCTGCTATTTTTGGAAAGTTCAGCCATTTTGCTGGAATCTGCCCTGTTTTTCTTCTTTCCCAAAAAACCGTCCACTCCCTTCTTCTGGCCACGGGGCAATAAGCTGGGTTAATCTTTAAGTGCAAAGGTGCCTCCTTCCAGATTCTCCTACACTCTTTATTAGCATCCAACCATTTATTCCTCCATTTTGGGTTAGCTCTTTCAAATAATTCCTTTGTAACATTAATATCCTCTTCATATTCAAAATATTGATTTGGAGATAATCCCACTCTGGCTAACTGATAATTTTTTATGCTTTCCAATACCATACAAAAAGGAATTCCTAATCCATCTGCAGCCCAATGGTGCTGATCTGGATTGATGCCTTTATTTAAAGCAAATGTGACAATCTGGTTCTCATAATCATCATGCATTTTTCTCATAAACTCCATTCTTGATTCTCTGCTAGTCAACAACTTCTGAACAAAGTCCTCAGTGTAATCTTCCTCAGATCCTTTGGCTACTGCTTCATAGTTTTCCTGTTCTCTATCAGCATCTCCTGTTTCATACTCTCTTGTATTGATATCTTCTGCATGTACCTGATTCTGAACCTCTTCCTGAGCTTTTGATTTCTCCAGTTGTTTCTGTAAGTCTTCTAAGGTCATCCTTAAGCTTTTATTCTGAGTTATCAAATCTTCTCTTTCTTTCATCCATTCCATTCTTTCTCTTTCCAACTTGTCCTGCCAATCCTTCCTCTCTTGCTCTGTATTCAAAAACAACTTGTTATACCCTCTCATGGCTGTAGCAGCATGTGTACTTGCCTGCTTTTCTAATTCTTTGGCTTCCTTTAATTCTTCTTGGAGTTTCTGAATTTCTTTATGCATTTCATCTTTTTCTTCCTCTGTCAATTGGGCAAGTTTACTTCCATCCCTTACTAGTCCTTCTTCTAGCAACAACTTATTAATATCTTCATGGGCCCTAGTCAAAATTTGATATGAGGTTTGTAGTGTTCTGTATCTTCCTCCTATGGTTTTTAGTTCCATTTCCATCTCGGCATTCTGTTCTGATAACTTCACACTCTTATCCTCCAAATATTGTATTTTGTTCTGCTTCTGAACTTCACTTTCTTCCAAAGCTATTATTCTATTGACATACTCTTCATTTTTCTTCTGAATTGACCTCAGTTGTTCCGACATCTGCTCCTTTTCCTTTCTGTGTTCTTTGATAATCATACTCCCTTTCTCAAATTCAGATTCAGCCACCATGCCAGATATGATCATATTCCTGCTAGATGGTCTGAACTGTTCAATATTATTCATGATTATTTGACAGGCTGACCTTATATTCTTGGGTATCCTTTCCAAACCCACTTCCACTTCTGCCTGTCTGATTTCAATTTGCTTATCTCTTTTACCTTCCTCATCTTCATCTGCTTTTGTTTCATCCTCTATATCCTTTGTATCTTGTTCTTCATTACTGGAAGCATCATTCTCTGTTTCTTGATTAATATCATCTTCTTCAAGCTCCAATACTCTGTCCTTTGCACTTTTCTGATCTGAGAGGTTTGAAATTCTATTTTCTTCCACTGAATTCCTTCCTTCTTGACCTTGCATTTTTCTCCCTGTCCTAGGGTTTCCTGATTGTTTTCTAGCTCTTTTTCATCCTGGCCTGATTGATCCTCCCTAAGTTGCTCTCCCTGTACCAATTTTTCTTGAACTATTATTGATTCAATATCCTCCACATGGATAACCTGATCATCATTTTTCTGCATTTCCTGTCTTCCCGTTTCTTGAGCTGTATCTGATACATTTGCATGAAAAGCTTTTATTTGATCATCACTCCCCTGATTTGTATATTCATGATCTTGCTCATCCATATCCATAGAATCTATTCCTTCTTCCTGTTCCTGCTCACCATTGTATGTAGATTCCTTATTACTGTTTATCTCCTGCAGTACATCTTTTATACTTTGAATAATTCCTTCTTCTATCACCTGTCCTAAGACCTCTTGAGCACTCTTTTCTGGTTCTATCTTCTTGATTTCCTGTTCTTTAGGTGCATCCTTTTGCTGAATATATGAACTGCCGAATACCTTCTTTGCTAGTTCCTCTAAACTTGCATTCATTTGGAAATGTGTCTGTGAAGGCTTGGTCCATATTGAATTTATACCAACATTCACTATTCCAAAGCTATCTTCATCTCTCCGTTGGTTTTCCTCTTCTGTCATTCTTGCCTTTCCTTTTAACAGTCTTCTTTCTTCTTCAGCACTCATCTGTTGGACAGTTTCTTCATGAGTCTGTCTTTCTTTAGACTTCTTATTTGTATCCTCAGGTGTCTTCATTTTTTCTACAGCCTGTATAGCTACATTAGGAGTGTTGGGTATTGACAAGTTTAAACTTTTCAACAAAAAACTCTCAATGTCACTATCTGAATCGGATGAGAATCGTGAGGATCCTCCTACTTCTTGCTCTGTAGACTTTAATACTTCCTTCACTGTGGTAGACTTCTGAGTGGCTTCAATGACTGTTGCTTCTGTGTCTTCAACTGTTGTAACTTCAGCTACTGCTTTTTCTTTTCCCTTCTTGACTAGTTTCTTCTTTTGGACTTGCTTTTTTGGCACTTTCTTTTTTACCACAACAGTAGTCCTGGCCTCTGGAGGTCCTTGCAACTCTTTGAAGTATGCCAGCAACTCTACTTCTTTTCTCACAAATATTTCTTCGGTCTCGGCTGCCATCATTTCCTCATGTAAAACTTCATAATGCTCCACCTCCTCTTGTATCCAATCTGTAGCCTTGCAGGAATAGTCTTCCAGCATTTTCTGATACTGGGCTTCGTACATTGCTCTTTTATTGTTTCCCTGAGTTAAATAAGTAAATAATTGCTCTTTGCTGGTCTGTGGGGGGTGAGGTTCACTAGAGGATTGTACCCCTTTTTGGGCTGCCACATGTTCTTCTTTTGTTGCTTCAATCTGCTCCATTTCTATTTTTCTTGGATCCACTTTCCTCTTTTTAACAGGCACTACTTCTTCAGAGATAATTTTCCTCTTCATCCCAGCTCCCCTCATACTGGTTTGTCCCACTGTGTCTTTAGCCTGCATCCTTTTGGGAGGACTTTTTACTCCTGACATGAAATTTCTAAAGTATTGGGCTTCTGGAGCTAATTTCAATTGTTCTTCCATACCCAAGATATGATAAATAATTCTTGTCAAAAACTGGGCTCCATTCATAAATTTCTTCTGCTCCCAATGTTTGGCTGCTTCCTTTAACTGTTCATGGATGTATGGTGAGACATCCATAACTCCAAATGGTTTGGTTTTGTCTTTATTGTTGAACATCAACAAAGTTACTGATTTGTGAGGCATGGTGTATCTAGGCAGCTTGGGAAAACAAAAATATTGCAAAAACATTCTGATTGCATATTCTTCATTCTCTTTTCCTTTAAAATCCGTGAACTTCCCATATCCTGTATAAGTATCCTTATTCTTTTTTACAAAGCTTTGATCCAGTTTGGTGCCCATTGGATAAAATTGTAAAGCAGCTCTAATATGTTCTGCTTTAATGGTAATACGCACCTCCTGATCATCTTTGTTCTTCACTTTGCACCTGAAATAAGCATCATTCTTTGTTCCAACTTCTTCCAAATTGTTCATTACCTGTGCTACCCTTTCAAAGTCAATGAAGAAGATTGGTTCCTCCAATAGTTTATGCAATCCCAGAGCTTTCCATCTTTTCAAGTTGACAGTAGTTCTTTGAAACCTATAAAATTCCTGACACAACATGGTGTAATTATAACCTCCCACTGCTACTGTGAAGATGTGCTGACCTATTACTCCCAGAATTTCCTTCAGTTCTTTTACTGCTCCTTCTGCCTCTGGAATTCCTGTATCTTCATCTGATTCCAGGTCCACCTGCTCCATTGTGCTCTCACTGTCCAAGAACCAATGTCCTCTTGACAAGGTTACTGAGTCAGCTTTGAAGTCATGAATGGTCAATTCTTTTGTATTCACCATCTTGTGTTTATATATCAAAGAAAAGAAAAAACACTCCACCCACATGAGTCACAAGAATTCACAAAAAATACTGTCTCATTCTGGTATGTCACTGATATAAACAAATGAAAGAGACAAGTTCCAAACAATTTTTTCTTTTTCCAAAAGACTCAATTTTTAAGTGAGCAATACAAGTGTAGCAAGATATCTAATGTGCTCTCTTCAATTGTCAATTCCTTACTCAAAAAAGAAAACAATTCTTAAATAGAAAGAAGATGATGGAAAAGATGATTAATGTAAAGACTTCAAAAAAATAGAAATAAAAAAGATGGTCACAAAATTTTGAGCAAAATAATACAGATTTTCCCTGATAAGTTATTTTCTCCCTCCCTATATCTTGCTTTTGTGCTTTTTAATTTTAGATAGAAATTAAAATACATTTTCCTCCTTTTTTTCCAATTTATCCTCTTTTTTTCAATTTATTCTCTCTTTTTTTTTTTTTTTAATAATAATAATGACATTTTTTCTGCTTTCCTTCCCCTCCTAATTCCCTTTCAAGGAAAAAGAATTTAGAAGAACATGTTGCTTTTGTCATTCATTCTCCCCCTTTTCTTTTTTCTTTCTCTCTCTTTTTTTTTTTTTTTTTAATAGTATTTTGTTCCACCGATCTGAAAATAGGTTAAGTGTGGATGATCTCTCTTCCATTGACTCAATTCTAATTTTTTTACCCAACAATGCTTCACTCTCAATGTCTTTGTATCATACAAGTATCCATGTTTCATAGACAAACTTCTTGTAGCCTCTTTTAGTTTCCATACCCATTTTATTCCTTCTTCCTGTTTTGGTGGATACCATCTGTGCGTGCCCTTTTTCCATGTGTTTGTAGTTCTATTTTGTTGATGTGTCCATAACTGTCTTCTTATTTTTGTCTCACCAGTTGTTTTTACTCCCGAGATCTCTTGTGTGGTTTGATTGTATGAAGCTTGAGCACTTGGTATTGGTAATATGTTCCTGTCCTTCATTGAGAAAGTAAATCCTTCCATATCTGGGTCAAGAACATCTAGATACACCTCCTGTCCTTCATTACTCAGAAAAAACATTAAAAACTTTTTGTCATTTATGGTCAAATTAAGCTTCATTTTCTCAAAGTTCAAAACAACTTTACCTTGTTTGAGCCAAGGTTGTCCCAAAATCAACTTTTCAGTCATGAATTGGTCTGGCCACTCTTCACAATCTATATCCATATATTCATCATTAAATTTAACTTTAATAGAAAGTGAAGATATGCTCTGAATCATTTTCCCTCCCAGGGTTTTGATCAAAATTCTGCTTTCAGCTCTCTTAAGGTTAAACTTATTGACCAAGGCTGAGCTAATTAGATTCACTTGAGCTCCTGAATCTATTAAAACCCTAATATTTTTATTCTGATAATCCATCAATATCATAGGCAAATGTTCTCTTTGCTTTAGAGTGTTTTCACATAAACACACTTCTTTCAATTTCCTTATTCTCTCCTTGGCTTCTTGTTGAGCCTCTTTTCTGATGTTCTTCTCTTCTTTTTTTCTATTTTGGGCCTTTTGTAGTCTTCTCCATTCATCAGGAGTTAATGGACAATCATACCTCTTAACTCTGCATCCACTTATGAAATTTGGCATGATTTCTCCATCAATGTTAGCTAATTGAATGGCTCCACTTTTACTTATCTGATGTATAATGTATGGCCCATGACCTTTTTTCTGAAATTTTCTCTGATGTTCCTTAACTGTGTAAGCCAAGACCAGGTCTCCTTCTTGTAGATCTTTGTCTTTAATGTGAACATCATGATAAGCTTTCTGTCTTTTCTTGTCTGCGTATATACTCATCACTGCTTGGAGTCTAGAAGCTCCCAGTTTTTCCAAGTCTATGACTCTCTCGGATAATTCATGTCCTGTCCAATTATATTGATTACCCACTTTTAATGTTGGAATAAGAAATTCCATGGGTAAAACTGCATTTTGGCCATATACTAAATTAAATGGGGTAGTTCCTATTGCAGTTTTGTATGCCACTCTGTAAGCCCAGAGAACATGATTAAGTTGAGAATCCCAGTCATTTCTATTTGTGTTGACTAGTTTGGACAATACTGCACAAAGTACTTTATTAGTACTTTCTGCTAAGCCATTAGCTTGTGGGTGATATGGGGCTGATTTTCTATGACTGCTCAAAAAATGGTTGGTCATGTTTTCTATGATCTGATTTAAAAAATGAGTTCCCCTATCACTTACCAGTTCAATTGGTAGTCCAAATCTAGTGATAATGTTTTCATACAAAAATCTGGCAGTGGTGTGAGCATCATTTCTTTTAGTAGCTTTGGCCTCAGCCCATTTTGTCAAATAATCTGTAGCTACTATTATGTATTCTGCATGGGTTTGTCTGGCTGGAGGATGTATAGGTCCAATAAAATCCAATCCCCATTTGCTAAAAGCTCTGGCTGAAATTAAAGGAATTAATGGCATATTATCTCTTTTGTTTGGTTGACTCACCCTTTGACAGACATCACATCTTTTTACATAAATTCTTGCATCAGCAAATAGGGTTGGCCACCAAAAGCCAGAGTACAATATGAGCTTGGTTGTTCTATCACTTGAAAAATGTCCTCCTGCCACTCCTGAGTGTGCCATTTCCAACATTTCTAAATACTTTCCTTCAGGAACACAAATTCTCAGATATCCATCCATTCCTCTCTTATATAGTTGTTCTCCTATGAGTTGATATTCTTCCGAGATCACTTGTAAGTTTCTTGAGTCAGCACCAGCTATTACCTGTTTCCCTTTCTTCTTTCTCTTCAATTCCTCTACAATATGTTCACTCCATTCAGGGTTTTTTTGAAACCAATATAAAGTTATCAATTCTGATTCCTTCAATGTTTGACATTTTTTACAATTATCAACATATCTCTCCACATCTTGAATCTTGTTTGGCCAATGTACTCCCATCCTATTAAGGTTGCTTAAAGTGACTATCTTGGAAGCATGAGTACATGGGTTCCAGTCGTGAGCTCTTCTTACATATTCATATTGCTCCTCCCCTGGAGTACAAAATTCCAGTATACCTGACTGACTGAGGTGATACAAATGTCCAGCTAACAACATGAAATTTCTGCTTTGTAACACCAGATGTGTGTTATTCCTTAATGTGCTACACGGTCCCATGGTTAGCAAAGGAATTAATGACATAGACCATTCAGGAACACTTTCCACCTTGAATAAGTATGTATCTGGCAAATCATCATCTATAGGTGAACTAGGTTCTTTCGACTGGATTCTTGACAAATGATCTGCTCTCAAGTGTGTTTTTCCTTGTCTAACCACCAGCTCAAATTCAAATTCCATTAGTAAAAGAAACCATCTTACTATTCTTCCTGTATGACATGGTTTATTTACTAAATAGAGTAGAGCTTGATGATCCACAAAGAATTTAAACTTGTTGGCCAATAGATAATGTCTGTATTTTTTGACAGCAAATATCATTCCCAATCCTTCTCTCTCGGTGGTTGTGTAATTTTTTTCTGCAATGTTTAATTGTCTACTTGCATATGCTACTGGGAAATCTAACTTGCTTCCTTCTATAGGTTGTGCTAACACACATCCCAGAGCATAATTTGAAGCATCGACATGTACATGAAAAATTTTATCCCACTGAGGTGTTTTTAAAATTGGTGCTGTCACCAAACAAGTTTTTAATGTTTCAAAGGCTTGGTCACATTCTTCAGTCCACTCAAACTTTGTGATTAAGGCATATAAGGGTTTAGCTATATCAGCAAATTTGTGTACAAATTTTCTATAGTACCCACAATGTCCCATAAAAGTTTGGAGTTCCTTCACATTTGTAGGTCTTGGAAGTTCTATTATTGCTTTTATCTTCTTCTCATCTGTAGAAATTCCATTTTCTGAAACTATGTGACCTAACATTCTACCTTGTCTCACAAAGAATACACACTTTTCAGGATTTAAGCACACTCTGTATGTCCTGCATTTTCTGAATATTTTTTCTAAATCTTGTAAATGATCTTGTCTTTTTAAAGAAAAAGTGCACACATCATCCACATAGATTTCCATTACATTTCTCAGGAATTCTTTGAAAATATGAAACATCAATCTTTGAAAGGTTGCTGGAGCATTGGTTAGTCCAAAGGGCATAACCCTAAAGGCATAAACCCCCCATTCTGTAGAAAAAGCAGTCTTGTGTTGGTCCTCTAAGGCTATTGGCACTTGATTGTAGCCTGAGAAACCATCTAGGAAACTGTAAACCTCCTTTCCTGCAACTCTCTCAAGAAGATGATCTGTTATTGGCAGTGGATAACTATCCCTTATAGTTGCTGCATTCACTTTTTTCAAGTTGATTCAAACCCTAAGTTTTCCATTCTTCTTTGGCACCACAACTATAGGTGATATCCATTCACTGTACTCTATTTCATAAATGAAATTAGCCGCCAACAACTTGTCAATTTCTTCTTTTATTTTGGCAGAGTATTTATCATTAAATGTGTAGTGTCTCTGTTTGCTTGGTTTTGCATCAGGTGTCATAGGAATCTTATGCTCACAGATTTTTGGATCAATCCCTTTTAAATCTTTATAACTGTAAGCAAATACATCCCTATAGTTCTTTGCCAGGCTCCTTAAGGCTTCTTCTTCTTGTGTGGTCATATCATCAGCTATCACTATCTGTCTCTCTTCTCCTTCTTCCTGAGTAATCACAATCTTTTTTGTTTGTTCTTCATTGTCATAAGCTTCTCCTTTTTTCTTCTCTCTTTTTGGTTTCATTTTCAGGAGTAGTCTGTCTTCTACCTCATAAGTTTTAAAATTCGCTGGTACATCAAAATATTGATCCTTATTGATCTCTTTCTCTTTCTTCTCTTTTGTCTGATCTCTTTCTATTTCCTTGTGTTTATGTTCCTTGTATTTGCCTGAGATTTTGTCTTTGATTGCATCCTCGGCTTTTACTGTTTCCAAATACCGTGTTTTTCCTTTTTTTAATATTACTTCTTTATTTTGCTCCTCTTCTGTTTTTGGTACACTTATCATGTGTATGCTAATGTGGAAAACATCAAAGCCTTCTTCGTCTTGGAATTTCATTCCTACATATTCTTCACTGGCCAGATCCATAGTAGCCAAGATTTGATTCCACCCATAAGGCTCAAACTCTTCATCTTTAAATTGTTGTGGCTCATAGCTTTCATCCTGTACTTTTCTTTCTTTCACACATTCCTCTCTTTTCAGTCTTCTCTTTCTATTGGTGAGATTTCTTATCATGTTGCACTTCCATATTGCTGATTCACTCTCTTCCTGATCCTCCATGTCTGATTCCTCACTTTCTTCTTGATTTTGATGTATTTTATACCATTCTTGAGGAGATACATCACAGTAGTGCCCATTTCTCAAGTTCACTCTTGTTATTCTTCCTTTGCTTTGGAGATATAAACAATCATTACCCCAATCTTGTACAATTTGCATTTGTCTCATAAAAGGTCTTCCTAGGATGATTTCATATGAAGTGGATTGTGGAAATTCCACTATGGCAAAGGTATGCTCTATTTCTATACCACATATGTCCACAATCACTTTCTCCCAAATTCCTAGGGGTTTTTCTATATGCCCATCTGCAAGTTGTAACCTCATCTTAGTGGGTAGTAATTCATTTCTTCCCCATTTCTCCCAAGTTTGTTTAGTCATTATGGCCACTCCTGATCCACTATCCAAAATGGCTTTAGCTGAATTTTTTCCATATTGTAATTTTAGGGTTGAATTCCCTTCTTCTCCTTCACAATATCCTCCTATTTTATCAATAGGAATATACCATAATTCCTCTAATTCTTGTGTTGGTGAATGAAGGTTTCCAGGTATTGTTTCCCCTTTATTCATTTTGTTTTGTAGGTGAGGATTTTGTTTCAACAAGTTTTCCCATGTTGTATGACATGTAATGCTACATTGTTCATCTATGATCATTTGGAATGTTAATTGTGGATTTTCCTCTTTGTTAACACTTTTCCATGTTCTTGTTTTCTCAATTTGTTCAATTGTTCTCTGAGGACTGTCTTCTTCCCCTAATCTGAGTTGTGCTTCTTGGATAATTTGTTTGCACTTTAGCATTCTTTCTTGCTCTAACTCTGGTATAGGATAAGCCACTGCATGATCTGCAGGACTTGGTCCTTCTTGGATTCTTCCCTTATATGCTTTGATTAGGGTTTCTAGACTCTGAGAGTGTCCTATTTCAGACTGATTTTGAGTGTTTTGGGGAGGAGTACTTTTTGATTGTTCCTTATTGTCTTCTTCCAAGTTTTTGCCCATTCTTTTTTTCTTTTCCCACTTCCCTTTTTGTTTATTCCTTTTCACCTTTGAGGCTGAACCTTCACTTTGTTCCTTATTTGTTTCCTGTTGCTTAGCTTGTGCCCTTGTTATTACATTGATTCCAACTTGATCATTGTCACTCAATTCCTCTTGTTCCATAATATTGACTGTTTTTACTGGTATGCTATTGGGTGTGTTCTGTTGTTTTTGGGGATTTTTTGGACAGTCTTTGATCAGGTGTTCTCTGCCACAATCCTTGCAGTATGCTCCCTCTATCCTGAATGTTGGAGGTTGTGGACAGTCTCTGATGAAATGCTCTCCCCCACACCTATAACATGTTATCTTTGGTCCCCCTTTGAATTGAGGTTTTTGATTGGACATGTAGTTGTTGGTAATGTATATGAATGTTGCTGTGTCCATTTCAATTTTTCCATTTCCCAAATCTAGGGCTTTAAGCTCAGGTTCTCTTATTTCATAATCTTCCCATTCTTCCTGATGTCTCTCACTCCATTGATACTCTTCCTTATAAGGTGATCTGAATCTTGAATTTCCTTCGTCTATGGGTGTATATTTGACTGGTACCACATTAGTTGGAATAGGAGGCTGTTGTCCCAACACTGGTCTTGGTTGCTCAGTATATCCTGATTCCCTCTGAGCCATGTAGTCTCTTTCCTTGACGGGTTGTTTGTTATAGAAGCATTCCTCCCTGGTATGGTTTGTCCATTTTCTCTCTAGTGTGCAGTATTTGAGTGTCTTCCTATCTTGCAAGTGTGGAGGCTTCTGATATGGGCATTGTTGTGCCAGATGATTTTCTCCACAAATGTAACATTTTTTGTTTGTGTTTATCCTAGAGTTAATCAGATTAGCTTTAGTGTTTTCCTCTAGGGCTTTAGCAATGGCCTGAGCCAATTCTTCTGCTGGAGGAATTTTGTCTTCATATGATCTAGGTTGATCAAATGCCAACAGATCTTGACCTCTGTTGTCCTCCAAGTCTATTGCCTCCTTCACACAGGCTGCTAAGTCAGGACATCTCCTATAGTACACTAGGGTTCTTAGTTGAGCACTTCTCAAACCTTCAATGAATAGGGATACTTGTTTTGCCATGGAAGGTACTTCCTCTCTTGGGCATCTATCAATGTATTGTTTAAATCTTCTGGCTGCTTCTCTAACATTTTCCTCCTTTTGTTGTTTGAAACTATGTATTAATGTGGCTGTACTATGTTTTATCCCAGTCTTAGAAAATTCTCCAATGAAAGCTTCTAAAAAAGATTCAATGTCCAGATACATTTCCTTTCTCAAGGGAATGAACCAGGATAAGGCTGGTCCTGTTAGGGTTAATCCAAATGCTTCAAATTGCACCTTGTAATCCTCTACTTCCTCAGCTCTAATTAGTTGTCTAAATTCTGCTGCATGAGCATGAGGATCTGAATACCCTTCATATTGGTTCTTCATGCATTTGGCTACTTGGTATGGTCTAAGCATTCTACCCTGAGGCTGCCAATGAGGTCTTCTTCTAAGTGGGAAGTCATTGTATCCATCTGGTTCCTTGTCAAAGGGATTTGGGGAAATATGTGTCCTCCCCCCATGTTGTTGTTCATTGCTAGTGTGGTTTTCATTTGGCCTGGGCAAATTTGTTTGTTCTATGTTATGCTCCCAAGGTCCCTTATCAGCACATTGCCCTAGGTCATTTGAATTTTCTGGGTCTTGAGAGAGAATGTATACACATCCTTGCCTATCTTCATATCTTCCATCCTTAAATTGTGCTGCTGGGGTTATATTCAGGGGAACTTCTAAATTTCTCAATCTAATGAGGAATTTATGCATTCCATCCTGATATACATAGGCTCCACACCTATTTGTATACATGTATTTGAGGATGTTTCTAAAATCCCCAGTTTCTATTGACTCATTTGTTTCATTTAGGTTTTCCATGTTATTTTCTTGCCCTAAACTTCTTTCTGATCTTTTACTACTTCCTGGCTCTTTTCCCTTCCTTGCTAGGTCTTGTTTAGAAAGTGTATTTATTTTATTTCCAGACCTAAGTATCATTCACCTATTTTCACAATTTTCTGCTTAGGTTATGTATTTTCACGATTTTCTGTTGAAAATCGTGTTTTTCCACGATTTTCTGTGGAAATTATGATTTTCACGATTTTCTGAATAAAATCGTGTTTTTCACGATTTTCTGTGGAAATTATGATTTTCACGATTTTCTGAATAAAATCGTGTTTTTCACGATTTTCTGTGGAAATTATGATTTTCACGATTTTCTGAATAAAATCGTGTTTTTCACGATTTTCTGTGGAAATTATGATTTTCACGATTTTCTGAATAAAATCGTGTTTTTCATGATTTTCTGTGGAAATTATGATTTTCACGATTTTCTGAATAAAATCGTGTTTTTCACGATTTTCTGTGGAAATTATGATTTTCACGATTTTCTGAATAAAATCGTGTTTTTCACGATTTTCTGTGGAAATTATGATTTTCACGATTTTCT
This sequence comes from Ceratopteris richardii, assembly GCA_020310875.1. Taxonomy (NCBI): domain Eukaryota; kingdom Viridiplantae; phylum Streptophyta; class Polypodiopsida; order Polypodiales; family Pteridaceae; genus Ceratopteris; species Ceratopteris richardii. The sequence continues at coordinate 3,239,315 of CM035420.1, forward strand.
GAATAAAATCGTGTTTTTCACGATTTTCTGTGGAAATTATGTTTTTTCACGATTTTGTGTGAAAATCGTGTTTTTCACGATTTTGTTCACCAGATCGTGTTTTTCACGATTCTCTGTTGAAAATCGTGTTTTTCACGATTTTGTTCACAAGATCGTGTTTTTCACGATTTTGTGTGAAAATCGTGTTTTTCACGATTTCGTTCACAAAATCGTGTTTTTTCACGATTTTGTGTGAAAATCGTGTTTTTCACGATTTTGTTCACAAGATCGTGTTTTTCACGATTCTCTGTTGAAAATCGTGTTTTTCACGATTTTGTTCACAAGATTGTGTTTTTCACGATTTTGTGTGAAAATCGTGTTTTTCACGATTTTGTTCACAAAATCGTGTTTTTCACGATTTTGTGTGAAAATTGTGTTTTTCACGATTTTGTTCACAAAATCGTGTTTTTTCACGATTTTGTGTGAAAATCGTGTTTTTCACGATTTTGTTCCCAGACAATCGTGATTGCTCACAGATTGTTAAACACGATTTTCTAATGAAAATCGCGTTCTGGGAATCGCGATGTTGATGGCACTTTTCACAGAATCGCAATTTTGAGTTAAAACTCAGAATCGCGATTTTGTCCAAATTTTGGCAGAATTTCAACTTATTGATTTTTCAATTTTTCTTTTCACCTATAGAATCGCCTTGTCAAAATTTTAACATTCAATAAAGCAACTAAGCAAAAAATTAATGATTTTTTTAGTGAAAACTCAAAAAATCAGAAATTCGCGATTCTGTTATTTTCTCTTTCTTGTGTTATTTTTTCACTCAGAGCCAAAAATATGTACTCAAGAATGATGTTAGGATTCTTACCTTTCTTGCTTGGGTGAAAATGTCTCCAATAGCCAATGTTTGCTGAAAGTCGCGATTTTGATAGCCCTGCTCACTCTCTCTCTCTCTCTCTCACTCTCACTCACAAATGAGTTTCCCCCTCAATTCCCAGTTTATATAGTGCCCAAGGAATCACGATTTTGTACTCAGAAAGTTGTGATTCTGTACAATTTCCCTTTTTTCTCACTTTTTGATTTGTTCAATATTTCTTGCTCAATTTGATGATATTGTTGCAACTAACTTCCTCAAATTGCCCAATTAAGCCACAATTTCCAATATTTCCCTTTACAGAAAATCGCGATTTTCTGCAGCAAATCGTGTTTTTTCTGTAAATCTGATCTTGTGCAAATTTGAGTGTTATTTCTTCTTCTTTCCAATCAAGATCCTCTTTCCTTTGTGATTTACCAGACTCTATTACTTTTGCACCAAAATCACAATCTTTCCCTGAAAATCGCGATTTTGTGCAGGAAATCGTGTTTTCTCTAAACTTCTGATTGACTTTTTTTTCAAATTGAGTGGTCTTCTCTTCTATTTCCTCTTAGTACCCTTCAATAACTTCAATTCAATAGTGACTTGAATTGTTATTCCAGAAACAACACTTTTTACAGAAAATCGCGATTCTGTTCAGAGAATCGTGTTTTCTAATTTTCTGGGTTTTTGGAAATTTTTTTGGTCTCTATTATTTTATATATTTTTTTTAAACTTTCTTTCTCTTTGTTTTGCTTCAATTCCTTCTTTCCTTTGTAATTCACTCCACTCCTGAACTTTTGCACCAAAATCACAATCTTCCTCAGAAAATCGCGACTTTGTGCAGAAAATCGTGTTTTTCTCTATTTTTGATTTTATGCCAATTTGAGTAGTTTTTTCTTCCTGATTACCTTCAAGACCCTTCAACAACTTCAATTCAACTTTCACTTAAAATGTTATTTCAGAATCAATCACTTTTTTCAGAAAGTCGCGATTCTGTGCAGAGAATCGTGTTTTTTAATTTTCTGGTTTTTTTCTTTTTTTTTTTTTCACTTCTCCACAATCACTCTTATCCACAACACCTTACTCCAACTTTCTAACAAGAAAAGAAATTTGTTTAATAATTTTTGATAGGTTTTGTGAATTTGTTTGGTATTTTTGCCCTAAAAATAAAGGAGAACACTTTACTTAGGGTTTCTGGTTTTGGAGATCAACTGATCCTATGGTTCTTGATTGGTTATGAGTTTCTATGTCCTTAGCTATCACTAAAGTACCAAAGAAAGTTTCTCAAATGAAAAAGTGTTATGAAAGGCAATCAATTTTTGTAAAGATAAACTCAATCATATGTTTTTTCAAAATGCAGAACAACTCAAGATTTAATGCTCAGATTTGGTCAACAACTGAATCCCTCATTCTTACATCTAGCTACTTTAACTGTCCTTTCCTTAATATCACCATGTTATCTTCCCAAGATCACCCATAGTGTCTAGTACTTGGGCAAAAAGAAATCTAGAAATGCAAGAATAGATTCAAGTTACCTCCATCTTCAGCTTCTTGGCTCAAATCCTCCACACACCTGCACTTTTACTTCACCAATATGATGAGCAACTATCAATTTACAAAGATTTCAGCACTTCCACTTCTACAAGACATCCATTGCTTTCTTCTTCCCTAAAGACAAACAATGATATCTACCTATTCATGTGCACTTTTCCTAATTGATGAGCTTTACCTTGTTCTTGTGTTGGTTACCATCATCAACTGAAGATCCAGCAAAGGTCCAACTTCAAAGAAGTTCTTGGAATGTTCCCCGGCAACGGCGCCAAAAAATGTTTTGTTTTGGACTCCAAGTTGTCCTCTCCAATCATGAAGTAACAAAGAATCAACAAATCATCTTTATTTTGTCAATCCTAGGAATATCCATAAGACCACAGCCCCTTCAAGATAATAGATTCAAGGAAATAAGAGATTAATGGCTGGATTGCTGAGAAAAATTGAAGATGAAGAGAAAATCTAGGGTTTACCATACCTAAGGCAAATCTCCATCATTTTCTATGATCTTTGTGTCAAAACCATGCTATTTTATCAGCAAAATACAAATATGAACTCAAAATTGAAAAATATCACCTGTATCACAGAGACGAGACAATCGCGATTCTGTACATTCAGACGATTTTCACAATTCTGGAACTTTCTTCAATCCTTTTCCACTAATTACATCAGTAAACCTCTTCCTTCATACAACTCACTCAGTAATACACAAATGTAACTCACAAATCTCCATGATTAAGCAAGAAACAAGCTCTCACATCAAAGAAAATACACTCAACAGGAGAAAACACGATTTTTGCAGAAACTCTTTCTTCTCTATTGATAGCATGAGCAAATGACTAACCAACCTCTCCAAATTAGAGAAAATTGACTTATATACATTTTCAAGTGTCCCTTTTCACACTTGAAATTAGGTCTTTTTCTCTAATTTTCTAAAAATATGCTATCTAAGAGTTTCTAAAAATTCTACAAAAATTACATGAGGTCCTTAACTACATAAGGAAGACTCTTCCTTATTTTTACAACCATTGCATAAATATTTTACAAGTTTTTTGGCTTTTTACTAATTTTCTACATCAAAAATGCTTTCCAAAAATACTCCTTCCAACACCCACTTAGAGAATGCACGTCCACCCATCATAGGTTTCAGTGGCATCTCATCCTTACATATAGGATATTGAGTTCTCTGACAAACATCACACCGTTTCACATAGGTATGTGCATCCACGTGAAGGGTCGGCCACCAGAAGCCCGCAAATAGTATTGCCTTGATCACCCGATTTGGTCCAAAGTGTCCTCCTGCTACACCTTGGTGAGCAGTTTCCAAGATCTTGAGATATTCACTTTCATGGACACATAGTCTCAGCTAACCATCTTTACCACGCTTGTATAGATTATCACCAATGAGTGAGTAGTCCTAGGCTTCTTGTTCTAAACTCATTTTCCTAGCCAGAGTCATGTCCGAAGGGAATGTTTTCGTCCTCAGGAAGGATACTAGTGGTTCACTCCAATCTGGCACTATGGACACTTGATAAAGAGTGGCATGTTCCACAGGTGGTTTAGTGCAATAGATTGGGCATTCCTTGCACAACTTTTGGACATCAGCCTCCATAGTAGGCCAATGCACTCCGAGTCTCCTTAGTGTCTGTAGGGTTCTGTGTACTTGAGCCGCAATGACTCAAGGACTTGTACCAATGAGACTATACCTCGATTGCCATACAAGTGCATATAGTGGAGTTCTTTTCACACATTTAATTATCAATCCTAAGGAGTGACTTACCAAGTGTATGAAGACATGTGCACACGTGATAGAAAATGAAGTGAGTTAGCTATTCAAGCATGAGAAAAGACTAATACTACCCACACCTACTGAAAAACTGGAAGTGTTGCCGCAAGCCTCTTTTCAGCAGTTTTGGTTTCTTGAGGTTTTCTCCCAGCCCAGAACTCCGAACATAGGCAATAGGGTACTCGTTTCGAAGCTCTCGACGAGACGAACCCAACGGTAGTGGTTTCACTCAATTCTGACCACTCTGCTGCAAGTTATGGCAGAAACAGTGAATTACGGGAATTACTAACACCCGCGTTTTTGCTTCTCCTAGCTTACGCACGCACTACAGCCACTCAAAACAAGGGGGAAGGGGTAGACAACAGTCCTACACTTGCATTTCAAACATCACACACACATACATGAGCAAAATGAAGATCAAAATCAGCAAGAAAGAGGCAAACTCGAAATTTCAGAAGTGCTCTTCTTCACAATGACAAGAAGTTTTTTACAATGAGTCACTTTTGACTTATATACTAGTGCCCTAAGTTTGGTCCTTTCACACAAGAGACCGGCACTTTATTCACTAAAATGCTAACTTCCTACTAATGTACATGGGTAATTCACGAATCTTCTGAAGGGATGCATCTAGAGGACTCCTCTAGTGCATTTACAACGGAAAATATATACAAAAGTGGTTATGTTACAAAAAATTGTGTGTCCAAATCGGAAAAATTTTGGGGCCCGTCTTTTTTCTCTGCTTTGTGCGCTCTTTAGCTCTGCAACACTCTCCCCCTCTTCGTCTCTGTCGTCCCTTGACAGACTTTGCTTCGCGAACGCGTCCCTTGGGCTGTGTTGCCTGATTCTTGATCTTGCTTTTCTCCGCACGCTCCCCTTGGTCAGTATTGTCTGCAGTTAAACAGACATGCAGATTCGATGGCCTTCTTGCTTCAAGCTCTACAACTCGAGAGCCTGATGTAGTTGTCTTGCCTGTTGACTCGGGTTGCCACGCACGCCACCAGTGACTAGGAATGTGATGTTCTTAGTCACCCTCTTCAACTTTTCAGCCTCTACCCCTTTCTTACTTTTGGTCCTACTCTGATGTTTGAAAAGTCCATGACTCGGGACCCCGGGGTTTAGCGTTGTAGCCTGGTGCGTGCCCCTGCGGGGCTCTGTGCAGAGATGGGTGTTGCGCCCCTCCGGGGCTTCCTGCAGAGATATATTCTTTTTCTCTTCTTAATGAATTGTTTTGGACTTTGATTTTCTTCTTCTTTTCTTCTTGCTTGATTGTCCCTCGACACGTCCCTCCTCCTGAACTCTGTCGTCCTCGACAGGCTTTCTGAGGCGACGCGTGTATGTTTGAATGGCGGTTTGCTCTCGTTGGTTCAGCAGGTTTGCATGACATATCATGAATTCCTTCCATTGCTTTGACTTCACTCCGTCTTCTCGCACCTGTCTGTGATCAGCAAAGAAGCTGGTTTCATAGGCCACCAGTCTTGCATTTAAATTGGAAGTCATTTTTACAAAAATCTCCGAATCGATTTCAAAGAAGCCGGTAAAGAAGGCTTCTTCGAAGGTCTGCATATAGGTCGATGGCAAAAACATAAGGCGGGAATAGTATGCCATAATGGTTAGTCGGCTCGGAATGGTTGATAGATCAAAAATGAGGGCTTCCGACCCTTGTGTAATGCCAATGAAATTCAAAAATGTGTACTTCGCATGCTGGAAAACCTTTAACACTGTAATGAGCATGCTAAATATTTTATTTGTCATCTTGACTGCTAAGTCCGGCACTGTAGCATATTTGGCAATCCAGAATTCCATTGTCTTTACCATATATTCTTCGGTAGGTAGGTAATTATGTGGCGGACTAGGTAGTAACGGGTAATTTAGCCACTGATTATTGATAGAGCCTTGACGCTGTGCTTCCCAAAATTGCGTCCAAGAGCGTCTGCGGGGTACAGGACAAAATGATGGGTTTACCTGAAGCGCATATGGTGATGCTTCCCACTGTACCCGCAAAGTCGGATTCTTCTCCAAAATTTTTCTTTGCCATATGGGATCCGCCTTCGCAAATTCCTCTTGAGTATACTGGAAAGTGTCATGCTGGAATTGAAGGTTGTGGTCCGGATCTTTATTCGTGGTAGTCTTTATATACATGCGCGTCTGTTCTTTAAGTAGACCATATGGTACATTGAAGGGCTTCAAAATTTGATCTAGCTGTTTATTGTCTATTCGAGCTTCTTTCATTATTTGTATTATTTGATCTTCAAAATCAGCAGTGAGCTGGGACACCAGTAGTGCCCTTTCTGGTCTGCTCAGTTCTGCAATGTCTCGTGTGTTAGGTTCTAGTGGAACCTCCTTTTCCGCCCTTAGTGGTGAATGATACAAGGGGGGAGAGAGAGGACGTACCTCTTCCTCCACAGTAACCGTTGTTTCCGGAGGAACTACTGGTGTCCCCTGTTTTGCTGTTAGCTCAATCTGTTCCTGCAGTCGTTTGATGATATCATCTTTATTCTTGAGCTCCTCTTCAGCCTTGGTAAGTTTTTCTTGATGTTTGATTAATTCCTGTGCCACGATATGCATGTGATCTGTGTCTTCTTTGCACTGTCGGAAATAATCTTTCTCGGCTTTTTTCCATTTCTTTCGTAGAGCTGCAGTATCATTCATATATTTCTGTTCCCATTCTGTAATTGTCTCTTGCTCCTGTTTGAGCTGATCTGCCATCTTGGTCAACTTTGCTTCCATGTCTTTTATGTCCTCATTTGTTTTGTCAATATCTGTCGATGGTTGATCACTGAGGAGAGCTGTCATTAGCTCTTTGTTTCTGTCCCTTAGTTGGTCTGCTTCTTCCATGCTCACTTTGAGCTATGACTCGAGTACTTTGCTACGAGTCTGTATTCTTGTTTTCTCTTTTTCAGTTACTTCCAGTTTCTTTGTTAGCTCCAACACTTGCTCTTTCAGTTGGGCATTCTCCTTTTCTAATGTTTTGCATTGTGTTTTGGTTGTTTTTATCTCCTCCTGTTTCTTCAACACCTGAGCTTCTACTTTAGATAATTTCTTTGCCAAATTCATACCTTCTTTCTGAAGCTTTTGTTTGTCGATCATGGCCTGGTCGTAATCTTCATCAGCATCAAGCATCAGTTGTTGAGTGTCGAGTGCCGTGCGGATCATATCCTGCACCACCGGCTTGAGCTGAGCTATATCCACATTCAACCATGTCTTTGTTATGTCCGGTGTTTCTCCTGTTTGTACATCTTGTCCCTGTGCTACATGGATCAATTCTTTGTGTGGTTGTCGGACCTGTAGTTGTATATTAACTTCTGCTTCATTTTCGACCGTTTTATGAACTTTCGTGGCACTCCCTTGAAATGTTACATCCAGAGGGGACGGTTCTGCCACAACCCTTAGTGGTGTGAAGGGTTCTTCGTCTTCTTTTTCTTCTTCTTGAGGCTTGTCCTCAGATATCATTGCATGCGTCTCAGCTTCAGACTTGTCCTCCTTTGTGTGGGTGATGGAGGCATCCTTCGCTTGCATAATGTTTTGCCCTTCTTCTTCTGCCTTCTCTGTGGTTGCATTCTGGTCTGCCAGTGATGGTTGACCTTTTTCTTGGTTGTCCGCTTGGGCTTCGTCATAGTTGACTTCATTTAATTCGGCCCACTGGCCATCATCTTTCGATTCACTTTTAATATCTACATCCAATAATGATGTAGTTTGCTTTTCTTGGGCGTCAGATCCTGAACTTGAATTGTCTAGCCCAATCTCCCGATATCGGTGTACCTTAGTGAGTTTTCTTTTTGGTTTTTGAACTGTTGAAGCCTATTGATAGTGATGACCCTGCACCGGTAGATTGATTTGTCCTTCTGTATATTTGTGAGTCTCCTCCAGTGCTTGAGTTAATTCTTCTTCCGTAATTTTTTTGGGTCCTTGGGTGGTGGTGGTAGGCAGCACATGTACTCTCTTTGCTTGTGGTGCTTCTTCCTCTTTCTATAGAACTTCTCTAGGCCGCTTTGTACCTCTCATGGTTCCTCTCATCCGCGGTTGCGAACTTGTTTCTGTTTCTTCTGCTTGCTTGCTCCCTTTCTTTGGTTTAGGTATAGTAGCATTCTTAACATATTGAGCCAGCTCCATTGAAGATGGCATCTCCCGCAAATACTCGCGCATGCCCAATGCATGGTAAATCATGATTGTGAGGGCAGTGGTTCCATTAAGGAATTTTTTGTTTTCCCATTTCTTCTTGGCCTCGAACAATCTTTCCTGCACATATGGTGTGAGATTTACCTGATTGCCAATTTGTTTTATGGCATGAGACAATAATTGGACAATAATTTTTTGAGGGGCCGTGTATCTGTTCATGCTCGGAAAACAAAAATGTTGATGAATCAACCTGACCTCCTCTTCAATATCCACTCTATTAATGTCGACAAAGGTTCTAGTATTTGCTCCCCGAATTTCTTCTTTGGCCGTGTTGACACCATCTTTTTCCCATTCAAAAGCTTCTTTGATTAAGTCGTGGGAGAACTGAACGACTACCCATTCGCCATTCTTATCCATCACATTGGCTTCTGGCACCAATGGATCATGTAGTGCCGGTCGTAAAGTGTTCATGACCTGTGTGCATCGTTGGAAGTCCGGCTTGTAGATAGGTAGCTCGAAATACTTGTGAATTCCTGCTTTCTTCATGATATCGATTGTAGATGGCATTCCATGTAAAATCTTGAAGTCCTGGGACATGATCGGGAAGTGGTGATCCGTGTCCATGATCTTTATGTTAGCCAAGAAAAGATACTCTTCCACTGGCTGCTCATCTCTGAACCAGTGGCCTTTAGCTTTCGTAAGACATTGGGGAGGAAATTCCTGGACCTCTTCTTGGATTGTAGCTTCAGAGTCTTCAGAAGCCATCTGCACTTAATATAGAGTGTGAATTAGTATCCATATTTGTTGGTGCATTTTGCCCAAGCCTACATGCTTGATATGCTTGATATTATCCTCATTTGTAAGTCACATGAGTAGTCATGTGAACACCTCTTGTAAAAGAGTACATTTTATCTCTTGTAAATGGAAAAAGAAAAAAGTAAAAGGATGGCTTACCTCATCCATGATGTAAAAGCAAATTCGTGGCTCCAACTACCAAAATCACGAATTTTTGAGCTGAGGGAATCTCTCCTAACTTTGGGGATCACTTTTAGGTGGAGCCATTCGAATTCGAATTCAAAACTCCCTCCAAGAATTGCTATAAAAGGAGCAAGAAGGAAGAGGCGATTAGCAAGCCTTGTACGTGACCACTTCATGTCATTTTGTAGAGATTGAAGAGCTTACTCCATAGCTCTATCATTCTACTCCCATTGTGCAAAGATTCATTGCCAATGTGGTTGTAATCGTATGTGAATCTATACATTTATTATCATCTACCTCTCTGTTTTGTTCTCTGCTATACTCACTCAGAGCAGTAACTTCAGAAGGTCATATCTCGAGTTTTACTGAACATTTTTCAGTTTTTTAAAGTGCGTTGGATAGCTCTCACTGTCTAGTTTCTACCTATAAATTTGCAAGGTCATTGGATTTATACTTTTGGAGATATCTGCATTTTACTGCTTACTGGTCTATCTCTGCAGAGCCCCGAGAATTGTGGGAATGTTCCAGAACTTGATGAAACTTGTTCTCAGTGCTCAGTCCATCATTTGAAGTGTTTTAACTTGGAATAGGAAGCTTGCTAAGTCTATTTGCTATGCCCAAAAGGAATTTTTCTAATTCCTTCCAGGTTGAGAGCACTGTTCATTTTTTCCAGCAGGTGTATGTCCAAAAATAGCAAGTTTTGGGAGCTAGTCATTTCGCAACTAGCCTGTCTTGACTTAAACTTTTGGGATACATGTTCCAAAGTACTTGGCTGATATTTTGGTGGATTTAGGAAGCTCAAAGGGTCTACTAATCAACTCTGAAGTCTCAGTTGGCTGGTGTGAAGCTGGTTGTAGCGGCACCTACTCATCTTTGGATTGCATCCACCATCTCTCTTCACAGTGGTATCAGAGCATAGTCAAGCAACATGGGAGATGGATTTCCATCAACAATTGACAAATTGGATCGAAACAACTACCCGGCATGGTCTCTAAGGATGGAGGCTTACCTTCAAGGAAGGAATCTATATGGATTCATATCCGGAGATGAAGCAATGCCAACCATGAGGAACAAAGGGCAACCATCACATGAAGAAGTGGAAGGACTTTCGAATTGGTGTTCGAAGGATGCACTTGCAAGGTCCTATATTCTAAACTCAATCTCTGATTTTCTTTTACCTCATGTCAAGGGATGCAAGACATCAAGAGAAACCTGGAATGCACTTGCTTCTTTCTTCTCTTCCAACACTCGAGCAAGGAAGAACCAATTGTGGATGGAGTTCACAACAATGAAGAAAAGCCCGAAGCAAAATGTGACTGATTATGTCACAAAGATGAAGGAGATTTCCGACCAACTTGGAAGCATTGGAGAGGTAATTGAAGAGGAGCAAATCATAAGACAAATCATGAATGGAATCAAAGCAGACGACAAGTGGGAGTCATTCACAACAGCCATGGATTTATACATGGATATGCATGTACCCGACCTCAACACACTCATGGGCCAACTCTTCACTCATGAAGCAAAGATTAGCAAAGGTGGTGAGTCCTCAAGAGGTAATCAAACTTCTGCCTTATATTCTGATAAAGCTAAGGTCAAGGACAAGTCAAAGAATAGGAAGAATGAAGATGAAGGAAGCTCTTTCCAAGCAAACTTTGCAGGTAGAGGAAGAGCTAGAGGAAGAGGCAGAGGTGGAAAGCAAGGCAGGGGGAGATTCCAATCATCTCAACCTTGCAACATATGTGGCTTATCTAACCATACTACTGAAGAATGTTTCAGGAATCCAAGGAACTCAAGAGGAAGAGGATTCAATAGAGGTGGCTATGGATCAAATAGAGGTAGGTACAATGGAGGCTACAACAACAACAACTACTACAACAACAATTACAACAACAACAACAACTATCAAAGTGGCCATAGAGGAAGAAGAGATTACAATAACTATGCAGAGGACCAAAGTCAAGAAGATTCATTATTGATTATGAATCTATCAACAAAGAAGGGTAAGGATGATGATCACATATTTTACATTGATTCGGGATGCTCGAACCATGTAGCAGGAAATGTGGCTTTACTTTCTGATTTGGAAGATCCTCATAACAAGCATGAAGTGCAGACAGGAGATGACACAAAGCACTCAGTGGAGAAGATAGGTAATGTGAAGACATCAGATGGGAATATGAACCTCTTAAGCAAAGTCTTGTATGTCCCTACAATTACCAAAAATTTAATAAGTGTTGGACAGATTGTTGAAAAAGGATTGCAGGTTAGATTCAATCGATTTGGAGCATATGTTGAAGACCCAAGGCAAGGCTTTCGAAGGATTGCCAAAGGAGAAAAGACAGGAAGGCTTTTCACTTTTGAAGTGGAAGATACAAAGAACATAGCTTTGTTTAGCTATGGATCTCAAACTCTAACAGAGTTGGAGATATGGCACAAAAGGCTTGCTCACATTGGTGAGAGGACACTCAAACAGATTTGCAGGGACCAAAGTGTACTTGGTTTGCCTAATATCACAAGGCAACACATGATTTATAAGTGTGAAGCTTGTCAACTCGGCAAGGCTCATAGACAACCTTTCAATAAGAAAGGATATATGTATCAAAATCCTTTGGATCTAGTGCACACGGATGTGTGGGGTCCAAGTAAGGAGCCATCTATATCAGGCTCAAGATATTATGTGTCTTTCATAGATGATTGTAGCAGGTGGACCATTCTGTTTTTCATGAAGCACAAGGATGAAGTGTTTAATTGCTTTAAGAAGTATATTGCTCTTGCTGAAAATCAAACAGGTAGGACTTTGAAAAGACTCAGATCAGATGGTGGAGGAGAATACTTCTCTTCTGAATTTGATGCCTTCTTGCATGAAAGAGGCATTAAAAGGGAAGTCACTACAAGGTATACACCCGAACTCAATGGTGTAGCAGAGAGGAGGAACAGAGCTATTGTCGAAGCTGCAAGGTCCATGCTCAATGAAAAGGGATTGCCGAACTACCTATGGGCAGAGGCTGTGTCTACAGCCACATATCTCATAAATAGACTTCCATCTAAGTCACTAGATGGAACCACTCCATATGAAGTGTGGAATGGAAGAAGACCTAGTCTAGAGCATTGTAAAATCTTTGGATGCTTAGCCTATGCTCACATTCCTTCTCAAGTAAGAGGGAAATTGGATCCCAAGGCAGAGAAGTGTGTATTCATTGGTTATGATCAAAACCAAAAAGGATATAGATTGTACAATCCAACCAATAAAGGATTTTCTGTGAGTAGAGATGTAATTTTTGATGAAAACAAATCATGGTTTGATGATGACAGGAAAGTGAAGCTGCCATATGACTTGGATGAAGATTTTCCATCACTTCAACCAAAGGAGCCAAAGCAGATTGAAGAAAGTGATTCGGAGATTGACCTAGAAGACTTGGAAAGACTAAAGCTATGGAAGAACAAAGGTAAAGCAAAGATGCAGGATGCTACATATGGACCCGAGAGCTCACATCAACCACTTAGAAGGTCTTCGAGGGAGAAGAAGAAACCAGAGAGGTTTGGTTATGATACTTCTTTGGTCACCAAGCACTCAATCTACATTGCAAAGGATTCAACCAATGAAGAACCTACCACATTCGAAGAAGCACAAAGCAAGAAAGCTTGGAGAGATGCAATGGATGAAGAAATGGAAGCCTTGAAGGAGAATGACACTTGGGAGCTTGTACCTAACAAGCCATCTATGAAGATAATTGGATCTCGATGGATATACAAAATCAAGAGGAATCCAGATGGAAGTATAAATAGACACAAAGCAAGGTTAGTTGCTAAAGGGTTTGCTCAAACCCATGGTATTGATTATGAGGAGACTTTCTCTCCTGTTGCAAAAATGCCTACAATTAGGGTTCTCATAAGTCTTGCTGCATCTAGAAATTGGAATCTTTATCAACTTGATGTAAAGAATGCTTTCTTGAATGGATGGATTTCTGAGGAAGTGTATATGGCACAACCTCCTGGATATGAGGATGCACATCATCCTAACTATGTATGCAAACTAAAGAAAGCTTTGTATGGATTGAAGCAAGCTCCAAGAGCTTGGAATTTCAGATTGGTTACTTATTTGCAGGACCAAGGATTCAAAGCTAGCAAGGCGGATACCTCTTTGTTCATAAAGAGAAATGGATCTGAAGTGATCTATTTATGTGTGTATGTTGATGATATTATTATCACAGGCAATGATCTTGAAGGAATCAAACAGGTAAAGAGTCAAATGAAGGAGGAGTTCAAAATAAGTGACCTCGGACCACTCACTTATTTTCTTGGATTGGAGTTGATCTACACAGATTCAGGTATATACATCACACAAAGGAAGTATGTCCATGACATGCTCGTCAAGTTCAAGATGGAAAATACAAAGTGTGCAGGTACACCTATGGAGCAAAATCATAAGCTTAGTGCTTATGAAGGAGAGCCAATTGAAGACATCACAAGCTATCAAAGCTTGGTTGGAAGTTTGAACTATGCAACACTCACAAGGGTGGATATATGCTATAGTGTTAGCATATTGAGTCAGTTTATGCATAAGCCGAGAAGACCACATATGGAAGCGGCCAAGCGAGTCCTCAAGTACCTAAAGGGGACCATGAATGAAGGTTTGTTTTATTCATATACTTCAGATATTGAGCTAAAGGTCTACTCAGATGCAGATTGGGCCGGATCTAAAGATGATAGAAGAAGCACATCAGGGTATATATCATTTGCAGGTTCAAAAATCATTTCTTGGTCATCGAAGAAGCAACCAACCGTGGCATTATCTTCTACTGAAGCAGAATATAGAGGTTTGGCTAATGCAACTCAAGAAATCATGTGGTTAAAATCTTTGTACACAGATCTTGGACTTCATTCTTCAACACCTCACATTTTTGGTGACAACACAAGCTCACTACATCTAGCAGCTAATCCGGTATACCATGCTAGAACCAAGCATATTGAAGTCCACTACCATTATGTAAGGGAGAAGCTAATGAGCAAGGATATTCAACTATCCTACGTCTCTACAGATATGCAATGTGCAGACATGATGACGAAAGCTCTTGATGGTACGAAATTAAGTAGATTCAAGTTGATGATTGGTTTGCAGGAAATCAAGGACAATTGAAGACTTATTTGGAGGCCAAGCATGTTAGGCTTGAGGGGGAGCTGTTGGTGCATTTTGCCCAAGCCTACATGCTTGATATGCTTGATATTATCCTCATTTGTAAGTCACATGAGTAGTCATGTGAACACCTCTTGTAAAAGAGTACATTTTATCTCTTGTAAATGGAAAAAGAAAAAAGTAAAAGGATGGCTTACCTCATCCATGATGTAAAAGCAAATTCGTGGCTCCAACTACCAAAATCACGAATTTTTGAGCTGAGGGAATCTCTCCTAACTTTGGGGATCACTTTTAGGTGGAGCCATTCGAATTCGAATTCAAAACTCCCTCCAAGAATTGCTATAAAAGGAGCAAGAAGGAAGAGGCGATTAGCAAGCCTTGTACGTGACCACTTCATGTCATTTTGTAGAGATTGAAGAGCTTACTCCATAGCTCTATCATTCTACTCCCATTGTGCAAAGATTCATTGCCAATGTGGTTGTAATCGTATGTGAATCTATACATTTATTATCATCTACCTCTCTGTTTTGTTCTCTGCTATACTCACTCAGAGCAGTAACTTCAGAAGGTCATATCTCGAGTTTTACTGAACATTTTTCAGTTTTTTAAAGTGCGTTGGATAGCTCTCACTGTCTAGTTTCTACCTATAAATTTGCAAGGTCATTGGATTTATACTTTTGGAGATATCTGCATTTTACTGCTTACTGGTCTATCTCTGCAGAGCCCCGAGAATTGTGGGAATGTTCCAGAACTTGATGAAACTTGTTCTCAGTGCTCAGTCCATCATTTGAAGTGTTTTAACTTGGAATAGGAAGCTTGCTAAGTCTATTTGCTATGCCCAAAAGGAATTTTTCTAATTCCTTCCAGGTTGAGAGCACTGTTCATTTTTTCCAGCAGGTGTATGTCCAAAAATAGCAAGTTTTGGGAGCTAGTCATTTCGCAACTAGCCTGTCTTGACTTAAACTTTTGGGATACATGTTCGAAAGTACTTGGCTGATATTTTGGTGGATTTAGGAAGCTCAAAGGGTCTACTAATCAACTCTGAAGTCTCAGTTGGCTGGTGTGAAGCTGGTTGTAGCGGCACCTACTCATCTTTGGATTGCATCCACCATCTCTCTTCACAATATTTTGTCCAGAAATCCTCCTCCTTGTGTTGATTAATAATTTGATATTGCTCCGAGTGCATGGTGCCGTCCCTTTCCCGTGGGTGTTAGAAGGGTAATACCTTAATTTTTCATGTATTTTTATATTTTTTGCTGAAAAGAAAACATAAAAGTTAGTCCATAGCCGAAGCGAAGTTTATGTACATAGTAGGGCCATTCCTATCAGTTTAAAGCTATGATCTAATCTCACTTGGAGATCGTGCACCACTATTTCGATAATGTACATCCTGTACCGAATGCATGGCCTTGTAATGTGGCCCTATCATGCATACTTGAGGTGCATCAGACACAACATGAGTGCAATTGGGTGCTTTGTCTCCTCGATCATCTGCTCCTCGTGGTAGTTTTGGTTTCCAGATCCATTTTGAGAACACTGAGAGGGGTCTCTGGGTTTTCTCAACTCGTGCAGCTCCTAGTGTTCCATTTTCCTTATTCATTGTTCGAGTGAATTTGGCATTGCTTTGCGATCTTTTCTGATGATTCATATGTGTTGTTGACTTTGGCCTTGTCTGCTGTGGTGTTTCCTCTTTGGTCCTCACATTCTGTTTAGCTTCTTGCATGGCCTTTTTGGGGATCCATATCTGATTTCGAGATTTTTGTGCTTCAAGCAAGGGCTTGGGAATCCACACCTGCATCGATTCTGTTCGTTTGTAATTCTTTGTAGCGGGTTTGGTGATGTCTGTTTCCTTCTTCAAAGTGCTTGGGGACATTTCTGGACTCTGTATTTGGTCTTTTCGTACCCACATATATTTGGATGCTTCTCGCTTCGAGTATCTGCTTGTTGGTTTCCAATAGTGCGATCTTTGGAGGCCTTGAGCCTGTTTAGGAGAGAGCGTCTCCTCAATCGTTGGCTGATCCTCATTCACATCGGGTAGCTTTGACACTATAGGTGGTGTAGCAATGATTAAAGTTTCAGTTTCTATGCCTTTGCTTTCTGAGTGTTGAGTACAGTCGCTATTATCTTCCGTTGCTTCTTGAACTTCTTCTGATCTTGGTATTGATGTGGCTGGGGTACACGGTTTCTCTTCAAGCAAGCTGAAAACCTCCTTATGCCCTATCGTGGCCGAAATATATCCTTGAGCCAGATGGATACATGCTTCTGTTTCAATGATCCAGTCTTGTCCTAGAATGAAGTCTTCCATTAAATCGTTATCCTCACATACTAGGACTCTTTGTTCCATGGAGGAATTTCCTATGTGAAGGGATACATTAGTTGTTCCAATACAGTCTAGGGTGTGACCTCCAATTCCTATTAGTTTGGCTTTCGTGGGATTCAATTGCAATTGCAGTTCATTTGCTATTCTCTTTCGCATGCAGCTGAGGCCTGCTCCTGAGTCTATCAATGCGTCTATCAATTTATACTCAGTCTTGCCAATCCCTAGGTTTAGGTAAGGTTGTGTTTTACATATACCCGTTGTGTCACCATTTTTGATCTGGTAGTTTGCCATAGGGATGGGCCCTTCTCCTTGGAGATAGCGTTCATCTCTTTGCCTGATCCACTCCTTGCGTTTTCTAATGCGTTCTAGGGCTTCCTGTCTCGCTTCTTCTCGTATTCGTTCTTCTTCCTTTTTCCTACTTTGAGCACCTAATAGTCGCGCTAACATTTGATCCGTCAATGGTTCCATGAATCGTTTTACTCGGCATCCACTGATGTAATTGGGAAGAATGTCTCCGTCTAGTGTGGCGAGATTGACTGCACCACTAGTGGAGATTCGATTTATGATCAGGGGTCCATATCTGTGAAGAGAGATGGTGGATGCAATCCAAAGATGAGTAGGTGCTGCTACAACCAGCTTCACACCAGCCAACTGAGACTTCAGAGTTGATTAGTAGACCCTTTGAGCTTCCTAAATCCACCAAAATATCAGCCAAGTACTTTGGAACATGTATCCCAAAAGTTTAAGTCAAGACAGGCTAGTTGCGAAATGACTAGCTCCCAAAACTTGCTATTTTTGGACATACACCTGCTGGAAAAAATGAATAGTGCTCTCAACCTGGAAGGAATTAGAAAAATTCCTTTTGGGCATAGCAAATAGACTTAGCAAGCTTCCTATTCCAAGTTAAAACACTTCAAATGATGGACTGAGCACTGAGAACAAGTTTCATCAAGTTCTGGAACATTCCCACAATTCTCGGGGCTCTGCAGAGATAGACCAGTAAGCAGTAAAATGCAGATATCTCCAAAAGTATAAATCCAATGACCTTGACAATTTATAGGTAAAAACTAGACAGTGAGAGCTATCCAACGCACTTTAAAACACTGAAAAAGGTTCAGTAAAACTCGAGATATGACCTTCTGAAGTTACTGCTCTGAGTGAGTATAGCAGAGAACAAAACAGAGAGGTAGATGATAATAAATGTATAGATTCACATATGATTACAACCACATTGGCAATGAATCTTTGCACAATGGGAGTAGAATGATAGAGCTATGGAGTAAGCTCTTCAATCTCTACAAAATGACATGAAGTGGTCACGTACAAGGCTTGCTAATCGCCTCTTCCTTCTTGCTCCTTTTATAGCTATTCTTGGAGGGAGTTTTGAATTCGAATTCGAATGGCTCCACCTAAAAGTGATCCCCAAAGTTAGGAGAGATTCCCTCAGCTCAAAAATTCGTGATTTTGGTAGTTATAGCCACAAACTTGCTTTTACATCATGCATGAGGTAAGCCATCCTTTTACTTTTTTCTTTTTCCATTTACAAGAGATAAAATGTACTCTTTTACAAGAGGTGTTCACATGACTACTCATGTGACTTACAAATGAGGATAATATCAAGCATATCAAGCATGTAGGCTTGGGCAAAATGCACCAACAGCTCCCCCTCAAGCCTAACATGCTTGGCCTCCAAATAAGTCTTCAATTGTCCTTGATTTCCTGCAAACCAATCATCAACTTGAATCTACTTAATTTCGTACCATCAAGAGCTTTCGTCAACATGTCTGCACATTGCATATCTGTAGAGACGTAGGATAGTTGAATATCCTTGCTCATTAGCTTCTCCCTTACATAATGGTAGTGGACTTCAATATGCTTGGTTCTAGCATGGTATACCGGATTAGCTGCTAGATGTAGTGAGCTTGTGTTGTCACCAAAAATGTGAGGTGTTGAAGAATGAAGTCCAAGATCTGTGTACAAAGATTTTAACCACATGATTTCTTGAGTTGCATTAGCCAAACCTCTATATTCAGCTTCAGTAGAAGATAATGCCACGGTTGGTTGCTTCTTCGATGACCAAGAAATGATTTTTGAACCTGCAAATGATATATACCCTGATGTGCTTCTTCTATCATCTTTAGATCCGGCCCAATCTGCATCTGAGTAGACCTTTAGCTCAATATCTGAAGTAAATGAATAAAACAAACCTTCATTCATGGTCCCCTTTAGGTACTTGAGGACTCGCTTGGCCGCTTCCATATGTGGTCTTCTCGGCTTATGCATAAACTGACTCAATATGCTAACACTATAGCATATATCCACCCTTGTGAGTGTTGCATAGTTCAAACTTCCAACCAAGCTTTGATAGCTTGTGATGTCTTCAATTGGCTCTCCTTCATAAGCACTAAGCTTATGATTTTGCTCCATAGGTGTACCTGCACACTTTGTATTTTCCATCTTGAACTTGACGAGCATGTCATGGACATACTTCCTTTGTGTGATGTATATACCTGAATCTGTGTAGATCAACTCCAATCCAAGAAAATAAGTGAGTGGTCCGAGGTCACTTATTTTGAACTCCTCCTTCATTTGACTCTTTATCTGTTTGATTCCTTCAAGATCATTGCCTGTGATAATAATATCATCAACATACACACATAAATAGATCACTTCAGATCCATTCCTCTTTATGAACAAAGAGGTATCCGCCTTGCTAGCTTTGAATCCTTGGTCCTGCAAATAAGTAACCAATCTGAAATTCCAAGCTCTTGGAGCTTGCTTCAATCCATACAAAGCTTTCTTTAGTTTGCATACATAGTTAGGATGATGTGCATCCTCATATCCAGGAGGTTGTGCCATATACACTTCCTCAGAAATCCATCCATTCAAGAAGGCATTCTTTACATCAAGTTGATAAAGATTCCAATTTCTAGATGCAGCAAGACTTATGAGAACCCTAATTGTAGGCATTTTTGCAACAGGAGAGAAAGTCTCCTCATAATCAATACCATGGGTTTGAGCAAACCCTTTAGCAACTAACCTTGCTTTGTGTCTATTTATACTTCCATCTGGATTCCTCTTGATTTTGTATATCCATCGAGATCCGATTATCTTCATAGATGGCTTGTTAGGTACAAGCTCCCAAGTGTCATTCTCCTTCAAGGCTTCCATTTCTTCATCCATTGCATCTCTCCAAGCTTTCTTGCTTTGTGCTTCTTCGAATGTGGTAGGTTCTTCATTGGTTGAATCCTTTGCAATGTAGATTGAGTGCTTGGTGACCAAAGAAGTATCATAACCAAACCTCTCTGGTTTCTTCTTCTCCCTCGAAGACCTTCTAAGTGGTTGATGTGAGCTCTCGGGTCCATATGTAGCATCCTGCATCTTTGCTTTACCTTTGTTCTTCCATAGCTTTAGTCTTTCCAAGTCTTCTAGGTCAATCTCCGAATCACTTTCTTCAATCTGCTTTGGCTCCTTTGGTTGAAGTGATGGAAAATCTTCATCCAAGTCATATGGCAGCTTCACTTTCCTGTCATCATCAAACCATGATTTGTTTTCATCAAAAATTACATCTCTACTCACAGAAAATCCTTTATTGGTTGGATTGTACAATCTATATCCTTTTTGGTTTTGATCATAACCAATGAATACACACTTCTCTGCCTTGGGATCCAATTTCCCTCTTACTTGAGAAGGAATGTGAGCATAGGCTAAGCATCCAAAGATTTTACAATGCTCTAGACTAGGTCTTCTTCCATTCCACACTTCATATGGAGTGGTTCCATCTAGTGACTTAGATGGAAGTCTATTTATGAGATATGTGGCTGTCGACACAGCCTCTGCCCATAGGTAGTTCGGCAATCCCTTTTCGTTGAGCATGGACCTTGCAGCTTCGACAATAGCTCTGTTCCTCCTCTCTGCTACACCATTGAGTTCGGGTGTATACCTTGTAGTGACTTCCCTTTTAATGCCTCTTTCATGCAAGAAGGCATCAAATTCAAAAGAGAAGTATTCTCCTCCACCATCTGATCTGAGTCGTTTCAAAGTCCTACCTGTTTGGTTTTCAACAAGAGCAATATACTTCTTAAAGCAATTAAACACTTCATCCTTGTGCTTCATGAAAAACAGAATGGTCCACCTGCTACAATCATCTATGAAAGACACATAATATCTTGAGCCTGATATAGATGGCTCCTTACTTGGACCCCACACATCCGTGTGCACTAGATCCAAAGGATTTTGATACATATATCCTTTCTTATTGAAAGGTTGTCTATGAGCCTTGCCGAGTTGACAAGCTTCACACTTATAAATCATGTGTTGCCTTGTGATATTAGGCAAACCAAGTACACTTTGGTCCCTGCAAATCTGTTTGAGTGTCCTCTCACCAATGTGAGCAAGCCTTTTGTGCCATATCTCCAACTCTGTTAGAGTTTGAGATCCATAGCTAAACAAAGCTATGTTCTTTGTATCTTCCACTTCAAAAGTGAAAAGCCTTCCTGTCTTTTCTCCTTTGGCAATCCTTCGAAAGCCTTGCCTTGGGTCTTCAACATATGCTCCAAATCGATTGAATCTAACCTGCAATCCTTTTTCAACAATTTGTCCAACACTTATTAAATTTTTGGTAATTGTAGGGACATACAAGACTTTGCTTAAGAGGTTCATATTCCCATCTGATGTCTTCACATTACCTATCTTCTCCACTGAGTGCTTTGTGTCATCTCCTGTCTGCACTTCATGCTTGTTATGAGGATCTTCCAAATCAGAAAGTAAAGCCACATTTCCTGCTACATGGTTCGAGCATCCCGAATCAATGTAAAATATGTGATCATCATCCTTACCCTTCTTCGTTGATAGATTCATAATCAATAATGAATCTTCTTGACTTTGGTCCTCTGCATAGTTATTGTAGTCTCTTCTTCCTCTATGGCCACTTTGATAGTTGTTGTTGTTGTTGTAATTGTTGTTGTAGTAGTTGTTGTTGTAGCCTCCATTGTACCTGCCTCTATTTGATCCATAGCCACCTCTATTGAATCCTCTTCCTCTTGAGTTCCTTGGATTCCTGAAACATTCTTCAGTAGTATGGTTAGATAAGCCACATATGTTGCAAGGTTGAGATGATTGGAATCTCCCCCTGCCTTGCTTTCCACTTCTGCCTCTTCCTCTAGCTCGTCCTCTACCTGCAAAGTTTGCTTGGAAAGAGCTTCCTTCATCTTCATTCTTTCTATTCTTTGACTTGTCCTTGACCTTAGCTTTATCAGAATATAAGGCAGAAGTTTGATTACCTCTTGAGGACTCACCACCTTTGCTAATCTTTGCTTCATGAGTGAAGAGTTGGCCCATGAGTGTGTTGAGGTCGGGTACATGCATATCCATGTATAAATCCATGGCTGTTGTGAATGACTCCCACTTGTCGTCTGCTTTGATTCCATTCATGATTTGTCTTATGATTTGCTCCTCTTCAATTACCTCTCCAATGCTTCCAAGTTGGTCGGAAATCTCCTTCATCTTTGTGACATAATCAGTCACATTTTGCTTCGGGCTTTTCTTCATTGTTGTGAACTCCATCCACAATTGGTTCTTCCTTGCTCGAGTGTTGGAAGAGAAGAAAGAAGCAAGTGCATTCCAGGTTTCTCTTGATGTCTTGCATCCCTTGACATGAGGTAAAAGAAAATCAGAGATTGAGTTTAGAATATAGGACCTTGCAAGTGCATCCTTCGAACACCAATTCGAAAGTCCTTCCACTTCTTCATGTGATGGTTGCCCTTTGTTCCTCATGGTTGGCATTGCTTCATCTCCGGATATGAATCCATATAGATTCCTCCCTTGAAGGTAAGCCTCCATCCTTAGAGACCATGCCGGATAGTTGTTTCGATCCAATTTGTCAAATGTTGATGGAAATCCATCTCCCATGTTGCTTGACTATGCTCTGATACCACTGTGAAGAGAGATGGTGGATGCAATCCAAAGATGAGTAGGTGCTGCTACAACCAGCTTCACACCAGCCAACTGAGACTTCAGAGTTGATTAGTAGACCCTTTGAGCTTCCTAAATCCACCAAAATATCAGCCAAGTACTTTGGAACATGTATCCCAAAAGTTTAAGTCAAGACAGGCTAGTTGCGAAATGACTAGCTCCCAAAACTTGCTATTTTTGGACATACACCTGCTGGAAAAAATGAATAGTGCTCTCAACCTGGAAGGAATTAGAAAAATTCCTTTTGGGCATAGCAAATAGACTTAGCAAGCTTCCTATTCCAAGTTAAAACACTTCAAATGATGGACTGAGCACTGAGAACAAGTTTCATCAAGTTCTGGAACATTCCCACAATTCTCGGGGCTCTGCAGAGATAGACCAGTAAGCAGTAAAATGCAGATATCTCCAAAAGTATAAATCCAATGACCTTGACAATTTATAGGTAAAAACTAGACAGTGAGAGCTATCCAACGCACTTTAAAACACTGAAAAAGGTTCAGTAAAACTCGAGATATGACCTTCTGAAGTTACTGCTCTGAGTGAGTATAGCAGAGAACAAAACAGAGAGGTAGATGATAATAAATGTATAGATTCACATATGATTACAACCACATTGGCAATGAATCTTTGCACAATGGGAGTAGAATGATAGAGCTATGGAGTAAGCTCTTCAATCTCTACAAAATGACATGAAGTGGTCACGTACAAGGCTTGCTAATCGCCTCTTCCTTCTTGCTCCTTTTATAGCTATTCTTGGAGGGAGTTTTGAATTCGAATTCGAATGGCTCCACCTAAAAGTGATCCCCAAAGTTAGGAGAGATTCCCTCAGCTCAAAAATTCGTGATTTTGGTAGTTATAGCCACAAACTTGCTTTTACATCATGCATGAGGTAAGCCATCCTTTTACTTTTTTCTTTTTCCATTTACAAGAGATAAAATGTACTCTTTTACAAGAGGTGTTCACATGACTACTCATGTGACTTACAAATGAGGATAATATCAAGCATATCAAGCATGTAGGCTTGGGCAAAATGCACCAACAATATCCACGTTTCTGTAGTTTCTTGGCATGCTGTTTTAGGGTGTACACTAGGACTAAGTCGCCTTCTTTTAGTCCCTTATCTTTAATATGTGAGTCATAATATGCCTTTTGTCTCCGTTTAGCGGCATAGATGCCTGCTACTGCTTGCAATCTAGTCTCGTGCAGTTTTTCGATTTGATCTAATTGCTGAGACAATTCATGATCGTTCCACTCATATTGCTGGGCTACTTTTAATGTAGGCACTAAGAAGTCAATTGGCAAAATTGCATTCTGCCCATACACTAGGTTGAAAGGTGTAGTTCCAATGGCCGTTTTATATGCCACTCGGAAGGCCCAAATTGCGTGATGCAATTGTTTGTCCCAATCTGACCTTCCATTATTGACAATCTTTGTCAATACCGTACATAGTACTTTGTTGGAACTTTCGGCCTGTCCGTTGGCTTGAGGATGGTATGGGGCTGATTTTTTATGAATCACTAAGAATTCATTCATTAGCGACTCAATGACTTCGTTTAGGAAGTGGGTGCCTCGATCACTCACTATCTCAATCGGTAGTCCAAATCGTGTGAAAATATGCTCAAAGAGAAATTTTGCTGTAGTTTGAGCATCATTTTTGTGAGTGGCTTTAGCTTCTACCCACTTTGTCAAGTAGTCGGTGGCTACTATGATGTATTCCGCATGAGATCCTTTCGTAGGTGGGTTGATAGGTCCTATGAAGTCAATTCCCCACTTGGTAAATGCTCTCGCACAAACCATGGGTCTCAAAGGCATGTCATCTCTTCTAATGGGATATTTTGCTCTCTGGCATGTTTCGCAACTTCTCACATATGTCTCCGCATCCATATGTAGAGTTGGCCACCACAAGCCTGCAAAGAGAATCATCTTGACCGTTCTATCTGCTGAAAAATGTCCTCCCGCAGCTCCTGCGTGTGCCATTTCTAATATGGGAAGGTATTCTCCCTCATGCACGCATAATCTGAGTTGATTGTCTTTTCCTCTTCTAAACAGTTGTTTCCCCAATATCACATAATCCTTGCTCATTTCTTCTAGGGATCGCTTTCTTGCTAGGCTAGCTCCTATTTCGTGCTCTTTCGTTTTGAGGAATTGCACTAATGAATTACTCCAATTAGGCACAATGGTAGAAAAAGGTAAGGACACGTGATCCTCTGGGCTAATCTCTTTGCATTCCCCACAATTACTTACATGCTCGTGAACGTCCTTGGACATATCAGGCCAATATACGCCTAACCTCTTTAATTCTCGTATTGTTCTGTGCATCCCTTGGTGGGTTTTCCACTTGTTTATGTGTGCCTGGTTAATCAGTTATTTTTGTTCATCCTCCTCGACACATCTCAATAACACTCCGTTAGGTTCCTTATAATACACGCTTCCAGCAACAATGTGTAAATTCCTTGATTGAAAAATTTCTTTTTTGCTATTCCTGTTGATTGGGTGATGAGGGCCATGCGTAAGTATAGGGGTCAATTTTTCTGCCCACTTCGGACATACTTCTAGATTAAACAGATAAGCATCTGGTAAATCATCTGGCACTTCGCTAGGTGGCTCTCCGTGTTTTAACCTAGAAAGGTGGTCTGCTCTCACATGTGTGTTTCCTTTTTAACTATTACCTCAAAGTCAAACTCCATTAGTAACAAGAACCATCGTACCAGTCTCCCTGTGTTGCAAGGCTTATTGACTAAATACAACAAAGCTTGATGGTCTATGAAGAATTTGAATTTGTTGGCTAAGAGGTAATGTCTGAACTTCTTCACTGCATAGACCATCCCTAACCCCTCTCTTTCAGTAGTCGTGTAATTTATCTCTGCTTGGTTTAATTGTCTACTCGCGTAAGCGATTGGATGATCAAGCTTTCCTTCATCAGCCGGTTGAGCCAGAATACATCCTATTGCATAGTTCGAAGCATCAACATGGATATGAAAAGGCTTGCTCCAGTTGGGTGACTTTAGGATTGGGGCTGTACTCAGCCTCTTTTTAAGCTCGTTGAAGGCCTTCTCACACTCGTCTGTCCAAGTGAACTGAGTCAATAGACCGTATAAGGGCTTAGCTATTATGGCATACATGTGAATAAACCTACGGTAATATCCACAGTGTCCCATAAAGGCTTGCACTTCCTTCGCATTCTTGGGTCTGGGTAGCTCTAGGATAACTTTAATCTTTTCTTCGTCCGTGGATATTCCATTCTTTGAAACAATGTGTCCTAGGATTTTTCCTTGTCTTACCATGAAGACACATTTTTCTGGGTTTAAGCAGACTCTATACTGCCTACATTTGTTGAATATTTTCCGCAGTTCCGGTATGTGGTCTGGTCGTTGATTTGAGTATGTACAAAGGTCATCTACATACACTTCCATGCTTTTTCTCAGAAATTCTTTGAAAACATGACACATTAATCGTTGGAAGGTAGCTGGCGCATTAGTGAGCCCGAAAGGCATCACTCTAAATGCATAGATTCCCCATTCAGTCGCGAATGCGGTTTTATGCTGGTCCTCAGTTGCAATAGCTACTTGGTTATAACCAGAGAATCCATCCAAGAAGCTATAGACCTCCTTGCCGGCAACTCTTTCCAAAAGATGGTCTGTGATGGGTAAAGGGAAACTGTCGCGTATAGTTGCTGCATTTACTTTTTTTAAGTTGATACACACCCTTAATTTTCCGTTTTTCTTGGGCACTACAACTAGTGGTGATACCCATTCTGTGTGTTCAATCTCATAAATGAATCCTGCCGCTAGTAATTTGTCAATTTCTTCCTTTATTTTTGCAGCGTAAACTTCGTTATACGTGTAAGGGCGTTGTTTAGAAGGTTTCGCATCTGCTGTCATAGGGATTCGATGAGCGCATATGCTAGGTTCTACACCCTTGAGGTCTTTGTACGTCCAAGCAAATACATCTCGGTATTCCCGGATAAGGTGGATGAGTTCCTCTTCTTCCTCGTCTGATACGTCTTTCCTAATATACGTGCACCTCTCTTCTCCATCTTCTATCGTTACAACCACTTTTTTGGTTTGTTCCTTGTTATCATAGGCTTCTCCGTCTCGTGCTTCTCGTTTAGGCATTTGAGTTGCTATTTTCCTTTCTTCCACTTCGTATCTTTTAAAATGTTCTGGAACTTCGAAGTGGTCTGGTTCAGGTTCCACTTTACTTGTGTCCTCTTTATGCTCGTGTATTCTTGGGATGGTGTCAATTGCTAAGACTTTTGTCGGCCTTTCTTTTGATTCCTTTTGCATGGTTTCTAAATATTGTTCCTCAGAGTCAAACTCCTGTTCCATTTCTATGCTTTCGTACTCTTCTTTCCACTCTTCCTCTACAATTTCTCCTGCTTCTACTTCTTGGAGGACAACCATGTAGAGGTTCACATCATATCCTTCCTCGTCTGTACAGTCGTTCATCGTCAAGACTTCCTCATTCACACAAACGTCTAATGTGGCTAGGATTTCCATCCAGCCATGTGGTTCGAAGAGTTCATCTGAAAAAATTTGAGGCATATAGTCGGGGTCTTCTATCGATCGATAATTAGGATGCCCTATTGGCCACATTTGTTTTTTACACTCCTCCTTCTTGGCTTCTTTGCACATCCACAACTGGGCATCCTCGTGCATCCAAGACTGGTCATTTGATCCAGCACTGTGAATGGATAGGTCATCTTCTTCTTTGTGGACTGGATTCCATTGTAATGGAGGGACATCCCGATAAGCGAATGTGTGCAGGTTTATCTTGGTGGTGTTCCCTTGATGTTGGAGATATAATGAATCTCTGCCCCAATCTTGTACTACTCGCATCTGTCGCATGAATGGTCGTCCTAATATCATTTCGTAATTGTTTGCTTTTTCGAACTTACATATGGCCAATGTGTGTTCAAACTCTACTCCACAAGTTGTTAACTTAATTCCTTCCAATATTCCTAAGGGTCTCTCCATATGACCGTCTGCTAACTGGAGTTTCATGCGAGTGGGTCGTAAGGCTGGTTTTCCCCACTTTTCCCAAATTTCCTTCGTTGCAATTCCTACTCCAGCTCCTGTGTCTAAGATGGCTTTGGTCATGTACCCGTTGTAGGTGACAGGTAAACAAGTATTACCTTCATCTCCTTCACTAAATTCTCCTACTTTATCAACTGGAACATGTATTGTGGAGTGGTTTTCTTTTTCATTTCCTTTCATTTCTCCTTTCTCTGCTGGTGGCTCTAATTGGTTTGCTAGCTGTCTCCATAGATGTGGTTTAAGTTGAAGCAACTCTTCCACCGTCAATTTGCATTGCACCTTTGTTTTCTTAAGTTCTGTTAGATTGTGTGAACTCTCTTCTGAGTTTCCTTTTTCTTTCCCATGCACTGTGGGTGCTCGTATTATTATAGACTCTCTTTCATATTCTCCCATGTAATTAGGCAACGTTGAAATGCTCATGGTTTCCTCTCTTCCTTTATCAAATCTTGACACTTCCTCATATGCTTCCTCTAGGTTATGATCATGGTGACTATCTTCTCCAACTATTTCCTCAAAAGGAGGTGGACTGATTCCATCCTTTTTCCATTGCTCTTCTCTAATTCTTTTCCACAAGTCTTTGGACCAATCTTCCTCTAGGTCGGGTATTATGGATACCTGTTCTTCTTGAGATTTCATTCGTTCATTTCGATCATCTTCCCGTGTAGGTTCTTTCTCCTTAGGTTGGATGCACTCTTCGTATAGTTCCTGTGCGATCCTTGTTTCAGGCAAAATTGGGATAGTTTTTCCTAGAGTCGCCTGTGCTACTTCGATGAGCTTTTTGCATATCGCCAGTCTTTCTTTCTCTAATTCCCCTTGAGGATAGAGTTTTTCATGTTGCTCTAGGTTCGGTCCCATTTTGATTCTAGCTTGGTATGCTTTTAACCACATGTCCAATTCCTCTGGTTTTGGGTCAGCTAGAATTGATCCTGGCTTCTTTTCCTCTGAGCTAATTGGTGGTGTTTCAGGGATCTCCTTATGCGTTTTTTGTTCATTAAGCTTTCTAGAACCCTTCGTTTGTTTTTTGCTGTCTTGGCTCTTGTTTCTTGCCCATTTTTCTTTGAGCTTTTCTCGTCTTTCTTTCCATTTTTGTACTTTGGTGTTTTGGGAGTTCCCACATGAGTTCTCCGAATCCTTGACTACTTGAATGTTTGGTTCTACTGTTTTATTGTTCTCTGGTTTTTCTTCCGGTTGATTTCCTTTTTGTTGTTTTGCTTGAGCTCTAGTAATAGCTTTCAGTGGTACAGTGTACTCCTTATCACTTCCAGATTCTTCTATGACCTCTATTACATTGATTGGTGCAGTGCCTTGAGTTTTTGTAGGGTTCTTAGGGCAATCTCTAAAAAGATGTTCTTTCCCACAATCACTACAATATCCTTCCCAAATCCTGGGTGGTGGAGGGTTGTAAGGTCGAGGACACTCCCGAATGAAGTGATCCCCTCCGCATCTATAACATGGTCCTCTCTGCACTGGTGGTCTAATGGGAGGTCTCAATGGTTGTTGTGCTTTGGGCACTGTATACATTAAAGTTGCAGTTTCCGCTCCATAAGTTTGATCAAATCCTTCATATCCATAATAGGCCGCGTCATATGTTGGTTCATATTCCATCATGTTGGCTTCATATGGATAGTACTCTCCTGGTGGAGGTTCATACCCTTGGTTGGTTGATTCTACATTGGTCACTATTGAAGCTGGTATTATGGCTCTTTCCAAGTTTTCTTCTGGTTGAGTATACTTCACAGGTACAACTTGCTGAGGTTGTGACAGTTGGGGTCCCAATACTGGTTGTGGTGGTGGATACGAAGCTTGCTCATATTGTCTTGGAGCTCCTACCGGATAGGGGTTGTATCTTGGCATCTCCCTACCAAGCTCTCTAGGTGGGTATCCATAAGGTCGGTATTGGGGTGGGTGGACAGGTCGTGTTTGCCTATTAAAGGGACAGTTCTCAGTTGTGTGATTGGTATATTTTTGCTCGATGTGACAGTATGAAGAAGTCCCTTGTTGTTGCTGTCTATTGTATGGATACATCGGTTGTGCACCGGCTCCTCCTCTGGCACACAAGTGTGTGGGATGTTCTCCTCCACATAAGTTACACCTCCTCAACATAGGCACTCTTTGAGCTGGATATTGGTAAGCTCTCTGTCCTTGGACTCCTAGTTTCTTTGCTAATAGCTCCGCTAGTTCTTCCACATTACTAGAATTGGACGTAACAGTGCTTCTTGAGTCTTCTGATTTTGTGAGGTCGGTAGTACCTTTGAGGTCCTCAGCAAGGTTATCTTCCAAGTGGATGCACTCTTGAAGACACTCACTCAATGTTTGCAGCCTCTTCACATATACTAGGGTTCTTAGGGTCCCGTTAGAGAGTCCATCCAAAAATAATGAAATCATCTTTTGTTGAGTCGGTCTCTCAGCCATTGGGCATCTATCCACGTACTGGTTGAATCTTCGGGCAGCAGTCTTCACCGTTTCATTAGGGTTTTGTTTAAAGCTATGGATTAAAGATGCAGAATTGTGTTTAATCCCTCTCTTTGTAAATTCTCCAATGAATTCTTGAAAGAATTGTTCCATGTTTCCAAATTGATTGGGATCTAGAGGTTGGAACCACGTTAGAGCTGTTCCTGTGAGGGTGAGTCCAAAAGACTCGTACTGCACAAAGAAGTCCTCTACTTGCTCCGCTCTTAGAACTTGTTTAAATTCGGCAATATGATCGTATGGCTCCCCTAATCCATCATAATGGTTTCTCATACACTTAGCTACTTGGATTGGTCTCAATCTCCTCATTGGTTCAGGCGGTCTGGGCATTATAGGGAAGACCGGGACAGCTGGTCGTAATGGAGGCATTCCTGGCTGTCCTCCCACAGGTGGTCGTGGTCTAACCGGTGGTCGGAAATGGTTCCCCATCCCTGTGTGGGTCTGATTGTGTGTGTGCACTCCTGGGGTTGCAAACTGTACATGAGTACGGTTGGGCACACTTCTTTGACTGGTCTGTCCTGATGTGGTATGTTCCGTCTCTTGTTGATTTCCAAAAGGATTTTGTGAGGTAGTTGCCTGCTCCCTCTGAGGAAATACAGGCGCACCCATATATCTCAGCCGAGCCCTATCTAGGACACCTACATGCCAATATCTTCTTTGATTCTTATCCAGGTAAGTGAGTCTAGTTTCGTCATCTGGGTCTTTCAACTCATAGAATGTCATGGGGCT
The DNA here is from genome assembly GCA_020310875.1 of Ceratopteris richardii. NCBI lineage: Eukaryota > Viridiplantae > Streptophyta > Polypodiopsida > Polypodiales > Pteridaceae > Ceratopteris > Ceratopteris richardii. The sequence continues at coordinate 3,270,251 of CM035420.1, forward strand.
CTCTCCTATTCCTTGAACAGGTACGTCAGTTTGAAGCAATAAGTCTGCTCCGTGAATCATGTAGACTTCCAACAGGTAGTCGTCTTGAGGTATCAAGTCTCCTCTCAAGACCCGTGATACTTGTGACCTGCCTCTGGGGGTGGTCACTAACTCTTCAGAGTTGTCGGAATCCATAAACTCTCCTCTTTCATTGATCCTCTCAGGAAATTCAGTTACTATGTAGATGTGACCCATTTTGTCAATGTAAGCACCTCCCTCGTATTTGACAGCTGGTCGTGGTATGATGGTGACATTTTGGGCAGTTGCCATCCTGGCGACAGACCTGTTTAAGCCATCCAGGTAGATTGGAATCTCCTGGGCATTAGTGGACACATATTGTAAGGAGGTACGGTAGTCTCCCTCAACAGTAGTCATGAAATTTCCTGCTGGTGTAGGTCCTTGCATGTCTTCTGAAGCCATCAGTAACTCCTCTTCCGAGTCACTGGAAGTTTCTAAGTAGACTGAGTGATGACCAGCCTGGGCTGTACTTCCTACTGAGGATATGACACTCCTTCTACTACCTAGAACTCTTCCTGACCTCAAGTTCATTCACTCTCTGAAGCCTCTCTTTATGCTGCTTAGATTTACTTTGGACAGCTCTACCAGTGATTCAGTTGTTTGCCAAAAGAAGGGTTCACTTCTGGGCGATACCACACTTGGCGATACTGCCCTCAGCGATACGATACCAGAGCTCCAAACGACACGATACCAGACACCCAGACGATACGATATCAATCTGGTGTCGCGATATTGTCCTGGTTAGTAGACGATACGATACCAGATATAGTGTCGTGATACTCCACTGGGGAACACCACGATACGATACCGGCAAAGTAGACGTTACGATACTAGAGATTCGAGGCGATACGATCTCAATGTGGTGTCGCGATACGATCCTTGACAGGAGACGTTACGATACCACCGCAGTAAGTGTGATCGCGATACTATTCTTGGCGATACGATACCACTATGGTGTCGCGATACCAAGACAAGCAACAGACGATACGACACTTGGGAGGGCACGATCGCGATACTAAAGTAGTGTCGCGTTACTAGGGTAGTGTCGCGATACCACTGTATCAAGCGATACGATACCACTCGGTAAAGTGAGGTCGCGATACTAGAAACTTAGGCGATACGACACCACAATGGTGTCGCGATACCCAGTTTTAGTACCGGACGATACGATACCGGAGTTCAAGCGCGATCGCGATACCGACTCAGTGTCGCGATACCAGAATGGTGTCGCGATACCAAAGCAGGTATCAAGCGATACGATACTTCTGGCGAGTGTCGCGATACAAGGGAATTTTGGTATCGCGATACCAAAACTCAACCGATCGCGATACTCAAGCCAAAAGCAAGATTTTTTCAAACTTTTTTACCCCCTTGCTCTCCTCACTCTCCTCTTCCTTCCTAGACCTCTGTATCACACAATAAGATGACAATGATATTAGTTTTCCCCCCCCGCGATACTGCGCAGATTTTTAATCACTTGTTTGATCATTTTTAAGGTGTTTTTGACAGATAAATTGAGAGAATGTTTACCTTGGTACTGTCTTGATTGCAATGTGAGCTCAAAACCTAGCTGTAAAAGCCTGAAAGCCACGATACCAAACCCACGATACTGGTCGCTGCTCGCAAACGATACCAGAACACTGTGAAGTGTCAAATGAGCCAAATTTTTTGGTTTTTATAATTTTTTTTTGACTGAACTTAAAATTTTTGAATTTTTGGAGATTTTCTGAGGATTTTGACCTACTCCTACTCCTCTTTCCCTCACTTCTCCTCTCCTTCTATCCTAACCCTAACTCCTCCTTCTCTTCCCTCCTCCTACACTTAAACCTAAAACTTATCACACACACCTCAAGGATGAGAAGTGACAAGTGCTGAAATGGAATACTACTCGTCAATGGACAAATTCACCTCTACAAGTACGATTCGATCACACTTGCTCTCTAACTATCACGAAGGCACCTTGGTGGAGTGCTCCCCGGCAACGGTGCCAAAAACGTGTGTACTTGAGCCGCAATGACTCAAGGACTTGTACCAATGAGACTATACCTCGATTGCCATACAAGTGCATATAGTGGAGTTCTTTTCACATATTTAATTATCAATCCTAAGGAGTGACTTACCAAGTGTATGAAGACATGTGCACACGTGATAGAAAATGAAGTGAGTTAGCTATTCAAGCATGAGAAAAGACTAATACTACCCACACCTACTGAAAAACTGGAAGTGTTGCCGCAAGCCTCTTTTCAGCAGTTTTGGTTTCTTGAGGTTTTCTCCCAGCCCAGAACTCCGAACATAGGCAATAGGGTACTCGTTTCGAAGCTCTCGACGAGACGAACCCAATGGTAGTGGTTTCACTCAATTGTGACCACTCTGCTGCAAGTTATGGCAGAAACAGTGAATTACGGGAATTACTAACACCCGCGTTTTTGCTTCTCCTAGCTTACGCACGCACTACAGCCACTCAAAACAAGGGGGAAGGGGTAGACAATAGTCCTACACTTGCATTTCAAGCATCACACACACATACATGAGCAAAATGAAGATCAAAATCAGCAAGAAAGAGGCAAACTCGAAATTTCAGAAGTGCTCTTCTTCACAATGACAAGAAGTTTTTTACAATGAGTCACTTTTGACTTATATACTAGTGCCCTAAGTTTGGTCCTTTCACACAAGAGACCGGCACTTTATTCACTAAAATGCTAACTTCCTACTAATGTACATGGGTAATTCACTAATCTTCTGAAGGGATGCATCTAGAGGACTCCTCTAGTGCATTTACAACGGAAAATATATACAAAAGTGGTTATGTTACAAAAAATTGTGTGTCCAAATCGGAAAAATTTTGGGGCCCGTCTTTTTTCTCTGCTTTGTGCGCTCTTTAGCTCTGCAACAGGTTCGTTGCTTTGAGTAGTGTTGCTCTAATGCACCTACATGTGCTAATTGCAACCATTTAGCGTACTCATCCTCTTCCACACAACAAGCCAAGATCCCTTGATCCGTGTGCTTGTACATACTTCCTGCCATGATGTGGTACTTTTGGGCTTTTACTACCTCTCTATCCTGTGTGGCTATTACTGGGTGGTTAGGCCAGTATGTCAATACTGGCACTAGTGGCTTAGCCCACTGCGGCACCACTTCCAAATTAAACAAGTAAGCATCAGGAAGGTCATCTGACACTCCTTGTGGGGCTTCTCCAGATGTGAGCCTAGAGAGATGGTCGGCTCTCAAGTGAGTCTTCCCTTTTCTTACCACAACCTCAAAATCGTATTCCATTAGCAAGAGAAACCATCTTACTAATCTTCCTGTATTGCATGGCTTGTTTACGAGATATAGAAGTGCCTGATGGTCAGTAAAAATTTAAACTTATTTGCAAGCAAATAATGTCCAAACTTTTAAACTGCATATACCATGCCTAGCCCTTCTCTCTCCGTAGTGGTATAATTTTGTTCAGCTGCATTCAATTGTCTACTAGCATAGGCAATTGGAAGATCCATATTACCTTTACCGGTAGGTTGCACGAGTACACACCCAATAGCATAATTGGATGCATCCACATGAACATGGAAAGGCTTATTCCAATCTGGTGTGGTCAAGATTGGTGCTGAACATAATCGCCGTTTAAGCTCATTGAAGGAATGCTCACATTCATCAGTCCACTCAAAGTTAGTCAAAAGTCCATACAAAGGCTTTGCTATGATGGCATACATGTGTATAAACCATCGGTAATAACCACAATGCCCCATGAAAGCTTGTACTTCCTTGACATTCTTAGGCCTAGGTAACTCGGCTATAGCTCTCACTTTCTCTTCATTAGTGGATATGCCATTCTTTGACACAATGTGTCCTAGAATCTTGCCTTGCCTAACCATAAAGACGCACTTTTCTAGGTTCAGGCAGACTTGATATTCTCTACATTTGTCAAAGATTTGTCTGAGTTAAGGAATATGGGTTTGTCTAATGTTGGAATGAGCACAAAGATCATCAACATAGACTTCTAAGTTCTTCCTCAAGAACTCTTTAAATACATGGCACATCAGCCTCTAGAAGGTAGCTGGTGCATTGGTAAGCCCAAATGGCATTACTCTAAAGGCAAAAATGCCCCATTCAGTGGCAAAACCGTCTTATGCTGATCTTCTGGAGCTATGGCTACTTGATTGTAGCCCGAAAACCCATCTAGGAAGCTGTAGACTTCCTTGCCTGCTACCCTTTCTAATAGATGCTCAGTGATAGGAAGCGGATAATTATCTCTGATAGTGGCTGCGTTAACCTTCTTCAAGTTAATGCACACTCGTAATTTGCCGTTCTTCTTGGGCACCACTACAATGGGGGATACCCATTCAGTGTGCTCAATTTCATAGATAAACCTGACTTCCACCAAGCGGTCTATCTCCTCTTTAATCTTGGCGGCGTAGTTGTCATTGTATGTGTAGGGCTTCTGCTTAGAGGGTCTCGCATCTAAGGTCATGGGGATTATGTGTGAGCATATGTCTGGGTCGACACCCTTCAGATCCTTGTAGCTCCAAGCGAATACATCTCTATATTCTCTTAGCAAGGCTATTAAGTCATGCTCTTCGTCTTCCGTCAGGTCATGGCCTATGTATGTGCATCTCTCCTCTCCTTCTTCCACAGCTACCACAATTTTCTTGGTGGTTCCTTTGTTATCATAGGCCTCCCCTGATTGCGCCTCTCGTTTAGGCATTCTGATCATGACTCTCCTGTCATCTATCTCATACTTCTTAAAATTTTCTGGGACCTCAAACAAAGATTCTTCCTCTTCTAGTGTGACTTCTCTCTTCTTTCTTTTCTTTCCTTCTTCCTTTGGGGTCACATGTGTGGCTAGTCTTACATCATTTGTGAACTCTTCATGCCTTTGGGGTTGAAATTCTACTTCATAGAAGTATTCTTCATCTAATGCAAAAGGTGGGTCCATAATGATTGACTCTAGATCGGAGTCACTTGCATCCTCAAATCCATCTGGGTTAGGTTTGCATTCTTCTAAAATTGCATCTCCCATGATTGGCTCTATGGAGAAGACTGAAATGTCATAGCCATCTTCATCACAATGAGGTGTCCATTGTTCTTCATTGATGGCTACATCCATTGTTGCTAAGATTTCTGCCCAGCCGTGGTGTTCAAATTCTTCGTCAGGAAAGACTACAGGTGCATAGGCCGGGTCTTGAATGGATCTATGGGTTTCTTTTGCACCTATCTCTCTGGCTTTTTCTCTCTTCTCTTCTTCTACTGCTACCTTGCACATCCATAAGTGGGTGTCTTCATGCATCCATGAGAATCCTGATCCTATGGAATGCACCGATTCCGTATCATCTTTGGCTCTATGGAGGGGATTCCATTGGATAGGAGGGACATCTCTATGAGAGTAATCTTTGAGATTCACTTTGGTCGTAACACCTAAGTGTTGCAGGTACAAGGAATTGGTTCCCCAGTCCTGTACCACTTGCAACTGTCGCATAAAGGGTCATCCCAAGATCATTTCGTAGGCATGATTCTTGCTAAAATCACAGATAGCAAATGTATGCTCGAACTCGACACCACAAGTGGTGAGAGTTATTCCTCCTAACAGCCCTAGGGGTCTCTCTATGTGACCATCGGCCATTTGCAATTTCATCCTCGTGGGCCTGAGTGCTGGCTTGCCCCAACGCTTCCATAGGGAAGTGGTAGCAATAGCAACTCCTGCACCTGAGTCTAGAATGGCCTTGGTGGTGTATCCTTGATGGGTGATAGGAAGATATGTGTTTCCCTCTTCGCCGTCACTCATGTCTCCTATCTTGTCCAAGGGTATTTCTGGCACTGTTCTCTGGGACCCTACCTGGGAACGACGTTTTGCTATCTCCGGTACTTGTTTGGCTACATGTTTCCATAACTCTGGCGTAACTTTGAGTAGCTCTTCTAAAGTGAGGTTGCACTGCACTTTAGTGTTTTTCACTACTTCTGTATTCCTAGGTATGACTGAGTCTTCGCTTCTTACCATGACGGTGTCGGGAAGAAGGAGGTCGTGGCGGGAAGCCGGCGCGTGGGGTTGGATCAGGCCCCGCTCTGGTGCGCCGTCCCCGCTGTCCTGCGAGCGGCGTCTGCGCGCTGGGCGCCTCGCCTGTGCTCTCTGGAGCGTGCGCGATCCTCGTACGTGTGGGACCCTCTCCACTCGGAAGTGTCGAGACGTGCGTGCGTACACGACCGTAGGCGTCGGAAAAGAGACAAATCAGGTACGGCACTGATTCTCGAAATCACTGGGTCGGTGTGTATACAAACTCGATGATACAATAAAATCTCAATGATACAGTGGTGCCCGCAACAGTGCGGGTCTCTGATACAAAAGTCTGCTACAGTGCGGATAGATAAATAAAAATAAATGCCGTCGCTACAGTGCGGATCGGCTGGATATGATATAGGCTTCCCGCTACAGTGCAAGAAGTCACCCTCGATCTCTGTCTTCTGGTCTTTGCGATTTAATCTTTTCTTCACTTTTCTTCGGTCCAAGCTTTTCTTCAAATCCTCACTTTGCAGCTCTTTACTTCAAAATTCACAATAATCTCTGATCACGCAGTAACCTGTAGAAAGGTTCCACAAGAAAGACCACGGGGAGGAGCAAATGAGTTTAGGCACCTATTTATAGGCCTCCCCATCCTTGGACTTTCCTCTAGAAACTTCCAACCTCCTTAACTAAGTTTCTAATTTTAGACCACCATGCATGTTCACTTACTATTCTTGGAAAATCCCATCTCTTGATTCTATTTTTGATTTTTGTCTTCCTTTTTTTATTTTCCCTAAATTCATGTTTTGGTTTCACACTATATACAGGGTTAATTAATCTAAGGGTTTGACCTAGAAGAAACACCGATTTCAAGGGTCTAAACTAGGGATTTTGGTCGGAAAAATCAGACTTTGGTCACAATTATCTCAAACACATTAAACCAAGGGTTTATTTACAATTCCGACCTAAACTCCAAGGGTTTCCAAGGGTTCAAGCCCGGATTCCATGGGGTAAACTCAGGTTTTCAGGGATTTTGAAGGGCCAGACCTACGTTTTTATGGGTAAATGTCTGTTATTTTTACACATACATCTAACATACATCTCAAACTTATTTCTGCATCACACAATCAATCAATTCGGCCTAAATATGTACAAAATATATCACTCTTTCGATCAACACATTACACAACCGTCATAAAAGAATGATCTTTTGAAAAAAAACAATGCACACTCCCTGCGGGATTTCATCCCGACATTCGCCCCCGCTAAACCTGCACATCGTCCCGATGGGCCAACCTGCAAGATCCAACAAAAGCGTATCAGGGTCCTTTTGAAATCTCTTTACATTTTTTTTTCTTTTTCTTTTCAAAACTCAAATCACGATCTCATGCAGTCATGCAATATTTATAAAGATTAGTATGAATTTTAGAAAATTAAGTAGATTCAAGCTTCACAAACATCATATTATGTTTCTGCGTCTGCAATCTGACAAGTAATCACATGAATAAATCGTCGGGTTTCTAGATCTTTTGTTTGTTCAACTGGTTCAGATCGAACTGCTCATTCTAAGTACTAGCATATACATATGTTTCTACTAACTCAGTTTATAGAATATACCTCGATTCCCACTATTTATCTCCTACTTGTCCAACTCTCCATTAGATCTTTCTTTCTTTTTCTCTTTCTTTTTCATTTTTCTTTTTCTTTTTCTTTTCCTCTTCATCTCAGCTCAGCATTTCTTTTTATCTTTTATTTCACAAATCGGCCTATGTCGAAATCGGGTGCGACTCATGGACTTGCCCGCCCGGCCAAGTTTATTCCACCTGTCTGCCGACCCGGCATAGCGCACGACATACACAACGTCAGCCCTGCATGAAATCGACGTCAGCTCGTGGCTCTGACCACCCGATCAGAGTGACTCCACCCGCCTACCGACCCATACAGGCGCATGACAACAGATAGGTTATGCCTACGACGAAACTAGCTACGGCTCGTGGCCTCGATCACCCGACCAAGGTGGTTCCACCCGTCTACTAGCTCATCGTAGCGCACCAACAACATACACGCACATATACAGCTGGCATGAGTATGAATGTTTCTTTATAAATCATGATCCATATGGAGGTAAGATCTCATAAGAAACAAATAGTAAGATCCAAAGTTTCCCACTTCACTAAGTGTTCAAATCAATCAGCATATACATGCACTCGGTCTAAGCATGCCATCACATCCCCAAGCTTTCACTCCCAAAAGTCTCTAGTCTGCTAACTGATCTCACTCATATAATTTCCTAGTCATTCATGCTTCATGCAAACCCATAATAGATCTTTGTTATCTTCATTCTACATGATTTTCATAAACACATACATATCTTTATCACACTCATCAATGCAATGCAAATGCTCTAACAGAAAGAAAACACATCTCAAATCAGAAACGTTTCACCTGGTTATTTTTCTTCATTTTTTTTATCTAGCTTTTCTTTATCTTCATGATCCATCATTCTTCATCAGTATTAGCATCAGTGTCATCAGTTCCCTCCAGTGTCATCAATATCCTCTAGTGTCATCAGTATCCTCCAGCATCATCACGATCCTCCAGTATAATAATCATCATAATCTTCATAATCATCATAATCATCATAATCATCATCAATCACTAATATCATCAATCATTTTCAACACCAATCATTATCTTTTATCATCATCATTCATCATAAACCATCAATCATCATCATTGAATAGCTTTTGATCGTTCTCCTATGTTTCATTATAATTCTTCTTCAATCATCATTGAATATTTGCAAATATGTCTTCAAAAGTTAGATTTTTAGTTCTCTTATTCTTTTTCAAACTCTTAGAAGACTTTGGAGTAGCCTTTACATTCCTCTCTATTTGCGCAATAATATCATCAAGCAACTCTTTTTCTGCTTTGTTAATTTGCTTGTCCGATTTTTTATTTTTATGAGTTTCTTCTTTACTCTCTTCTTGTTCAATTTGTTTATCAAGGTTTAATTGGGATTGTAATTTTGCAACTTTCTCTTGATCGAATAGATTCTCATTAGTTAAAATTTTTGGATCAAACGAAACATATACATCATGTTCTTTCTTTGATTTTTCTCTTTCAGACTCTCTTTTATGATCAATTTCCATTTGTTCTCTTAGTATCTGTTCAATATTTTGCTTCTCGACCTTTATTTGTCTACCTTTGGTTTCTTCACTAGATTTCTCTTGACCCTCAATAGATAGCATACTCTTTTGCTCATCAAGTCTATTATCTTCATGAGTTTTTGGTCTCCACATCTTCTGAAATGGTTTTGGTCTAGATTTGGTCTTCTCGAAATACTCTTTCATCCCACCTTTTCCTACATTCAAATGCAAAGGGGATTCATCTTGAAACTTACAAATTTTACCTTTATGTTCCCTGACTAGTTTATGTTTGCATGCACTTTCATATGCCAGACAATCCCAAAACATATGTCCATACTGGTCGCACCAAAAGCAACATATAGGTCTCTTCTCAACCCGACTTGATTTCCTAGGTATCACTCTAGGCGTGGGTCTTCTAAGACCTACTGACTCTTTCTGTGCAGATATGCTTTGGACTTTTACCTCATGCTCATTATCACGTTTCCATACTTGTAGGTCATTAACTTGGTTTGTCAACATATCAACTTTATGTTTTAATTCAGAAATCTCAAAATCCATTTCATTTTTTAGATCTTTAATGCTTATGCCCATTAGTTGGATAGTATCTGATATTGCATTTATAGTTTGCATTAGGGTCATGACAATACCAAACTTTGATTTTATGGATTCATTCATGTTAAATTCTATTTCCTTAATTCGCTCTTCGTATTTCGTAAATTGTTCCTCAATCATTTTGTTCATTTTAGTTTCTTGTGCACAGATATATGGACTAAACTAGTGCAGATAGTGAATGCTCAAGCTCAGACAACAAGACAACCTTTCTGTTCAATGTGTATGTGAAACAATGCAAAATTCAAATAACTTGAAATGCTAGTACCTGGAGTCTCTGTCTGATGCCGAGGTTCCTGTCTTTGTCTTCTCAAGGAGTGGGTGGCGTGTCGAGGATCACCGGGCAACCGCCTCGCTTCACGTCGGGTTCAGGTGTCGGGAAGAAGGAGGTCGTGGCGGGAAGCCGGCGCGTGGGGTTGGATCAGGCCCCGCTCTGGTGCGCCGTCCCCGCTGTCCTGCGAGCGGCGTCTGCGCGCTGGGCGCCTCGCCTGTGCTCTCTGGAGCGTGCGCGATCCTCGTACGTGTGGGACCCTCTCCACTCGGAAGTGTCGAGACGTGCGTGCGTACACGACCGTAGGCGTCGGAAAAGAGACAAATCAGATACGGCACTGATTCTCGAAATCACTGGGTCGGTGTGTATACAAACTCGATGATACAATAAAATCTCAATGATACAGTGGTGCCCGCAACAGTGCGGGTCTCTGATACAAAAGTCCGCTACAGTGCGGATAGATAAATAAAAATAAATGCCGTCGCTACAGTGCGGATCGGCTGGATATGATATAGGCTTCCCGCTACAGTGCAGGAAGTCACCCTCGATCTCTGTCTTCTGGTCTTTGCGATTTAATCTTTTCTTCACTTTTCTTCGGTCCAAGCTTTTCTTCAAATCCTCACTTTGCAGCTCTTTACTTCAAAATTCACAATAATCTCTGATCACGCAGTAACCTGTAGAAAGGTTCCACAAGAAAGACCACGGGGAGGAGCAAATGAGTTTAGGCACCTATTTATAGGCCTCCCCATCCTTGGACTTTCCTCTAGAAACTTCCAACCTCCTTAACTAAGTTTCTAATTTTAGACCACCATGCATGTTCACTTACTATTCTTGGAAAATCCCATCTCTTGATTCTATTTTTGATTTTTGTCTTCTTTTTTTTATTTTCCCTAAATTCATGTTTTGGTTTCACACTATATACAGGGTTAATTAATCTAAGGGTTTGACCTAGAACAAACACCGATTTCAAGGGTCTAAACTAGGGATTTTGGTCGGAAAAATCAGACTTTGGTCACAATTATCTCAAACACATTAAACCAAGGGTTTATTTACAGTTCCGACCTAAACTCCAAGGGTTTCCAAGGGTTCAAGCCCGGATTCCATGGGGTAAACTCAGGTTTTCAGGGATTTTGAAGGGCCAGACCTACGTTTTTATGGGTCAAATGTCTGTTATTTTTACACATACATCTAACATACATCTCAAACTTATTTCTGCATCACACAATCAATCAATTCGGCCTAAATATGTACAAAATATATCACTCTTTCGATCAACACATTACACAACCGTCATAAAAGAATGATCTTTTGAAAAAAAACAATGCACACTCCCTGCGGGATTTCATCCCGACAACGGTAGGTGCTCTCATACAAGTAGACTTAGCTTCCCATGGACCTGTGAAGTGGGGTAATTCTTGTAGAGAGTTAGACTCAAAGTCTAATCTTTCCTGAGATTGGGTTCTTTCCTGCTCCTCATAAATGGATGGGATGTCTTGTGGGAATTGGTCGTGTGCATCATCCACAAGTTCAATGGGAGGAGGGACTTCACTTTCTTTAGCCCATTTGTCTTCTTGAATCTCTCGTAGGAATTCTGGTGTGAACCGATTCATAGAAGATGATGTGTCTGGCTCCGTAGAGTTAGGCACATAGGCTTCCTGGGTAGGAAGACTTGCACTTTCACTTGCCTTGTCCTTTTGTTGAGAGGCGGGTTCCTTTTCTGATTGTGCAATTAGCTTCTCTATTCTTTCTAACAATCCATCAAAGTGCAACTGTGTCTTAGTTGAACTAGAGATGTTAAAGAGGCGACTGGCTTCAAACATGGTCTGAGCCAATTCCACCATTTTCGCACAAATTTTGGTTCGTTCAAGCTCTAGTTCTGCTCTAGGGTAACACTTTTCATGATCAGTTACGTTTGACTCTTCTTGGATTCTGGCCTGATATGCTTTAAGCATCATATTAAGGTCCTCGGGATTGGGATCTGCTAGGACTGATCCTACTCTTGGGGGTGGTGGAATTGTGTGAGGTGGGTTGGAAGGTGGCGGGTCGGATGGAGATGGGAATGGTGGTGGTGGGGTAGTGTGAGAGGGAGTTTGAGATGTGAAATCAGTTATCCTAGCCTTTGTTTCTCTGAGGCTTTCCTCAAGTTCACTCATTTTCTTTGCCCATTGCCTTTTCATTCTTTCACGACTATCTCTCCAAGCTCTAGTCCTCTTCTTTGTCATGCTCTCCGTTTCACTAACATCTGGGCTCTTTTCCTGGCCTACACTTTGGTTCTCCTGCAAGGCTTGGGCTCTAGTGATCACTTGCACTGGTGTAGTGGAAGTCACACTTCCTGTGGAGTGTACAACTAGCCCAACAACATTGATAGGAGTGATTTTCGGCATATTATTAGGATTCTTTGAGCAATCTCGTAAGAGATGCTCCTTTCCACACTCCTGGCAATAGCCCTGGATCGTCACTGACTGGGGTTGTGTAGGTGGAGGCAAGGGACAATCACGAATGAGATGATCTCCCTGACATTTGTAGCATGGTCCTCTAGGGAATGGGGGTCTTACTTGCCTAAGTTGAGGTCTAGAGTTGGGGTTTGCGTACATGACATTAGCATACTCTGGCTCCCAAATAGGTTCACTCGGTTCCTCACTGTAGTAGGTGTTGAAGCTCAAAGTCAAGGACAAAGCATGGAAGCACATCAAAAGGTGGATACACGAGGAAAGGGAGCAAGTAGGGAGCTCCAAGAAGTGTATGTCAAATTTTCAGAAGAATCCCCTACAAAAATAGTGATTTTCATCACTAAAAACCATTGTAAATATCATTATCTATTTTTAGTAACTCCATTTTGTTCAAGCTGAGGAGTCCTCAAGCTTGAGGAGTATTAGAAGTACCATCGTACCAATTTTCATAATTTTTAGACTTCGTTTGAGCCCTCAAATAAGCCCTGGAACCTAATTTTTAACTAGGCCGAACAGTAGGTCTGGACAGGGCCAAAACTAGTCAAAAAACTATAAAAAGAGCTAGAGAGCTCATTTTTGAGGTTAGCTGGTTAGAGAATAGAACTTTTGTAAGAGAACTCTTTTGCAATCTAAGCTTTCCATTGTTCCTCTCTTTGATCTTACTTTGTGCACGTGTGTGTGTATGTGTGTGCATGTTTGTGTGCTTTCACTCACGCACTTGTGCCTTCACTTGCTCGTGGTCTTCATACCGGTCCTCACGTCTCCGCGGATTGACAAGTAAAGGAGGTGGTGCTTACGCTTGAGGTACACCAAATTTTGGCGCCGTTGCCGGGGAGAGAGCTTCGAGGACGAGCGTTGTGATGGTAAGATCGTAGATTTGCGACGTTGGAAGGTAAAAAAACTATCATTTCAGTTCATTTTTTGTTTTTTCCTCTTCATCTTCATCATCATCATCATCTCCACCTTCTTCCACCTTCTTCTTCATAGAAAATTCTTGTTTTTTAGTGCATTTTCACCATCTTCATACCATTTTTCATGCATTATTGTGTGGGAAGGAGTTAGGAGAAGCAAGGGAGAGCAAGCGCTGTGTTTTTTTCATGATTTTCTGCTCATACGGAGCTCGCCATAGCCGGCGCTCAGAAATTTGAATTTCCCGCCAAAAAATGCAATTCTGTGATGAAAATCGCGATTCTATGAAAATTCAAAATTTTTGAAAAATCACGATTTTCTGTTTTCCCGCCTAAAAGTTGGCTGAAAAAATCACGATTCTGTGGTCATTCTCAGAATTGCAATTCTGTGATTGTGCTCAAAATCGCGATTTTCATATCAAAAGAAACACGATTTTCTAAAAACACGATTTTCTGCGGGCTCAAAATAGCGATTCTAACAAATCACGATTTTCAGCCAAAAACACGATTTTGTGACAAAAAGGTGATTTTGTGAAAACACGAATTGTCGCTCAAAATCACGATTTTGTGAATCACGATTCTCTGAGTCAAAATCGCGATTTTCAGAAACACGATTTTGTGCTCAACATCGCGATTTTCATGCCAAAAATACGATTCTGAGAAAATACAATTTTGTGAATCACGATTCTCTGAGTCAGAATCGCGATTTTCAGAAACACGATTTTGTGCTCAACATCGCGATTTTCATGTCAAAAAACACAATTCTCTAAAACACGATTCTGTGCTCAAAATCGAGATTTTCATGCCAAAAACAGGATTCTGAGAGAATACGATTTTCAGCGGGCTCAAAATCGCGATTCTCACAAATCACGCTTTTCAGTCAAAAAACACGATTTTGTGTAATCACGTTTGTTTGCTCAAAATCGCGATTTTCAGAAACACAATTTTGTGCTCAACATCGCGATTTTCATGCCAAAAATACGATTCTGAAAAAATACGATTTTGTGAAAAAAACACGATTCTCTGAGTCAAAATCGTGATTTTCATGTCAAAAAACGCGATTTTCAGAAACACGATTTTGTGATCAAAATCACGATTTTCATGTCAAAAAACGTGATTTTCAGAAACACGATTTTGTGATCAAAATCGCGATTTTCATGTCAAAAAACGCGATTTTCAGAAACACGATTTTGTGATCAAAATCGCGATTTTCAGAAACACGATTTTCTACTCAAAATCGCGATTTTCAAAACACGATTTTGTGAAAACACGATTTTGTGAACACGATTCTCAAGGTACAAAATCGCGATTTTTTCAAAAGGTCCTGTTTGCCTGTTTTGACCCCCAAGAGCCTGAATTGGCATAACTTTTTCATCCAAAGTCCATTTTTTGAGCTCTATAGCTCGTTGGAAAGCTCGTTAGATTTTGAATCTAATACCTTAGAAGAACTGCCTCAATTTCCAGGCCCATGGGAATCTGAATCTCTCCAGATTAGAGCTCCCACAATACTAGTAAGAAATGAAGACTCAGTGGTTCCAAGGAACATGGATGTTGTGAAGAACACTAAGGTTCAGTGTCATCTCACTGTAGAAGAGCTGCTCAAAGCAAAACCTGAGCTTTGGAATCATGTGAAGGATCAGGTTCCAGAACTTGATTCCAACATGCCAAAAGCAGGCTCCAAGCAAAGGGTACCAGAGATACCTTTAGACAAAATAGGGGACATGTGTGAGGGTGAAGAAGGTAATACTTATCTTCCAATCACCTACCAAGGTTACACAACCAAAGCAATCATAGATTCAGGTGCTGGTGTTGCTATTGCGACCACCTCCTTGTGGAAGCAATGGGGCAAGCCCACATTAAGACCAACTAGAATGAAGCTTCAAATGGCTGATGGTCATTTTGAAAGACCTCTAGGATTGCTAGAAGGGATCACTCTAACCACTTATGGTATAGAGTTTGAGCACACATTTGCTATATGTGACTTTGAGAAAAATAATGTCTATGAGATGATCCTCGGAAGACCCTTCCTACGACAATTGCAAATAGTACAAGATTGGGGAACTAACTCCTTGTACTTACATCACTTAGGGGTCACCACCAAGGTCAATTTGAAGGATTACACCTTCAGAGATGTACCACCCCTACAGTGGAATTCTATCCACAAAGTGAAAGAAGATTCCATCTCTGTGCATTCTGAAAGTTCACCTGATCCATCATGGTTGCATGAAGATACTCATTTGTGGATGTGCAAGGTCGCAAAGGAAGAGGAAAAACGTTTAAAGGCAAGAGAGGAAGGAACTTCGCTAGGAGAGAGACCAGTTAGCGACCCAGCCTACACACCGATGATCTTTCCAGATGAGGAGTTTGAGCCTCATGGCTGGCCAGAAATCTTAGCCACCATGGACATTGCTGTCAATGAGGAACAGTGGACACCCCATTGTGATGAGGAGGGTTATGATATCTCAGTTTTCATGTGTCAACCCTTGCTAGAAGAATGTGACCCTAGTGATGTCATAGAGGAAGAAGAGAATGACGATGATCTGGAGTCTATTGTGATGGATAGTTGCTTTAACTCAGAGCAGCACTATCTAGAAGATATAGGAGTGTTCACCCAGAAAGAAGAAGAACCTCTCACAAGTATTAAAACAGTAAACTCAAAGGATGGAAGTGAGAGTAGTCAAAAGAAAAAGAAAAGAAAAGCATTGAAACAAGAAGAGGAGGAATCATTGTTTGAAGTACCAGAAAACTTCAAGAAATATGAAGTTGATGACCACAAAATTTTGGTACAAATGCCTAAGAGAGAGGCCATCATAGGAGAATCATATGATAATAAAGAAAAGACCAAGAAGATTGTAGTGACCATTGAAGAGAACGAAGAGAGATGCACATATATAGGAGATGACCTAAGTGCAAGAGAAGAAATGGAGCTCATAGCTCTATTAAGGGAATATAGGGATGTGTTTGCATGGCACTATAGAGACTTGAAAGGGGTAGATCCAAGAATTTGCTCTCATACTATCCCCATGACTGCTGATGCTAAGCCCACCAAACAGAAGCCCTACACATATAATGATACCTATGCAGCCAAAATACAAGAAGAAATTGATAGGTTGATCGAAGCTGGATTCATCTATGAGATTGAGCATACCGAATGGGTGTCCCCCATTGTTGTGGTACCCAAGAAGAACGGGAAGTTGCGAGTGTGTATTAACCTTAAAAAAGTTAATGCCGCTACGATTAGAGATAGTTATCCACTTCCAATCACAGAACACCTATTGGAGCGTGTTGCAAGCAAGGAAGTTTATAGCTTCCTTGATGGATTTTCAGGTTACAATCAGGTAGCCATTGCCCCAGAAGATCAACACAAAACAGCTTTTGCTACAGAGTGGGGAATCTTTGCATTTCGGGGGATGTCATTTCGGCTCACCAATGCACCTGCAACATTCCAAAGGCTCATGTGTCATGTCTTCAAAGAGTTCTTGCGAAAGAGCTTAGAAGTGTATGTGGATGATTTATGTGCTCATTCCCAAGAAAGAAGGGTTCACATCCCTGAGCTCAGACAAATCTTCAACAAGTGTAGAGAATATCGAGTGTGTCTAAACCCAGAAAAGTGTGTGTTTATGGTGCGTCAAGGTAAAATCTTAGGTCATATTGTTTCTAAGAATGGAATCTCAACAGATGAAGATAAGGTACGAGCCATAGCGGAGCTACCAAGGCCAAGGAATATTAAAGAGGTACAAGCCTTTATGGGCCATTGTGGATACTACCGTAGGTTTATCCACATGTACGCGATCATAGCTAGACCCCTTTATGCCTTGTTGTCTAATTTTGAGTGGAACGACAAATGCGAGAATTCTTTCAACGAACTGAAAAAACGATTGTGCACGGCACCAATACTCACCACTCCTGATTGGAATAAACCATTCCATGTCCATGTGGATGCATCCAATCATGCCATAGGATGTGTGCTAACACAACCCACAAGTGAAGGAAACTTAGATTTGCCCATAGCATATGCTAGTAGACAGCTCACTGCAGCTGAACGGAACTATACCACAACTGAGCGAGAGGGCTTAGGCATGGTATATGCTGTGAAGAAGTTTAGACACTATTTATTGGCCAACAAGTTCAAGTTTTTCACTGATCATCAAGCTTTGTTATATTTGGTCAATAAACCTTGCAATACTGGACGCTTAGTAAGATGGTTCCTCTTACTAATGGAATATGACTTTGAAGTTGTTGTCAGGAAAGGTAGAACCCACCTTTGGGCAGATCACCTTTCTCGCATCACTTCAGGAGAGTCACCGCAAGGAGTGTCTGACGAATTACCCGATGCTTATCTGTTCAATTTAGAAGTTGTTCCTAAGTGGGCAAATAAGTTGGTACCAGTCCTAACCTTTGGTCCTGCAAATAAGAATGTGAAAACATCACAAGAAGAAATTGTAAAATCCCAAAAATATCACATATTAGCAGGAAGCATGTACAAACAAGATACTGAGGGTGTATTAGCTTGTTGTGTGGAGGATGATGAACATAGTAGTTGGTTGCAACAAGCCCATGAAGGAATGCTAGGAAATCACTATTCTAAACAACGAACATTGCAGAATCTAAAGCGTTTAGGAGTGTATTGGCCTAGCATGGACAAAGAAATACATGAGTGGATTAAGAATTGTCCAAGGTGCAGAGAGAGACCCCCAGTGGAGCATGCGACCCTTTATCAAGTGTCTTTAATTCCAGAGTGGAGTGCTCCATTGGTAGAGTTTATGAGATCGGGAAAATTACCCAAAGAGGCTAGTCTAGCAAGAAGAAGAAGCATGGAGCAAGAGGCTCAAGGCTATGCCCTAGTAGGAGACAACCTATACCGAAGAGGCAAAGATGGTTACTTAAGACTGTGCGTTCACGAATCAGATTATTTGAAAGTCTTAGAGACTGCACACAGCGGTGTTGCAGGTGGACATTTTGGTCCTGACCGAGTGATCAAGACCATTCTATTCTCAGGACTTTGGTGGCCCACTCTTCATATGGATGCACATACCTATGTGAAGAAATGTGACACATGCCAACGTGCACAATATCCAGTTAGAAAAGACGAGATGCCCTTGAGGCCAATGATGGGAGGACGTGCATTTTCGAAGTGGGGCATAGACTTCATAGGTCCTATTAACCCCCCAGCGAGAAACTCCCATGCAGAGTACATCATTGTAGCCACAGATTACCTTACAAAGTGGGTAGAAGTCAAAGCCACAACAAAGAATGATGCTCAGACTACGGCTAAGTTCTTATTCAAGAATGTGTTCACGAGATATGGACTACCAATAGAGTTGGTGAGCGATAGAGGCACACACTTCTTGAATGAAGTCATTGAAAATCTTGCCCAAGAATTCTTGGTGATACATAAGAAATCCGCCCCCTATCATCCACAAGCCAACGGACAAGCCGAGAGTACCAATAAGATCCTCTGTAACATATTGACAAAACTGGTAAATAATAAACGCTCTGATTGGGACAAACAACTTCATCATGCTGTTTGGGCTTATCGAGTTGCCTACAAAACGGTACTCAACGCCACCCCATTTCAGATGGTCTTCGGACAGAACGCTGTGCTACCATTAGATTTCTTAATCCCTGCCTTAAAAGTAGCACAAGAGTATGAGTGGAATGGGCATGAATTGTCCTCTAGGATCTTTGATCTCGAACGCTTGGGTGAGACGAGGCTACGAGCGGCAGCAGGCATCTACGCTGCAAAGAAGAGGCAAAAGGCATACTTTGATGCACACATCAAGGATAAGGGATTGAAAGAAGGAGATCTAGTGTTGGTATACACACTAAAACAACATGCCCGTAAGTTGGAAAAAAGAGGATATGGACCCATGATCATTAATAGAATTTCCACTAGTGGTGCAGTTCAGTTGGCCACTCTTGAAGGAGATATCTTACCAAACTATATTAGTGGCTGTAGAGTCAAGCTATATCAAGAACCTCTTACTGAGGATATGCTAATGAGACTCAACACTGCTAAGAAGCGAAAAGAAGAAGAGTTAAGAGTGAGAGAAGAAGCACAGGTAGAGGCCAGAGAGCGTATCAGGCGAAATAAGTTAAGGCGATTAGGCCTAGAAGTCAACTCAAAAGCCCCAAAATATCACATGGATATGTGTCAAAAGTCAGGCATAGCGACTTCTCAGGTCATTGACCGAAGACCCTTTGTGACCATAGAGATAGGACAAGGGAAGGGTGAAAGGACGGTGAAAGCATTGATTGACTCAGGTGCAGCAAGTAGTGCAGTTAGACTTTCCTACTGCCAAGACTTGGGGTTGAACATCAATCCCATAGAAGCTTATCTCATAGGATTGGGAGGTGTGGAAACCCCTTGTTTGGGCGAGGTGGAACTTCCCATCTACCTTCAAGATGTTCCAATGAGAGTCAAAGCGCTAGTATGTCAAGATGAGTACCTTACAGAACCACTTGTCTTGGGTCAAGATTGGATCTATGACCATGCAGTTAACTTAAACCTAAGAAGTCAAATTCTTCAAGTTTGGGTATGTTGCTCTAGCACAATGGTAAGTACCACGTTAAGAAGCTTCACCTCCTTAATGTCAATCCGAGGGAGAGGTAGGAGTGATATGAAGATCGTGAACGTGAGATGATGTGAGAGTGAAGGTGAGAAGCACAAAGATGCACACACACATACACACACACAATGAAGAGACAAGCAAGACACAATGGAAGGTGGGAAATTAGCTCTATTACTCAAGAATATTCTTACAAGCTCAAAATAACTCTAATCTCAAACAAGCTACAATGAACCAACCCCAAAAATGAGCTCTCTAGCTCTTTTTATAGTTTCTAGACTAGTTTTGACCGGTTTCACATCTAGTGACCGGCCTAGTTAAAAGTTAGGTCCTAGAGGCTATTTGGGAGGGTAAACGATGTCTAAAAATAACGAAATTTGGTACGAGTGTTCTACCTAAGCTCCTCAAGCTCGAGGACTCCTCGGCTTGCACAAAATGGAGCTATGGATTACAAAAATGGGGTTTTGTCTATATTACATATGTTACAAGAGTGATGAAAATCACTGTTGGATGTTTGAAGAAGTAATAAAAATATAATTGTTTTGAAAAAATGATCCGACTGGCTCCCTGCTTTGTCTTCACATGCTTCCGTGGCGTCTGTGCCTCTGACTGCTTCCAACACCCCCCTCCCTCTCGCTTCTGTCGTCCCTGACAGAACCTTGTTGTGAGGTCTGCCGGATGTAATTCTGTAGGAGGTCTTGAGCGAGGGTGTGCTCTGATACACGAATACCTCGGGCTAGATCAGCCTCGAGTTTCTCCCAGTCGATGGGTTGCGGCTCGTCTGGTGGTGGGAGCTGATAGTGTGTGGAGTACACCATTCGTTCACAGGCGAATAATTGCAATAAGTGTGTCGGCCTGCTGA
This sequence comes from Ceratopteris richardii, assembly GCA_020310875.1. Classification (NCBI taxonomy): domain Eukaryota; kingdom Viridiplantae; phylum Streptophyta; class Polypodiopsida; order Polypodiales; family Pteridaceae; genus Ceratopteris; species Ceratopteris richardii. The sequence continues at coordinate 3,291,115 of CM035420.1, forward strand.
TGAATACTTCGGAATGGTACTCCCAAAAACCGGTGGTGAACATTTCTTCGAATGTTTGCTTGTAACATGCCGGTAGATATTTGAGCCTGCAGTGCCAGGCGTAACACACCCGTAGCGATGGCGTTGTGCTCATATCATAGACTAAATCCAAGTTGCCATGCTCAAAGCCCGGGGTGTTGACATGGGGAGCCTTGATGCGCCGGAAGACTTTAAAGACCATCTGCATCATGTCAAAGATTTTGACAGTCATTTGCGCGGCTATATCATCCATAGGTTTTAATCGAGGGAGCCAGTGGCGGATCGTCGCCATCATATAGCCAACTGTGGGTAACGCGACTGGTGGCTTGAAGTAGGGGTAGTTCAGCCAGTCTTGGCACTGCTTATTGTTCTGTAGCTTTATAGCGAAGGCAGTCCAAGAGCGGCGTCGTGGTACTGGTCCCCAGCACGGATTAAATTTTAAGTGAAGAGGCGCTTTTACCCACGTGCTCATCATCTCTGGATAATTTTGCAGTAAGTCTTTGCGCCAGTCTGGTTGGAGGATTTCACCTCTCTGTGCCCTTGGTGGCAAGTCCTCTGGCTCGAATTGAGTTGCATGCGTTGGTTTCCTGCCGGTTTCTTTCTCTATGGTTAATTGATATTCTGCCATTAACATAAAGTATGGTTTATACTGAAGCTCATGCCCGGATATGTATCTTCGCGGGGCCATTTGAGCAAAGAATGGTGATTGTAAAATTTTTTCTTCAATTATGGCCATGGCATGTAGCTGTGCCTCTACTCTGGCCGAGTGTGTCGTTCCGAGTTCTTCTACTGTCTTCATCCATGCGGGGGTAGGTAATTCGTAGGTCATCTGGCCTTCGGCCGTGACACGTCCGCCTGGGATGGGTATCGGTTCATACGCCTCCTCGAAGGTCTCCTCCACCGGGATAGTGACAGTTTCTTCCTCAGCTGGTAGCTCAGGTGGGGAGTCTGGCCTTGGTGGTGCTTCATAGATGGCGATTCGAGATTCAAGATTCACTACCTGGGCCCGGAGTGCGTTGAGTTCCTCTAAAATTTCAGGTGCAGGGTCCACAGGTGCTGGTAATTCCGCTGCTACTGGTACCTGTTGTGTTGCAGGTTCTCTGAGTTGTAGCAGTTTGTGATCTTCCTTTAACTTTTGATACTCTTCGTTCATACGGTCATAGTCCTCGAGCAATCTAACATGGTCGTCTAGCAACATCCGCATCGACTCAGATGGGATTGCCTTGAATCTGCTCGGACTTAGTGGCTGTTCTGGATGATCTAAAGCCGCCTCCAAGTTTTCTCTGTTCTGCTCTTGGAGTCTCTGGTTCTCTTCTTTTGCTGCGGCTAAGTGTCTTCTCAATAAGCCCATATTTCTAGTAAGCGTTGCATTGCGGACAGTCTGGGCTCTAAGTAGGTTATCTAAATCCGCGGTGGCCTCTTTGCTTTTCTCCTCACTTTCTATTTCTAACTTGTGATAAGCCTCTCGTAACTCTTGGTACCGGCTGTTCAGTGAGGCGTTCTCAATCGATAACAAATTAAGCTGCGTTTGCAAGTCGTTCGTCGTTTTCTGCAGCTGTTGATAGTTAGTGCCGAGTGATGCAAACTCATCTCGGACTTGCGTCATGCATGCGAACATGTGTTGAAATGCTGTGTCGATGGTGGGCGATAGTAGTAGTGAAGTGCTAAATGAGGATGCAGTGATAGTAGATGCAGTGGGAATGGGAATCGGGGTTGGGACTGTGGATGCAGTGGTGATTGTGGAAAATTGTGAAGTGCCTAAATATGAGGGTGCTGTGAGTGGAGTGGGTGGCGGTGAGGTGGGTGGTGATATGTCCATGCCATTGGACGTGTTTAATGTTGTGACTGTGAAAAGTGGTGTGATTGTGGGTGGTTGCGTAGGTGTGAATACGGGATTTACAAACGTGGAGTAGTTTACAGGGGGGATTGTTGGAGCGGCTTGGTGAAACGGGGAAATAGGTGTTAGGGTAGGTTGGGGAGGTGAGACTGGTGAGAAGGTTAGCGGGGTTAGGAAGGGAAATGGGGGTCTTAGAGGTGGGGGAAACGCTGGGAAGGATGAAGGGGCGAAGGGGTTAACATAGGGATGTAGAGGGCTGGGTGTGGGCCTGGTGGTATGAATGGGTAAGGAAGAGGTTGGGGCTATATTGCTTTGTACAGGTGTGGATGTGGGGAAAGCAGGTGGGTGTGCGGGTGAGACAGGATGGGTTGGTGAAGGATGAGGTGAAAGAGGGGTCGAAGGGGTGGAGGTTATTTCGAGGATTGTAGTGGTATGAACAATGGTGGTACGGGGTGGCGAATCTACAAGAATGGTTTCTGCTGTTGCTGAACGTTCGGGGGCGAGGCGTGCCTCCCTGGCTTGTGCTGAAGATTGGGCTCCTGTTGGTACACGAATATACTCCCCGGGTTTTGAGAGTAGTCGCACTCGGCGGGGATCGAACTGTGGTAGTTGCTTTCTTTGTAAAAATCTGAGTGCTTCATGGGAGCCTACTGATTGGACTAACTCTCGGAACCCTCTGATATAGGCGTCTTCGAATCCTCCTGAGATGAGTTCCTGTTCAATTAATGCCTGGCTCTCCTCTTCCGTTAACTTCTTTCGTGCCCAGACTTTCTCCATGGTACGATATAATTTCTTGATGGCCAATGTGTATGCTGCGGCTTCGAAAGTTTCATCTTCATATGTGCTGGTGTCGCCGTGGGTGTCAGTCTGTTGGCCTTGGCCCTCTGTCTGTTCCTCTTGTGAGCCCTGGCTGGCTTCATCGTCGCCTTGATCGTCGTCTGTTTCGGTTCTTTCTTCTTCAGAGCCCGACACAGCTTGTCCCTGTGGCAAGTCTCGCGGCGTAGTCGGGTAGCTGGGACGTTCATATTCCTGGGAGAACAGTGGTGCTTCTGAATACTGGAACTCGTTTGAGAATGCATCAGGCATCTCAAAATCAAATGTCGTGTTTATGGGGTCGGCCTCCATATGTGGTATCGGGAAAGAAAACGCTTCCGCACCAATGGTGGTGGGAGCTTCTGCGGTTGTGGTGGCGGGTTCTGAGGTGGTAGTTGCCTGAGGTGCAGCGGTACTAGTGGTGGCCTCTGTAATCACTGGTCTGGACAACCGTATGCGAATAGGTTGTACCGTGGGCGCAGCTTCTGTCTGTGGTCGCTCGGGAGAGGGTTGTGGTGACGGCGACTCTGGCACTTGGAGGCAAGGGATGGTGCCTCGCATGCGCTTACCAGCCCGTGTCCTACTGGGCTTCCTAGCTTTCTTCGCTGTGCTCTTAAATGCCTTCAATTCCTCTCCTGTTAATGCACGCTCGATGGGCAAGTCATAAGCCAAACACATATACACAATTCTTGTGAGGGCACAGCATCCGTTAAGCACTTTTTTACGCTCCCATCTGTGCTGTGCCAGGTACATCTGATCTATGATCCAGCTAGCCAGATCAACTGTTTGAGGTCCCGTACATGCCAAATATAATCCGAACCATATTCTTTTGTGTGGCATGGTAAATCTGTCCTGAGCTGGAAAGGCAAAATGTTGCATGCATATTCTTAGTGGCTTTGACAACTCAGGTGTAATGGCCGAAATCTCTTCCCACTTTGTGACATCCCCACGTTTCATCGGTTCTGGAATCAATCTCTCTCTGTATTGGGTACTTGAGACAGGGATGGTGGATTCCTTTCCTGTGTCTCTGGGATAATAGGGTTCCTATGCTGATCCTTTTTCTCTTTGCTCTCAATCAAGTGTTCTAGCCTCTCCATTAGTCCTTGAAAGTGTAGTTCTGGTTTTGCCATGTTGTTCCAATTAAGATATCTAGAGGCTTCGAACAACGCTTGGGCTAGTTCTACCATCTTCATGCACAATTTAGTTCTCTCAATTTCTAGATCAGCTCGAGGGTAGTTTTTACTCATTTCCGTTACTTGAGGTCCTTCTTTTATTCTCGCCTGATATGCACGAAACATCATGTCTAGATCTTCCGGTATGGGTTCCACTAAGACTGATCCTGATTTCTGAGCTGGGATTTCTTGGTTTGATTCTTGTGAAGCCAATTCTTGTATTTTGGCTCTAGATTCTCTTAGACTTCCTTCCAACTCACTTATCTTTTTACTCCATTTTCTCTTTATCCTTTCTCTAGAATCTTTCCAAGATTTTGTCTTTTTACTACTCGATTCCGCAACTTCACTAGTTTCGGCTATTTTCTCATGATTAAGCTGTTGGTTTTGTAAGAGTGTCTGGGCTCTGGTTATAGCTTGGATAGGCACGTACGTAGGGTTGGATCCATCTGCGTTGTTTACAATACCTATCACGTTGATCGGTGTCACATTTGAAGTGTTAACTGGGTTCTTAGGACAATCTTTGATTATGTGCTCTTTGCCACAATCGGCACAAAAGCCTTGGATGCTATAGTACTGTGATTGCCTTGCTATTGGGGGATGTGGACAATCCTTTATGAAATGATCTCCTTGGCACCTAAAGCATGGTCCTCTAGGGCCCTGTGGTCTCTGCTGTCTCAATTGGGGCCGTGGGTTTGGGTTTGCGTACATCACATTAGTATAATCTGGCTCCCAACTAGGTTCCATTGGTGGACTATCATAATGATATGTCTCCACATGTTCTGGTGACTCCGTGTAATAAGCGGGTGGACTAGTTACATGAGTAGAGTCAAAACTGTTAGAGTTCGGGTCACTTTCGGTGATCAGGGGTGAAGAAGGCACTAAGGCCCTACTTAGGTTCTCTTCTGCAGCCGCGTATTTGACTGAGATGACATTCGCTGGTGGGGGTGGCTGCTGAGCTAAGACGGGTTGAGGTCTCTGTTGAGCCTGGTATGGGTAGTTCTGGGGAGGCCTATAGTAATAAGGCTGAGCATTGTATTGGCCTTGATACCTACCTGGCTGCTGGTATGCTTGCGGGTAGTTCTGTCTCACAGTTTGTTTATGGTATGGGCAGTCCTGAGCTGTATGATTTGTGTATCTTCTCTCAATTGTGCAATATTGGCCACTAGGGTTGGCGTGATGTTGAGGTGCATTGGGGCACATGTTTGCCAAATGATTTCCACCACAAGCGTAACAACGTACGTTTGTCGGTAGCTTGGGCACCTGTTTACTAGAAACTCCTAGTTTTTGGGCCACTTTTTCTGCTAGGTCCTCTATCGAATTAGACAATTTTGTGGATGCTAAAGAAGAACAATCTGAGTCTTTATAGACCTTTGAGAGTTCTAATTCCTCTCCTAGGTTGTCCTCGATGTCTATACATATTCTTATACACTCTTCCAGCGTTCTGGGTTCTTTTAGGTACACATAAGAGCGTAGTTTAGCGCTCAACAAGCCATCTAGGAACAGTGACACTTGCTTGGCTTGTGAGGGTAGCTCTTGCATTGGACATCGTTCAACATATTGTCTGAACCTACGTCCTGCCAGTCTTACTGTTTCCTGAGGGGTTTGCTTAAAACTATGAATCAACGAAGACGTGTCATGTCTAACCCCACTTTTAGAGAATTCAGTGATGAATGACTCTAAAAAGTGATGGATGTCTCTAAATTGCCTTTGTTGCAGTGGTTGGAACCAAGTTAAAGCGGTATTCTTTAACGTTAGTCCAAATGCATTGTACTGGGTGAACATGTCCTCAACTTGTTCTGCTCTTAATACTTGCTTGAATTCTGCGACGTGGTCATAGGGATCTCCTGTCCCATCAAAGTAATTTTTCATTGATTTTACTAACTGTGTGGGTCTCAATACTCTTGCATGTTCACGTGGTCTAGGTAGAGGAAAATCATCTCTACCACCTGGTATTCCATGTTCTCTTTGTCTATCCGTCCTATTAGTGTTCGTGGTTGTTCTATCTCTCCCTATGGGGTGAGTGAAGCTTACTTCCGGTCTCTCGTAATTTCCTTCTCTTTGATTTCCATGGGCTGAGGATGTTCCTGCCCCTTGTTGATTTGCATTCATGTTTGTTCGGGATGGAGGGAATATCAATTCACCTCTCCATGTGTATGTGTTTTTAGCGCGTTCAGGCACCACGAAGACTCTTTCTGAAGTCTCATCCAGGTATACAACCTTTCCAGGTGTATCTGGGTCCTTGAATTCATAGATTGTGATGATGCCTACCTCACTGGGGTTTTCCTTTCTGTACCTCCAAAAGGCTTCATCTGTCTCTTTATTTACAAACAACTCGGTGCTCCTGTTATCTTGAGGGATCCACTCTGGGATGAGTACTCTTGTTAATACGGATTTCCCTCTAGGTGTCCTAGGTTCTTCTAATGGCTCTTTTCCTTGAAATTTTCCTTCTGTCTCTAATTGAATTGTGCCAAACTCATTCGTATCTTTTGGTTGCGTACTTAGGATGTACATGGTTCCTTCTTTGTCTATGTAAGCGTCTCTCTCAAATTTCACCACTGGTCTTTCCAATCCAATGGGTTGATCAGGATTGTGCAGTTGCACCACTTGCCTTTGCAAACCATCCTCATAGATGCGAGCACCTAATCGGTTGGTTCGGAGAAACTCTAACTGCGTTCTATAGGGTCCTTCAGGTTTTTCTAGGTATGCTACATGAGATCCTCCTGCTGGTCTGTCTGCGCTGAATGCCATTTCTGATTCGCTAGTTTCTGAGCTCTCGTAGGGATAGCTATTATTCAATTGCTGAGCCCAAGATCGTGCAGTGGTTCTTACACTAGCCTCTGATGATCTAAGGCTTCTTCTGTCCGACTTACCTATATGTTTGCCCGACCTAAGGTTCATTAATTTCCTTCCTTGCACGCTCAATTACACACTTAGATCGTCAATGGTTCTTTGTGATTAATTCTTGGTTCCTTTTAATTTTTCTTTGGATTCTTGTCTTAATTTATGCGTCAGGAATTCGACTTTCGTGATGATTTTAAGTTTTCGTTCCGTCAGACTTATGTTCTTTTCTTTAGGTTTTCGCGTCACACACACCTTTACTTTAAGTCTTAGACTTGAAATAATTAAGTATCTTAAACTTGAGGCGTTCCTATCGTCGTTAATCCACAACTACCGTTTAACCTAAGCTAAAAATTGACTGAGGGGGTTGAGTAATCTTCCAACCTCGAGTCGGCTTTTCTGGTTGCTCTGATGTCCTGTTGCCCAAGAAGCCTTGCTTCCCAAGCTCTGCTGTCCTCACTGCCTTGCTCGCTTGCTTTTGATTGCCCTTGCTAGACCTGGAAAATTCCAATGTTAGACCAATTCACAAGATGATTAAACACTTGAGTATATACACCTTTTAGTCCCTTCCCTTTTTGCCCAACTTTTTAATACTTGCCCCCTGACTTCCTAGTTCCAAACTAGGTGAACCTCAAATTAGCCTATCCAAAAATAGACGTATACTTTATGAAAAAAACAGTTGAGGTCACGTAGTACTCGTCACGAGCTTTCTAACGAGCTATTAAGCTCAAAAAACGGACTTCGGATGAGAAAGTTACACGCGTTCAGGTCCTGGGGGGTAAAAATTGACAATCCAATTTTCCTTCAAATATGAGCTAAGGGGTCTCCTATGAGTCTAATGGTCCAAAAATTTTCCAAAAATACCCCCAAAATTGGTCAAAAATTGAAGTCCAAAATTTGCGATGGGGGTGGGCAATCGCGATGGTCTGGGACCGTCGCGATGGTCCAAGCGAACCGTCGCGATGGCGTGGGATTTGGACAATCGCGATGGCCCGAAAAGGCGAACCGTCGCGATGGCTCGAAGTGAACAATCGCGATGGCGTGAGGTCGAACCGTCGCGATGGTCCAAAAGTTGAACCGTCGCGATGGCGTGGAAATGGACCGTCGCGATGGTCCGAAAAATGAACCGTCGCGATGGCGTGATCAGGCGGACAATCGCGATGGCGCGGGTCAACGGTCAACGGTGGACAATCGCGATGGCGCGGTCAACGGTCAACGGTGGACAATCGCGATGGTCCGAAGTGAACCGTCGCGATGGTCCGCGATGCGATGGCTTGAGCCAATCGCGATGGTCCGATTTTGGGCTGTCGCGATGGTCCGAAAAGGCGAACCGTCGCGATGGTTCAACGTGACACGTGGCACTGTCGTGGCGATGGCATAGGCCAATCGCGATGGTCCGGGGTCAAATGAACCGTCGCGATGGTCCAAGTGGACCGTCGCGATGGCTCAAGTGAACCGTCGCGATGGTCCGAAAAAGCGAACCGTCGCGATGGTCCGGCCGAGCCGTCGCGATGGCGTGAGCCTATCGCGATGGTGCGACACAATCGCGATGGTCCGAGCCAATCGCGATGGTCCACCAAACAATGAATTTTTGAGATGCGAGTATGGATTCCTAGTGGCGCAGGTGTGCTCTTCACGCTGGTGTGGTCGCCTTCTCCAAATTCCGAACTTGGCGGACCATCGCGATGGTCCAACACAGTCGGAAATTTCTGACAGAAACTGAAATTTTTACCTTTTGGAAGCTTTCCTGATGCTCTGAAGCTCTGTACCTGCAAGAAAACTCAAGAAAACACAAGTGCATACAAGCGCAAAAACTCTCTCTCGCTCTCTCGCACGCACAAATGAGGGGAAATGAGGTGAATGGGTGGATATGGTGAATTTTCTGATTTTTTTGGAAATGGAGATGATGATGCGATGATGAAGATGGAGTGTGGGGGAGGTGAAAAACACTAAAAACTAAGTAAAAACAACAACAAAAACTGAAATTTTTACCTTCCAACGCCACTTCTTGCTATACTCTTACCATCACACATTCGTCCTAGACTCGATCCCCGGCAACGGCGCCAAAATTTGGTGTTGCTCTAGCACAATGGTAAGTACCACGTTAAGAAGCTTCACCTCCTTAATGTCAATCCGAGGGAGAGGTAGGAGTGATATGAAGATCGTGAACGTGAGATGATGTGAGAGTGAAGGTGAGAAGCACAAAGATGCACACACACATACACACACACAATGAAGAGACAAGCAAGACACAATGGAAGGTGGGAAATTAGCTCTATTACTCAAGAATATTCTTACAAGCTCAAAATAACTCTAATCTCAAACAAGCTACAATGAACCAACCCCAAAAATGAGCTCTCTAGCTCTTTTTATAGTTTCTAGACTAGTTTTGACCGGTTTCACATCTAGTGACCGGCCTAGTTAAAAGTTAGGTCCTAGAGGCTATTTGGGAGGGTAAACGATGTCTAAAAATAACGAAATTTGGTACGAGTGTTCTACCTAAGCTCCTCAAGCTCGAGGACTCCTCGGCTTGCACAAAATGGAGCTATGGATTACAAAAATGGGGTTTTGTCTATATTACATATGTTACAAGAGTGATGAAAATCACTGTTGGATGTTTGAAGAAGTAATAAAAATATAATTGTTTTGAAAAAATGATCCGACTGGCTCCCTGCTTTGTCTTCACATGCTTCCGTGGCGTCTGTGCCTCTGACTGCTTCCAACAGGGTACATGAACAATGCATTACAATAGAATTAGAGAACTGCATGCTCCTAAATCATGGCACCACACACTCTCTTAGTTCTTCCAAGACTAATCATATGAAAGAAGATGTTGTATGTGTCAAAAGCTCTATGATGCAGAAGGAGTCAATCGTGGAAGACCAGGTTCGAAGGCGGGTGGATCTTTCTTCTTCTCCAAAGAATCAAGTAGCCACTGTAGTGAGCCCACCACACAAGCAAACACAATCGTTCACGACAACTGCTACATCAAATAGAAAGACACCATTCGATAAAAAAGCGGTTCCGGGCATGAAGCAGATCTGGGTACGCAAAGGAGAGCAACCACCAGCCTTGCCCCCACAAATCCCATCCATGCACACTAACCAGGCCAGAAGACGAAGGAAGCAGCTCAGACAAGCTCAATCACAAGGTATCCAACAAGTTTGGGTGCCTAAGAAGTTAGCTGCAGCTCAACAAGGGCAATTACAGATGTGGGTACCTAAGAAGCTCCTACATCCACAACAACCTTTGTTCTCCCACATGCAAAAGGTTTCAACAAAGAAGCCAAAAAGAGAAAAGGGTAAGAACCACGTACAGAGACCAAAGGAAGATCAAATCAGCTCTTCAACATTAGTAGGAAGACATGCAAAAAGGATATGGGTTTGGAAGCCAAAAGTGCAAGTAGCCTCCACCGAACCAAAGCGTCAACCACACTGGATACCACAGTTCAGAAAGCATCCAAAGAGAAAGACGCCTGAAGTGACCTCTATAGTGCCAAATGATGTTCTAAAATGGACTCCAATAAGGAGGATTACATCAGTTCGAGACTCAATGGATACCTCCACCAAGGTCGGCATCAACCTCCGCAAATAACATCGAAAGCCTCGAACGAGCAACAACCATGTGCTCCTTGCACAACCCTGTCTTTTGCACCATTCAGGTCATGCATTTCCAAAGTATGCATTAATATAGGGCCACATTACACGGCCGTGCATAGACACACTTGAGAATCCCATGCACAAGAGCACAGTGACATATGTCAAACATTTCTATTGATACTAACTTTTGTGTTCTTGTTTTGTGATATCCTGTTCCTCAAAAAAAAAAAAAAAAAAAAGTGGGAGAGAGCTTGTTCCCAGGTTTGGCTTATGAAACATGAATGAGTGATGCTTAGTTGAAGGTGGAACTGTTGATTACTAGGCATTTATCAATTTGGATAGCAGTGTGTCTCGGCCAGCAGTGAGATTATTGCTGCCTTATCTGGTAGATGACAAGCATTTGGCATGAACATGGCATCTACAACTATGATTTTCTCTTACCATGGTAGGAATGAAGAGCTTGAAGGTCTGCAACTTGAGTGATGCTTAACTACTTCATGTACCAGAGCATCCAAGGAGATATCTGCAAAAGGTAGTTCTGGAGGAGAAGACTCCTGCATATGGTGAGCTAAAGAGAATATGTGAAACTCAGCTTGGTGTAGTTACCTGATGTTGCTTGCCAAGGAATATAAAGCAATTCAATTCTCAGTATTTCCTGAACCAGTATGGAACAGTAGCACTGGTGAATGGTCTATGTCAATCAGCATGGTAATCTCTTAGAAACCGGCACGTGTCCAATATTCCTCTGAGTGTCAATATAGGGAAGTGAACGTGCATGAGCCCAAGCTCAGAAATGCACATTGTTAGTGACAAATGTTGCTTTGAAAAGAGGAGAGGGGATCCACCACTCAAAAGATCTCATCAGTGGACAATCAACATGGACATTCATCAACAAGGTTCCATCCCAAAGGCCGAGTGTACAACACGAAGAGGCAAACATCCATCAACCTTCGCCATGGTAAGTATCTTTACTCTGGAAACACCATAACCATGATAGTTTAGGAAACCTCTTCGTCAGCATACCCTTGAGCACTTAGCTCAAGACCCGCAATTTTTGCACCATACTTCTTCCAATGCATTTTCCAAGTAAGCATGCGTAGGCCTACATTACAAGGCCGTGCACAAGGCACATACTTTTTTCAACCCAGGCACGAACACACTTACCCATCATTCATTATGGGTTATGAGTAGTTGGCATGAATGCTCTCAACATCATCTTTAAAAGAGCTAGCGGACATCATGGGAACAACATCCATATCTCGGAAGCAAATTGAAGCCAGTAGTTGCTCCAAATCACTCTTGACAACCTCTTCTGAGCAACTTGCAGTTTTGAAAGCTCACAACGACACATTCTTGCTGGAGTCCAAGGAACCAGCTCATACAACGGATGGACACCACCTCTCAAAGCCCTACACAGAACAGCCCTTCCAACAAGGGTCTGTCAGGGACGACAGACTCGAGAGGGGGGGGAGTGTTGAAGCTCAAAGTCAAGGACAAAGCATGGAAGCACATCAAAAGGTGGACACACGAGGAAAGGGAGCAAGTAGGGAGCTCCAAGAAGTGTATGTCAAATTTTCAGAAGAATCCCCTACAAAAATAGTGATTTTCATCACTAAAAACCATTATCTATTTTTAGTAACTCCATTTTGTTCAAGCCGAGGAGTCCTCGAGCTTGAGGAATATTAGAAGTACCATCGTACCAATTTTAGAATTTTTAGACTTCGTTTGAGCCCTCAAATAAGCCCTGGAACCTAATTTTTAACTAGGCCGGACACTAGGTCTGGACAGGGCCAAAACTAGTCAAAAAACTATAAAAAGAGCTAGAGAGCTCATTTTTGAGGTTAGCTGGTTAGAGAATAGAACTTTTGTAAGAGAACTCTTTTGCAATCTAAGCTTTCCATTGTTCCTCTCTTTGATCTTACTTTGTGCGCGTGTGTGTGTATGTGTGTGCATGTTTGTGTGCTTTCACTCACGCACTTGTGCCTTCACTTGCTCGTGGTCTTCATACCGGTCCTCACGTCTCCGCGGATTGACAAGTAAAGGAGGTGGTGCTTACGCTTGAGCTACATAGGACTCACCATGTTTAGGAGATTGCATGTAGTAGGCCTGAGGGCTGTCAATATGCGTCGAATCAAAGCTATGGTCACTTGGGTCACTTTCAGAAAGCAATGGTGTTACAGGGACTATGGCTCTATTCAGGTTTTCTTCTGCAGCATCATACTTTACTGGGATCACATTAGTGGGAGCAGATGGTTGTTGTGCTAGCACTGGCTGGGGTCTCAGCAGGGTCTGATATTGCGGTTGGTAATTTTGCTGAGGCCTAGTATACTGTTGTGGTGGGTATTGACTGTGATATCTGCCTTGTTGAGGGTATGGCTGAGGGTAGGTTTGCCTAACTGCTTGCTTATTGTATGGGCAATCTTGTGCTGTGTGATTTGTGTATCTTCGTTCTATGGTGCAGTACTGGCTACTTGGATTAACTTGGGGTTGAGCCATAATGGGACAGATGTTCTCCATATGGTCACCTCCACAAGTATATCATCTTTTTACTGGGGCGAACCTTGGGATTTGTTTGCTAGAGACACCTAATTTCTAAGCCACTTTCTCTACAAGTTCCTCAATTGATGTGGATTGCGAGGAAGAGAGGCTAGAGGCACTATCTGAGTCTTTGTAGATTTTGGAAAGCTCTAGTTCTTCCCCTAGGTTATCCTCGATGTCAATGCACATGCGTACACACTCTTCTATGGTCCTAGGGTCCTTCAAGTACACATAAGATCTCAATTTGGTACTTAGCAATCCATCCAAGAATAATGCCACTTGCTTAGTTGGCGTGGGTAGCTCCGAAACAGGGCATCTTTCAAGATATTGCCTAAATCTTCTTCCAGCAAGTCTCACGGTTTCTTGAGGGGTTTGCTTGAAGCTGTGAATCAGCGAGGAAGTGTTATGTCTTATGCCACTTTTAGAGAATTCGATAATGAATGCCTCTAGAAGTTGGTCTATGCTCCTGAGCTGTCTTTTGTTTAATGGATGAGACCATGTCAGGGCAGTGTTCCTAAGGGTTAGACCAAAGGCATTGTACTGTGTGAAGAGATCTTCAACTTGTTCCGCTCTCAAGACTTGCCTAAACTCAGCCACATGATCGTATGGATCTCCAGTGCCATCGAAGTAGTTCTTCATGGACTTAACTAGCTGAGTCGGTCTCAAAGTCCTTGTGTGCTCTCTAGGTCGTGGTAGGGGGAACTCATCCGCATTTCTTTGATTCCTGGGAGCTCTAAGTACCTCAGGTTCTACTCTATTTATTTCCTTCCTCGTTCTTTCTCTGCCCCCTGGGTTGACAAAGCTTACTTCTGGCCTATCTCTACTTCTGTCTCTTTGAGTTCCATGAGCTTGGGATGTTCCAGCTCCAGGGTGACCATAGGACACGTTCGATCTTGGTTGGGGGAAAACAAATTCACCCTTCCAAGTGTAAGCATGTATATCATGTTCTGTAACCACAAAAATCCTCTCTGAAGCGTGATCTAGGTAGGTCACTCTGCCTGGGCTATCTGGATCTTTAAACTCATAAATCATGATTGTTCCTATATCATTTGGCCGATCAGATTTATACCTCCAAAAGGCTTCGTCAGTCTCTCGGTTCAGAAGCAGATCTATACTCTTGTTGTCCTAGGGAACCCACTCGGGATTGAGGATTCTAGTAAGAACAGATTTTCCTCGAGGGGTCCTAGGCTCTATACCCATGTTTCCTTGCTCCAGGTCACCTAAATCCGCTTTTAAGATCACATTCCCAAATTCATCTGTCCTATCTGGGTGACTGGTGACTACATATATTATCCCTTCCTTGTCTAGGTATGCTCCGTTTTCAAACTAGACAGTTGGGTGCTCTAGTCCTATGGATTGGTCAGGGTTTTTAATCTGGACCACGGATCTTCCTAGGCCGTCCTCATAGATGCTAGCACCTAATCGGTTGGTCCTAAGGTATTCCAGCTACGTCTTTGTTGGAAGATGCATTTTTGGAAACCTTTTTGAAGGAAAATAATTGTAAAATGATATAAATTTGTAAAAATATTTATGCAATTGTTGTAAAAATAAGGAAGAGTCTTCCTTATGTAGGATAGAATCTTATGTATTTTTTCTAGAATTTTTGGAAACTCCTAGATAGCATATTTTTAGAATAATAGAGGAAAGGACCAAAATTCAAGTGTGAAAAGGGACACTTGAAAATGTATATAAGCTAATTTCCTCTATTATGAGGGGGTTGGTTAATCATTTGTGTACATGCTATCCAAGTGAATAGTGAAGGAGTTTCTACTGAAAATGGTGTTTCTCCTCTTCTATGTGGTTTCTTTTGATTTGTGAGTCTAGATCTTGTGTATCCATGGAGATTTATGAGTTTCTATTGTGTAAATCTGTAGAATGTGTATGAAGAGAGCTGAATACTGTTGTGTTGAGTGATGAGTTGATGAAGAATGGTGCTGGAGCTGAAAATCGTCTGTTTACACAGAATCGCGATTGTCTCGTCTGTATGATGCATGTGATATTTTTTTTGATTTTGACTTCATAATTGTGTTTTTCTGATAAAATAGCATGGAATAGACACCAAGATTGTAGAAAATGGTGTAGATTTGCTCAAGATAATCCAAACCCTAGAAATTTCCTCTTCATCTTCACTATTCTCAGAATTCCAGCCATTATTCTCTTATTTCTTGGATTCTATTATCTTGAAGGGGCTATGGTCTCAAGAATACTTCCAGGATTGACAAAATAAAGATGTCTTGTTGATTCTTTATGCTAAATTATTGGTGAGGACAACTCCAAAGATCAATAACAAAGATTTTTTGGCGCCGTTGCCGGGGAGTAATTCAAAAACTTCATTGAAGTTGGACCTTGCTGGATCTTCTATTGATGATTGTAACAAACACAAGGAAAAGGTAACACTCTTTAATCAAGAAATGTGAACATGAAAAGGTAGATGTCTTTTGTTTGTCTTTTGGGAAAAGAAAGCAATAGATCATCTTTTAGAATTGGAAGTGCTGAAATTTTTGTAAATTGATAGTTGCTCATTACATTGTGGAAGTAAAAGTGCAGGTGTGTGGAAGATTTAAGCCAAGAAAGCTGAAGATGAGGTAACATGTGTCTATTCTTACATTTTTAGAGTGCTTTTTGATCAAGTACTAGGCACCAATGCGGATCTTGGGAAGATAACATTGTTGCACTAAGGAAAAGTCAGTTAAAGTAGCTAGAAGCAAGTAAAAAAGATGCATTTGTTAACCAAATCTGAGCATAAATCTTGAGTTGATCTGCATTTTGAAAAAATATGTGATTGAGTTTATCTTTGCAAAAATTGCTTGTATTTCATAGCACATTTTCTTTGGAAAAACTTTCTCATGAACTGTTGTGATAGCTGAGCCATAAGAAATCATAACCAATCAAGGAACATAGGATCAGTAGATCACCAAACAAGAAACCCTAAGTAAAGTGTTCACCTTTATTTTAGGGCAAAATACTAAAAAAAAATCATAAAATTCATCTAAAACAACCAAACAAATTTCTTTTCTGCTTAGGAAGTTGCATTGGAGCTTTGTGGATAAAAGTAAGAAGGACCAAGTAAGAGAAAAGCAAAAAATTTATCAAAAATTAGCAGATTTGAAAAAACACAATTTTCTGTACAACATCGCGATTTTCTGATCATTGATTATGACTATGAGGTAAAATTGCAGGTGATTGTGGAATTGGAGTTGGTAAAGGATACTGAAGGGGAACAAGAGAGAAGAATACTCAAAATTGCATAAAATCAGAAGTTTAGAAAAAAAACGATTTTCTGCACAAAATCGCGATTTTCTGTAAGGAAAAATTCTTGAATTTCTAGCATACTTGGGTGCTTGGAGAAAAGAAAATTGCAAAAGATATCATCAAGATTGGGTAAGTAAAGATTGGATAAGGGGAAGAGTGAAGAATTATGAAAATCACACAAAATCGCGATTTTCTGGACACTATAAAAACCTGTAATTCAAAGAAAAATTCATTTGAGTGAGTGTGAGAGAGAGAGAGCAGCCAAAATCGCGACTTTCTGCAAAATTTAAGCTTTGGAGAAACTTTCAACCAAGCAAGCAAG
This sequence comes from Ceratopteris richardii, assembly GCA_020310875.1. NCBI lineage: Eukaryota > Viridiplantae > Streptophyta > Polypodiopsida > Polypodiales > Pteridaceae > Ceratopteris > Ceratopteris richardii. Next base: position 3,307,504 of record CM035420.1, read on the forward strand.
GTAAAGACTTTGAACATCATTTTTGAGTGTATATTCTTGCATTTGAGTGGTTTTTGAACAACAAAAATAGGAAAAAACTAAAAATCACGGAATTGCGATCTTCTGTTCTTTTGGGTTTCCAGTAGGAAAAAAGTATTTTTTAAGAAATCTCTTTCATTGCATGTTAGAAAATCAATAAGGCGATTCTATTAGAAAGAAGAGAAAACTGAAAATCAACACTTTAAAAATTTCAAAAAAGAAAAATTTGTTCAAAATCGCGATTCTGAGGTCAACACAAAATCGCGATTTTCAAAACAAAGAACAACATCGCGATTCCCAGAACACGATTTTCATCAGAAAATCATGTTACTTACAATTGTGAGCAATCACGATTGTCTCGGAACAAAATCGTGAAAAACACGATTTTGAGCATAAAATCGTGAAAAACACGATTTTGGACACAAAATCGTGAAAAACACGATTTTGAGCACAAAATCGTTAAAAACACGAGTTTGAGCATAAAATCGTGAAAACACGATTTTGGACATAAAATCGTGAAAAACACGATTTTGAGCACAAAATCGTGAAAAACACGATTTTGAGCAAAAAACACGATTTTGGACACAAAATCATGAAAAACACGATTTTGGACACAAAATCGTGAAAAACACGATTTTGAGCAAAAAACACGATTTTGGACACAAAATCCTGAAAAAACACGATTTTAAGCACAAAATCGTGAAAAACACGATTTTGAGCACAAAGTCGTGAAAAACACGATTTTGAGCACAGAATCATGAAAAACACGATTTTGGACACAAAATCGTGGAAAAACACAACCCTAATTAGAAAATTGTGAAAAACATGATTTTCAACAGAAAATAGTAAAAAATAACTAGCTTGAACACAAAATCGTGAAAAACACGATTTTGAGCACAAAGTCGTGAAAAACACGATTTTGAGCACAAAGTCGTGAAAAACACGATTTTGAGCACAGAATCGTGAAAAACACGATTTTGGACACAAAATCGTGGAAAATCACAACCCTAGTTAGAAAATTGTGAAAAACACGATTTTCAACAAAAAATAGTAAAAAATAACTAGCTTGAACACAAAATCGTGAAAAACACGATTTTGAGCACAAAATCGTGGAAAACACGATTTTAGTCACAAAATCGTGAAAAAACACTTTCTTAGATAGAAAATCGTGGGAAACACGATTTTCAATAGAAATTGGTGAAAAATCACTAGTTTGAGCACAAAATCGTGAAAAACACGATTTTGGACACAAAATCATGGAAAAACACAACCCTAGTTAGAAAATCATGAAAAACACGATTTTCAACAAAAATTGGTGAAAAATCACTAAGTTTGAACACAAAATCGTGAAAAACACGATTTTGAGTTCAAAATCGTGAAAATTAGCTGAATGATCCTTAGGTCTGGGAACAAACTAAATTCACTTACCAAGCAAGACCTAGGAAGGAAGGAGATAGAGTCAGGAGTAGGGGAAGCTCAGGAAAGAAATTTAGGGCAAGAAAACAACATGGAAAATTTAAATGAAACAAATGAGCCCATTGAAACTGGGGATTACAGAAATATTCTAAAGTACATGTATAAAAATAGGTTTGGTACCTATGTATATCAGGATGGGATGCATAAGTTTCTCATTAGATTGAGAAACTTAGAAGCTCCCTTGAACATAACACCTGTAGCCCAGTTCAAAGATGGTAGGTATGAGGATAGGCAAGGGTGTGTGTACATCTTCTCCCCAGACCCAGAAAATTAAAATGACTTAGGGCAATGTGCTAACAAAGGACCTTGGGAACATAACATGGGACAACCAGATTTACCTAGACCACATGAAAACTACACTAATACTAAGCAACAACATGGGAGGAGGACACATGCTTCACCAAATCCCTTTGACAAAGAACCAGAAGGATATAATGAATTTCCACTCAGAAGAAGACACCATTGGCAACCTCAGGGTAGAATGCTTAGACCATATCAAGTAGCCAAATGTAGGAAAAATCAATATGAAGGGTATTCAAATCCCCATGCTCATGCTGCAGAGTTTAGGCAATTAATTAGAGCGGAGGAGGTGGAAGATTACAAAGTTCAATTTGAGGCATTTGGTCTAACCCTAACTGGACCAGCATTATCATGGTTCATCCCTTTAAGAAAAGAAATGTACCTAGATATTGAATCCTTCCTAGAGGCCTTTATTGGAGAATTCTCAAAGACTGGGATAAAACATAGCACAGCCACTTTGATACATAGTTTTAAGCAACAAAAATATGAAAATGTCAGAGAGGCAGCCAGGAGATTTAAGCAATATATTGATAGATGCCCTAAAGAGGAAGTACCTTCCATGGCTAGACAAGTATCCTTATTCATAGAAGGGTTGAGAAGTGCTCAATTAAGAACCCTAGTGTACTACAGGAGATGCCCTGATCTAGGAGCTTGTGTAAAAGAAGCAATAGATTTGGAGGATAATAGAGGCCAAGATTTGTTAGCATTTGATCAACCCAGATCATATGAAGATAAAATTCCTCCAGTAGAAGAGTTGGCTCAGGCCATTGCTAAAGCCCTAGAGGTAAGCACTAAAACCAATTTGATAAACTCCAGGATAAACACAAATAAAAAATGCTACAATTGTGGAGAAAGTCATCTGATACAACACTGCCCATATCAAAAACCTCCACATTTGCAAGACAGAAAGACACTCAAATACTGTACACTAGAGAGGAAATGGACCAACCATACCAGGGAGGAATGCTTCTATAATAAACAACCCATAAAGGAGAGAGACTATGGGAACCAAAGAGAATCAGTGTATAGTGAGCAACCAAGACCTGTGCTTGGGCAACAACCTCCTATACCAACAAATGTGGTGCCAATCAAATACACACCAAAAGAGGAGGGAAACTCAAGAACAAAGCCACCATACAAGGAAGATTATCAATGGAATGAGGGATATCAAGAAGAATGGGAATGTTATGAATCAAGAGAGCCAGAATTACAAGCTTTAGACTTGGGAAATGGAAGAATTGAGATGGACACTGCCACTTTCATGTATATAACCAATAATTACATGTCCAATCAAAAACCTCAACTCAAAGGAGGACCAAAGATAACTTGTTATAGGTGTGGGGGAGATCATTTTATTAGAGACTGTCCACAACCTCCTACATTGAGAATAGAAGGAGCATATTGCAAGGATTGTGGCAGGGAGCATTTGATAAAGGATTGCCCAAAAAATCCTCAAAAACAACAGAACACACCTAATAACATACCACTAAAAGCAGTCAGTATCATGGAACAGGAAGAAATGAGTGACATTGACTTAGTGGATGTAAATGCTATAACCAGGTCACAAACAAAACAACAAAGAGCAACTAAGGAACAAAATGAAGAATCAAACTCAAAGGTGAAGAAAAATAGACAAAAAGGAAAATGAGAGAGGAAGCAAAAAATGAGTAAAAAGAAGAAAATAGGGAACAATCAAACAATACTTCTCCTCCAAAGACACAGACCCAGTTGGAAATAGGAAATTCAAAAAGTCTAGACACTCTGATAAAAGCATACAAAGGAAGAATTCAAGAGGGACCAAGCCCTGCTGATCATACAATGGCTTATCCTATGCCAGACTTAGAACATGAAAGAATGCAGAAGTGTAAACAGATCATTCGGGAAGTACAACTCAAAATGGGGGAAGAAGAGAATTCTCAAAAAACAGTTGAGGAATCTGAGACAACAAAAACAAGAGGAAAGAGTATCAAGGAAGAAAACCCACAAGTAACACTCCAAGTGAATGTAGACAAAAGATGCACAATTCTGTATCACACCACATGGGAAGATTTAATAAAACAAAATCCTCACCTACAGAACCAAGTGAAAAAATGGGAGACAACACCAGAAAATCTTCACCCACAACTACAGGAAATGGAGGAGTTGTGGTATATTCCCATTGATAAGATAGGAGGATATTGTGAGGGAGAAGAGGGAAATTCAACTTTAAAAATACAATTTGGTAAAAACCAAGCCAAAGCTATTTTGGATAGTGGATCAGGAGTGGCCATCATGACTAAACAAACTTGGGAGAAATGGGGAAAAAGTGAATTATTACCCACAAAAATGAGATTGCAACTTGCAGATGGACACATCGAAAAACCCCTAGGGATATGGGAAAAAGTGATTGTGGACATATGTGGGATAGAGATAGAACATACCTTTGCTATAGTTGAATTCCCACAATCTACTTCATATGAAATTATCCTAGGAAGACCATTCATGAGACAAATGCAAATTGTACAAGATTGGGGTAATGATTGCTTATACCTACATAGCAAATGAAGAATAACCAAGGTAAATCTAAGAAATGGGCACTACTGTGACATACCCCCTCAAGAATGGTATAAAATTCATCACAATCAAGAGTTGAGTGAGGAATCAGAAATGGAGGACCAGGATGAAGCTGAATCATCTGTATGGAGGTGCAATATGATAAGAAATCTGACCAATAGGAAAAGGAGATTAAGAAGAGAGGATTGTGTGGAAGAAAGAGGGCTACAAGATGAGAATTATGTACCTCAACAATTCAAGGATGAGGAATTTGAGCCCTATGGGTGGAATCAAATTTTGGCTACGATGGATCTAGCCAGTGATGAATATGTAGGAGTGGAATTTCAAAATGAAGAAGGATATGATATTTTTCATATTGGAATACAAATGATAAAGGTATCCAGAATAGAAGAGGACATAGAAGAAGAAATAATATTAGAAAAAGGAAAGACACAATTTTTGGAGGAAGTAAAAGCTGAAGATGCTATTAAGGATAAGATCTCAGGTAAGTACAAGAAAAACAAACACAAGGAAACAGAAGAAAATCAGGAAAATGAGAAGAAGACAAGGGAAATGAACAAAGACCACAATTTGATGTACTAGAAAATTTCAAGACTTATGAAGTGGAAAATAGATTACTTCTCAGAAGGAAACCAAAGAGGGAAAAGAAGAAAGGAGAGGCTTATGATAATGAGGAAGAAACTAAAAAGATCATGATCACTCAGGAGGAGGGAGAAGAAAGACACATTGTAGTGGCTGACGACATGACAACCCAAGAAGAAGAGGCACTCAGAAACTTGGCAAGAAAATATAGGGATGTATTTGCTTATAGTTACAAGGATTTGAAAGGTATTGATCCAAAAATCTGTGAGCATAAGATTCCTATTACACCTGAAGCAAAACCTAGTAAACAGAGACATTACACATTTAATGATAAATACTCTACTAAGATGAAGGAAGAAATTGACAAGCTATTAGCTGCCAATTTCATCTATGAAATTGAGTATACAGAATGGATATCTCCTATAGTTGTGGTACCAAAAAAGAATGGGAAACTTAGGGTATGCATTAACCTGAAAAAGGTAAACACAGCAACTATAAGGGACAATTATCCACTGCCTATAACAGACCATCTTCTAGAAAGAGTTGCTGGGAAGGAGGTTTACAGTTTTTTAGATGTATTTTCAGGATACAACCAAGTTCCCATAGCATTGGAAGACCAACATAAAACTGCCTTCTCCACAGAATGGGGAATTTATGCCTTTAGGGTTATGCCCTTTGGGTTAACTAATGCTCCAGCAACTTTTCAGAGATTGATGTGTCATATCTTCAAAGAGTTCCTGAGAAAGGTGATGGAAATCATGTAGATGATCTTTGTACTTTTTCATTAAAAAGACAAGATCACCTGCAGGACTTAGAAAATATATTCAGGAAATGCAGAACCTACAGAGTATGCTTAAATCCAGAGAAATGTGTATTCTTTGTGAGACAAGGAAGAATGCTGGTTCATATAGTTTCTAAAAATGGAATTTCAACTGATGAGAAGAAAATAAAGGCCATAATAGAGCTTCCAAGACCAACAAGTGTAAAGAAACTTCAAACTTTCATGGGACATTGTGGATACTATAGTAAATTTGTACACAAATTTGCTGACATAGCAAAACCCTTATATGCCCTAATCACAAAGTTTGAGTGGACCAAGGAGTGTGACCAAGCCTTTGAAACTCTAAAAACTTGTTTGGTAACAGCCCCAATTCTAAAAACACCTCAATGGGACAAAATTTTTCATGTTCATGTGGATGCTTCCAATTATGCTCTGGGATGTGTGTTAGCACAACCAATAGAAGGAAGCAAGTTAGATTTTCCAGTGGCCTACGCTAGTAGACAATTGAACCTAGCAGAGAAAAATTACACAACCGCTGAAAGAGAGGGATTGGGTATGGTATTTGCTGTAAAAAAATACAGACATTACCTTTTGGCCAACAAGTTTAAGTTCTTTGTAGACCATCAAGCTCTGTTATATTTGGTAAATAAACCTTGTCACATAGGAAGAATAGTCAGATGGTTTCTTTTGCTTATGGAATTTGAGTTTGAAGTAGTGGTCAGACAAGGGAAAACACACTTGAGAGCAGATCATTTATCTCGAATCCAGTCTGAAGAACCCAGTTCACCTTTAGATGACAATCTTCCAGACACTTATCTCTTTAAGGTAGAAAGTGTTCCTGAGTGGGCCATGACTTTAGTACCATTATTAACCATGGGACCTTGTAGAACAATTGGGAATAACGTACACCTAGTTTTGCAAAGCAGGAACTTTATGTTACTAGCTGGGCATTTGTACCATCTCAACCACACAGGCATACTAGAATATTGCACTCCTGAGGAGGAGCAACAAGAATATCTGAGGAGAGCTCATCATTAGAACCCATGCACTCATGCTTCTAGGATAGTAACCCTAAGTAATCTCAATAGGATGGGGGTACATTGGCCTAATAAAATTCAAGATGTATCAAAATACATTGCCAATTGCAAGAAGTGCCAAACATTACAAGATTCAGAATTCATAACTCTATATTGGTTCCAGAAAAATCCAGATTGGAGTGAAAATATCATTGAAGAATTGAGAAGGAAGGAGAAAGGAAAACAAGTGATAGCTGGTACAGATTCAAAAAATTTGCAAATAATCTTTGAGGAATATCAATTGATAGGAGAACAGTTGTATAAGACAGGAATGGATGGATACCTAAGAATTTGTGTTCCTGAGAGTAAATACCTAGAAATGTTGGAAATAGCACACTCTGGAGTGGCAAGAGGACACTTTTCAAGTGACAGAATTGCTAAACTCATTTTATATTCTGGTTTTTGGTGGCCAACGCTATTTCTTGATGCAAGAACCTATGTAAAAAGGTGTGATGTCTGTCAAAGGGTAAGTCAGCCAAATAGAAGAAATGATATGCCATTGGTTCCATTAATTTCAGCCAGAGCCTTTAGCAAATGGGGATTGGATTTCATTGGACCTATACATCCTCCAGCAAAACAATCCCATGCTGAATACATCATAGTGGCTACAAACTACCTGACAAAGTGGGCTGAGGCCAAAGCCACAAAGACAAATGATGCTAATACTACTGCCAGATTCCTATATGAAAACATTATCACCAGATTTGGACTTCCAATTGAGCTAGTAAGTGATAAGGGGACCCATTTTATAAACCAGATCATAGAAAACATCACTGAATATTTCTTGATCAGTCATAGAAAATTAGCCCCATATCACCCACAAGCCAATGGGCTAGCACGTACTAATAAAGTACTTTGTAATGTACTATCAAAATTAGTAAACACAAACAGAAATGATTGGGATCTACAACTTAATCATGTCCTATGGGCTTATAGAGTGGCTTATAAAACTGCAATAGGGAGCACACCATTCAATCTAGTATATGGACCAAATGCAGTTTTACCTATGGAATTCCTTATTCCAACATTAAAAGTAGGAAGTCACTATAATTGGACTGGACATGAACTATCAGAAAGAGTGATAGAATTGGAAAAGTTGGGAGCATCTAGACTCCAGGCCATTATGAGTTTATATGTGGACAAGAAAAGTCAAAAAGCTTATCATGATGTTCACATAAAAGAGAAAGATCTACAGGTAGGAGATCTCGTGCTGGCTTACACAGTCAGAGAACATCAAAAAAAGTTCCAGAAAAAAGGACATGGACCATATATTATACATCAGATAAGTAGCAGTGGAGCCATTCAACTAGCTAACATGGACGGAGAAATCATGCCAAACTTTATAAGTGGATGTAGAGTTAAGAGGTATGATTGTCCATTAACTGTTGATGAATGGAGAAGGTTGCAACAAGCCCAAAACAGGAAAACAGAAGAGGAAGACATTAGAAAAGAAGCTCAACAGGAAGCTATGGAAAGGATAAGAAAAATCAATGAGCTTAGGGAAGTTTGTCTGTGTGAATCTCCTCTCAAACCAAAGGAACATGTCCCTGTGATGATAATGGATTTTCAAAATGAAAACATTAGGGTTTTGATAGATTCTGGAGCACAAGTAAATCTGATTAGTTCAGCCCTAGTAAGAAAATTCAACATAAAAAGGAAAGAAAGTAGAACCCTAATCAAAACATTGGAAGGTCAAATAGTACAGAGCATATCTTCACTGACTATTGAAGTAAAATTTAATGAAGAATATATGAAAATAGACTGTGAAGAATGGCCAGATAATTTGATGACTGAAAAAGTGATTTTAGGTCAACCATGGCTTCAACAAGGTAAAGTGATCTTGGATTTTGAAAAATTGAAGCTTAAATTGAACATAAATGACAAAAGGTTTCTAATATTTCTATTGAGTAATGAAAAACAGGAAATTCCATCAGATGTGCATAATATACACTTTGAAGGATTCACTTTTGCACTTGAGGATACACAGACATTACCAATACAAATGTTAAATAATCAAGCTTCATATGATCTAAATCAGCAAAGGAGTGGAGGAACAAAGAAGGGTGGTGAGATAAGAAGAAGATGGCAATCATGGCAGGGTTCAAAGAATCAAAGCATCAGAGCAAAAAGCACATGGAATCAAAGACTACAGCAGGTCTACTCATTAAAACAAGAATCAAGGACAAAATGGATATGGAGACCAAAAGCTCCTACAAAATACTTATCCAAAGGGAATGATTGGCTACTGGGAACCAGACCAATTGGAGTCAGGAAGTACTGGGTTAAAAAATCAGAATTGTTCCAGTGGAAGAAAGATCATCCGGATTTGAACTATATCTAGAAAATCATAGAAATTATGAAAAAAATACATATTAGACCTGATTTTCTTTTCTAAAAAGAGAATTAGGAGAAAAAAAAAAGGAAGAGAAAAAATCATTGCTGAAAAGAAAAAGAGAGAAAAAAAAATCATTGTTGAAAAAAAGAGAATGAAAAATTGTGAAAAATTGTTTACTTTCTATTGTTTTTTACAAAAATCATATGTCACAAAGCAAGATCTAGGGAGAAGAATAGTAGAGATCTATTTATTTTTTATGTTTTTATTTCTTGTTAGTTAGTTCTTTAGTTAATTTTTTGTTTTCTATCATTTGATACATGATTTATCTTTCCAAAAGAATGGTTAGGAAAAGGGACTGCACTAGACATCTTGCTACACTTGTGATGATCACTTTTTGAGTCTTTCCTGGAGAAATGGAGTTTATTTTGGATTTCTCATTCTTATGACATGACTTCTGAAAATAAATTCCTACATATTACTCTTTGATTTCTTGCAACTTATGTGGGTAGAGTTTTTCTTTATTTTAGTTTCCTCAGAAAATGGTGAACACTAAGGAGCTGCCAATTCATGACTTCAAGGCAGAATCAGTTGTGCTATCAAGAGGCCATTGGTTTCTGGATAGTGAATGCAAAGAGGACAAACAACTAGAACCCAAACAAATAGCAATAGAAGGAGGATTGGAAAGAATCCCAAAGAGTATTAGATCAGCATGTCAACTCATTATGAATAACATTGAACAATTCAGACCTTCTAGCCGAAGTATGATCATTTCAGGGATGGTAGCAGAGTCAGAATTTGAAAAAGGCAGTATGGTTATTAAAGAGCATAAAAGGGAAAAGGAGCATATGGCAGAGCAACTAAGGAAGGTGCAAGAGAAGAATGAGGAGTTTTCCAATAAAATAATTGCTTTGGAAGAGCTGGAAGTACAGAAGCAAAACAAGATTTAATACTTGGAAGAAAAGAGTATGCAACTAACAGAGCAGAACAATAAATTGGAAAAAGAGTTGAGAAAGATTGAGGGGAGATATAGAACTCTACAAACTTCCTATCAAATTTTGACTAAAGCTAATGAAGAAATCAATAAGCTACTGATGGAGGAAGGACAATTGAAGGAGGAAAGTCAGACAGCACAGATGACAGATGAAGAAAAGGAAGGACTACATAAAGAGATTCAGAGACTACAAAGAGAATTGAAAGAAGCCAAAGAATTAGAAAAGCAGGCTAGTACACATGCTGCTACGTCTATGAGAGGGTATAATAAGCTATACTTGGATATGGAAAAGCAAAGAGGTGAGTGGCAGAAAAAGAGAGAAAAGGAGCAGAATGAGTGGAAAAAAGAAAGAGAATTATGGGCACAACAAAATGGGAGTCTGATGTTGACTATAGAAGAATTGCAGAAGAAATTGAATAAGCCGTAAATCCAGGAAGAGACACATGTGGAAACCACACATGCAGAAGAATATGGGGTAGACAATATTGCGGGAATACAACATGACAATGAACCAGCAGACAAAAGATCAGAAGAAGAATATTCAGAGGATTTTGTGAAGAAATTGCTGACAAGTAGAGATTCTAGAATGGAGTTCATCAGAAAGATGCATGATGAGTATGAAGAACAAATCGTCACATTTGCATTAAATAAAGGAATCAATCCAGATCAGCATCACTGGGCAGCAGATGGATTGGGAATACCATTATGTATGATTTTGGAGAGTATAAAGAATTATCAGTTGGCCGGAGTTGGGCTACCTCCAAACAAATACTTTGAGTATGAAGAGGACATCAATGTCACTAAAGAACTATTTGAGAGAGCCAACCCTAAGTGGAGAAATAAATGGTTGGATGCCAACAAAGAATGTAGGAAAATCTGGAAAGAGGCACCTCTTCATTTAAAGATCAATCCAGCCTATTGTCCAGTGGCACGAAGGAGAGAATGGACAACTTTTTGGGATAGAAGAGAAGGTCAAATTCCACCAAAGTGGTTGAATTTCCCGAAAGTAGCAGGTCCAAAGGCAGGCACATGGCCTACCAAGAGTTATATGGTGAATACTGCTGAGTCTGTAATAACTACATACAAAGATGTCAATGACCCTACTTATAAGGATAATGAGGTTAATTTTGGCCTGTATAGAAACTTATACTGACACAGATATTAGAACCTTGAATTATATCGGCTTTAATTCTCCAACAGACGCCTTATTATTTGATTTGAGCGAAACACCTGACAGAATCTGCTTAATGGCCTATTACAGCAGAATTATATTTTTGGGTAGTCATTGCTTACAGATTTTTGAGGATGCCTTTGATTATGGGTTTTTTGAGAGGGAGTCAGAGATTTTTGGAAACCTATCAGTTGTTACAAAATCTAGACTTACTGCATATGAAGCCACTTATACATAATACTTGAAAAAGGATGTCATAGATAAACCCGAAGCTGTAGTACAGTGGAGAAAGGCGTTATTCGAGATGGTCAACAATCTAAATATAACAGAAAGAAAAAGTCATGATGTTGTCACAAGTATATCAAAGAAAGAAGAAATGAAGAAAAGTGATCAGTGTAGAGGAGCAGGAAAATCTTTCGTCAGGAGCCGAAAGGCTTAGGAGGGGAAGGATGTTGGAAGATGCATTTTTGGAAACCTTTTTGAAGGAAAATAATTGTAAAATGATATAAATTTGTAAAAATATTTATGCAATTGTTGTAAAAATAAGGAAGAGTATTCCTTATGTAGGATAGAATCTTTTGTATTTTTTCTAGAATTTTTGGAAACTCCTAGATAGCATATTTTTAGAATAATAGAGGAAAGGACCAAAATTCAAGTGTGAAAAGGGACACTTGAAAATGTATATAAGCTAATTTCCTCTATTATGAGGGGGGTGGTTAATCATTTGTGTACATGCTATCCAAGTGAATAGTGAAGGAGTTTCTGCTGAAAATCGTGTTTCTCCTCTTCTATGTGGTTTCTTTGATTTGTGAGTCTAGATCTTGTGTATCCATGGAGATTTGTGAGTTTCTATTGTGTAAATATGTAGAATGTGTATGAAGAGAGCTGAATACTGTTGTGTTGAGTGATGAGTTGATGAAGAATGGTGTTGGAGCTGAAAATCATCTGTTTACACAAAATCGCGATTGTCTCGTCTGTATGATGCAAGTGATATTTTTTTATTTTGACTTCATAATTGTGTTCTACTGATAAAATAGCATGGAATAGACACCAAGATTGTAGAAAATGGTGTAGATTTGCTCAAGATAATCCAAACCCTAGAAATTTCCTCTTCATCTTCACTATTCTGAGAATTCCAGCCATTATTCTCTTATTTCTTGGATTCTATTATCTTGAAGGGGCTGTGGTCTCAAGAATACTTCCAGGATTGACAAAATAAAGATGCGTTGTTGATTCTTTATGCTAAATGATTGGGGAGGACAACTCCAAAGATCAATAACAAACAGTCTTGTAGGGGCCTTCCACCCTATACAGATATGGCACACCTGAACTTCCTGTAGGTCTGTCCATCCCTTGAGACATCTCTGATTCACTAGTCTTAGAGCTAGGGTAATGCAAGTGGTGGCTCAACTGCTGGGCCCAAGACCTAGCAGTATGATTAACGCTAGCCTCTGAAGACCTAAGGCTTTGTCTACCCCTTACTAGATTCTGTCCTGATCTAAGGTTCATATGCCTATTTAAGTAGCCCCTATTTTTGTGAAGAGATGGATAGGTATGTGCTTGAAGATGAAGAGGTGTTGCAAATTCCTTGATCTACACCAGCCAAATGAACTCCAAGAGTATATGGTGGGCCCTTTTAGCTTGCCAATGGATGTAATAGACACCCTATGTACCTTGGAAGATCACTCTCAAAAAGATAGATCAAAACAGATAAGTTGGAGTTAGCTCAGAGGTGAAAACTTGCTATTCTTGGTTCATACACCTGTTCAGTGTTTTACATAATTCTCTGAGCACAGCAGCAATTAGCTTAATTCCTCTTGGGGAAGTCTAGGTAGCTTAAAGAGCTAACTTTTAAGAGTAATCTCATCAAAAATAACAAACCACACACTGAGAATGAGTTTTAACAAGTGATGACATCATCCCGATTTTCACGGGCTACTACAGAAATAGACCAGTGAACAGAAAAATCACCATAACTCAAAATTTAGAAATCCAATGATTATGAAAATTTTTATGGTTATACTAGACAGTACGCTGAATCCAACAAGCTTTAAATCACTGAATGTGGATAAGTAACCACTGAGAAACACCTCTAACAAGATGAGTGGAAAAGTCGGGTACCTGACTGAGAGGTGAAGATGAACAGACCCTGTTGACTTCAAATGAACATAACTGAAGATTGCAACATCCAAATGACATGAAAATTTATGAGCATATAGTAGACTTATAGAGCTATTTTTACCAAGTTAAATCACTGAAAATGATGCACCAAGCTCAGAGAAAACATCTCTGCAAGCTGACTGAGAAAACTGAGAGTAATGGCAGTGAGTAGTACACTTCACAAGAACATGGAAAGATGAACTCAAATAATCATGAAAATGAAAGTATATTGCTTGTACAATACAATGACTTACTGATACATATGTGTGCCTTGTAATCACACCTTGATATGGCATAAAGCTCAGCTCTTGGAGGTCTTCACATAGGTCTCTCTAACCACGACTAAAACTGCCATCTATTTATAGTTGAGTTTGGGAGGCTAACTTCCCTCAATCACTCTCCAATAAATCAATGATTGATTTGATTCTCTACCTACCATAAATCAGGAATTTGTGGCTCCTCTTTCCATTCTTGATCAAGTGGACTCAACCACTTAAGATTCTCTTACTTTTACATTAAGTAAACTCTTCAAAAGTTACAAGAGGTAGTTCACAAGTGAACTTTACATAGTCTTCTTTTTAAAGCTTCTTCTAAGACTTTGTGAGACTCAAGCCAATACTTAGGCTTGTCATAGACTTGCTCCAACAGCTCCCCCTCAAGCCAAGTATGCTTGAGGTCTTCAATCTTCCAAGATTACGTGCAAACCAATCATAGCCTTGAATTTGCAAAGCTTTGTACCATCCAATGCTTTGGTTAGAATATCTGCACATTGTTGATGAGTGGACACATATGATATTTGAATCTCTTTGCTTAGAACCTTTTCTCGTACATAGTGATAATGAACTTCAATATGTTTAGTCCTTGCATGAAAAATAGGATTAGCAGCCAAATGAATAGAACTCATATTGTCACCAAAAATAGTTGGAGTTCCAAACTCCAATCCAAGATCTTTGAACAATGTCTTCATCCACATAGCTTCTTGTGTAGCTATGGCAAGACCTCTATATTCAGCTTCAGTAGAAGAGAGAGCAACTGTGGGTTGCTTCTTGGATGACCATGAAATAAGCTTTGAACCTGCAAAGGTAAGATAACCTGAAGTGCTCCTTCTATCTTCCTTGGAGCCAGCCCAATCTGCATCAGAAAATAGCTTCAAACCTAAATCAGATACATAAGGATAATAAAGTCCTTCATTTATGGTTCCTTTGAGATACTTGAGAATCCTTTTGGCAGCATCCATATGTGGTTTCCTTGGTGTGTGCATAAATTGGCTTAGCACACTCACACTGTAACATATATCTACTCTTGTCAATGTGGCATAGTTGAGACTACCCACTAGACTTTGATATGATGTGATATCCTCTATGAGTTCACCTTCATGTGAGCTCAATTTGTGATTGACCTCCATTGGAGTACCTGCAATCTTACAATCTTGCATCTTGAATTTTTCCAACATGTCCTTAATGTACTTTCTTTGAGTGAGAAACAAACCATGATCTTTGTGTTGGAACATCAAGCTTACACTATGCTTGAGGTGGATTTGATCTACATCAAAGGCTATCGCGTCGAAAGAATATCCGTTGGAGAGTTCTTTTTCATATGCTCATTTATTGTATTTTTTGAGAATATTTTGATGGCTCATTTACCGTTGTAAAAGCCTTGAGTTGTACACATGTAAAGGTACAAATATAGGGCCAAAATCCCACGAAATTTTGGTGGTTGAAGTTGCATTCAATCAAGCAATCAATCACCTAAAAGTAGATCAATCAAGATCTTCACTTTTCCTAGATTGTAGGGAAGTGAATTGATTCCCTCCAACAACCATTCCCACCTTCATTTGAATTCAAATTCAAGTTGTAAAAGTCGTGGAACACTCCTAGAGGCTATATAAGGAGTTGAAATCACTTGTACATTACATGGAAGCAATATACATACACTTGTGACCATCATTATCTTGCTCCTTCAATTTTCTGCATCATCTTCTTCGCCAACAGTAATCTTGCAGAGGCTGTTGCTCTCTCCTCAGAGCTCCAAATTGAGTGCAAGAGGACGCATTGGAAAGGTATAAGTGTCTAGTTTATGCCTGTAAATTTTCAAAGCATTTGGTTCAGCAGATTTGGAGAAATCTCAGTTTTTCTGCCTCGGGGTCAATCTCTGCGTATTCCTGAAAAATAGGAGGTACCACCGGTGAATGTCGCATTCATTCCTATAGCATATTTTGCTTATTCCTTATACTTTTGTGCATTCCATACACTCAACCCTATGTGTATCACTCCCATAAAAGGATTTTTTCTAATTGTAATCACGCTGGTCGCTATGGGCATTTGAAGTTCATTGTCTCTTCCATAGATAGTAAGTTTTTTGAGCTAGTCGACCCGCGAACCTATCTGTTTTGTATCGACTCATTCTCCTTGATGCTCCAAGGTACATAGTGTGTTTCTTTGCACTTATAGCATGCCTATAAGGTCTATTTGAGTCTCCATAAGCTCAAGGGCTGGTCTTGTGCCG
Source organism: Ceratopteris richardii (assembly GCA_020310875.1). Lineage (NCBI taxonomy): Eukaryota > Viridiplantae > Streptophyta > Polypodiopsida > Polypodiales > Pteridaceae > Ceratopteris > Ceratopteris richardii. The sequence goes on from CM035420.1 coordinate 3,323,452, forward strand.
GTTGGCTTGACCAAACTTCATCGCTTCGAAACGCACTTTTCTACCTTCGACAAGCTTCTCCAAGTTCTTTCACTTTGTAGACAACTTCCAAACCTAGGAAGTAGGTAAGTGAACCCAAATCACTTATCTTGAAATCTTCTCTCATCTGATCTTTGATCTTCTTCATACCATCTGCATCATTTCCTGTCAATATAATATCATCTACATATACACATAGGTAGATAACCTCGGAATTACTCTTTTTAATAAAGAGTGAAGGATCTGCCTTGCTTGGTTGAAAGCCTTTGTCTTGCAAGAATGAAACAAGCCTGAAATTCCAAGCTCTTGGAGCTTGCTTGAGACTATACAATGCTTTGTTAAGTTTACACACATAATCAGGATAAACTTGGTTCTCAAAACCAGGTGGTTGTGCCATATATACCTCTTCTGTTATCCAACCATTCAAGAATGCATTCTTTACATCTAGTTGAAGTATCTTCCAATTCTTGGAAGAGGCAATACTAAGCAAAACCCTAATAGTAGGCATCTTTGCCACAGGAGAGAAAGTCTCCTCATAATCAATTCCCTGAGTTTGTGCAAAGCCTTTTGCCACAAGCCTTGCCTTGTACCTGTTAATTGAACCATCAGAATTCTTCTTGAGTTTATAGACCCATCTTGAGCCTATTACCTTCATGGATGAAGTCTTGGGCACCAAATCCCAAGTGTTGTTTTCCTCAAGTGCTTCAATCTCTTCCTTCATTGCATGCTTCCATTCTGTTTTTGCTTTGGCCTCTTCAAATGATGATGGCTCCTCTTGGTTTATGTCCTGTGCTATGTAGATAGAATGTTTAGTTACTAATGAGGTGTCAAACCCATACCTTTCTGGTTTTTTCTTTTCCCTCATAGATCTTCTTAGGCCATGATGTGATGATTCTGCTTCATGTCCAAGTTCCTGCAATTTTGCTTTACCTTTAGACTTCCATGCTTTGATCTTTTCCATGTGAGATTCTTCATCATCCTCTGAGGTGTCTTGTTCTTCAATCTTTGATTGTTCTCTACCAAGCTTTGGAAAATCTTCTTCAAGATCATATGGTAAATTGATCTTCCTGCATGAATCTTCATACCATGAATTGTTCTCATCAAAAACTACATCTCTGCTTACCAAGAATCCTTTGTTGGTAGGGTTGTATAACCTGTAGCCCTTTTGATTGTTGTCATATCCAATAAATACGCACCTTTTTGCCTTTGGATCCATCTTGCCTCTAACCTGTGAAGGAACATGAGCAAAAGCAATACATCCAAAAATTTTACAATGATCTAAGTTTGGTCTTCTTCCATTCCAAGCCTCATATGGAGTCATCCCATCAAGGGATTTTGAAGGCAACCTGTTAATCAAGTAAGTGGCTGTAGATACAGCCTCAGCCCATAAATAATTAGGTAAATGCTTTTCATTTAACATAGACCTTGCAGCTTCAACAATTGTCCTATTCCTCCTTTCTGCCACTCCATTTTGCTCAGGAGTGTACCTTGTAGTTACCTCTCTTTTGATTCCTCTTTCTTGAAGAAAAGAATCAAACTCATGGGAGAAATATTCTCCCCCTCCATCTGACCTTAGCCTTTTTAGTGATTTACCTGTTTGATTCTCCACAAGAGCCAAATATCTTTTGAAACATGAAAAAACTTCATCTTTGTGTTTCATAAAGAATAGGATAGTCCATCTTCTGCAATCATCAATAAAGGAAACATAATACCTTGATCCAGATATTGAAGCTTCCTTGCTAGGTCCCCATACATCTGTATGAACCAACTCCAAGAGATCTCCATGCATATAACCTTTCTTCATGAATGGTAACCTATGAGACTTTCCAAATTGACATGCACTGCACTTATAAATCATATGTTGTTTTGACAAATTAGAAAGTCCAAGTACACTTTGGTCCCTGCAGATTTGCTTTAATGACCTTTCACCAATATGTGCTAACCTTTTGTGCCATACTTCCCATTCTGTGAGTGTCTGACTACCATAATTAAAGAGAGCAATGTTTCTAGTGTCCTGTAATTCAAATGTGAACAATCTACCTATCTTTTCAGCTTTTGCAATTCTTCTGAATCCTTGACTTGGATCTTCAACAAATGCTCCTGCTTTTGTGAACCTGACTTGCAACCCTTTCTCTACTATCTGCCCAACACTTATCAAATTCTTTGTAATGGTAGGGACATAGAGTACCTTACTGAGTAGGTTGATGTTTCCATCAGGTGCTTTGACATTGCCTATTTTCTCCACAGGATGTTTTGTATCATCTCCTGTTTGTACCTCATGCTTATTCCTTGGATCTTCTAAATCTGATAGGAGTGCCACATTTCCTGCCACATGATTTGAACAACCTGAATCTATGTAGAGAACATGCTCATCAGATTTACCTTGTGGCATAGCCATGTTCATAATCAATAATGAATCCTCTTTGTTTGAGTCTTCTGTGTAGTTATTGTAGTCTCTCCTTCCTTTGTAGCCTCCTTGATAGTTTGAATGATTGTAGTTGTTGTAGTTGCCATGGTAGTTGTTGAACCTTCCTCTTGAGTAGCCATAACTTCCTCTATTGTATCCTCTGCCTCTTTGATTCCTGGAATTCCTAAAGCAATTTTCAGTTGTATGATTAGTTAATCCACAAATAGAACATGAGTTGGAGTCTTCGGATCTCCCCCTGCCTTGTCTACCTCCTCTTCCTCTACCTCTGCCATGTCTTCCTCTACCTGCATAGTTAGCTTGATATGAACCTGCTTCATCATCCACTTTCTTTGCCTTTCCTTTGTTATCTTTAGACTTGCTTTTATCCGTGTATAAAGCTGAAGATTGATTACCTTTAGAGCTTTCTCCATTTTTGATAAGCTTTGCCTCTTGAGTAAGTAGTTGTCCAATGAGTGTGTTGAAATCAGGTACATGCATGTCCATGTACAAATCCATAGCTGTGGTGAATGCTTCCCACTTATCATTTGCCTTCAAGCCATTGATGACCTGCCTTACAATTTGCTCTTCATCTATTACCTCTCCAATACTTCCCAACTGATCCGCTATGTCCTTGAGCTTTGGGACAAAATCAGTCACATTTTGTTTGGGAGCCTTCTTGAGAGTAGTGAACTCCAGCCATAGTTGATGCTTCCTAGCTTTGGTACTTGAAGAAAAGAAAGCTTCAAGTGCATCCCACACTTCCTGAGATGTCTTACAACTTCTAATGTGAGGCAACAAAAAATCTGAGATAGAGTTGAGGAGATAAGACCTTGCAAGTGCATCCTTGGAGCACCATGTGCTCAATCTTTCTTGCTCTTCTTGTGTTGGTTGACTTTTGTTCCTGAAACTTGGCATAACTTCATCTCCAGCCACATAACCATATAAACTTCTACCTTGGAGATAAGCTTCCATCCTTAATGACCAAGCTGAGTAGTTACCTCTGTCCAATTTGTCAATTGATGAAGGAAATCCATCTGCCATGTTGTCCAACCTTGCTCTGATACCACTGTGAAGAGATGGATAGGTATGTGCTTGAAGATGAAGAGGTGTTGCAAAATCCTTGATCTACACCAGCCAAATGAACTCCAGGAGTATATGGTGGGCCCTTTTAGCTTGCCAATGGATGTATTATACACCCTATGTACCTTGGAAGATCACTCTCAAAAAGATAGATCAAAACAGATAAGTTGGAGTTAGCTCAGAGGTGAAAACTTGCTATTCTTGGTTCATACACCTGTCCAATGTTTTACATAATTCTCTGAGCACAGTAGCAATTAGCTTAATTCCTCTTGGGGAAGTCTAGGTAGCTTAAAGAGCTAACTTTAAAGAGTAATCGCATCAAAAATAACAAAGCACACACTGAGAATGAGTTTTAACAAGTGATGACATCATCCCGATTTTCACGGGCTGCTACAGAAATAGACCAGTGAACAGCAAAATCACCATAACTCACAATTTAGACATCCAATGATTATGCAAATTTGTATGGTTATACTAGCCGGTAAGCTGAATCCAACAAGCTTTAAATCACTGAATTTGGATACATAACCACTGAGAAACACCTCTGACAAGATGAGTAAAAAAGTCGGGTACCTGACAGAGAGGTGAAGATGAACAGACCATGTTGACTTCAAATGAACATAACTGAAGATTGCAACATCCAAATGACATGAAAATTTATGAGCATATAGTAGACTTATAGAGCTATTTTTACCAAGTTAAAGCACTGAAAATGATGCACCAAGCTCAGAGAAAACATCTCTGTAAGCTGACTGAGAAAACTGAGAGTAATGGCAGTGAGTAGTACACTTCACAAGAACATGGAAAGATGAACTCAAATAATCATGAAAATGAAAGTATATTGCTTGTACAATACAATGACTTACTGATACATATGTGTGCCTTGTAATCACACCTTGATATGGCATAAAGCTCAGCTCTTGGAGGTCTTCACATAGGTCTCTCTAACCACGACTAAAACTGCCATCTATTTATAGTTGAGTTTGGGAGGCTAACTTCCCTCAATCACTCTCCAATCAATCAATGATTGATTTGATTCTCTACCTACCACAAATCACGAATTCGTGGCTCCTCTTTCCATTCTTGATCAAGTGGACTCAACCACTTAAGATTCTCTTACTTTTACATTAAGTAAACTCTTCAAAAGTTACAAGAGGTAGTTCACAAGTGAACTTTACATAGTCTTCTTTTTAAAGCTTCTTCTAAGACTTTGTGAGACTCAAGCCAATACTTAGGCTTGTCATAGACTTGCTCCAACAATTTCGCCCAAGTACAACCTCGTTGCTGAGTTCTTTGGTACCAATTACTTGATTTCTTCTTATGTTGATTATCGTGTTTATGGTCTTGTCTGATATCACGTCGTCAGGTATACTTGAGTGTATTTCCGCACTTGAAGTTGATTGTTCCACGTTACATTCTTTTTCCTTTAAAGTTCTCAACCGTACAAAGATTATGTCGTTAGCTTGAACTTTGAGTATTTAGGTGGTCTTCAACTTGATAAATGCCTATCGCCGCCCTGGGCTACTCCTATCACTAGTCGTTCTTAGCCTATGCTAGGAATTGACAGAGGGAGTTGAGAGTTTCCAACCTTTTGTTTCCTTCTTGGTTGCCCTTGAGTGCCTAGGAAGCGCGTTCCCAAGCTTGCACTTACTCTTGATTAGAATGCCCTTCGAGGCTCTCAATAGATCTGTAAGAATTCCAAAGTTAGCTCAAGACTTAAATTCCAAAGACAAAACCAATCACTTTCATTCATGTAGCACAAACACCAATTTTCACTGTGATTTTTTGGAAAACAATTCTAGATATCCCTGAATTTTGTTCCCCCTGGGTATGTTATGCCAGTTCAGGGTTCTGGTGCTAAAACAGGGTTCAAACAGGCTGACAGATCACAGGATTTTTCTTAAAAACACATGTGTAGGGACCTCACAAATCACTGTTTTGTCTTCCAAACTTCAATTGGTGATTGGTCTGCACCAACAGCTCCCCCTCAATCATCAATTGAGGTTTCTCTTATCTTCTTTATGCCTGCCATGTCTTTAAACTTCTGTAACTTTGGTCCATCCAAGCTCTTTGTAAGCATATCAGCTATCTGATCTTTTGTTGAAGTATGTATGACTTCAATCTCTTTATCCATCACCTTCTCTCTTAGAAAGTGATACTGTATCTCAATGTGTTTGGTCCTGGCATGAAAAATAGGATTAGCAGCTAGATATAATGAACTCATGTTATCACCATAAATGATAGGTATGCTCTGTATAGTGTCAAAACTCTTCATGAGAGTCTTAAGCCATATCACTTCTTTTGCAGCTTCAACCATGCCTTTGTACTCTGCTTCTGTAGATGACAAAGCAACTGTATGTTGCTTCTTTGAGCACCAAGAGATTAACTTATCTCCCACATAACACATGTATTCATAGGTTGACCTTCTATCATCTGGATTACCTGTCCAATCTGCATCGCTATATATTTTGATATTCGTATCTGATGTAAAACCATAATACAAACCTTCTTTGAGTGTACCCTTAATGTACCTCAACACTCTTTGACCTGCAATCCAATGTTCTTTCCTCGGAAAATGCATGAATTGAGACAACACCCCAATTGCATATGATAAATCAGGCCTAGTTAATGTAGCATAGATAAGACTACCAACCAAACTCTAATATTGCTTCATGTCCTTGAACTCTTCACCTCCAAATCTGCTTAATTTGTGATTCACCTCCATTGGAGTAGGTGCTACTCTGCAATCATTCATTTTAAACTTGGTTAACAAGTTCTTCAAGTACCTCTCTTGAGTCACATACACTCCATGTTGAGTGTATGAAATCTCCATGCCCAAGAAGTATGACAAATCTCCCAAGTCACTGATTTTGAACTCTTTCTCCATTTGCTTCTTTAGGCTTTGAATGCCTTTCTCATTTGTACCTGTAAGAATAATATCATCAACATATATGCACATGTAAATAAACCCATCATCACTTGCTTTGACAAGCAAGCTACTATCTTCTTTTGATACTTGAAATCCAAGTTCTTTCAAGAACTTTACAAGTCTATAGTTCCATGCCCTTGGGGCCTGCTTCAAGCCATATAAAGCTCTCTTGAGCTTACACACATGATCTGGATATCTTCCATCTTTGAATCCTTGAGGTTGCTCCATGAAAACATCATCTGAAATATAACCATTCAAAAAAGCATTCTTCACATCTAATTGACACAATTTCCAACCTTTGCATGCAGCAAATGCTATGAGTGTTCTGATGGTTGTCATCTTTGCCACTGGACTATAAGTCTCATCATAGTCAATACCATATGTCTGAGCAAACCCTTTTACAACAAGTCTAGCTTTGTACCTAGACACACTTCCATCTGCAAATCTCTTTGTCTTATAGACCCACTTGCATCCAATGATCTTCTGAGTGTTTGGTTTTGGAACCAAATCCCATGTTTGATTCTCCATTAATGCATCATATTCTTCCAGCATAGCTTTCTCCCAATTTTCTTTACCTTTTGCCTCTTCATATGTAGAAGGGTCTTCATTTGCTTTTACCATGTAAGCATAATCTTTGGTAGTCAAGAATGAAGTATCATAGCTATACCTTGTAGGTTGCCATTTGTTCCTTGTAGACCTCCTAAGTTCTCCACTTCTTGAGGTTTCTGGTTCTTCACATTCAGGATCAAATCTTGGTGTTTCTTCCACTTCAACCTACACTTCATTATTCTCTTGCTCATCAAATATTTGAACCTTTGATTTACCTTTCCTTTGGCTCACAATTTCTTCATCATCTGTATTAATATTGATAGTACCTGCATACCAAGTACCTTGCTCATCAAATGTAACATCTTTTGATACAAGAAAATGTTTTGTGGATGGATTCCACAACCTGTATCCCATCTACTTATCATCATAACCAATAAACACATATTTTTCAGCTTTAGGTTCCAATTTATGCCTTAATTGTGATGGCACATATGCATAGGCCAAACATCCAAATACTTTGCAATGGTCTAGTGTAGGTCTCTTACCCCACCATGCCTCATATGGTGTCATACCCTGCAAGGATTTACATGGTAGCCTATTAATCAAATAAGTAGCTGTATTTACAGCCTCAGCCCACAAATAATTTGGGCAATTTTTCTCCTTCATCATGGACCTTGCAAACTCAATAAGAGTCCTATTCCTCCTTTCTGCTACACCATTTTGTTGAGGAGAGTACCTGCAAGTAACCTCTCTTTTTATACCTGCATTCCACAAGTAATCACTGAACTCATTAGAAAAATACTCTCCCCCTCCATCTGACCTTAGTCTCTTCAACTTATGTCCTGTAATTCTCTCTGCATACACATGATAATGTTTGAATGTATTGAATACTTCTGACTTATCTTTGATCACATAGATAGTAATCCATCTGGTAGCATCATCAACATAAATCACATAATACCTTGAACCATTGATACTGAAATCCTTTGATGGTCCCCACACATCTGTGTGTACCAACTCAAGTTTCTCTGAATACATAAAACCATGCTTAGAATAGGGTTGCTTATGAGCCTTATGTAATAAAGTAAGTCTATGATCCAAGGGTCTGGCCGGTTCAGACAGATCTGAAATCGGATACCGTTTGGTCATCCGTGTGTATGACCAAAGATCTCGAGTTTAGACTTACTAGGAGGTCTTGTGCTCTTGTGAGCAAGTGATCCACTTAGCTTAGTGGTTAAGTCTCAAGGATGTGAAGGAGGAGGTCTTGGGTTCAACCCCCATGGGGTACATGGGGAGAGTGTTTTGCCCAAAGAGCTCTAGAGCCTTCTAGAAGCATCCACTTGAGTTAACTCGAGTTAACTGGGACACTTGGCGCACATGTAGTTACATGGCTGACACTTGGATGGTTAGTATCCACCTGCCCAAGAAGGCAGTCCCCTGGAGAGAGCTATATATAGAGGCATTTGGTTGGGAGGAGAGTCATCTCTCTAGTTTGTGGTGGTCGTAATCCTTGTTCTGTTGCATTGGTATCAGAGTGAAGGAATTCCAAGAATGTAGTCTGCAATCGTGAAAATGGTAATTAAGTCTGTGGAAGGTAAAACATAAGTGTTTACCTATCCTTAAAGGGATTTTGGTACAAATCCAGAAAGCATGAGCGGATGCTTAAGACTTAAGCAGTAAAGAGATTCCTAAATAAAGTCCCCGGGGTAGGTACCTAAAGCAACAGTAAAGAAAGGAATCTAAAGACAAGAAGTCAAAAGCTCTTGTCGCTACAAAATTGGTCAAGGGTAAACCAATTGAACTTGAATTCAAGAAAATTCAAGTACTTGGAATTCTGATTGGTTTTCATTTGAAAGCCCCAGTAAAGAAGAATTGATATTCTGACATGAGGTTTTCAAGTTTCCAAGGCAAAGCACATGATTCTGAGGTGATCATGCCAAGGAATCAAAACCTAGGAAAATCTAGTTAGAGGTAATGCCTGAAACTTCCAATTCTTGTAAAAGAATTGAAGAAATAAGGTACTCTATCAAGAGATGTTTAGACTTTAGGATAAAAATCACCCACACATTAATGTGAATATAAAATAGGGTGGTATGGGACACCATATTTTATACTCAGATTGATGTAGGAAAGATGGAATGGGACATCGGACCGTGGGATGATGATTATCTTTTAGTCCTAGTTTGGATTTTGAAGTTAGGTTTCATCCTCAAGGGAATTAAGACTTCAAGGAAAAGTTTAATTCGTAAAGGATGAAAGTAGTATCTTACGATACTTCAAGGTAACTTCAAGATTAAGGAAACTGAAGATATGAAGTAAGTAACTTCCAAGATCTTCATAGAACACTTCAAGTTTAAGTGTTATTGATCAGAAACATTTGATAAATTTCTGAAAAAAGTTGGACTTTGATTTTGAGTTGATCTTTTCAACTAAAGATTTAATTGACTAAGTCAAGCATCAAGTTCCTAGTGTAACTTGATAAAATTCACTCTTTTAGACTCAAAGAAATGCACAAGAATTGCATTCACGGAGTCAAAAAGATTGAATGTGACCTGAACTTAGTCTCAAGTGAAGCATTATTTGAATACAAAACTCATCAGCATAACCTCAGTGGGTCGACACACTGATGTTGGTTACCACACTAGTATCTTGTGGTTGGATGATGTTTTTTATTTGCTTTGAATCTTTTTGAGAAGCTAGCTTATTTCTCTTAAAGATAAAGTCAATGCTTCAATATCTTATTGAAATAGATCGTTGAGAAGTTAAAGTCCTGAGTCAACTAGACTTTGACTCATAGCAAGTTTATGTATGTGCGAAGTTTGAATTGGTTGTACAAAGTCTTAGTTATCTCTTTCCGCTTTCCAAATCTTTTGGAATTGACTCAGATATGGTATCTGATTCCTTTTGCAAAAGACCAGGGATAGCCGGTTAGAATTAGATAACTAACTTGAACATCCTAGATAGATGTTATGTACAAGAACCTTTTCAATCTTCAAAAGATGATAAGTCTAAGTAGACTTATTCATTTGATTTTGCTTCAAGTTATAGCATAAATAATTTCCTAGAGTCCAGTATACTCTAGAATAAAGAAGTTAGGAATTGCTCATTGGATTGACAATTCCCAAGAACTTTCAGTTAAAAGTCTTTGAGAAAAGTGTCCTAAGTTGGATAATTTTCATTTTGAATTTGAATTGGTGAAGTTAGTATGGTTGATTCCACCGAAATGGTAAACTTTCTCCTACAGTTTACATAGGATTTTTTCAAACTCATTGGGACAAAGTAGTCCTCTAGTCGGGTGAAAAAATCAAGTAACTGTTAGATAAAAGTAAACCATTGTACAGACATCTAAAGTTAGATGTATGGGACAACCAAACTTCAAGTTTTCCAAAACAAATTCAAGTGAATCAAGAATTCTCAAAGTCTTGCGAGGGATAAGAATCCCACCTTCATTACTAAGCCCATGCACCAGTTATGCCTAGAAATGGACTAGTAATTTGAATCCACCTAGTTCACATGTTTGTGCCTAGATCGCACATCCAGAAACTGTGAATTAGCCAGGGATGTCATTAGATCCACCCTTATTATTCTTCACTAGTTTGTACTTTGTCCCGTTCATCAAAGTGCAAACCCAGATAGTCTTTTGAATCATTTGGGCAGGGATGCCACCACAGAGATGAGACATGTTCTTCCAGTTCTAGAACATGACCATGTTCTTCCAGTTTTAGAACATGAGGCTCGGGGGTTGCCTACAGTATATATATAGCTCTATTTTTGAGGACGAAAATATTTTCCAAGGGGGAAAGAATGTAATAAAGTAAGTCTATGATCCAAGGGTCTGGCCGGTTCAGACAGATCTGAAATCGGATACCGTTTGGTCATCCGTGTGTATAACCAAAGATCTCGAGTTTAGACTTACTAGGAGGTCTTGTGCTCTTGTGAACAAGTGATCCACTTAGCTTAGTGGTTAAGTCTCAAGGATGTGAAGGAGGAGGTCTTGGGTTCAACCCCCATGGGGTACATGGGGAGAGTGTTTTGCCAAAAGAGCTCTAGAGCCTTCTAGAAGCATCCACTTGAGTTAACTCGAGTTAACTGGGACACTTGGCGCACATGTAGTTACATGGCTGACACTTGGATGGTTAGTATACACCTGCCCAAGAAGGCAGTCCCCTGGAGAGAGCTATATATAAAGGCATTTGGTTGGGAGGAGAGTCATCTCTCAAGCATGTGGTGGTCGTAATCCTTGTTCTGTTGCACCTTACCTAATTGACATGCCTCACATCTGTATGTCATATGTTGACCTGCAACATTAGGCAATCCAAGCACTGAACCATTGTTAATCATATCTTTGATACCTCTTTCATTGAAATGTCCAAGCCTCTTGTGCCAAAGATCTAACTCAGAGATCTTATGTCCTCCATAAGTGAACAAGGCATGACCAACATTACCTTGAATCTTCAATGTGAACAATCTTCCTTCTTTCTTCCCTGAAACAATTTGTTTATACCCATTGCTAGGGTCTTCCACAAACACTCCTTCATTAGTGAACCTCACTTCATAACCTTTTTCCACAATTTGTCCTACACTTATCAAATTCTTAGGAATTGTAGGAACATACAAGACCTTACTCAATAAGGTGCTTCCATCCTTAGCCTTCACTGATCCAATTGACTTCACATTGTGCTTTGTGTTGTCACCTATTTGAACAACATGATTAGATACCTTATTCTCCAAATCAGTCATCAAGGCTATGTTACCACTCAGGTGATTGCTACACCCTGAGTCAATGTAGAAGACTCTTTGATCTTCATTCTGCTTTTCACAAGTTGCATTCATTATCAATGTTGAATCTTCCTTTTGATCTGAAGCATAATTGTAGTAGGTATTGTTATATTGTTGACTTTGGAAACCTCTACCTGCATTTCTTCCAAAGTAACCCCTACTACCTCTGCCTCTGAAATTACCTCTTTGATTTCTGCCACCTCTTCCTTTTGAATTATAGTTTTGATTATATCCACCATTACTCTGATTATTATGCCAACAATCATTAGCTAAATGATTTGTCTTACCACAAATCCAGCATGCTTTGGCTCCATCTTTGTTGTTCCTGCCTCTTCCTCTACCTTTGCCACCTCCTCTACCTCTTAGGAAGTTGGCTTGACTAGTTGTGCCTTCATCTTCACCTGATTGTTGCTTTCCTTTGTTAGCTTTCTTCTTGTCCTTTGAGTACATTGCATGACCTGTACTTTTGTCACCATCTCCTTTAACATCCTGCTCAAATTTTAACATATGACCTAGCAACTGATTTAAATAAGGAGTGAAATGATCAAGTGATAATTCTGTAGACAAAATGAATGGCTTCCATTTGTCATCACCTCTCAAACCTGTAAGGATTTGCCTTACCAATTTATCCTCCTCTATATCTTCATCAACAGCTCCTAATGCATCTACAATGTCTTTCATCCTTGTTACATAATCTGAAATGGATTGAGAGGCCTTCTTCTTGAAAGTTGTAAATTCTGCCCATAAAGATGCTTTCCTTGACTTTCTAGTGTTTTGGAAATGCTCTTCCAAAGCGTTCCATATATCACTTGCACTTTCAAGACCTCTAATGTGAGGTAGCAAGTAATCATTGACTGCCATATAAATGATACTCCTAGCTTGAACATCTTTCTTCATCCAATTCTTCAAATCTATTAATTCCTCCCTAGTTGGAACACTAGGATCTCTGAATTGTGGTTTTTCTTCTTCACCTGTAATGTAAGCTATCAAATCTTTGCTCATTAGATGAGCTTCCATCCTCATTGACCATGTAGGATAGTTTTCTCTATCCAATTTCTCTATTTGAAGAGAATCTCCCATCCTTCCTTCACCTGTATATTGAATTCTTCAACCTTTATGAAGGATAAAGTTACCTTTACTTCGAATGATAATCCTTTTGACTTCCTTGACGTCGTATGATCTCCTTCTCAAGCTTTCCTTGCAAGCTTTCACCTTTTGAATCTTCAGATGTCAAATTCTTTGTAGCTGCAGCAGTCTGGATCCTCCTTTCTTCAATTCTGATGCTTCCTGCTCTGATACCACTGATGGAGAGTGTTAATCTCCAAAAGAACAACCTATTCTTGAAATTAGAGCACCTCTATATCAAGAATAAGTCTAGACTCCTCTTAATTTAGAGAACAATCACTAGATTATCAAGAAATTAACTATTCTGAAAAAACTCAACTTCTCAGAAAAGCCTGCTGCAGATTAATCTCTGATTGACTAACCATTTGTGTAAAGTTTTTTATAAAACTTTGTAGGATGTGTCGCCTTAAGGTTGCGCACCTTCTCCAACTTAAATCTCCTCAAATGATTGAGTATACCTTGAGAAATGACTCAAACACTTTACCTATGTGTAACACTGCTTCTCTGCAGTAGCGACTTTGACACCTGTAACTTCTTAGCTTTGGTTCTCTCAATGTCGAACCCGTTTTATCAAATCCTTTTGGCTGTAGATAGCTTATCTCTCAACTTAGATTTTGAGCTATCATATGTGTAAAACTTTACACTGTGCACTGAGGACTACTCATTTCATTGAACTCAAAATCTGCGCCTGTTTCAGGAGACTGTGAACATTCTTTACATATGAATGTTCCTACACACAATTCTCTTAACCTGCTTACAATTAGATTCTCAAACTCTAGCCATAGATTGATTAACTATGGACTTAGACATCTCCAAAAGGAACTCACAAAAGATTTACTACACGAGGAGAAAACACAGAAACTTCGGGCGTAAAAATTCTGTCATTTCTGAAGAAGACTACAACTGAATGAGAGAGAGACTTCAACTAACTTTTCATGTGTCTAATGACACTTACAACCTCTCATTTCTCTATTCCTATGCTCATACATAGTCTCTCCTCGTCTTCTCTTGATATCCCGACATTTTTCATAGTATTTATAGGCAAATATATACAGACTTATGACAAAACATAAGTATAAGTAACCTATGTCTTAAATAATGTACATATGTATACATTTCTTTCAACCTGTGAATGTAACCATCTTCTAAGCTTCAAAAATTGATCTTATCTCCATCTTTTGTCTTCCAAACTTCAATTGGTGATTGGTCTGCACCAACACTTGGGTACCCACATTTGTAATCGCCCTTGTTGAGCTACACCTAATTTCTTTGGCACCCAAATGTTGTTATGGTCGGCCTTCATCGATTGCTGTGGTATCCAAATTTGTCAAAGACCTTGGGATTGAGCTTTTCCTCGTTTCTTGGTGCCGCTTTTAGCATGGTTGGCTTGCCTCAATGGGAATGGTTGTGGCAAAGCTGGTGGTTGTTCTCCTTTTCGTACCCAAATTTGCTTCATGCCCTGAGCTTCTTTCTTCTTGAAATCTGTCTGTCTAGTTGATATATGAGATGTCTTTTTAGACAGTCCGAAGATCATCTGAAATGGGGTGGCATTGAGTACCATTTTATAGGCCACTCGATAGGCCCAAACAACATGATGAAGTTGTTTGTCCCAATCACAGCGTTTGTTATTTACTAGTTTTGTCAATACATTATAGGATCTTATTTGTGCTCTTGGCTTGTCCATTAGCTTGTGGATGATAGGGGGCAGAATTCTTATGTATCACCAAGAACTCTTGGAGGAGATTTTCAATGACTTCATTCAAGAAGTGTGTGCCTCTATCACTTACTAACTCTATTGGTAATCCGTATCTCGTGAACACATTCTCAAATAAGAACTTTGCCGTTGTCTGAGCATCATTCTTTGTTGTGGCTTTGACTTCTATCCACTTTGTAAGGTAGTCCGTGGCTACAATAATGTACTCGGCATGGGAGTTTCTAGCTGGGGGGTTAATAGGACCTACAAAGTCTATGCCCCACTTTGAAAATGCATGTCCTCCCATCATTGGCCTCAAGGGCATCTCATCGTTTCTGATTGGGTACTCGGCATGTTGGCATGTGTCACATTTCTTCACATAGGTATGTGCATGCATATGAAGAGTGGGCCACTAAAGTCTTGAGAATAGAATAATCTTAATTACTCTGTCAAGCCCAAAGTGTCCGCCTGCAACACTATTATGGGCAGTTTCTAAGATTTTCAAATAGTCTGATTCGTGAACGCACAATCTTAAGTAACCCTCTTTGCCTCTTCGGTATAGGTTATCTCCTATTAGAGTGTAGTCCATAGCTTCTTGCTCTATGCTTCGTTTCCTTGCTAGACTAGCCTCATTGGGTAATGTTCATGATCTCATGAATTCTACCAATGGAGCACTCTTGGAGCAAGTCTATGTCAAGCCTAAGTATTGGCTTGAGTCCCACAAAGTCATAGAAGAAGCTTTAAAATGAAGACTATGTAAAGTTCACTTGTGAACTACCTCTTGTAACTTTTGAAGAGTTTACTTAATGTAAAAGTGAAAGAATCTTAAGTGGTTGAGTCCACTTGATCAAAAAGGGAAAGAGGAGCCATGAATTCGTGATTTGTGGTAGGTAGAGAATCAAATCAATCACTAATTGATTGGAGAGTGATTGAGGGAAGTTAGCCTCCCAAGCTCAGCTATAAATAGATGGCAATTTTAGTCGTGGTTAGAGAGACCTATGTGAAGACCTCCAAGAGCTGAGCTTTATGCCATATCCAGGTGTGATTACAAGTCACACATATGTATCAGTAAGTCCATTATATTGTACAAGCAATATACTTTCATTTTCATGATCATTTGAGTTCATATTTCCATGTTCTTGTGAAGTGTACTACTTACTGCCATATCTCTTAGTTTTCTCAGTCAGATTGTAGAGATGGTTTCTCTGAGCTTGGTGCATAATTTTCAGTGCTTTAACTTAGTAAAGTAAAATCTATAAGTATAATATATTCTCACAAAGTTTCATTTCATTTGGGTATTGCAATCTTCAGTTATGTTCAGTTGAAGTCAACCCTGTCTGTTCATTTTCACTTCTCTGTCAAGTACCCGACTTTTTTACTCATCTTGTCAGAACTGTTTCTCAGTGTGTACTTATCCAAATTCAATGATTTAAAGCTTTTTGGATTTTTCTTACTGTCTAGTATAAGCATACAAAGTTGCATAATCATTGGATTCTCAAATCTGGAGTTATGTTTATTTTGCTGCTCACTGGTCTCAAACTGTCGCAGCCCGTGAAAATTGGGATGATGTCATCAGTTGCTAAAAATCATTCTCAGTGTGTGGTTCATTATTTTTTATGAGATTACTCTTGAAAGTTAGGTCTTTAAGTTAACTAGACTTCCCCAAGAGGAATTAAGATAATTGCTGTTGTGCTCAGAGAATTATGCAAAACACTGGACAGGTGTATGAACCAAAAATAGCAAGTTCTTCACCTCTGAGCTAACTCCAACTTATCTATTTTGATCTATCTTTTTGTGAGTGATCTTCCAAGGTACATAGGGTGACTAATACATCCATTGGCAAGCTAAAAGGGCCCACCACATACTCCTGGAGTTCATTTGGCTGGTGTAGATCAAGGATTTTGCAACACCTCTTCATCTTCAAGCACATACCTATCCATCTCTTCACAGTGGTATCCGAGCAAGGTTGGACAACATGGCAGATGGATTTTCTTCATCAATTGACAAATTGGACAGAGGTAACTACTCAGCTTGTTCATTAAGAATGGAAGCTTATCTCCAAGGTAGAAGGTTATATGGTTATGTGGTTGGAGATGAAGTTATGCCAAGTTTCAGGAACAAAAGTCAACTAACACAAGAAGAGCAAGAAAGATTGAGCACATGGTGCTCCAAGGATGCACTTGCAAGGTCTTATCTCCTCCACTCTATCTCAGATTTTTTGTTGCCTCACATTAGAAGTTGTAAGACATCTCAGGAAGTGTGGATGCACTTGAAGCCTTCTTCTCTTCAAGTATCAAAGCTAGGAAGCATCAACTATGGTTGGACTTCACAACTCTCAAGAAGGCTCCCAAACAAAATGTGACTGATTTTGTCACAAAGCTCAAGGACATAGCACATCAGTTGGGAAGCATTGGAGAGGTAATAGGTGAAGAGCAAATTGTAAGGCAAGTCATCAATGGCTTGAAGGCAGATGACAAGTGGGAAGCATTCACCACAGTTATGGATTTGTACATGGACATGCATGTACCTGATTTCAATACACTCATTGGACAACTACTTACTCAAGAGGCAAAGCTTATCAAAAATGGAGAAATCTCTAAACGTAATCAATCTTCAGCTTTATATACTGATAAAAGCAAGTCCAAAGATAACAAAGGAAAGGCAAAGAAAGTGGATGATGAAGCAGGTACATAACAAGCTAACTATGCAGGTAGAGGAAGACATGGTAGAGGTAGAGGAAGAGGAGGTGGACAAGGCAGGGGGAGATCCCAAGACTCCAACTCATGTTCTATTTGTGGATTAACTAATCATACAACTGAAAATTGCTTTAGGAATTCCAGGAATCAAAGAGGCAGAGGATACAATAGAGTAAGTTATGGCTACTCAAGAGGAAGGTTCAACAATTATCATGGAAACTACAACAACTACAATCATTCAAACTATCAAGGAGGCTACAAAGGAAGGAGAGACTTCAATAACTACACAGAAGACTCAAACAAAAAGGATTCATTATTGATCATGAACATGACTATGCCACAAGGTAAATCTGATGAGCATGTGTCACTCTAGCACAATGGTGAGTACCAACGTGAGGAGATACACCTCATAAATGTCAATCCGTGGAGACGTGAGGACTAGTATGAAGACTATGAGCAAGTGAAGGCACAAGTGCGTGAGTGAGAAGCACACAAGCATGCACACACATTCATACACACGCGCACACAAGGCAAGAACAAGGAGAGGAACAATGGAGTTCTTTGCATTAATCAATAGGTCTCTTACATAAGCTCAATTCACAAACAATCTAACCCCAAAAATGAGCTCTCTAGCTCTTTTTATAGTTTTCTAACTAGCTTTGGTCCTGTCCAGACCTAGTGTCCGGCCTAGTTAAAAATTAGGTTCTAGAGTCTATTTGAGGGCTCAAACAGAGTCTAAAAATTATGAAAATTGATGTGTCGCTAGTTCTAATACTCCTCAAGCTCGAGGACTCCTCGGCTTGCACAAAATGGAGTCTATTCTACCAAAAACGGGATTTACAATGTTTGTGTAGTGATTAAAATCACTTGATTTGTAAATAGTCCATGGAAAAAATGATTTGGCCTTGTTGCCGTATTGTGCATGACTCCTCTGTTGCTTTGTATGCCAACACGCCCCCCTTCCTAGCGTCTGTCGCCCCTGACAGACCTTTGTTCTCTCGGGTGGTCGATATAGTATTGGATGACATTGGTGGCAAGTTCATGTTCTCCTATCCTTAAGCCTCTTGCTAGATCAGCTTCCAATGCATCCCAATTTATTGCACCAGGGGCCTCTGGCTGCGGGGTGGTGTAGTACTCAGAGTACATTGCTTGTTCACAAGCAAAAAGATGGAGCAGGTGTGTTGGCTTCGGTGCGAAAATCTCTGAGTGATACTCCCAGAAACCTGATCTGAACATTTCTTCGAAGGTCTGTTTGTAACAGGCAGGGAGGTATTTGATGCGTGCATGCCAGGTGTAAGCCACACGAATACTGGGGGTGGTGCTCATGTCATACACCAAGTCATAATTTCCATTGCTAAACCCCGGGAGACGTACCTGTGGTGCGGCTGCATTTCTAAAAGTTTTCAGGACTACCTGCATCATATCTAAGATTTTAAGCATCATTTGCGCTGCTATATCTTGCATGGGCTTCAGTCGCGGCATCCAGTGGCGAATTGTTCCCATCATGTATGCTACCGACGGTGGTCCCTGTGGTGGCGCAATGTACGGGTAGTTTAGCCATTCTTTGCATTGCGCATTGTTCTGCACTTTGATATTGAATGCCTTCCAAGACCTGCGGCGGGGAACTGGACCGTAGCATGGATTGTATAGGAGGTGTAAAGGCGCATTGTTCCATGTGCGTAGCATTTCTGGATATGTCTCTAGAAGTTTCTGCCGCCAGGTGGGTTGACGAATTTTGCCTTTTTGCACCTCTGGAGGAAGGTCTTCGGGTTGAAATTGGGTAGCAAAGGTAGGAATCTGACCCGTGACTCTCTGTATTTCTGCATTATAATCAGCCAAGATAATATAATAAGGCCGCTATTGGAGTTCAGATGAGAGGATGAGGCGTCTTGATGACAGGTTCTTGAAGTAAGCCGATTGTAGCACAGTTTCCTCTATGACCCTCATGGCCTGATTTTGCACTACTGTGCGCTCTTCGTGCGAACTCCCGATTTCCTCCACTTGACGTAGCCATGGAGGCCGTGGTGCCTCGAATGTGTCCTGAGCTTCTTCTGTTTGTTGGCCTCCTGGGAATGGTTGTGGATTGTATTCTTCGTCAAACGTTTGTTCCACAGGAATTTGCACTACTTCTTCGTCCGTGGGAGCCTCTGGAGGGGAAGGTGGTCTCTCATATTGTAGTAGACGTGTTTGCAATTCAGTGACCTGTTTCTGGAGATCTTTTATGGCCTCTGAGTCTGTGAGAAGTGAAGCCGCGGAGGGGGTGGTTGGAGAGGCTGCTGTTGGTCATTTTTGGTGTTTCTGCTTCAATTGTCCCAGTTCCTCCGATAGCTGATCATGTGCTTCAAGCAGCATGGCATAGTCTTCCAATATGATCTTGATATTATCGGGGGTCACTGCTTGAAACTTTGATGGGCTGATGGGTGCCCCCGGTGTGCTCTCAATAGCTGCTTCCAGGTTCTCTTGATTTTGTACTTGGAGGCGTCGATTCTCTTCCTGAGCGGCCGCAAGATGGCATTTGAGTAGAGCCATATTTCGCTGAAGCTTTGAGTTGCGTTCCAGCTGTGTCCGTAGGTGACCTTCTACCACCTGTATCGCTTCCTGATCTGTGTTCTGTAACTGTACCTCCAATATGCCATGAGCTTCTTGGAGAGTTTGGAACTGTGTGTGGAGGCGAGCATTTTCCTCCTCTAGTGCCGCGAGGCGGTGCTGTAGTGTCTCTGAGTGCTCGTGCAGGCGTTCATTCTGTTGCTGGAGCTGAATGTAATCTGTCCTTAAGTTTGATATACAGGCTAGCATGGTGTCCAATGCATTTCCTATAGATGAGTGGGTGGTGTTTACAGCGGAAGATGCATGGGAAGGGAATTGGGGAAGGGGAAGAGTGAATGATGTGTCTATTGAAGTCGTGTGTGTGAGTGAAATTGGTGGAGGGGGAATGGGAGGAGGTGGAATCGTGGGCGGAGGTGCCGTGGGTGGTGAAATGTCCATACCTTTAGGAATGGGTGCGAGTGTGGGGTCTGCCATATACATTGGAATGGTAGGTGGTGTGTGTGTGGAAGTGGAGAATAGATGAGAAGTGGGGTGGGGAGCTGAAAAGAAGGGAAAGGGTTGAGACCTGGGTTGAAAAGTTCTAGCAAGGAGGTCATGAAGGGATTGTAGAAATGGAGAGATGGAGGTCGGGGGTTGAGGTCGTAGATTTGAGGAGGGCATGAAGGGTTGCGTGGTAGCAGGGAAACCCATGAATGTGGATCTAGGGTCAGGATGACCTATGGCTGAGGGCATGGGGGATGGTTGCCCTAGGGCAGGCTCTATGAGCGGTTCTGTGGATTGTGTAGTGATGGAGGTTGCTTCAAAGATTGGGTTATCAGAGGTAGAGAATAGGGTGGAACTAGAGATGGGAGTACGGAAGATGAAGGTTGGTTCGGTGGGTTGAGCGGTCGAGGTGATTTCCACTGTTTCTGCTCTAGGAGGCGATGGTGGGGGTGTGGGTGGTTGTGGCTCGGTGGACTCCTCATGGGTGACTGAGTGCTCTTGGCTAGCCGTTTCGGTTGCTTGGGAGGTTGTCCTGATAGGTTCAGATGTAATAGTTGGCTCTTCTGCAGTTGTAATGGGAATCTGGATATTCTTACCTGAGCGTGGTCGTGTCTGGAACCTTCGTGGATCATATTGAACTGGAGACCTCCGAATGGCAGTGCGCACTGCTTCCACTACCCCATATGTTTCTGCCATCAATAAGGGACTTTCCCTATACTCTGAGTCAACTCTTGCTTCTTCGAACAACTGAGTCATGAGTACTCTGCTGCTCTGTTCGGTGAGCAGTTGTTGCGATCACACTCTTTCCATAATTTGATACAGCCTTCGGAGTTCTGCTGTATAGGCTGGGGCTTCAGTGGTCTCCTCTTCATACACTCCTTCTTCTTCTAGGTGTCCTTGTTGTTGACCTTGCTGAGCGTCGCTCCAATGTACATGTCGGCCGTCTGTAGATTTTCTTCTTCTTCGTGACGATGTGCCTTGTTCTTTTGCATCTGAATAAAACTCTACATCAGAGAATTGTATACTTTGTAAGAATGCTTCGAAGTCCTGGGGATCCATTCCTTCAGCATCTCCAGTTGCCGCAAATTCAAATTCAGGTGGAGCAGGAGGAGCTGATGGGGTAGCTTGTGTCGTAGTTTCAGATCCCGACCTGGGTATCCTAATGGTAAAGGGAGGTACAGTGGTCTCCCTTCGCGGCGATACCTCAGGAGTAGTCAGAACTTCCCTTGTCTGGACATAAGGGATCGCACCCCTCATGCGCTTGGATTGATGTGTGGACGTCTTGAGCTTCTTAAACATTTGTAATTGTGCCCAAGTTAAGGCACCTTCAACGGGAACATCGTATGCTAGGCACCGGTAAATAATGTGTGTGATTGCACAGCAACCGTTCACCACTAATTTCCTAGAAGACCTTTTATTTGCTTCATACAATTGATCTATAATCCATACCGGTAGCTTAATTGGTAACGCACCTGCTTCCGCTAAGTAGAGGGCGAACCAGATTCTCTTGTGTGGTTGTGTGAAGCGGTCTTGGCCGGGGAAAGCAAAATGTTGCATGCACATACGGACAGGGATGGACACGTTTGGTGTGAGTGCTGCCATGTCTTTAAGCTTCAATAGTTTCCTATCCTTCATGTTAGTAGGAACGAGAGCATCCTTTTCGGAGGGTACATGTGTGCCGTGCATATTCAAAGAATCGCTCACCAACTCCACAGTAAGTTCAAATCTCTTCAACTCATTGTTGCCCAGCAAGGAGGGAAGAACAAATGATCCGGGTTTGTCCTTTTCTTCATTCGCTTGTAATGTGGAGACCAAATAGTAGCATCGGAGGAGATCTGGTTTAGGTAGTGGGGCTTCAAAGTATTCTGCTAGCCCGGTGTTGGCAGTAGCCTTGGTACACCAGGACTTACAAGACGTGAAAGTCAAAGAAGGGAGTCAGAGCGAAGGGACAGCACAAGCAAACAGGGCAGTCAAAGAAGATCTGGCAAGTAGGCCAATATTTTTTCAAGACATTAATACAAATCAAAGAGATGGACATGCAGGGAGGAAGAGCAAGTAGGGAGCTCGAAGATATGTATGGCAGATCACTAGAAGAAATCCCTACAACAACAGTGATTTTTATCACTAACAACCATTGTAAATATCATTTCACATTTTTGTAGCTCCATTTTGTGCAAGCCAAGGAGTCCTTGAGCTTGAGGAACCTTAGAAGTAGTTGCGTACCAATTTTCGTAATTTTTAGATCTCGTTTGAGCCCCCAAATAAGCCCTGGAACCTAATTTTTAACTAGGCCGGACACTAGGTCTGGACAGGGCCAAAAGCTAGTTAAAAACTATAAAAAGAGCTAGAGAGCTCATTTTTGGGGTTAGATTGTAATTGAAACGAACTTGTAAGAGCATTTTGAAAGTAATCTAAAAGGCTCCATTGATTCTCTCTCTTTGTCTTGCCGTGTGTGCGCGTGTGTGTGTATGTGTGTGCATGCTTGTGTGCTTCTCACTCACGCACTTGTGCCGCCACTTGCTCGAGGTCTTCATACCATCCTCACGTCTTCCCGGATTGACATTAAAGGAGGTGCTAATCATCACTGAGCTACACCAAATTTTGGCGCCGTTGCCGGGGATCGAGCTTTGAGGACGAGCGTGTGATGGTAAGACGTAGAGTTGACGCGTTGGAGTTGTAGGTATTTTCTTCACGCTCATCGATTTTCTTTTACTTTCTTCACTATCATCATCACCATCATCATCATCACCATCTCCCACGTCCATCTCCATCATCGCGAAAATTTCAGTTTTTTGACTATATCCCCATCTCCACCTCATTTCCCTCATTTCACTTGTGAGAGAGAGCGAGAGAGCGAATTTGCATGTGCTATTTTTTGCATGTTTTGTGAGCATTCTGCAGGTACAGGCCGCATCATCATCCCCAGCACCCTGCGCAGGTACGGAAATCTGAGTAACTGTCTGTGTGTCGCCGAGCTCTGTCAATCGCGACCGACAGAAAAATTGCTCTAATTGCTAAACAAAGTGCATATCCATGACCTACAGGCCTAGAGCTTCCCAAAAATGTGTTTAGTTTTTTGAAATTCCACAGATTTCTGTCAATCGCGATCGCTCTGTCAATCGCGACCGACAAACCACGACGGACAGACCTGTCAATCGCGATCGACACATCAATCGCGATCGACAGCCCACGACGGCTCTGTCAATCGCGACCGACAGGGTCAACGACCGATTGACCACGACCGACTGACCATACGCGTGACACGTGTCAATCGCGATCGAGTCATCAATCGCGACCGACACAGTCAACGACTGTTTGACCACGACGGACAGACCACGACGGCTCTGTCAATCGCGACCGACACAGTCAACGACTGTTTGACCACGATCGACAGACCCTCGCGACCGACCTGTCAATCGCGATCGACTCATCAATCGCGACCGACAGAGTCAACGACGCTTTGACCACGATTGATTGACTTTTCGGCCACGTGTCAATCGCGACTGACCAGTCAGTCGCGACTGACAGCCACGACGGACCTGTCAATCGTGATCGACACGTCGATCGCGACTGACCTGTCAATCGCGACCGACAGACTTTGCGAACGCGTTAGAAGGGCAAATTAGGTCAAATTTTCAAGGCAAAATCATTGGTCTAAATTTTGATTGAGTGTGGGACAAACACTAGGGTGTAGTATTGCATCGCGAGGCCGTGCCACAAGCTACTCGAGTATTCCTGTTTGACTGTTAGCTTGTATTGAATCCTGATTTAACTCCCTAAACCCTGAACAGTCATAACTTTTTCATACGAAATCCAATTTTTGAGCTCTTGGGCTTGTTGATTTTTTATAAAGATAATGCGTTGATTTTCAGAGAGGGTATTTTGAAGTTGACCATACCCAGGGGGATCAAAGTCAGGGGTCTTTAGAATTATTTTCCTAAAAGTCACAATGCAAATGTGTGTTTGTGTTACATGAATGAAAGTGGTTGGTTGTGTCCTTTGAATCTAAGCATTGAGCTAACCGTGGGACTTTTATAGGTTCATTGAGAGCAACGGAGAGCATACAAAGCAAGGTTTCTTTGCAAGCTTGAGAACCGGGTTCTTGAGCACCATAAAGCAAGGGATCAACAAGTAAGGTTGGAATATTCTCAACCCCCTCTGTCATTTCCTAGCTCAAGCTAAGAACGAGAAGAGGTAGGAGTAAGTCAGGTGGACGATAGGCAGTTATCAAGTTGAAGACTATCTAAAAACTCAAGTTCAAGATAAAAACATAATCTCTGTACTGTCGATAACCTTAAGGTAAAGAACCTAACCGGGAACGATCAACCTGAAAGTGCGCAGAACATTCAAGTATTCCTGACGACGAAATATCAGACAAGACCTTAAACACGAGAAATAACTAAAAAGAATCAAGTGACTGATACCAATTGATCAGCAACGAGGTTGTACTCTGGGCAAAAAATTGGGTTAATCAGTTAGGCATATGAACCTTAGATCAGGACGACACCTAGCAAGAGAGAGACAAAGCCTTAGGTCTTCAGAGGCTAGTGTCAATCATACTGCAAGGTCTTGGGCCCAGCAATTGAGTCACCACTCTCATTACCCTAGCTCGGATACCAGTGAATCAGGGATGTCTCAAGGCATGGATAGACCTACGGGAAGTTTAGGTGTGCCTTACCTGTACAGGGTAGAAGGCCCTTACAAAACGCAGCTAGAGTACCTTAGGACCAACCGATTAGGTGCTAGCATCTATGAGGACGGCCTAGGAAGATCCGTGGTCCAGATTAAAAACCCTGACCAATCCATAGGACTAGAGCACCCAGCTGTCAAGTTTGAAAACGGTGCATACCTGGACAAGGAAGGAACCATATACGTAGTCACCAGTCATCCAGATAGGACAGATGAATTTGGAAATGTAATCTCAGAAGCGGACTTAGGCGACTTGGAACAAGGAAATATGGGAGTAGAACCTAGAACACCCCGAGGCAAATCTGTTCTCACTAGGATTATCACACCTGAGTGGGTTCCCCAAGATAACAAGTGCATAGATTTGCTTCTCAACCGAGAAACTGACGAAGCCTTTTGGAGGTATAAACCGGATCACCCAACTGATATAGGAACAATCATGATCTATGAGTTTAAGGATCCTGATAGCCCAGGCAGAGTGACCTACTTAGATCACACCTCTGAGAGGATCTTTGTGGTGACAGAAAATGATAAGCATGCTTACACTTGGAAGGGTGAATTTATTTTTCCCCAACCAAGACCAAATGTATCCTATGGTCATCCTGGGGCTGGAACTTCCCAAGCTCATGGTACGCAACGCGACAGAAGCAGAGATAGACCAGAAGTAAGTTTTGCCAACCCAGTAGGCAGAGAAAGAACGAAGACGGAGACGAATTGGGTAGAACCTGAGATGCTTAGAGCCCACAGGAACCAAAGAAATGTAGATGGATTCCCTCTGCCGAGGCCTAGAGAGCACACAAGAACTTTGAGACCCACCCAACTAGTTAAGTCCATGAAGAATTACTTTGACGGCACAGGAGATCCCTACGATCATGTGGCGGAGTTCAAGCAAGTCTTGAGAGCGGAACAAGTGGAAGATCTGTTCACGCAGTACAATGCCTTCGGTCTAACCCTTAGGAACACAGCACTTACATGGTTTCAGCCATTAGATGAGCGTCAGTTCAGGAGCATAGACCAACTCCTAGAGGCATTCATTGTAGAGTTCTCTAAGAGCGGCATAAGACACAATACCTCCTCATTGATTCACAGCTTCAAACAGACCCCCCAAGAGACTGTCAGATTGGCCGGAAGAAGATTTAGACAATATCTTGAAAGGTGCCCTATTTCGGAGCTACCCACATCTGCTAAACAAGTAGCCTTATTCCTCGATGGATTGCTGAGTACGAAATTGAGATCCTATGCGTATCTAAAGGACCCTAGGACCATAGAAGAATGTGTACGCATGTGCATTGACATTGAAGATAACCTAGGGGAAGAGCTAGAGCTTTCCAAAATCTACAAAGATTCAGATAGTGCATCTAGCCACTCTTCCACGCAATCTACATCAATTGAGGAACTCGCTGAGAAGATAGCTCAGAAATTAGGTGTAACTAGCAAACAAATCCCAAGGTTTGCCCCTGTGAAAAGGTGCTATACATGCGGTGGTGACCATATGGCGAACGTCTGTCCCATTATGGCTCAACCCCAAGTTAACCCTAGTAGCCAGTACTGCACTATAGAACGGAAGTACACAAACCACACTGCGCAAGATTGCCCATACAACAAGCAGACTGTTAGGCAACCCTACCCTCAGCCCTACCAACAAGGAAGATACCAGAACCAGTACCCTCCACCACCACAATATGCTAGACCCCAACAAACCTACCAACCACAATATCAGGCCCAACAGAGACCCCAACCGGTGCTAGCTCAACAGCCTCCAAACCCCTCTAACGTGATTCCAGTAAAGTATGCTGTTGCAGAAGAAAACCTGAATAGGGCCATAGTTCCAGCAACCCCATTGATCTCAGAAAGTGACCCGAGTGACCATAGCTTTGATTCTACACATGTCGATAGTCCCCAGGCTTACTACATGCAGTCGCCAGAACATGGTGAGTCCTACTATAGTGAAGAACCAAGTGAACCTAGTTGGGAGTCAGATTACACGAATGTCATGTATGCAAACCCCAACCCTAGGCCTCAACCTAGGCAGGTACGACCACCCTTTCCTAGAGGACCATGCTACCGATGTCAGGGGGATCACTTCATTCGTGATTGTCCCTTACCTCCACCTACACAACCCCAGTCAGTGACTATCCAAGGTTTCTGCCAAGATTGTGGAAAAGAACATCTCTTACGAGATTGCCCTAAGAACCCCAATAATATGCCAAAAATCACTCCTATCAATGTGATTGGTTTGGTTGTAGATTCCTCAGGAAGCGTCACTTCCACTGCACCAGTGCAGGTAGTCACTAGAGCTCAGGCATTGCAGCAAAACCAAGAGACAAGCCAGGAAAAGGGCCCAGAGGCTAGTGAAACCGAGAGCGTAACAAAGAAAAGGACTAGAGCATGGAAAGATAGTCGAGAAAGAATGAAACGACAATGGGCCAAAAAGATGAGTGAGCTTGAGGAAAGCATAAGAGAAACCAAAGCGAGGATAACTGAACTCACAGCTCAAACTCCCTCTCACATCACCCCACCTCCACCACTCCCATCTCCATCCGACTCACCACCTTCCCCACCGCCTCATCAAATCCCACCACCCCCTAGAGTAGGATCAGTCCTAGCAGATCCCACTCCTGAAGACCTAAACATGATGCTTAAAGCATATCAGGCCAGAATCCAAGAAGGGCCAAACGTCACGGATCATGACAAGTGCTATCCTAGAGCTGACCTAGAGATAGAAAGAACCAAACTGTGCGCGAAAATGGTCGCATTGGCTCATACTATGTTTGAAGCCAGTCGCCTTTTCAATTACTCGGGCTCAGCCAAGACGCAATTACACTTGGATGGATTCCTAGAAAAGTTAGAGAGGATAATTGCAAGATCTGACAAGGAAGAAAAAAATCAGGAGAAAGAAAAAGCAAGCAAAAACCTGAGCCATTCCCCATCAGAAGTTTATGCAGCCAATTCCACTAAACCAGACAACTTCCCCTCCTTAGAAAGAATAGAAAGGCTAATTGCACAATCAGAAAAGGAACCTGTCCCTCAAAGAAAGGAAAGGGCGAGAGAACAGATAAGCAAGCCTCCTCAAGAAGCTTATCTCCCCCCCCAAAAGTCACAGGAGCCTCCCTCGAAAGCTTACGTACCTCCACAGGTAACCCACATTCCTTCCCAGAGAGTGTATGAGCCTGCTCGGAAGAGTAATAGAATAAGCAATCCTCCCCAAGAAGCTTGTGCTCCAGCCATTTATGAGAGCAAGGAGAGAGCCAACGGAAGAATAAGCCCTCCTTCCCAGGTTGCTTATGTGCCCAATTCTACGGAGCCGGACACTTCTTCTTCTATGAATCGGTTTGCACCAGACTTCCTACGAGAGATTCAAGAAGACATATGGGAAAACGAAAGCGAGGTCGCCCCTCCTTTTGAACTTGTGGACGATGCACACGACCAATTCCCACAAGACATCCCATCCATTTACGGGGAACATGAGAGTACTCAATCTCATGAGAGATTGGACTTTGAATCTAATTCCATACAAGAGTTACCCCACTTCACAGGCCCATGGGAAGCAAAATCCACGTGTATGAGAGCACCCACAGTCATGGTAAGGAACGACGACTCAGTCATACCAAGGAACACGGAGGTAGTAACGAACACCAAGGTGCAGCGCAATCTCACTTTGAAAGAACTGCCTGAGGATAGACCAAACGCGGGGAAATATGCAGCCAGTCGAGTAAATGAAGTTGCAAAACCTCATTCCCGGGTAGGATCCCATAGGACAGTGCCAGAAATTCCCTTGGATAAGATAGGAGATATGTGTGAAGGTGAAGAAGGGAACACCTATCTGCCCATCACCTACCAGGACTACACCACTAAGGCAATTTTGGACTCAGGTGCAGGAGTTGCAATTGCCACCACCTCCTTATGGAAGCGTTGGGGCAAGCCGGCACTCAGGCCAACGAGGATGAAATTGCAGATGGCCGATGGTCACATAGAGAGACCCCTAGGATTGCTAGAAGGAATAACTCTCACCACTTGTGGTGTCGAGTTTGAGCATAGCTTTGCCATATGTGACTTCAACAAAAATCATGCCTATGAGATGATTTTGGGAAGACCATTCATGCGACAGTTGCAAGTGGTACAGGATTGGGGGACCAATTCTTTGTACCTGCAGCACTTAGGTGTTACAACCAAAGTCAATCTCAAGGATTATTCCCATAGAGATGTCCCTCCTATCCAATGGAATCCCATCCATAGAGCCAAAGATGATACAGAATCGGTGCATTCCATAGGGTCGGGATCCTCATGGATGCATGAAGATACTCACTTATGGATGTGCAAGGTAGCAGTAGAAGAAGAGAAGAGAGAGAAAGCCAGAGAGGTAGGTGCGAACGAAACTCATAGACCCATTCAAGACCCAGCCTATGCACCTATAGTCTTTCCAGATGAGGAGTTTGAACCCCATGGCTGGGCGGAAATTTTAGCAACAATGGACGTAGCCATCAATGAAGAACAATGGACACCTCACTGTGATGAGGATGGCTATGACATTTCAATCTTCTCCATAGAGCCCATCATGGGAGAGGCAGTTCTAGAAGAATGCGAACCTAGCCCTGATGCATTTGAGGATGCAAGTGACTCCGATCTAGAGTCAATCATTATGGACCCACCATTTGCATCAGATGAAGAATACTTCCATGAAGTAGAATTTCAACCCCAGAGGCACGGAGAGGTTACGACTAATGTAAGATTAGCAACACATGTGACCCCGACGGAAGAAGGAAAGAAACGAAAGAAGAGAGAAGCCTCACCAAAAGAGGAAGAATCTTTGTTTGAGGTCCCAGAAAATTTTAAGAAGTATGAGATAGATGACAGGAGAGTCATGATTAGAATGCCTAAACGAGAGGCACAATCAGGAGAGGCCTATGATAACAAAGAAACTACCAAGAAAATAGTAGTGGCCATAGAAGAAGGAGAGGAGAGATGCATGTATATAGGCCATGACCTGACAGAAGAAGAAGAGCACGAATTGATTACCTTGCTAAGAGAATACAGAGATGTATTCGCCTGGAGTTACAAGGATTTGAAAGGGGTTGACCCGGACATATGCTCACACACTATTCCCATGACCTTAGATGCTAAACCCTCTAAGCAAAAGCCTTATACATATAACGATAACTATGCTGCTAAGATCAAGGAAGAAATAGATAGACTGGTCGAAGCTGGATTTATCTATGAAATTGAGCACACTGAATGGGTATCCCCCATCGTAGTGGTGCCCAAGAAGAATGGCAAGCTGCGTGTGTGCATTAACTTGAAAAAGGTTAATGCAGCCACAATTCGAGATAACTATCCGCTTCCCATAACAGAACATCTCTTAGAAAGAGTGGCAGGCAAGGAAGTGTACAGCTTCCTTGATGGATTTTCGGGCTACAATCAAGTAGCCATAGCTCCAGAGGATCAGCATAAGACAGCCTTTGCCACAGAATGGGGCATTTTTGCTTTTAGAGTAATGCCATTCGGGCTTACCAATGCACCAGCTACCTTCCAGAGGCTGATGTGCCATGTGTTTAAGGAGTTCCTGAGGAAGAGTTTAGAAGTCTACGTTGATGATCTTTGTGCTCATTCCAACATTAGACAAACCCATATTCCTGAACTCAGACAAATCTTTGACAAATGTAGAGAATACCAAGTCTGCCTGAACCCAGAAAAGTGCGTTTTTATGGTCAGGCAAGGCAAGATCCTAGGACACATAGTGTCAAAGAATGGCATATCTACCGACGAAGAAAAGGTGAGAGCCATAGCAGAGCTACCTAGGCCAAAGAATGTCAAGGAAGTACAAGCTTTCATGGGGCATTGTGGTTATTATCGACGATTTATACACATGTATGCTGTCATTGCAAAGCCCATGTACGGACTTCTGACAAACTTTGAGTGGACGGATGAATGTGAGAATTCCTTCCAAGAGCTTAAACGAAGATTATGTTCAGCACCAATTTTGACCACACCAGATTGGAATAAGCCTTTCCATGTTCATGTGGATGCATCCAATTATGCCATTGGATGTGTGCTTGCACAACCTACTGGTGAAGGTAATATGGATCTTCCAATTGCCTATGCCAGTAGACAATTGAATGCGGCTGAACGGAATTACACCACTACAGAGCGAGAAGGATTAGGCATGGTATATGCAGTTAAGAAATTTAGACACTATTTGCTTGCAAATAAGTTTAAATTTTTTACTGATCATCAGGCATTGTTATATCTTGTAAACAAGCCATGCAATACAGGAAGATTAGTAAGATGGTTTCTCTTGCTAATGGAATATGATTTTGAGGTTGTGGTAAGAAAGGGTAGGACTCACTTGAGAGCTGATCATCTTTCTAGGCTTACATCGGGGTGTAGCTCAAGCGTAAGCACCACCTCCTTTACTTGTCAATCCGCGGAGACGTGAGGACCGGTATGAAGACCACGAGCAAGTGAAGGCACAAGTGCGTGAGTGAAAGCATACAAACATGCACACACATACACACGCACGCGCACAAAGTAAGATCAAAGAGAGGAACAATGGAAAGCTTAGATTGCAAAAGAGTTCTCTTACAAAAGTTCTATTCTCTAACAAGCTACCCCAAAAATGAGCTCTCTAGCTCTTTTTATAGTTTTTTGACTAGTTTTGGCCCTGTCCAGACCTAGTGTCCGGCCTAGTTAAAAATTAGGTTCCAGGGCTTATTTGAGGGCTCAAACGAAGTCTAAAAATTATGAAAATTGGTACGATGGTACTTCTAATACTCCTCAAGCTCGAGGACTCCTCAGCTTGAACAAAATGGAGTTACTAAAAATAGATAATGGTATTTACAATGGTTTCTAGTGATGAAAATCACTATTTTTGTAGGGGATTCTTCTGAAAATTTGACATACGCTTCTTGGAGCTCCCTACTTGCTCCCTTTCCTCGTGTGTCCACCTTTTGATGTGCTTCCATGCTTTGTCCTTGACTTTGAGCTTCAACACTCCCCCCCCTCTCGAGTCTGTTGTCCCTGACAGACCCTTGTTGGAAGGGCTGTTCTGTGTAGTGCTTTGAGAGGTGGTGTCCATCCGTTGTATGAGATGGTTCCTTGGATTCCAGCAAGAATGTGTCGTTGTGAGCTTTCAAAACTGCAAGTTGCTCAGAAGAGGTTGTCAAGAGTGATTTGGAGCAACTACTGGCTTCAATTTGCTTCCGAGATATGGATGTTGTTCCCATGATGTCTGCTAGCTCTTTTAAAGATGATGTTGAGAGCATTCATGCCAACTACTCATAACCCATAATGAATGATGGGTAAGTGTGTTCGTGCCTGGGTTGAAAAAAGTATGTGCCTTGTGCACGGCCTTGTAATGTAGCCCTACGCATGCTTACTGGGAAAATGCATTGGAAGAAGTATGGTGCAAAAATTGCGGGTCTTGAGCTAAGTGCTCAAGGGTATGCTGACGAAGAGGTTTCCTAAACTATCATGGTTATGGTGTTTCCAGAGTAAAGATACTTACCATGGCGAAGGTTGATGGATGTTTGCCTCTTCGTGTTGTACACTCGGCCTTTGGGATGGAACCTTGTTGATGAATGTCCATGTTGATTGTCCACTAATGAGATCTTTTGAGTGGTGGATCCCCTCTCCTCTTTTCAAAGCAACATTTGTCACTAACAATGTGCATTTTTGAGCTTGGGCTCATGCACGTTCACTTCCCTATATTGACACTCAGAGGAATATTGGACACGTGCCGGTTTCTAAGAGATTACCATGCTGATTGACATAGACCATTCACCAGTGCTACTGTTCCATACTGGTTCAGGAAATACTGAGAATTGAATTGCTTTATATTCCTTGGCAAGCAACATCGGGTAACTACACCAAGCTGAGTGTCACATATTCTCTTTAGCTCACCATATGTAGGAGTCTTCTCCTCCAGAACTACCTTGTGCAGATATCTCCTTGGGTGCTCTGGTACATGAAGTAGTTAAGCATCACTCAAGTTGCGGACCTTCAAGCTCTTCATTCCTACCATGGTAAGAGAAAATCATAGTTATAGATGCCATGTTCATGCCAAATGCTTGTCATCTACCAGATAAGGCAGCAATAATCTCACTGCTGGCCGAGACACACTTTTATCCAAATTGATAAATGCCTAGTAATCAACAGTTCCACCTTCAACTAAGCATGACTCATTCATGTTTCATAAGCCAAACCTGGGAACAAGCTCTCTCGCACTTCTTTTTTTTTTTTTTTTTTTTTTTTTTTTTTGAGGAACAGGATATCACAAAACAAGAACACAAAAGTTAGTATCAATAGAAATGTTCGACATATGTCACTGTGCTCTTGTGCATGGGATTCTCCAGTGTGTCTATGCACGGCCGTGTAATGTGGCCCTATATTAATGCATACTTTGGAAATGCATGACCTAAATGGTGCAAAAGACAGGGTTGTGCAAGGAGCACATGGTTGTTGCTCGTTCGAGGCTTTTGATGTTATTTGTGGAGGTTGATGCCGACCTTGGTGGAGGTATCCATTGAGTCTCGAACTGATGTAATCCTCCTTATTGGAGTCCATTTTAGAACATCATTTGGCACTGTAGAGGTCACTTCAGGCGTCTTTCTCTTTGGATGCTTTCTGAACTGTGGTATCCAGTGTGGTTGATGCTTTGGTTCGGTGGAGGCTACTTGCACTTTTGGCTTCCAAACCCATATCCTTTTTGCATGTCTTCCTACTAATGTTGAAGAGCTGATTTGATCTTCCTTTGGTCTCTGTACGTGGTTCTTACCCTTTTCTCTTTTTGGCTTCTTTGTTGAAACCTTTTGCATGTGGGAGAACAAAGGTTGTTGTGGGTGTAGGATCTTCTTAGGTACCCACATCTGTAATTGCCCTTGTTGAGCTGCAGCTAACTTCTTAGGCACCCAAACTTGTTGGATATCTTGTGATGGAGCTTGTCTGAGCTGCTTCCTTCGTCTTCTGGCCTGGTTAGTGTGCATGGATGGGATTTGTGGGGGTAAGGCTGGTGGTTGCTCTCCTTTGCGTACCCAGATCTGCTTCATGCCCGGAACCGCTTTTTTATCGAATGGTGTCTTTCTATTTGATGTAGCAGTTGTCGTGAACGGTTGTGTTTGCTTGTGTGGTGGGCTCACTACTGTGGCTACTTGAGTCTTTGGAGAAGAAGAAAGATCCACCCGCCTTCGAACCTGGTCTTCCACGATTGACTCCTTCTGCATCATAGAGCTTTTGACACATACAACATCTTCTTTCATATGATTAGTCTTGGAAGAACTAAGAGAGTGTGTGGTGCCATGATCTAGGAGCATGCAGTTCTCTAATTCTAATGTAATGCATTGTTCATGTACCCAAACTTGAAGAATTTGACTTCTTAGGTTTAAGTTAACTGCATGGTCATAGATCCAATCTTGACCCAAGACAAGTGGTTCTGTAAGGTTCTCATCTTGACATACTAGCGCTTTGACTTTCATTGGAACATCTTGAAGGTAGATGGGAAGTTCCACCTCGCCCAAACAAGGGGTTTCCACACCTCCCAATCCTATGAGATAAGCTTCTATGGGATTGATGTTCAACCCCAAGTCTTGGCAGTAGGAAAGTCTAACTGCACTACTTGCTGCACCTGAGTCAATCAATGCTTTCACCGTCCTTGCACCCTTCCCTTGTCCTATCTCTATGGTCACAAAGGGTCTTCGGTCAATGACCTGAGAAGTCGCAATGCCTGACTTTTGACACATATCCATGTGATATTTTGGGGCTTTTGAGTTGACATCTAGGCCTAATCGCCTTAACTTATTTCGCCTAATACGCTCTCTGGCCTCTACCTGTGCTTCTTCTCTCACTCTTAACTCTTCTTCTTTTCGCTTCTTAGCAGTGTTGAGTCTCATTAGCATATCCTCAGTAAGAGGTTCTTGATATAGCTTGACTCTGCAGCCACTAATATAGTTTGGCAAGATATCTCCTTCTAGAGTGGCCAACTGAACTGCACCACTAGTGGAAATTCTATTAATGATCATGGGTCCATATCCTCTTTTTTCCAACTTACGGGCATGTTGTTTTAGTGTGTATACCAACACTAGATCTCCCTCTTTCAATCCCTTATCCTTGATGTGTGCATCAAAGTATGCCTTTTGCCTCTTCTTTGCAGCGTAGATGCCTGCTGCCGCTCGTAGCCTCGTTTCACCCAAGCGTTCGAGATCAAAGATCCTAGAGGACAATTCATGCCCATTCCACTCATACTCTTGTGCTACTTTTAAGGCAGGGATTAAGAAATCTAATGGTAGCACAGCGTTCTGTCCGAAGACCATCTGAAATGGGGTGGCATTGAGTACCGTTTTGTAGGCAACTCGATAAGCCCAAACAGCATGATGAAGTTGTTTGTCCCAATCAGAGCGTTTATTATTCACCAGTTTTGTCAATACGTTACAGAGGATCTTATTGGTACTCTCGGCTTGTCCGTTGGCTTGTGGATGATAGGGGGCGGATTTCTTATGTATCACCAAGAATTCTTGGAGAAGATTTTCAATGACTTCATTCAAGAAGTGTGTGCCTCTATCGCTCACTAACTCTATTGGTAGCCCATATCTCGTGAACACATTCTCGAATAAGAACTTAGCCGTCGTTTGAGCATCATTCTTTGTTGTGGCTTTCACTTCTACCCACTTGGTAAGGTAATCTGTGGCTACAATAATATACTCTGCATGGGAGTTTCTAGCAGGGGGATTAATAGGACCTATGAAGTCTATGCCCCACTTGGAAAATGCACGCCCTCCCATCATTGGCCTCAAAGGCATCTCGTCTTTTCTAACTGGATATTGTGCACGTTGGCATGTGTCACATTTCTTCACATAGGTATGTGCATCCATATGAAGAGTGGGCCACCAAAGTCCTGAGAATAGAATGGTCTTAATCACTCGGTCAGGACCAAAATGTCCACCTGCAACACCACTGTGTGCAGTCTCTAAGACCCTTAAATAGTCTGATTCATGAACGCACAGTCTTAAGTAACCATCTTTACCTCTTCGGTATAGGTTCTCTCCTACTAAGGCATAGCCTTGAGCCTCTTGCTCCATATTTCGTCTTCTTGCTAGACTGGCCTCTTTGGGTAATCTTCCCGATCTCATAAACTCTACCAATGGAGCACTCCAATCTGGAATTAATGATACTTGATAAAGGGTCGCATGCTCCACTGGTGGTCTCTCTCTGCACATTGGACAATTCTTGATCCACTCATGTATTTCTTTGTCCATGCTAGGCCAATACACTCCTAAACGTTTCAAATTCTGCAATGTTCGTTGTTTAGAATAGTGATTTCCTAGCAATCCCTCATGAGCTTGCTGCAACCAACTACTATGTTCATCATCCTCGACACAACAAGCTAATACACCCTCAGTATCTTGTTTGTACATGCTTCCTGCCAATATGTGATATTTTTGTGAGTTTACAATTTCTTCTTGTGATGTTTTCACATTCTTATTTGCAGGGCCGAAGGTTAGGACTGGTACCAACTTATTTGCCCATTTAGGAACAACTTCCAAATTGAACAGATAAGCATCAGGTAGTTCATCAGACACTCCTTGTGGTGACTCTCCTGAAGTAATGCGAGAAAGGTGATCTGCCCGAAGGTGGGTTCTACCTTTCCTGACAACAACTTCAAAGTCATACTCCATTAGTAAGAGGAACCATCTTACTAAGCGTCCAGTATTGCAAGGTTTATTGACCAAATATAACAAAGCTTGATGATCAGTGAAAAACTTGAACTTGTTGGCCAATAAATAGTGTCTAAACTTCTTTACGGCATATACCATGCCTAACCCTTCTCGCTCGGTTGTGGTATAATTTCTTTCGGCTGGGTTTAGTTGTCTACTAGCATATGCTATGGGCAAATCTAAATTCCCTTCGCCTGTGGGTTGTGCTAGCACACATCCTATGGCATGATTGGATGCATCCACATGGACATGGAATGGCTTATTCCAATCAGGAGTGGTCAATATTGGTGCTGTGCACAAACGTTTCTTCAGTTCATTGAAAGAATTCTCGCATTCGTCGTTCCACTCAAAATTAGACAACAAGGCATAAAGGGGTCTAGCTATGATCGCGTACATGTGGATAAACCTACGGTAATATCCACAATGGCCCATAAAGGCTTGTACCTCTTTAACATTCCTTGGCCTTGGTAGCTCCGCTATGGCTCGTACCTTATCTTCATCCGTTGAGATTCCATTCTTAGAAACAATATGACCGAGGATTTTACCTTGACGCACCATGAACACACACTTTTCTGGGTTCAGACACACTCGATATTCTCTACACTTGTTGAAGATCTGTCTGAGCTCAGGGATGTGAAATCTTCTTTCTTGGGAATGAGCACATAAATCATCCACATACACTTCTAGGCTCTTTCGTAAGAACTCTTTGAAGACATGACACATGAGCCTTTGGAATGTTGCAGGTGCATTGGTGAGCCCAAATGGCATCACACGAGATGCAAAGATTCCCCATTCGGTGGCAAAAGCCGTCTTGTGTTGATCTTCTGGGGCGATGGCTACTTGGTTGTAACCTGAAAATCCATCAAGAAAGCTATAAACTTCCTTGCCTGCAACACGCTCCAATAAATGTTCGGTGATTGGAAGCGGATAGCTATCTCTGATTGTAGCGGCATTAACTTTTTTCAGGTTAATGCACACTCGCAACTTTCCGTTCTTCTTGGGCACTACTACAATGGGGGACACCCATTCAGTATGCTCAATCTCATAGATGAATCCAGCTTCAATCAACCTATCAATTTCTTCTTTTATTTTGGCTGCATAGGTGTCATTATATGTGTAGGGCTTCTGTTTGGTGGGCTTGGCATCAGCAGTCATGGGGATAGTATGAGAGCAAATTCTTGGATCTACCCCTTTCAAGTCTCTATAGTGCCACGCAAACACATCCCTATATTCCCTTAATAGAGCTACAAGCTCCATTTCTTCTCTTGCACTTAGGTCATCTCCTATATATGTGCATCTCTCTTCGTTCTCTTCAATGGTCACTACAATCTTCTTGGTCTTTTCTTTATTATCATATGATTCTCCTATGATGGCCTCTCTCTTAGGCATTCGTACCAAAATTTTGCGGTCGTCAACTTCATATTTCTTGAAGTTTTCTGGTACTTCAAACAATGATTCCTCCTTTTCTTGTTTCACTGCTTTTCTTTTCTTTTTCTTTTGACTACTCTCACTTCCATCCTTTGAGTTTACTGTTTTAATACTTGTGAGAGGTTCTTCTTCTTTCTGGGTGAACACTCCTATATCTTCTAGATAGTGCTGCTCTGAGTTAAAGCAACTATCCATCACAATAGACTCCAGATCATCGTCATTCTCTTCTTCTTCTATGACATCACTAGGGTCACATTCTTCTAGCAAGGGTTGACACATGAACACTGAGATATCATAACCCTCCTCATCACAATGAGGTGTCCACTGTTCCTCATTGACAGCAATGTCCATGGTGGCTAAGATTTCTGGCCAGCCATGAGGCTCAAACTCCTCATCTGGAAAGATCATCGGTGTGTAGGCTGGGTCTCTAACTGGTCTATCTCCTAACGAAGTTCCTTCTTCTCTTGCCTTTAAACGTTTTTCCTCTTCCTTTGCGACCTTGCACATCCACAAATGAGTATCTTCATGCAGCCATGATGGATCAGGTGAACTTTCAGAATGCACAGAGATGGAATCTTCTTTCACTTTGTGGATAGAATTCCACTGTAGGGGTGGTACATCTCTGAAGGTGTAATCCTTCAGATTGACCTTAGTGGTGACCCCTAAGTGTTGTAAGTACAAGGAGTTAGTTCCCCAATCCTGTACTATTTGCAATTGTCGTAGGAAGGGTCTTCCTAGGATCATCTCAAAGACATTATTTTTCTCAAAGTCACATATAGCAAATGTGTGCTCAAACTCTACACCACAAGTGGTTAGAGTGATCCCTTCTAGCAATCCTAGAGGTCTTTCAAAATGACCATCAGCCATTTGGAGCTTCATTCTAGTTGGTCTTAATGTGGGTTTGCCCCATTGCTTCCACAAGGAGGTGGTCGCAATAGCAACACCAGCACCTGAATCTATGATTGCTTTGGTTGTGTAATCTTGGTAGGTGATTGGAAGATAAGTATTACCTTCTTCACCTTCACACATGTCCCCTATTTTGTCTAGAGGTATCTCGGGTACCCTTTGCTTGGAGCCTGCTTTTGGCATGTTGGAATCAAGTTCTGGGACCTGATCCTTCACATGATTCCATAACTCAGGTTTTGCTTTGAGCAGCTCTTCTACAGTGAGATGACACTGAACCTTAGTGTTCTTCACGACATCAGTGTTCCTTGGAACCACTGAGTCTTCATTTCTTACTAGTATTGTGGGAGCTCTAATCTGGAGTGATTCAGATTCCCATGGGCCTGGAAATTGAGGCAATTCTTCTAAGGTATTAGATTCAAAATCTAACCTTTCGTCTTCTTGTTGTTCTGCTTCATCTTCGTAAATAGATGGGATGTCTTGGGGAAATTGATCATGAAGATCATCAATCTCAGGAATAGGAGGAAAATTACCCTTCTCCTTGGCCCATTTCTCTTCTTGTATTTCCCGCAAGAATTCTTGAGAGTACTGTTGAATTGAAGGAGGTATTCCTGGATCCGTGGAATTAGGAACATAAGCTCCCATTGGTGGTGAGCTTCCTCTTTCAATAACTGGTTGAGCCTGTGGAGGTAAAGAAATTTGTGGTTTGTTTACCAATTGCTCTAATCTTTCTAGTAAGCCCTGGAAATGCAAATCTGATTTGATAGAGTTTGTCTGATTGAACTTTTGACTAGTCTCAAGTATGGCTTGAGCTTGTTCTACCATTTTCATGCACATTTTCATCCGTTCAATCTCTAAATCTGCTCTGGGGTAACTCTTGTCTAGGTTTGCCGCTGTAGGCCCTTCTTGGAGTCGAGCCTGGTAGGCCTTGAACATCATGTCCAAGCCTTCTGGGGTTGGATCTGCAAGAACAGACCCTGGTTGCGGTCTATTTACAATGGGTGGTGGGGTGGGATGAGGTGGAGTGGATGGAGTTTCGGCATGCGAGGGGCTTTGAGATGCAATGTCTTCTATTTTTGTTTTCGCTTCTTTTAAGCTTTCTTCTAGTTCCGATAACTTTTTATTCCACTTGCGATTGGCCTTCTCTCTGGTATCCTTCCATGTTCTTGTTTTCCTCTTACTAGGCTCTCCCGATTCACTCGACTCTGATTGTTCTACTGGTTTATCCTGTTTTAAGGCTTGTGCTCTAGTGACAGCTTGTATAGGAGCCACATTGCTACTATTTGAACTTGGATCTGCCACTAAGCCTACCACATTAATGGGTGTAATCTTGGGTGCACTAGAGGGGTTTCTTGGACAATCTCTGGGGAGATGGTCTTTGCCACAATCAGGACAAAAAGCCTGTATTGTGATAGCCTGTCCTTGGCTCGGAGATGGTGGGTGGGGACAGTCACGAATGAAATGGTCACCATGACATCTGAAACAAGATCCTCTAGGGGCTTGTGGTCTCATTTGTCTCAACTGGGGCCTAGGGTTAGGATTTGTGTACATGACATTGGAGTATTCTGGCTCCCAATTTTGCTCCATAGGTGGCGCCTCATATTGATACGAGTAAATCTCACTATGCTCAGGTGACTCTGTGTAATACGCATGTGGACTACCTTCATGGGAGTAGTCTGAACTATGAGCATGAGAATCATTATCTGGTGTCCATGGGGTTAGGGGCACCAATGCTCTATTTGGATTTTCCTCTCCCACAGCATACTTGACTGGAATCACGTTGGCTGGAGCTGGTGGTTGGTTTCCCAAGACAGGTTGTGGCCTATATGGTACCTGATACTGCTGTTGTGGTCTATAATATGGCTGTTGGTATTGATTCTGATAACTACCTTGTGGGTAAGGTTGCTGATAATTTTGTCTAACAGCCTGCCTATTGTAGGGACAATCTTGAGCCGTGTGGTTTGTGTATTTTCTCTCAATAGTGCAATATGGAGCATTCCTTTCTCTAATGTTTTGGTTTTGCATTGGGCATACGTTAGCCATGTGGTCACCTCCGCAAGTATAGCACCGATTCAATGAAGTGACTCTCTGTGTTTGTTTATTTTGGACTCCCAGCTTCTTGGCAACTTGCTCAGCTATCTCTTCTATTTCTGTGGAGATCTTTGAAGTATGACTAGTAGAACTATCCGAATCTTTGTAGAGTTTGGACAATCCTAACTCCTCACCCAAGTTATCTTCTATGTCTATGCACGTCCGCACACACTCTTCTATGGATCTAGGATCTTTCAAGTATACATAGGATCTTAACTTTGTGCTCAGTAAGCCATCTAAAAACAAAGCCACTTGTTTGGCTGGTGTGGGTAGCTCTGGAGCAGGGCATCTTTCTAGGTACTGTCTGAACCTTCTACCTGCTAGTCGCACTGTTTCTTGGGGTGTCTGCTTGAAACTATGGATCAGGGACGATGTGTTATGCCTGATACCACTCTTGGAAAATTCTACAATGAATTCGTCTAGCAGTTGACCTATATCGCGATAGCTGCTTCTACTCAATGGTTGAAACCAAGCTAAGGCAGTGCCTTTAAGGGTCAAACCAAATGCCTCGTACTGGGTGAACCAGTCCTCAATTTGTTCGGCTCTCAGCACTTGTTTGTACTCGGCCACATGATCATAAGGATCCCCTGTCCCATCGAAATAGTTCTTCATTGCCTTGATCACGTGACTGGGTTTAAGGGTTCTTGGGTACTCCCGGGGTCTAGGCAATGGAAAATCCTGTTCATCTCTTTGTTGCCTATGTGCTTGATGTCTCTCTCTTTCAGGTCTTTCATTTTCATATCCTGATCTGTTCCTGCCCACGGTGTGTGCAAGGCTTACCTCAGGTCTCTCTCTAGTTCTTTCTCTCTGGGCTTCATGAGCGTGGGAAGACCCTATTCCTTGGAGGCCATGAGAAACATTGGATCTTGGTGGTGGGAAAATCAATTCATTCTTCCAAGTATATGCATGTCTATCATGTTCTGTTACCAAGAAAATTTTCTCTGACGTGTTATCTAGGTAGACAACTTTGCCTGGTATCTCTGGATCCTTGAACTCGTAGATGATGACTATGCCCAATTGGCTAGGTTGTTCTGGCTTGAATCTCCAAAAGGCTTCCTCTGTTTCTCTATTCAAAAATAGTTCTATGCTTTTGTTGTCTTGAGGGATCCAGTCTGGAGTGATCACTCGGGTCAAAACTGACTTGCCTCTAGGAGTCTGGGGTCCTTGTCCTATATTTCCTTGTTCTAGGTCTCCTATCTCATTCTCATGAATGATATTTCCAAACTCATCGGTCCTATCTGGTTGGTTGGTAACCACATACATGGTTCCTTCCTTATCAATGTATGAACCCTCTTCGAACTTGACCACCGGGTGTTCAAGTCCAAAGGATTGATCTGGATTTTTGAGTTGGACCACTGATCGCCTCAGACCATCCTCATAGATGCGAGCACCTAATTGGTTGGTCCGAATATATTCCAACTGTGTCTTATAGGGACCTTCCGGTGTTTGTAGATGGGCAGTCCCTGAGCCACCTGCAGGTTTTCCCATACTAAAAGACATTTCTGAATCACTTGTGTCTGATCTGAGTAAAAGATGACCACTTAGTTGTTGTGCCCAAGACTTGGATGTATGGTTGACACTAGCCTCAGAAGATCTAATGCTTTGTTTATCCTTGCCTAAGTGTCTACCAGATCTCAGGTTCATAAGCTTTAGTCAAGAGTCCAAATTTTCCCTTTGGTATGGTTCAAAATTCTTTAGAGCCCCCTTGGTTCCCTAGTCCCACCTGAGGGTCAACTTCAAATTATCCTATCTCAAAATCAACGCATTGTTCTTGAAAAAAACAGTTGAGATCGTGTAGGATTTGAAACGAGCTTTCCAACAAGCTATAGAGCTCAAAAACTGGACTTTGGATGAGAAAGTTATGCCAATTCAGGCTCCTAGGGGTCAAAACAGGCAAACAGGACCTTTGGAGAAAATCGCGATTTTGTGAACTTTCTGAAAATCGCGATGCTGTGAAGTCAAAAAAATCGCGATGTTGAGCACAAAATCGTGTTTTTGAAAATCGCGATTTTGAGCAGAAAATCGTGATTTGAAAATCGCGATGTTGATCACAAAATCGTGTTTCTGAAAATCGCGATGTTGATCACAAAATCGTGTTTCTGAAAATCGCGATGTTGATCACAAAATCGTGTTTCAGAGAATCGCGATGTTGATCACAAAATCGTGTTTCAGAGAATCGCGATGTTGATCACAAAATCGTGTTTCAGAGAATCGCGATGTTGATCACAAAATCGTGTTTCTGAAAATCGCGATTTTGACTCAGAGAATCGTGATTCACAAAATCGTGTTTTTGACTGAAAATCGTGTTTTCTCAGAATCGTGTTTTTGACATGAAAATCGCGATTTTGAGCAGAAAATCGTGAATTGAAAATCGCGATTTTGAGCAAAAATTCGTGTTTTCTCAAAATCGTATTTTTGGCTGAAAATCGTGATTTGTGAGAATCGCGATTTTGAGCAGAAAATCGTGTTTTTCACAAAATCGTGTTTTTTGCTGAAAATCGTGATTGGTGAGAATCGCGATTTTGAGCAGAGAATCGTGTTTTTTGAAAATCGTATTTTTCACATGAAAATCGCGATGTTGAGCACAAAATCGTGTTTTTGAAAATCGCGATTTTGAGCAAAAAATCGTGTTTTCACAGAATCGCCTTTTTCACAAAATCGTGTTTTTGCTGAAAATCGTGA
The DNA here is from genome assembly GCA_020310875.1 of Ceratopteris richardii. Classification (NCBI taxonomy): domain Eukaryota; kingdom Viridiplantae; phylum Streptophyta; class Polypodiopsida; order Polypodiales; family Pteridaceae; genus Ceratopteris; species Ceratopteris richardii. The sequence goes on from CM035420.1 coordinate 3,367,250, forward strand.
TTGGTGAGAATCGCGATTTTGAGCAGAGAATCGTGTTTTTTTGAGAATCGCGATTTTTTTCAACCAATTTTTAGGCGGGAAAACTGAAAATCGTGATTTTTCAAAAAATTTGAATTTTCACAGAATCGCGATTTTCATCACAGAATCGCGTTTTTTGGCGGGAAATTCAAATTTCTGAGCGCCGGCTATGGCGAGCTCCGTATGAGCAGAAAATCATGAAAAAAATACAGCGCTTGCTCTCCCTTGCACCTCCTAACTCCTTCACACACAATAATGCATGAAAAATGGAATGAAAATGGTGAAAATGCACTAAAAAACAAGAAATTTCTATGAAGAAGAAGATGGAAGAAGGTGGAGATGATGATGATGATGAAGATGAAGAGGAAAAAACAGAAAATGAACTGAAATGATAGTTTTTTTACCTTCCAACGTCGCAAATCTACGATCTTACCATCACAACGCTCGTCCTCGAAGCTCTCTCCCCGGCAACGGCGCCAAAATTTGGTGTAGCTCAAGCGTAAGCACCACCTCCTTTACTTGTCAATCCGCGGAGACGTGAGGACTGGTATGAAGACCACGAGCAAGTGAAGGCACAAGTGCGTGAGTGAAAGCATACAAACATGCACACACATACACACGCACGCGCACAAAGTAAGATCAAAGAGAGGAACAATGGAAAGCTTAGATTGCAAAAGAGTTCTCTTACAAAAGTTCTATTCTCTAACAAGCTACCCCAAAAATGAGCTCTCTAGCTCTTTTTATAGTTTTTTGACTAGTTTTGGCCCTGTCCAGACCTAGTGTCCGGCCTAGTTAAAAATTAGGTTCCAGGGCTTATTTGAGGGCTCAAACGAAGTCTAAAAATTATGAAAATTGGTACGATGGTACTTCTAATACTCCTCAAGCTCGAGGACTCCTCAGCTTGAACAAAATGGAGTTACTAAAAATAGATAATGGTATTTACAATGGTTTCTAGTGATGAAAATCACTATTTTTGTAGGGGATTCTTCTGAAAATTTGACATACGCTTCTTGGAGCTCCCTACTTGCTCCCTTTCCTCGTGTGTCCACCTTCTGATGTGCTTCCATGCTTTGTCCTTGACTTTGAGCTTCAACACGGGGGAAGCCCCACAAGGAGTATCAGATGACCTTCCTGATGCTTACTTGTTTAATTTGGAAGTTGTACCGCAGTGGGCTAAGCCATTGGTACCAGTATTGACATACGGGCCTAACCATCCAGTGGTAAACACACGGAATAGAGAGGTTGTAAAAGCCCAAAAGTATCACATCATGGCCGGAAGCATGTACAAGCACACAGATCAAGGGATCTTGGCTTGTTGCGTAGAAGAGGATGAGTACGCTAAATGGTTGCAATTAGCACATGTAGGTGCATTAGAGCAACACCATTCAAAACAACGAACTTTACAGACTCTAAAGAGATTCGGAGTGCACTGGCCAACTATGGAAGCGGATGTCCAAAAGTTGTGCAAGGAATGCCCAATCTGTTGCACTAAACCACCTCTGGAACATGCCACTCTCTATCAAGTATCCATTGTGCCAGATTGGAGCGAACCACTAGTATCATTCCTGAGGACAAACACATTCCCTCCAGACATGACTCTAGCTAGAAAAAGGAGTTTGGAACAAGAAGCCCAGGATTATTCACTCGTTGGTGATAATCTATATAAGCGCGGTAAAGATGGTTACCTGAGATTGTGTGTCCATGAAAGTGAGTATCTTAAGATCTTAGAAGCTGCTCACCAAGGTGTAGCAGGAGGACATTTTGGACCGGATCGGGTGATCAAGGCAATTCTATTTGCGGGCTTCTGGTGGCCGACCCTTCACATGGATGCACATACCTATGTGAAACGGTGCAATGTATGTCAGAGGACTCAGTATCCTATACGCAAAGATGAGATGCCACTGAAACCTATGATGGGTGGACGTGCATTCTCTAAGTGGGGAATAGACTTCGTAGGTCCTATTAATCCCCCAGCTAAGGGTTCTCATGCGGAATACATCATTGTTGCGACAGATTATCTCACCAAGTGGGTAGAGGTAAAGGCTACGACAAAGAACGATGCTCAAACAACTGCCAAATTCTTGTTTGAGAATGTATTCACAAGATACGGGCTACCTATAGAGCTTGTAAGTGATAGAGGCACTCATTTCTTGAATGAAGTGATTGAAAATCTACTCCAAGAATTCTTGGTAATACACAAGAAGTCTGCCCCTTATCACCCTCAAGCTAATGGACAAGCTGAGAGCACTAATAAGATTTTATGCAATGTACTGACGAAATTAGTGAACACTAAACGCTCTGACTGGGACAAACAGCTACACCATGCTGTTTGGGCATACCGAGTTGCCTACAAAACGGTACTCCAAGCCACCCCCTTTTAGATGGTATTCGGTCAAAACGCTGTGCTACCCTTGGACTTCCTGATTCCTACATTGAGAGTAGCACAAGAGTATGAATGGACAGGTCATGAGCTCTCCTCTAGGATCTTTGATCTTGAACGATTAGGAGAAACAAGACTGAGAGCCGCTGCAGGAATATATGCAGCCAAGAAGAGACAGAAGGCATACTTCGATGCCCATGTGAAGGATAAAGGCTTGAAAGCGGGAGATCTAGTCTTAGTCTATACACTGAAACAACACGCGAGGAAGCTAGAAAAGAGAGGCTACGGACCTATGATCATCAATAGGATCTCCACAAGTGGAGCAGTACAATTGGCCACATTAGAGGGTGATGTTCTCCCTAACTATATTAGCGGATGCAGAGTCAAGTTGTATCAGGAACCCCTCACGGAGGAAATGCTGAGCCGACTCAACACTGCTAAGAAACGCAAAGAGGAAGAAAAGAGAATTAGAGAAGAAGCTCAAGCAGAGGCTTTAGAACGCATCAGAAGGATGAAATTACGAAGGCAAGGTAGAGATCAGCCTGGAGCGAATGACTATGCAGACCAAGGATTTCCCATAGCCATGTGTGAAGTTGCAGGAACAAGCTCGAATAGAATAATTAATAGACGTCCTTTCATAACCATAGACATAGGACAAGGAAAGAGTACAAGGACCGTAAGAGCCTTGATTGACTCAGGTGCTGCCACTAGCGCTGTTAAGTTGTCTTACTGTCAAGAGTTACAGTTAACTGTCCATCCTGTGGAAGCATACCTCATAGGATTGGGAGGCGTGGAAACCCCTTGCATGGGCGAGGTGGAACTTCCCCTCTACATTCACGAGGAGGCAATGACCGTTAAAGTACTAGTGTGTCAAGATGAGGATCTCACTGAACCTCTCGTCTTGGGTCAGGATTGGATCTATGACCAAGCAGTCAATCTAAACCTTAGAAGTGGACTTCTCCAGGTTTGGGTCAATCATAGTCGAGTTACAGTAGAATTAGACAATGGAGCACTCAAGGAACTAGGAAAGGCACAGACTCCTGGTCCTTCCAGGGGTACACATGAAGATGACCATGCTGTTCTTGTCCAAAACTATGTGTTGCAGAGGAATGATATTCGCAAAAAAGGAGTCAGGAATGCAACGGAACTCCCTTCTTTTCCAAAGGCTAGAAGGAGGCAGCAACCCAAGGTGGATCAAAGGCAGAAGAAGCAGGGTACTACCTATGTCCGAGATCAAAAGTACCTGCGCAGCAGAATGGCCCAGAAAATAAACCAGGTATGGGTGCGGAAAGGCGAACGACCGGTTGCACCACCGTCAACTACAGGGGCAAAGCCTCTTATTAGTGACCAACAACACAACGCTAATAAGAAGTCTTTCAGAAATTCTTCTGCTAAAGTAAAATCTATTTGGGTGCCCAAGAAGTCGATGAAGGCAAGCCCACAATCAAGACAAATTTGGGTGCCTAAGGCTTGCTTGATGGCACAAGTAGCTACGCTGAGGCCACAACCTAAACAGCATAACGCAGCGACGCATACTGCCAGATTTCACTCGTTCTCAACACTCATGTACACACCAAAACCCAAGAGCGTACATGTAATCAATTGTAAATGGGTCCCAAAAAGGCCTCGTTTTCAAACCACGACACCGAGAAGGCTCTGTAGAGACTCTCCGAAACCGAAGGCAAAGCCCACTCACTGCATTTGGCAGCCTAGGGCCTGTAATAAACCCCCCGACCCCAATTTGTAAATTCATACCCACTTACTAACTGCAGTAGTCTCCTAGGACAACACAAGCACTAACTACACACACTGTCTTCATGCACTTACTAACCACTAACTCACCATCCACCTCATGTTAATGTTGTAACGGGGACAACAACGGATTTATTCTGTCCATTACGATGTTAACACTTGGTTCTATATTCTCACAGAACCAACCAGCGAACAGGGCCATGGCAGAAGCAGGTACCAGTTCTCAAGTCGGATCTGGTGCCCAGATTGTGGACATAGAAACACTTCTCCTTGAGCCACGTCTCACCGCAAGACCGCAAGAGCTTCAAGCCGTGCATGTGCTCCCCATTCAGGATCCTCCTCAAGGGCACACTTCTCAAGTAGGTAAGCATGCGCATTGGTTCAGTGATGTTGCGGGACCACTGGGCGATGGAACCTATTTCTGGGAAGCAGAATTGGAATTCAATGGCAAATGGGGTCGATACCACTTTTTCACACGCGAGTTTGAAAGCTATCAAAACGCCGAAGTCATGAGATCAGTATGGATCAAAGCGGGTGTGGACAGTTATTTCAGGGCTCACTTACCAAAGCCGGATTTTTTACGATGTTCATATCTGATCAGTACCATCACGCCAAGCAGGGCCAAAGGAGGCGACAGCACCTTTGTCTTGCCATCACTGCTGCCGGGTAATGAGCTTAAAAGATTCAAGTTGACCCTCAATCTGGTAAGAGAAGCATTGGGCATGTATGGCATGCACATCCCAACAGAAAAGGAAACCATGGTTCCAGGTCAAATGAAGCACAAAGATCTTAATAAGTTGAAGGACATGGTAGCGATGACACCTACCATTGCGCTTCACCTGCGAACCATCATGCAACATTTTGCTTTTCCCGCCCAAGAACGATTCACAATGCCTCCGAAGAAAATATGGTTCAGCTTGTATCTAGCAGAGACAGAAAGCCTGCCCATCAATGTGCCACACTGGATCATAGATCAGATCCACCTAGCCCATCAAAGGTGGAACAAGAAACAGAAGAATGTGCTCCACGGGTGTTGTGCTCTGACGAGAATAATTTATAGATGCTTGGCTTATGACGTGCCTGTTCAGCGGGCACTCGTATGGTCCCGAGTCCAAGAATTCCAGAGAAGACTATCAGCAGCAGGTCCCCCATCAAAGAAGATGAGGGGGGGAGTCCAACTACCCTGTGCTCAACCAAGGGGAGCTACCACTACACCAGAAATCACCCCTCCCCAGACACGACGAGTTAGGCCATTCACAATCCGGCTACCAAGACCAAGCACAGAGGGACCTAATCTGGTGTTTCCACCCATTCCATCAGATTTGGAATTTCCACAGGGATTTACTCTCGAGGACCTCACGGATGAAGAAATTGCCAGATTAATCTATGACTCTAACCTCGAAGCTGAAGCAGAGCGAGCTCAGGAACCACAACCCCAAACAACAACATCGGCCCCCACCCAACCACAAGTTGTAGAAGTCGATGTAGATGAACAAGAGGCAGGAGGAGACGAAGAAGAAGCCGACGAAGAACAACATCAAGAATATGACGAACTCTCCGAGTTAGCAAGTGCCCCAGCATATTCGGCACAAATCAAGAGACTATATCGAACCATGCGACTGGTTCAGGAACAGCATCAGATGTCTCTAGAACAGGGCAAAAGACTCATGAACGACTTGCTAGCTGAGGAAGGCGTGGACGAGTTGTTCATTGAGTCCATGAACCTTCATGCCGACGCCGTAGGACTGGATGAGGCCATTCATGAGGCAGTGGCCTACATTCACAGGTTTGAGAAAAGGGTTCCCGTTCGTCCCAGGAGGTCCGGGAAGCAAATTCACATCAATACATCAGCACCAGGCGAGGCAGCGCAATCAGAAGAATATCAAGAAGCACCGTTGTCACCACCATCCCCACCTCGCACTACCCAATTTACCCCACCACAGGGCACTAGCACTGCCACGTTCACTACCACTACCATTGTCATGGGCATTCCACTCTCTCCGGGAATCCAATTCGGGGGAGTCACCATGCCCACCTTCACCACCCTGTTCACCGATGTCACATCCACTCCACCCACGATTCCCATCTACACCGTCACTCAAACAGTTGACACGATGGAAACATCACCTGCCACAGCACCACTCCCTCCCCCCATGCCACCTTCATCACCCATACCCCCTCCACCCACATCTCCACTTACATCCACATCATTCACCTCTCCCATTCCCGCCCCCATTCCCCCTGCATCTTCACCCCTCCCAGCATTATTTAATGTAAATAACATATTTTTAGCATTAAACCAATGTGTATACCAGCTCCAGAATGAGTACAAAGCTCTGGACAACCGGTATAAGCAACTGGAAACGCACCATCAGAACTTACAAAGACAATTTCACATTCTACACACAGAAAATGCAGAACTGAATCAACGCTACACGACGCTTGAGCAGGCTCACCAAACATTATTGGAGGCACCCCAACCATCGACAGAATCAGGTGTCAAACAACTAGAAACTTTGCTCGAGGTATACCAAGCCGATAATCTCAAAGTCCGGCGTAACCTGGCACTTCTCAGAAAACACATGGCGGTCGCCCTTGAGGAAAACAAGAGACTGCAGCAGCAAAATGAAGCAAATCTAGAAGCAGCAATGGAAGGCTCTCCACACGAAATTGATCCAGAGCAGTTTAAAGCTGTGCCCTCAGAGACAATGAAGACCATCTTGGACAGCTATGCAGATCTATTAGAAGCTCATGATGACTTGGAAAGGGAACGTGATATGTTGCGCAATCAACTCCAAGAGCAACAGACAGCAACCAAAATCACAGAAACGGCCATGACTTCAGAGGAAGTCAAGACATTGAAAGAGCAGGTGGCCGAATTACAGGCACGATTACTCACACATGAAAGGCAACCCTCTCCAGTTGTCGAACCAGAACCCGAGGATTTGGTACCCATCGAGGTAGATGAGACGTATGAGGAACCTTACGTTCCTATGCCAATGCCAGGTGGTGAGCAAACCGCAGAAGGGATGGATACGTTAGAAATTGAAGTACCTGAGTGGCTCCAAACACTAGAGAAAACGGCATCAACTCATGAAGATCGAGTGGCAGTTCAAATCCAATCTATGGCAAAGATAGAGGACACTATTATTAAATCAGAATACTTCCGCAGCATGTCCCACCATAGATGGATAGGAACCAATGATGATCAATACGTTCCATATTGCATACTCCTGGCGGACTACAATGCAGAAATCCAACAAAGATGTGGCAAACCTCCAACGTTTGCTACACAATTTGGGCCAGATGACATCCCAGAGAGCGCTCGAAAAGGATCCATTCATCAACCCACTTGGAGGATCCGACTCCTCGAAACCTACCCGGAGATGGTTCGAACCTGGACGAATATGCCCCTTTTTATTAAATATAACCCTTGTTATGTTCCTGTACTCCGCAGACGCACATGGCCAGAGTTTACCATTGCAGTCAAGAATATCAAGGGCTGCGCCAAATGGTTAAACTACGTCTATCTAGCACCCCCTCAAGGGCCTCCCACCGTCAATTACATGATTTCCACTATACGGCACTGGAGCATCCGATTAAGGAATACCCCTGATGTAATGGCCCAGATGTGCATGAAAATTTTTGAGTTAATGCTTATTACATTCAGGACATTCAAGAATATCAAGGACCCACACTTCTCAGGCGTCGGATTCCTTACAGGAAACCAAGATTTAGTTTATGACATGAGCACCACTCCTTCCATAGAGGTGATATATGCTTGGCACGCCAGAATAAAATACCTCCCAGCCTGCTTTAAACAAACATTCGAAGAGATGTTCATAACAGGGTTCTGGGAATACCACTCAGAAATATTTGTACCCAGACCCTCACATCTCCTCCATTTATTTGCTGTGGAGCGAACCATTCACTCAGAACAGTTACGGGTGCCACATCCAGATGTCCCAGGGCCAGTCAATTGGGATGCATTGCTGACAGATCTAGCAAGGGGACTCAGGTTAGAAGAACACCACCTCGCCGCCGATGTTGTACAATACTACGTCCAAAAAGCAGCTAGACAAGGGTCTGTCAGGGGCGACAGACGCGAGAGTGGGGGGGGTGTTGGAAGTAGCCTTGGTACACCAGGACTTACAAGACGTGAAAGTCAAAGAAGGGAGTCAGAGCGAAGGGACAACACAAGCAAACAGGGCAATCAAAGAAGATCTGGCAAGTAGGCCAATATTTTTTCAAGACATTAATACAAATCAAAGAGATGGACATGCAGGGAGGAAGAGCAAGTAGGGAGCTCGAAGATATGTATGGCAGATCACTAGAAGAAATCCCTACAACAACAGTGATTTTTATCACTAACAACCATTGTAAATATCATTTCACATTTTTGTAGCTCCATTTTGTGCAAGCCAAGGAGTCCTTGAGCTTGAGGAACCTTAGAAGTAGTTGCGTACCAATTTTCGTAATTTTTAGATCTCGTTTGAGCCCCCAAATAAGCCCTGGAACCTAATTTTTAACTAGGCCGGACACTAGGTCTGGACAGGGCCAAAAGCTAGTTAAAAACTATAAAAAGAGCTAGAGAGCTCATTTTTGGGGTTAGATTGTAATTGAAACGAACTTGTAAGAGCATTTTGAAAGTAATCTAAAAGGCTCCATTGATTCTCTCTCTTTGTCTTGCCGTGTGTGCGCGTGTGTGTGTATGTGTGTGCATGCTTGTGTGCTTCTCACTCACGCACTTGTGCCGCCACTTGCTCGAGGTCTTCATACCATCCTCACGTCTTCCCGGATTGACATTAAAGGAGGTGCTACTCATCACTGAGCTACACCCTGCTCGTTGCCATATGGTCTGGAGATCCTCAGTGTTCTGTAGAGTCTCGAACTCCTTGGAGAAGAATTGGAATCGAACCCATGATCTGTCATACTCGCACTTAGACTCCCATATATACTTGGCCTCTCCTAATGGACCTGGCATGCCATTGAACCAATGAGAATTGGCATGGACTCTTTCTGTGATCCCTGTGGGTGGATCCGGCACCGGGATTTGCTGAAGGTGTTGCAGCTCCACAGGTCGTTCAGTTGGTGGCACATCCACAGGTAGACTATCCACATCGATTCCTGCAGTAAGTATTCCTACTTGTGAGCTCGGACCTGTTGCTTCTGCCATGTTACTTCTTGCCCTCTGATTCTGTGAGAATATAGAACCACGTGTTAACATCGTAATGGACAGAATAAATCCGTTGTTGTCCCCGTTACAACATTAACATGAGGTAGATGGTGAGTTAGTGGTTAGTAAGTGCACGAAGGCAGTGTGTGTAGTTAATGCTTGGGTAGTCCTAGGAGACTAATGCAGTTAGTAAGTGGGGATGAATTTACAAATTGGGGTCGGGGGGTTTATTACAGGTCTTAGGCTGCCAAATGCAGTGGATGGGTTTTGCTCTTGGTTTCGTAGAGACGCTAGAGAGCTTTATAGGTGTATCAGCTTGAACATGAGGCCTTTTAGGGACCCATTTACAAGTGATTCTGTTCGTGATCATGGGCCTTAGTGTGTTCGTGAGTGTTGAAAACGAGTGGATGCCGGCTGTGTGAGTGAATGGATCGTGCTGTGTAGGGTGTGTTCTTGGTGTAGCTATTTGAGCCCGCAAACAAGCCTTAGGCACCCAAATTTGTCTTGAATGTGAGCTAGCCTTCATCGACTGCTTGGGCACCCAAATAGATTTCACGTTAGCAGAAGAATTTCTGAAAGACTTCTTATTAGTGTCGTGTTGTTGGTTACTAATAAGAGACTTAGCCCGTGTGGTTGGCGGGAGTGCAACCGGGTGTTCGCCTTTCCGTACCCACACTTGTTTCACTTGCTGGGACATTTTGCTGCGCAGGTACTTTGGATCTCGGACATAGGTAGTACTCTGCTTCTTCTGCCTTTGATCCACCTTTGGTTGTTGCCTCCTTCTGGCCTTTGGAAAAGAAGGGAGTTCCTTTGCATCCCTGACTCCTTTTTTGCGAATATCATTCCTCTGCAACACATAGTTTTGGACAAGAACAACATGGTCATCTTCATGTGTATTCCTGGAAGGACCAGGAGTCTGTGCCTTTCCTAGTTCCTTGAGTGCTCCATTATCTAACTCTACTGTAATTCGACTATGATTGACCCAAATCTGAAGAAGTCCACTTCTTAAGTTTAAGTTGACTGCTTGGTCATAGATCCAATCTTGACCCAAGACAAGAGGTTCAGTGAGATCCTCGTCTTGACACACTAGTACTTTAACTGTTATTGCCTCATCATGAATATAGAGGGGAAGTTCCACCTCGCCCATGCAAGGGGTTTCCATGCCTCCCAATCCTATGAGATATGCTTCCACAGGATTGACAGTTAAATGCAACTCTTGACAGTAAGACAGCTTAACACCACTAGTGGCTGCACCTGAGTCAATCAAGGCTCTTACGGTCCTTGCACTCTTTCCTTGTCCTATATTGTTGACGTTGTAGCATCACAACTCATACTTGTCAAACCAGGAAGCATCTCATGAGACCCAAATGTTTGCGTAGAAGCACTCAGCAGACGTAATGGCGCTTCGTCAACATATGATTAACAACGTTATCAACAAGAAGATACAACATAAGCATCGCGAATGATACACCTAATCGTAATCACAAGTATAATAACGACGTAATCATACATCAACGTGTCACAAGCGTTAGACAAGAAGAGAACAAGCATGCATGCACATCATGGCGATGAGAGAGCAAGAGTCTATCTACAAACTAGCATAATCTCATTACTTCTCAAAGAGCTCTCCCCAAAGAAGAGGTGGAGACCTCTTTATATACAAAATAGCAAAAAAGCATGCTATGTGGGATTTCTCAACTGAAAGGAGAATGAATCCCACTTATTCTCTAGTGTGGCACTCACACACACCTATACAAGAGTGCTTTATTAACTGAATGAAAGGTAGAAAAAGGTACAAACGATGATGAAAAATGAAGTGGATCCAAGAAATACATGTTGTATCTTCAACACTCCCCCCCTCCTTGACTTTGTCGTCCTCGACAAAGCTTTTGCAAGTATGGAGCTTTTGTGGAAGAGTGTGTAGGAGTTCCTTTCGATTTGCATGATCTTTGCACCATTGGAGTGCTTTGCTTTATTGCTTTTCGTCATCTTGCTTTTTGTTTGGAGTCGAGTGCCTTAACTTGGTGCGTTTGCCTCATATAGATGGGAATGAATATGCTAGAATTTTTTTTTTTTTTTTTTCGGTAATGGATGGATGATGTATGAGAATGATACGACAAAATGAAGATGATATATACAAATAGATGAATTTAATTCATCTCTTCTTAGTCCCTATGCATGAGTGGGGACTAAGGGTGCATGGGCGGAAAACAAAAAAGTGTCTATGCACGGTCTTGTAATGTGACCCTATCTTATGCATACTCTAAAAATGCATACAAAAACAATGATGCAAAAATGATGGATCTTGAGCAAAGTGCTCAAGGGTTTAGGTGATGATGAGGCTTCCTCCAAATCTCCAACACCAAGAACATTCTCTTTTCCATCACCCATTTGAAATGGATGATACCTTTGTCCACCATCCTGAAAAAAGAAAAATAAAAAGCAAATTTTTGAAATCTATGTACATGTGCCCTCTTTGTGTCTGGGTTAAACTAAGTGTGCCTAATGCTTGGCCTTTGGATGAGGCCCTATTCATGTGCATACTTGATGTGCATCTTAAACATATGCTGTGCATTGGGCAAGGTTGGGTCCGACACCCATGGATGCTGCACGAAGAGGTTTTAGGCCGCCAATATGTCTTCGCTTTGTTGGTCTTAGCCTTGGGGTTTCTCCTTGGATCCTTTCTAAGTGTTGGCTTTATTGCTTTGGATTCCTTGGTCAAAAGTGGTCGTTCTTGATGATAAGGCATGGTGAATCTAGACCGAAGATTATGAAGTTTAGTGTGAGAGGGTTGAGTTTGTGTAAGAGCTTTCTTTGGTACCCATATCAATGTGCGATTTGTTTGGGCACTAAGTAAGTTCTTGGCCACCCAAATTTGCTTTACATTACAAAGGAAATGTGACTTCTTCTTGATGTATGGGTCTTTTGGGCCTTCTATGTGAGTCTTTAGAAAAAAGGCATCTTTACATGGGGAGTTCAACAAAGGTTGGGTTTCTTTACATATATCATGCTCATGTGATGGATCATAAGGTTGTGTGGTTTGAGATTGATCTAGAGATTCAGCAATGGATTTATTTGTGTTACACATAGAATCTCTAGAGATCACTTTATCTTCCATAGAACTCATACAAAATTCGTGAGAAGATTCCAAACTTAGAGGAAGGGAGGGCCCTTCCATATCCCCCAAGCACTTGGAGTCCTCCATTTTTCCATTTGCCAAGGTTTCCTGCGGCTTACTCAAAGAAAGATTAGATACAAAAGCATGAGTGGAAAGATAATTTTGTGGATTTAAAGCACAATCTTTGAATAAATGACCATATCCACAATCCTTACAATGAGGATAATTATTAGGATTTCCAAAAGACTCACTAGTGGGGATGGACATAGTAGATGGACAAGATGCTTCAAACCCCTGATGTTCAAAAAACCTTTGAGTGCCTATGACTAAGTCTTCGTGTATACCTTCCATAACAAAAAATGTTTCAAAAAATTCCATACCATTCACCACAATAGGCAACATAACTTGACCCATGCAATCATAAGTTTCACCATTCATGAGGATAGAGGAATGAGTGGTTAGTTGAATGTTATCCAAAATAATTGTCACTAAATCAATATGAATTAAATTCCACTCACAATGAGGGTTAATAAAAACACTCATATTTCTATGTTCATGACCAATTAGTACATCCAAAAAAGTGTTACTATATTCCTTGTTTGCAACAATGGATCCCACCCCTTTAGACATTCCTCCAATTTCCTCAACCCCTTGCAAATTTTCTCTATTTGTTTCACCTTGATCGTGTGTGATTAATGCATGCATTTCACATTTTTCTTCTTTCTTTTGTGCAACCTTCTCCCCCTTCCTTCTTTCTTTTGCCTTTTTCTTTCCCATGTTTTGTTAAAACAATTTTTGGTTTTTTGAGTGTTTTTTAATATTTGTTTGGTATTTTAGGAGTTTTTAGAATTTGTTTTGGGTTTTTGTGTGTTTTTTTGAATGTTTTCTAAGATGTGTAAATAAGTTCGAATGGGGTTCTTCTACCAAAAATAACAACACAAAAAAAAACGTGTACATGATATACATATAGTGTTCTATCAGAGAGACATTTTGTTCCACAAAGAAACCATACAAGACCAATTGATGATCGGTATGAGAGAAGGAAAAATTACTATGCATCAAGAGTAACACCTATTTATGTCTCTTCTTTTTCAACAAGACCTATAAACTCGAAGAAAAAAAGGTCTATGAGTTTGAGTCAGCCTCACGGACCAAAATAAAGAGTACATACCATGCTCACCACTAGACTCATGGAGCCCAAGTCGCTTACTCACCACTTGTTGGAATATTTTTAATTTTAAATTCCTCACATGGTTCTATGTCACTAGGCCCTAGGTTTAAAGTAAAGACTACTCATTACCATTTCGCCCTTTTACAAAATAAGACATCATGGTGTACCATAAGGGAGTCACTGCTTCTTTCTTTGAATTTTTAAGTCTCATTCTATATAATTCATGAATTACTAAAACCAAGTACTACCCTTGTGCAAATCTTCGGCCCGTGACATAATCCATAAATTTATTTAATAGTGACCCCTTTCTTAATCTCTGCCCCCCCCCCTTTTACGTTGTTTCAGAAATTTTTGATTTATAACTCATTCAAAGTAGTAGGTACTTCTTCGGTGATCCTAAAGTATTCTCTTGTGAATACATCTGAAACAAAGTCGGTCTGTATACAGTTGCATGGCGCGCGTGAGATTCTCTTGAAATGGAGCGACCAGTATCTGTCAGAGCCCGGTAGATAGGGAGTGTGGCAAGCCTAACTTTTTGCCATAGATTTTGGGCATATTCTGACGCTAGTTTCAGGAATACGCATATCTACTACTCAGCCAAATGTAGGAGTGCAGAGTTGTGTGGCCAAGGAAATGAATGCACATTCACAGGAGGTATTTGTCAGTTACATGTGGTATGAGCGTGTGTCACCAGTTCGCAACCTATAGTATCCTTCGATTTTACCTTTGGCCTTGTTGCGGAAGATGAGGAGTGGTCAGGTCACAGTTGATGTCAGCGGGGAAATTCAATTCTCATGGAATATTGCTTTTGAGAGACCGTCGAATGACCGACTCATCTGTGTGAATCGACATCTCACGATGGAATTTGTCTCTGCTGTAGGTGGTCCATGCCTGTGGTCCTGACTCCTGAGCAGTGAGATGCAATAGCTGGTCGTGTGTATGTTTTATCCACCAAAAGAAATTTCACCTTACTATTATTGCCATTCTAGCAGGTGATTGCTTCAAGGGAGCGGCGCCCATATGATTATCAATCTACACACCTTGACCACCACAAGCTTCTCGGCCTCCATTGGTTCAGGAACACCTTTTTAGAATCAGTCATTCAGATTACGTTTACATGTCTGCCATCCACCATTTCCAATAGCCAGCCTCACAAGCACGTCCTGTTTTCCCTGAGGTTTCAGAGAGATTTGTTCTGTATTTAAAGGTTCTATCTAGCCGAGAGATAAAGATTGCTCATCCCTTTAACGTGGAATGTATGTATTGATAAGGAAAAGAGCTGCACATCATTGAGTCCTTTCCCATGACTGCGATCCATTATTCGGATGCATGGCACCTGGGCAAACCTGAACTTCCTCAAATGAGCAATCGTTGACTGAGAATTTGATTGCCAATGTATCATAGGGAACCATTCCCATGTTCTCACTCCATCATGCTTTTCCCATACACTTCGCTCTTCTAATGTTATGCCATCAAGAAGGCATTGTAACAACTCATGGCTGTTCTACTGTTGGAAACTGGGCCATGATTGCTCTAATCTCGGAGTCCATGTAAGCCCGCAATCTATACTTGTACACAATGTAGCCACCTGCTGCAATAGCTTCCAGACATAAAAGAACTATCATTGTGATAGCCCACCCTACACCAGAGCCACTCTTCTTGCTTATACAGACATCATTCTCTCTCATGTACAGGAGGTCCCCTTGACATTTACATTCATAGCTACCCCATGTATTTGTGCAACTGCATTCCGGACACTGGCAAGCAGTCTTCATTTTGCATTCATCAATATCTTCACAGCTCTTGATGCCATCCCCTTTTAAAACCAGCTGGACATTCACATCCTGATGGCTTGGAGTCTGAACATGCTGAAAAAGTTTTCCCATCTTTTGATTCATGCCAGCATCCACCATTATTGACTTTGCACCGACCTTGCCCATTAGCCACACAAGAGGTGTATCCTTCTCCTTGAAACTGCACGCTATTGACCAAAGGACATTCACACACTCGTCCACGGAACGTGTCCTTGCAGGTTGTTAGATTTTCCTTCACATCCTGTCAACATCCACCATTATTGGTCAAGCATTCATTAGTTTCCATATCTGTCGTAAGACAAACTGCAGGTTCTGTCTTTTCTTCAAATCCAGAACAGATGGCCTTCAAGACTGCTCCTCGGTCAAGCTTGCCTTTATATTGCACCTTGTTCACAATAAGAGTTGGCAACATTGTGACATCTCCTCGTGAACCTTTACCAATCTGAGCTTCTTGCTCTGCTTTCAAAATTTTGTTCTCCACATCAGCCTCAAAAACACCCATACGGTCACGAATTTTTTTTGATATCCAATCCTAGGGATGTAATAACTTGCTCTGCACGCTCTTGACTATATTTTTTTCTCTGCCATTGGACATCTGATTTGAAAATCAGTAGCGTAATCCCACCAAAGCCAAGGCTTTTCCAATGTCTCATTCGCAATCCTATGCTCACAAATCTCCCGCAAATTTTCCAGTACAACCCCTGAATCTAGGAGCTTTTGCACAGATTGTTTCAAAAAGAGACCTCCGATTGTAGATGGCTCTGCTACGTTTGAACATAGCTCTGTTCTTATTTTTTTAGCCCTGATTCATATCCCATGTACTTCTGCACCTCGAGGAGCAGCATTATATCCCTCTCTTCTATGTCCTTGTCCATATGAGCCATTTTTCTTCGCTTCCTTAGGAGACAACCCAAGAACAGTGGTATTAACCTCCATTGCTTCCAAATCATTCCTTTTGGCTTCTCAGAAAAGTGTAAAACACAACCTTTGCCATTAACCTTCGTGAGTTCAGCAGTCCTCTGAGACCAGCTCATACGTGCCTCCCATGCCCTCTGCTGTCGCGCGTGTAGATTTTGCCTCTAATCCATGTTTACAGTAGCATGTGATCAGTGCAGTCCAAAAGACCACATCTCTCTTAGGAAGCTGATCAAAATCTTCCTGTGCATCAATGAGTGCCCCACATCTAGCGTACATATCCGCTAAGGCATCGCTCAGAACTCTGTCCTTCCTGAGCAATCTCTCCCTCACAATTTGCTCTCGTTTTGCTCCTTCCATCCCTTCTTGGATAGCCTTTAACTGTTCGGAGGATTCCTTCAGGCCCGCATCTCTGCTTACTAGTCCTTTTTCTGCTCAAAAATTTTATCCTCCGCAGCTCTCTACACTACCCAAAGTCCCCAGCTCATGGTGCCTTTGCTTTTCCATTACAGTAATTAACTTGCTCTATCCCCATGGGCTTGATACCCCTCATATTCTCCCCATTTTTGACTGAACCACCCGTTCTCATCAGCTTTTCATAGAGTTAACTTCATCGCTTCTCTGATTCAGCCATTCCGTTCATATGCATTCTTTCGTGGACTCGAGAAACATAGGAACAGTGCTAAGTTGGAAAGCACGACGCCGGCCGAGTGTATCAGCAATACTCCCACTTGTCGTACATCCAAAGAAAGGTCCAAATAGACACGTACTTACGACCCAACCTTGTGCTAGTGCGTTCCCAAAAAAAACCCAGATCCTTGGATATTGTAGGGATCCCCAGAGAAATCACTGAGAATTGATTATTCTGGTACATCTCTTTCCCTGTAGCATAGATACGTGCTGCTGAGTTAATTTCCTACGCTTATGAAAGAAAGCTTATACCTTTTGGTTGAGGAAATCATTGGCCTGTCCTTCTACCGAAGAGATCGGAGTCTCTCTAATATTTCACTTAGGGTTCATAGAATCAGATTTCAAATGAGTGAAGTAAGTACATCGTGCAGTTCCTAATCTTGTGCACATTGATTTATGAACCCAAGATTAATGTTCTCAATCTATTACGATTCGAGCACAATGCTAGTCCCTCGAGTCCTTCATAGGCACTCCTCTATGTGCAGCTTCTACAGTAATCATGAGGGAGAGAAGAGAGATAGCCCATGGAAAAAATTAAAAGTGCATCTTACCACAGAAGCCCCCAAGAAGGTGTATGTGTACTTGCATAAAAACCACAAGATCATACCTTCCATTTCCAAGCTTGTTGATGAAGTTGACGAGCCACATACTCCAATGATTTTTGTAGAAGAACCCCAAAAAGAAACTTATTCAGACATGATTAGAGAAATCTCAACAAAGTTAATAGAAAAAATCAACATAATAACAAAAAGATTTCTAAAAACTACTCCTATCCTACTCGTGACTTGAAGAATCACCACACATGATGGATCAATCACCCAAAAAAAAGGGGATCCTCATCGCACCAAAAATGGCTCATCTCCACAAGTTATTTTGAATCTTGCAAGCCGCAAATGCTCACAAGAGCGTAAAAAAAATGAAGAACTCAACAAATCGTCATGAAAAACCTGCATACACGTCTCTTTCACGTCATAAACCATCACGTAAGTGACAAGAGAACGCTCCCCGGCAACGGCGCCAAAAGTTGTTGACGTTGTAGCATCACAACTCATACTTGTCAAACCAGGAAGCATCTCATGAGACCCAAATGTTTGCGTAGAAGCACTCAGCAGACGTAATGGCGCTTCGTCAACATATGATTAACAACGTTATCAACAAGAAGATACAACATAAGCATCGCGAATGATACACCTAATCGTAATCACAAGTATAATAACGACGTAATCATACATCAACGTGTCACAAGCGTTAGACAAGAAGAGAACAAGCATGCATGCACATCATGGCGATGAGAGAGCAAGAGTCTATCTACAAACTAGCATAATCTCATTACTTCTCAAAGAGCTCTCCCCAAAGAAGAGGTGGAGACCTCTTTATATACAAAATAGCAAAAAAGCATGCTATGTGGGATTTCTCAACTGAAAGGAGAATGAATCCCACTTATTCTCTAGTGTGGCACTCACACACACCTATACAAGAGTGCTTTATTAACTGAATGAAAGGTAGAAAAAGGTACAAACGATGATGAAAAATGAAGTGGATCCAAGAAATACATGTTGTATCTTCAACATATATCTAGGGTTATGAAAGGTCGTCGATTAATTATCCTATGCGAGCTTGTTCCTCCAACTTCACACATGGCCATAGGATATCCTTGATCTGCATAGTCATTCGTTCTAGGCTGATCTCTACCTTGCCTTCGTAACTTCATCCTTCTGATGCGTTCTAAAGCTTCTGCTTGAGCTTCTTCTCGAATTCGCTTTTCTTCCTCTTTGCGTTTCTTAGCAGTGTTGAGTCGGCTAAGCATTTCCTCCGTAAGGGGTTCTTGATACAACTTGACTCTGCATCCGCTAATATAGTTTGGAAGAACATCACCCTCTAATGTGGCTAGTTGTACTGCTCCACTCGTGGAGATCCTATTGATGATCATAGGTCCGTAGCCTCTCTTTTCTAGTTTCCTTGCGTGTTGTTTCAGTGTGTAGATTAAAACTAGATCTCCTGCTTTCAAACCCTTATCCTTCACATGGGCATCGAAGTATGCCTTCTGTCTCTTCTTAGCTGCATATATCCCAGCAGCTGCTCTCAGTCTTGTTTCTCCTAATCGTTCAAGGTCAAAACGTCTAGAGGAGAGTTCATGACCCGTCCATTCGTGCTCTTGTGCTACTCTCAATGTAGGAATCAAGAAGTCCAGGGGTAGCACAGCGTTTTGGCCAAATACCATCTGAAAGGGGGTGGCTTGGAGTACCGTTTTGTAGGCAACTCGGTATGCCCAAACGGCATGGTGTAGCTGTTTGTCCCAATCAGAGCGTTTAGTGTTCACTAATTTTGTCAGTACATTGCATAAGATCTTATTAGTGCTCTCAGCTTGTCCATTAGCTTGAGGGTGATAGGGGGCAGACTTCTTGTGTATTACCAAGAATTCTTGGAGTATATTTTCAATCACTTTGTTCAAGAAATGAGTGCCTCTATCACTTACAAGCTCTATAGGTAGCCCATATCTCGTGAATACATTCTCAAACAAGAATTTAGCAGTTGTTTGAGCATCGTTCTTTGTCGTAGCCTTTACCTCCACCCACTTGGTGAGATAATCTGTTGCAACAATGATGTATTCCGCATGAGAACCCTTAGCTGGGGGATTAATAGGACCTACGAAGTCTATTCCCCACTTAGAGAACGCACGTCCACCCATCATAGGTTTCAGTGGCATCTCATCTTTGCGTATAGGATACTGAGTCCTCTGACAGACATCACACCGTTTCACATAGGTATGTGCATCCATGTGAAGGGTAGGCCACCAGAAGCCCGCAAATAGTATTGCCTTGATCACCCGCTCCGGTCCAAAGTGTCCTCCTGCAACACCTTCGTGAGCAGTTTCCAATTTAAGATATTCACTTTCATGGACACATAGCCTCAGGTAACCATCTTTACCACGCTTATACAGATTATCACCAATGAGTGAGTAATCCAGGGCTTCTTGTTCTAAACTCCTTTTCCTAGCCAGAGTCATGTCTGGAGGGAATGTGTTTGTCCTCAAGAAGGATACTAGAGGTTCGCTCCAATCCGGCACAATGGATACTTGATAAAGAGTGGCGTGTTCCACTGGTGGTTTAGTGCAACAGATTGGGCATTCCTTGCACAACTTTTGGACGTCAGCTTCCATAGTTGGCCAATGTACTCCGAGTCTCTTTAGGGTCTGTAAAGTTCGTTGCTTTGAGTAGTGTTGCTCTAACGCACCTACATGTGCTAATTGCAACCATTTAGCATACTCATCCTCTTCTACGCAACAAGCCAAGATCCCTTGATCTGTGTGCTTGTACATACTTCCTGCCATGATGTGGTACTTTTGGGCTTTAACTACCTCTCTATTCCGTGTGTTTACCACTGGATGATTAGGCCCGTATGTCAATACTGGTACCAATGGCTTAGCCCACTGTGGCACCACTTCCAAATTAAACAAGTAAGCGTCAGGAAGGTCATCTGATACTCCTTGTGGGGCTTCTCCAGATGTGAGCCTAGAAAGATGATCAGCTCTCAAATGAGTCCTCCCTTTTCTTACCACAACCTCAAAATCATATTCCATTAGCAAGAGAAACCATCTCACTAATCTTCCAGTATTGCATGGCTTGTTTACGAGGTATAGCAATGCCTGATGATCAGTAAAAAATTTAAACTTATTTGCAAGCAAATAGTGTCTAAATTTCTTAACTGCATATACCATGCCTAAGCCTTCTCTCTCTGTAGTGGTGTAATTCCGTTCAGCCGCATTCAATTGTCTACTGGCATAGGCAATTGGAAGATCCATATTACCTTCGCCAGTAGGTTGAGCAAGTACACACCCAATGGCATAATTGGATGCATCCACGTGAACATGGAATGGCTTATTCCAATCTGGTGTGGTCAAGATTGGTGCTGAACATAATCTTCGTTTAAGCTCCTGGAAGGAGTTCTCACATTCATCCGTCCACTCAAAGTTAGTCAGAAGTCCGTACATGGGCTTTGCAAGACAGCATACATGTGAATGAATCTTCGGTAATAACCACAATGCCCCATGAAAGCTTGTACTTCCTTGACATTCTTTGGCCTAGGTAGCTCTGCTATGGCTCTCACTTTCTCTTCATCAGTGGATATGCCATTCTTTGACACTATGTGTCCTAGAATCTTGCCTTGCCTGACCATAAAAACGCACTTTTCTGGGTTCAGGCAAACTTGATATTCTCTACATTTGTCAAAGATTTGTCTGAGTTCAGGAATATGGGTTTGTCTAATATTGGAATGAGCACAAAGATCATCAACATAGACTTCTAAACTCTTCCTCAGGAACTCCTTAAACACATGGCACATCAGCCTCTGGAAGGTAGCTGGTGCATTGGTAAGCCCAAATGGCATTACTCTAAAAGCAAAAATGCCCCATTCTGTAGCAAAGGCTGTCTTATGCTGATCCTCTGGAGCTATGGCTACTTGATTGTAGCCCGAAAATCCATCAAGGAAGCTGTACACTTCCTTGCCTGCCACTCTTTCTAAGAGATGTTCTGTGATGGGAAGCGGATAGTTATCTGGAATCGTGGCTGCATTAACCTTTTTCAAGTTAATGCACACACGCAGCTTGCCATTCTTCTTGGGCACCACTACGATGGGGGATACCCATTCAGTGTGCTCAATTTCATAGATAAATCCAGCTTCAACCAATCTATCTATCTCTTCTTTGATCTTAGCAGCGTAATTATCGTTATAAGTATAGGGCTTTTGCTTAGAGGGTTTAGCATCTGAGGTCATGGGGATAGTGTGTGAGCATATATCGGGGTCAACACCTTTCAAATCCTTGTAACTCCAAGCGAATACATCTCTGTATTCTCTTAGCAAGGCTATCAACGCATGCTCTTCTTCCTCTGTTAGGTCATGGCCTATGTACGTGCATCTCTCCTCTCCTTCTTCTAGGGCCACTACAATTTTCTTGGTGGTTTCTTTGTTATCATAGGCCCCTCCTGATTGTGCCTCTCGTTTAGGCATTCTTATCATGACTCTCTTGTCGTCTATCTCATACTTCTTAAAATTTTCCGGGACCTCAAACAAAGATTCTTCCTCTTCTGGTGAGGCTTCTCTCTTCTTTCGTTTCTTTCCTTCTTCCTTCGGGGTCACATGTGTTGCTAATCTTACATCATTTGTAACCTCTCCATGCCTCTGGGGTTGAAATTCTACTTCATGGAAGTATTCTTCATCTGATGCAAATGGTGGGTCCATAATGATTGACTCTAGATCGGAGTCACTTGCATCCTCAAATGCATCAGGGCTAGGTTCTCATTCTTCTAGAACTGCCTCTCCCATGATTGGCTCTATGGAGAAGACTGAAATGTCATAGCCATCCTCATCATAGTGAGGTGTCCATTGTTCTTCATTGATGGCTACGTCCATTGTTGCTAAAATTTCTGCCCAGCCATGGGGTTCAAATTCCTCATCAGGAAAAACTACAGGTGCATAGGCTGGGTCTTGAATTGATCTATGTGTTTCTTTTGCACCTACCTCTCTGGCTTTCTCTCTCTTCTCTTCTTCTACTGCTACCTTGCACATCCATAAGTGAGTGTCTTCATGCATCCATGAGGATCCAGACCCTATGGAATGCACCGATTCTGTATCATCCTTGTTTCTATGGATGGGATTCCATTGGATAGGAGGGACATCTCTATGAGAGTAATCCTTGAGATTGACTTTGGTCGTAACACCTAAGTGTTGCAAGTACAAAGAATTGGTTCCCCAGTCCTGTACCACTTGCAACTGTCGCATAAATGGTCTTCCCAAAATCATCTGATAGGCATGATTTTTGCTGAAGTCACATATGGCAAATGTGTGCTCAAACTCGACACCACAAGTGGTGAGAGTTATTCCTTCTAGAAATCCTAAGGGTCTCTCAATATGACCATCGGCCATCTGCAATTTCATTCTCGTTGGTCTGAGTGCTGGCTTGCCCCAACGCTTCCATAGGGAAGTGGTGGCAATTGCAACTCCTGCACCTGAGTCCAAAATTGCCTTGGTGGTGTACTCCTGGTAGGTGATGGGAAGATAGGTGTTCCCTTCTTCACCTTCACACATATCTCCTATCTTGTCCAATGGAATTTCTGACACCGTCCTATGGGATCCTACCTGGGAACGAGGTTTGGCTATTTCTGGTACTTGTTTGGCGACATGTTTCCATAATTCAGGTCTAACCTTGAGTAGCTCTTCTAACTTGAGATTGCACTGCACGTTAGTGTTCTTCACTACCTCTGTGTTCCTAGGTATGACTGAATCTTCGTTTCTCACCATGACTGTAGGTGCCCTCATGCAGGTGGACCTTTCTTCCCATGGGCCTGTGAAATGGGGTAGTTCTTGTAAAGAATTAGACTCGAAGTCTAATCTTTCTTGAGATTGGATGCTCTCCTGCTCTCCATAAATGGATGGGATGTCTTGTGGGAATTGGTCCTGTGCATCATCCACCAGTTCAATGGGAGGAGGGACTTCACTCTCTTTAGCCCATTTGTCTTCTTGAATCTCTCGTAGGAATTCTGGTGTAAATCGATTCATAGAAGATGATGTGTCCGGCTCCATAGAGTTAGGCACATAGGCTTCTTGGGAAGGAGGGCTTATTCTATCGTTGGCTCTCTCCTCGTTCTCATAGATGGCTGGAGCACAAGCTTCCTGGGGAGGATTACTTATTCTATTACTTTTCCGAACAGGCCCATACGCTCCCTGAGAAGGAATGTAGGCAACCTGTGGAGGTACGTAAGCTTTCGAGGGAGGCTCATCTGCCTTTTGGGGGGAAAGATAAGCTTCTTGAGGAGGCACATGGGCTTCCTGAAGAGGCTGGCTTATCCGTTCTCTTGCCCTTTCCTTTCTTTGAGGGGCAGGTTCCTTTTCTGATTGTGCCATTAGCCTCTCTATTCTTTCTAAGGAGGAAAAGTTGTCTCGTTTAGTGGAATTGGCCACATAAACTTCCGATGGGGGATGGGTCATGTTTTTGCTTGCTTTATCTCTTTCTTGATTTTTTTCTTCCTTGGCAGATCTTGCAATTATTCCCTCTAACTTCTCTAGGAGTCCATCCGAGTGTAATTGCGTCTTGGCTGAGCCCGAGTAATTGAAAAGGCGACTGGCTTCAAACATAGTCTGAGCCAATGCGACCATTTTCGTGCACAACTTGGTTCTTTCTACCTCTAGGTCAGCTCTAGGATAGCACTTGTCATGATCCGTGACGTTTGGCCCTTCTTGGATTCTGGCCTGATATGCTTTAAGCATCATGTCTATGTCTTTAGGAGTGGGATCAGCTAATACTGATCCTGCTTGGGGTGGTGGGTGGGTTATGTGGGGTGTCTTAGAGGGTGGAGGGATGGAGGGTGATGGGGATGGTAGCGGTGGGAATGTGTGAGAGTGCGGTTGAGATGTGATCTCTATGATTTTAGCCTTGGTTTCTCGTAGACTTTCCTCAAGTTCACTCATCTTCTTTGCCCATTGCCTTTTCATGCGTTCGCGGCTATCTCTCCAAGCTCTTGATCTCTTTTTATTTTGGCTCTCAGTATCGCTAGCGTCTGGGCTCTTTTCCTTGCCTACCCCTTGGTTTTGCTGCACTGCTTGAGCTCTCGTGACTACCTGTACGGGTGCAGTGGAAGTGACACTTCCGCTGGAATCTACCACTAACCCAATAACATTGATAGGCGTGATTTTTGGCATATATTGGGGTTCTTTGGGCAATCTCGTAAGAGATGCTCTTTTCCACAATCTTGGCAAAAGCCTTGGATTGTCACTGACTGGTTTTGTGTAGGTGGAGGTAAGGGGCACTCACGAATGAGGTGATCTCCTTGGCATCTGTAGCACAGTCCTCTTGGGAATGGAGGTCTTACCTACCTAGGTTGAGGCCTAGGGTTGGGGTTTGCATACATGACGTTTGTATAATCTGACTCCCAACTAGGTTCATTTGGCTCTTCGCTGTAATAGGACTCACCATGTTCTGGAGACTGCATGTAGTATGCCTGAGGACTATCAACATGTGTAGAATCAAAGCTATGGTCACTCGGGTCACTTTCAGAAAGCAAGGGTGTTACAGGGACTATAGCTCTATTCAGGTTTTCTTCTGCAACAGCATACTTTACCGGAATCACATTAGCTGGGGCAGGGGGTTGTTGAGCTAACACTGGCTGAGGCCTTTGTTGGTTTTGGTAGGGTTGCTGATACAGCTGTTGTGGCCTGCCATATGGTTGTGGAGGGTACGGGTTCTGGTATCTTCCTTGCTGCGGGTATGGCTGAGGGTAGGGTTGCCTAACTGCCTGCTTGTTGTATGGGCAATCTTGTGCGGTGTGATTGGTGTATCTCCGTTCTATGGTGCAGTACTGGCTACTAGGATTAACTTGGGGTTGAGCCATAATGGGACATACGTTCGCCATGTGGTCGCCACCACAAGTATAGCACCTTTTCACAGGGGCAAACCTAGGAATTTGTTTACTAGAGACACCTAATTTTTGAGCTACTTTTTCCGCAAGTTCCTCGATTGATGTGGATTGCGTGGAAGAGATGTTAGAGGCACTATCCGAATCTTTGTATATCTTGGAAAGCTCTAACTCCTCCCCTAGGTTGTCCTCAATGTCAATACACATGCGTACACACTCTTCTATGGTCCTAGGGTCCTTCAAGTACATATAAGATCTCAATTTAGTACTTAGCAATCCATCCAGGAATAAAGCCACTTGTTTAGCTGGTGTGGGTAGCTCCAAGACAGGGCATCTTTCTAAGTATTGCCTAAATCTTCTTCCTGCAAGTCTCACGGTTTCTTGAGGGTTTTGCTTGAAACTGTGAATCAGCGAGGAGGTATTATGCCTTATGCCACTCTTAGAGAATTCAATAATGAAAGCCTCTAGGAGTTGGTCTATGCTCCTGAACTGCCTCTCATTTAGTGGCTGAAACCATGTCAGGGCAGTGTTCCTAAGGGTCAGACCAAAGGCATTGTACTGTGTGAATAGATCCTCCACTTGTTCAGCTCTCAGGACTTGCCTAAACTCAGCCACATGATCGTATGGATCTCCAGTGCCATCGAAGTAGTTCTTCATGGACTTGACTAGCTGAGTCGGTCTCAAGGTTCTTGTGTGCTCTCTAGGTCGTGGTAGAGGGAACTCATCCGCGTTTCTTTGATTCCTGTGAGCTCTAAGTATCTCAGGTTCTACTCTATTTGTTTCCGTCCTCGTTCTCTCTCTGCCCACTGGGTTGGCAAAGCTTACTTCTGGTCTATCTCTACTTCTGTCTCTTTGAGTTCCATGAGCTTGGGATGTTCCAACTCCAGGGTGACCATAGGATACATTCGATCTTGGTTGGGGGAAAATGAATTCACCCTTCCAAGTGTAAGCATGCCTATCATTTTGTGTCACCACAAAGATCCTCTCCGAAGTGTGATCTAAGTAGGTCACTCTGCCTGGGCTATCGGGATCCTTAAACTCATAGATCATGATTGTTCCTATATCAGTTGGTTGATCAGGTTTATACCTCCAAAAGGCTTCGTCAGTTTCTCGATTGAGAAGCAAATCTATGCACTTGTTGTCTTGGGGAACCCAATCAGGTGTGATAATCCTAGTGAGAACAGATTTGCCTCGGGGTGTTCTAGGTTCTACTCCCATGTTTCCTTGTTCCAAGTCACCTAAGTCCGCTTCTGAGATTACATTTCCAAATTCATCTGTCCTATCTGGGTGACTGGTGACTACGTATATGGTTCCTTCTTTGTCCAGGTATGCACCATTTTCAAACTTGACTGCTGGGTGCTCTAGTCCTATGGATTGATCAGGATTCTTAATCTGTACCACAGATCTTCCTAGGCCGTCCTCATAGATGCTAGCACCTAATCGGTTGGTCCTAAGGTATTCCAACTGTGTTTTGTAAGGGCCTTCTACCCTGTGCAAGTAAGGCACTCCTGAACTTCCTGTAGGTCTGTCCATGCCTTGAGACATCTCTGACTCACTGGTCTCAGAGCTAGGGTAGTACGAGTGGTGGCTCAACTGCTGGGCCCAAGACCTAGCAGTGTGGTTAACACTAGCCTCTGAAGATCTAAGGCTTTGTCTCTCCCTTACTAGATGTCGTCCTGATCTAAGGTTCATATGCCTATCTAAGTAGCCCAATTCTTTGCCCAGAGTACAACCTCATTGCTGGTTACTTTATATTAGTCGCTTGGTTCTTTTTAGTTACTTTATCATGTTTAAGGTCTTGTCTGATATCACGTCGTCAGGAATATTTGAATGTTGTTTCGCACTTACAGTTGATCGTTCCACGTTAAGTTCTTTCCCTTTAAAGTTCTCGACAGTACAACGATTATGCCCTTAGCTTGAGCTTGAAAGTTTAGGTATGCTTCAACTTGATAGTTGCCTATCCTCACCCTGACTTACTCTTACTTCTAATCGTTCTTAGCCTAAGCTAGGAATTGACGAAGAGGAGTTGAGAGTATTCCGACCTTTCTTGCTGAACCTTGCTCTTTAGTGCTCGAGAAGTTGATTCTCAAGCTTGCGCAAAACCCTTGCTTGGACGCTCTCAATTGCTTCTCAATAGACCTGCATCAGTCCCAAGATTAGCTCCAAGTTGACCTTTCAATTGACAGACAATTTATTTTAGACACTTTTTTAATGACCCTTGTTCCCCCTTTTGTATTGCTAGAAATTTCCTCTAGAGCTCCCTTGGTGTTCCTACCCCTCAGTGTGTCAACTTCCAAATATCCTATCTGAAAATCAACGCATTATTCTTATAAAAAACAGTTGAGGGCGTGTAGTATATGCCACGAGCTTTCCGACAAGCCCTAGAGCTCAAAAAATGGATTTCGTATGAAAAAGTTATGACCGTTCAGGGTTTAGGGGGTTAACTAGACAAACAGAACCTTTCAGGGGTTTTAATGCATTTTTCTAAGGCCTTTGTAAGTGTATGAGTATTTGAGAGTGCAAATATGCCCAAAATTTAGCCTAAATTTCCAAAAATTTACCCCTTAATTTTTGCCGAAAATGGCTGTCTGTCGCGATAGACACAAACTATCGTGGGGGCTGTCTGTTGCGATAGACGGTGTCTGTCGCGATAGACGCTGTCTATCGTGGAATTTTGGTCTGTCGCGATAGACGGTGTCTGTCGCGATAGACGCTGTCTATCGTCTGTCGTGGTTTGGTCTGTCGCGATAGACAGTGTCTGTCGCGATAAACGCTGTCTGTCGTGGAATTTCTATCTGTCGTGGAATTTTGGTCTATCGCGATAGATGGTGTCTGTCGCGATAGACGGGGTCTATCGTGGATTTCTGTCTGTCGCGATAGACGGTGTCTGTCGCGATAGACGCTGTCTGTCGCCTGTCGTGATTTGGTCTGTCGCGATAGACGCTGTCTGTCGTGGGTCTCTGTCTGTCGCGATAGACGGTGTCTGTCGCGATAGACAGTGTCTGTCGCGATAGACGGTGTCTATCGTGGGTCTCTGTCTGTCGCGATAGACGGTGTCTGTCGCGATAGACAGTGTCTGTCGCGATAGACGGTGTCTGTCGCGATAGACTGAAAAAATGCAAATTTTTGAAAAACTTCTAGTGATTTAGAGTGCCCTAATGGTGTAGGTTACCGTGACAAACATGCATTCACAAAATTTCAAGTTTTTCTGTCTGTCGCGACAGACAGAGGTCGTCGTCCCGGGACCTGTGCAGAGTCTGTCGTACCTGCGCAGACTGCTGGAGAAGGTGGTACAGCTAGTTCCTGCAACAAAAGCTCAAAAACACACCAAAAACAGATAGCATGCAAGCTCTCTCTCGCTCTCTCTCACAATGAAATGAGGGAAATGAGGTGGGGGGTGTAATATGACCAAAAAACTGAAATTTTTTGTGGAGATGGAGATGGAGGTGGGAGATGGTGGAGATGATGATGGTGATGATGGTGATGCGAAAGTAAGGAAAAAATGAAGAAAAATTAAGAGAAAGAAGGATATTACCTATAACTCCAATGTCTCAACTCGACGTCTTACCATCACACGCTCGTCCTCGAAGCTCTCTCCCCGGCAACAGCGCCAAATTTGGTGTCACTCTAGCACAATGGTGAGTACCAACGTGAGGAGATACACCTCATAAATGTCAATCCGTGGAGACGTGAGGACTAGTATGAAGACTATGAGCAAGTGAAGGCACAAGTGCGTGAGTGAGAAGCACACAAGCATGCACACGCATTCATACACACGCGCACACAAGGCAAGAACAAGGAGAGGAACAATGGAGTTCTTTGCATTAATCAATAGGTCTCTTACATAAGCTCAATTCACAAACAATCTAACCCCAAAAATGAGCTCTCTAGCTCTTTTTATAGTTTTCTAACTAGCTTTGGTCCTGTCCAGACCTAGTGTCCGGCCTAGTTAAAAATTAGGTTCTAGAGTCTATTTGAGGGCTCAAACAGAGTCTAAAAATTATGAAAATTGATGTGTCGCTAGTTCTAATACTCCTCAAGCTCGAGGACTCCTCGGCTTGCACAAAATGGAGTCTATTCTACCAAAAACGGGATTTACAATGTTTGTGTAGTGATTAAAATCACTTGATTTGTAAATAGTCCATGGAAAAAATGATTTGGCCTTGTTGCCGTATTGTGCATGACTCCTCTGTTGCTTTGTATGCCAACAGCATGTTTTCTACATAGATTCAGGTTGTTCAAATCATGTGGCAGGAAATGTGGCACTCCTATCAGATTTAGAAGATCCAAGGAATAAGCATGAGGTACAAACAAGAGATGATACAAGACATCTTGTGGAGAAAATAGGCAATGTCAAAGCACTTGATGGAAACATCAACCTACTCAGTAAGGTACTCTATGTCCCTACCATTACAAAGAATTTGATAAGTGTTGGGCAGATACTAGAGAAAGGGTTTCAAGTCAGGTTCACAAAAGTAGGAGCATTTGTTGAAGATCCAAGTCAAGGATTCAGAAGAATTGCAAAAGGTGAAAAGGCAGGTAGATTGTTCACATTTGAATTACAAGACACTAGAAACATTGCTCTCTTTAATTATGGTAGTCAGACACTCACAGAATTGGAAGTATGGCACAAAAGGTTAGCACATATTGGTGAAATGTCATTAAAGCAAATTTGCAGGGACCAAAGTGTACTTGGACTCCCTAATTTGTCAAAACAACATATGATTTATAAGTGTAGTGCATGTCAATTTGGAAAGTCTCACAGGTTACCATTCATGAAGAAAGGTTATATGCATGGAGATCTCTTGGAGTTGGTTCATACAGATGTATGGGGACCTAGCAAGGAAGCTTCAATATCTGGATCAAGGTATTATGTCTCCTTTATTGATGATTGCAGCAGATGGACTATCCTATTCTTTATGAAACACAAAGATGAAGTTTTTTCATGTTTCAAAAGATATTTGGCTCTTGTGGAGAATCAAACAGGTAAATCACTAAAAAGGCTAAGGTCAGATGGAGGGGGAGAATACTTCTCCCATGAGTTTGATTCTTTTCTTCAAGAAAGAGGAATCAAAAGAGAGGTAACTACAAGGTACACTCCTGAGCAAAATGGAGTGGCAAAAAGGAGGAATAGGACAATTGTTCAAGCTGCACGGTCCATGTTAAATGAAAAGCATTTGCCTAATTATCTATGGGTTGAGGCTGTATCTACAACCACTTACTTGATTAACAGGTTGCCTTCAAAATCCCTTGATGGGATGACTCCATATGAGGCTTGGAATGGAAGAAGAACAAGCTTGGATCATTGTAAAATTTTTGGATGTATTGCTTTTGCTCATGTTCCTTCACAGGTTAGGCAAGATGGACCCAAAGGCAGAAAGGTGTGTATTTATTGGATATGACAACAATCAAAAGGGTTACAGGTTATACAACCCTACCAACAAAGGATTCTTGGTAAGTAGAGATGTAGTTTTTGATGAAAACAATTCATGGTATGAAGATTCATGCAGGAAGGTCAATTTACCATATGATCTTGAAGAAGATTTTCCAAAGCTTGGTAGAGAAGAACCGAAGATTGAAGAACAAGACACCTCAGAGGATGATGAAGAATCTCAGATGGAAAAGGTCAAAGCATGGAAGTCTAAAGATAAAGCAAAATTGCAAGAACTTGGACATGAGGCAGAATCATCACATCACGGCCTAAGAAGATATATGAGGGAAAAGAAAAAACCAGAAAGGTATGGGTTTGACACCTCATTAGTAACTAAACATTCTATCTACATAGCACATGACATAAACCAAGAGGAGCCATCATCATTTGAAGAGGCCAAAGCAAAATCAGAATGGAAGCATGCAATGAAGGAAGAGATTGAAGCACTTGAGGAAAACAACACTTGGGATTTGGTGCCCAAGACCTCATCCATGAAGGTAATAGGCTCAAGATGGGTCTATAAACTCAAGAAGAATTCTGATGGTTCCATTAACAGGTATAAGGCAAGGCTTGTAGCAGAAGGCTTTGCACAAACTCAGGGAATTGATTATGAGGAGACCTCTCATGTGGCAAAGATGCCTACTATTAGGGCTTTGCTTACTATTGCCTCTTCCAAGAATTGGAAGATACTTCAACTAGATGTAAAGAATGCATTCTTGAATGGTTGGATAACAGAAGAGGTATATATGGCACAACCACCTGGTTTTGAAAATCAAGTTTATCCTGATTATGTGTGTAAACTTAACAAAGCATTGTATGGTCTCAAGCAAGCCCCAAGAGCTTAGAGTTTTAGGCTTGTTTCATTCTTGCAGGACAAAGGCTTTCAACCAAGCAAGGCAGATCTTTCACTCTTTATTAAAACGAGTAATTCTGAGATCATCTACTTATGTGTATATGTAGATGATATTATATTGACAAGAAATGATGCAGATGGTATGAAGAAGATCAAAGATCAGATGAGAGAAGAGTTCAAGATAAGTGATTTGGGTTCACTTACCTACTTCTTAGGTTTGGAAGTTGTCTACAAAGATCATGGTTTGTTTCTCACTCAAAGAAAGTACATTAAGGACATGTTGGAAAAATTCAAGATGCAAGATTGTAAGATTGCAGGTACTCCAATGGAGGTCAATCATAAATTGAGCTCACATGAAGGTGAACTCATAGAGGACATCACATCATATCAAAGTCTAGTGGGTAGTCTCAACTATGCCACATTGACAAGAGAAGATATACGTTACAATGTGAGTGTGCTAAGTCAATTTATGCACACACCAAGGAAACCACATATGGATGCTGCCAAAAGGATTCTCAAGTATCTCAAATGAACCATAAATGAAGGACTTTATTATCCTTATGTATCTGATTTAGATTTGAAGCTATTTTCTGATGCAGATTGGGCTGGCTCCAAGGAAGATAGAAGGAGCACTTCAGGTTATCTTACCTTTGCAAGTTCAAAGCTTATTTAATGGTCATCCAAGAAGCAACCCACAGTTGCTCTCTCTTCTACTGAAGCTGAATACAGAGATCTTGCCATAGCTACACAAGAAGCTATGTGGATGAAGACATTATTCAAAGATCTTGGATTGGAGTTTGGAACTCCAACTATTTATGGTGAGAATATGAGTTCTATTCATTTGGCTGCTAATCCTATTTTTCATGCAAGGACTAAACATATTGAAGTTCATTACCACTATGTAAGAGAGAAGGTTCTAAGCAAAGAGATTCAAATATCATATGTGTCCACTCATCAACAATGTGCAGATATTATAACCAAAGCATTGGATGGTACAAAGCTTTGCAAATTCAAGGCTATGATTGGTTTACAGGTAATCTTCAAAGATTCAAGACCTCAAGCATACTTGGCTTGAGGGGGAGCTATTGGAGCAAGTCTATGACAAGCCTAAGTATTGGCTTGAGTCCCACAAAGTCATAGAAGAAGCTTTAAAATGAAGACTATGTAAAGTTCACTTGTGAACTACCTCTTGTAACTTTTGAAGAGTTTACTTAATGTAAAAGTGAAAGAATCTTAAGTGGTTGAGTCCACTTGATCAAAAAGGGAAAGAGGAGCCATGAATTCATGATTTTTGGTAGGTAGAGAATCAAATCAATCACTAATTGATTGGAGAGTGATTGAGGGAAGTTAGCCTCCCAAGCTTAACTATAAATAGATGGCAGTTTTTGTTGGAAGTGAGGTAGGCCCTTAGGCTCATGTCACAGATCCATGGTTCCATAGGTCCAACATATACAACATTAATTCCAACAATCTTCAATATTGACAAAACATGATCATACCACAACTTAATCATACAGATGATGAGATAAAGATAGAGAAAGAATAGACGACATGCGTAAGGTTTTACGTAAGCCATCGCTTACTCATAATATCATATATACCAATGTTCAATGTACAATGTGGGAGCAAAACTCTCAACCACTCTATGTGATGAGAAATAGATGAATGAGTGAATGTACAATGTAACAAACATATTCAGATGTATGGGCAGTAATCTGAATATACATGAGATGTGTGACCTTATAGGTTATAGAAGAGTGAATATGAGTGACTGAAAGAGGAAGGATCAGTGTGAAACTGATAGTCAACAAACCCTCATCTGAACTTAGGCTATGGAAGACCCTAAGTCAAATACGTGTGTGAAAAGATCACATACTTATAAAGTAGCATAGAATGCTAACAAGTTTGCTGCAGGAAATCCTCAAACTCATGTGAACACACCTTCTCAAACACCTCATTAAAATATGCATAAAGCATATACGTATTGTTTCTCTTGTACCTATGCTGCATAGGACTCCTCCTGATATGAACGCCACTGCCTCCATAAAATTCAAGTAGTACCTGTGTGCATAAAGAGAATATGTACCTGAATACTTAACATAAGATGTAAATCTTATGTTAACCACCATCCAATGTCTTTGAAGTAGCCCGACATCTTCTTGTAGAAGACAATCTTCAACCTAATATCTTCCTGTAGAAGACAATCTTCAAATACACCATGTAGATGGCACCATCCAATGTCTTTGAAGTAGCCCGACATCTTCTTGTAGAAGACAATCTTCAACCTAATATCTTCCTGTAGAAGACAATCTTCAAATACACCATGTAGATGGCCGATCCTCACCTTCAAGCTGCTAATGACCAAGTCTTCTTGCCATGAACAAGAGATAACCTCCTCTCCATGAGGTAGAGTGTGAGCACACCCTTCATCTTCTCCAAGAAGAATCACCAAGAAGAACTCCATAGCTGCTCCTCAACATGCTTCAAGCTAGCATCATGGCTGCCCCATGTGCTAGAAGAAGTACCACCTCTATTGAGGTCCAAGCTTTAGAAAGCTTGTGTTGATCCTAGGTGAAGGATACATAGAAGTGACCCAAAGTACTTCTTATATAGTAGATTGTATTCTGTGAAAAGCTTATCCAAAAGCTAATAAAGCACAATAATAACGCGATCGCTCTTCTCATAAAACTCTATGTTTTGAAAAGCTATCGGAGGTCGCTGTTCGTTGTGATCGCTCTCCGTATTTTAATAAAAGCAAAATCTTATTAAAATACTTCCTTTTTCTCACGAACGCTGCTGTTGATCACCGGATTTGAACCCGGACCACAAGGATGGGAGGTATGTAATCTATCCAAAGCGCCCACGTTGGTTTGTTATAGAAGAGATCTAAAAGACCTTTACAGATGGTAAACGCACCCGTTTGCTTGTGTCTACAAGGACTAGTAAACAGAGCTATTCATGTTGTAGACCAATTGGGACATTGGATTTTGACCTTTTTACCATGAGATTTTGTACTTATATGATATTGTTTCCAACACTCCCCCCTGCAATGGCATATTGGTACAATCTGGACTGGATCTGCAAACTTCATAAGCTGCAAATTACCACAAGCTTCAAGCTTGTACTCCTGCACTTCAGAACTTGTTCTTCAAAATTCTTCTTCAAAATTGAATTTGACTTTTCTTCAAAAAACTTGAACTTGTTGAATATGAACCATAATACCTGAGAAAATATGCAAACTAGATATCCAATAGTGTTTCCATCAAGCAATCACTGCTTGACAACAAATATAGCATGAACTGTCTCTGAACTTGCTATCTCCTATCTTCAAAAACCTGAAACCATACACTAGGATCCATATATTTGCATTTACCTTCCAAAAAGGTTTCTCAACGTACTTCTGCTGCGTCATGTAAATACACTAAACAAAATCAGGAACTGAATCCTGGGACCTGTGACTGTCAACTCACAACTTAGTGTATTATGAACACTACTGGTTCATCTCTGACTGTACTCAAGTCATGTCAACTCATCTCAATTGAAATCAACTAAAATATGAGTCAAAAAAACTATGATGTCATCATGTCTTCATCCTTTAAATCCTTCATACCTCTTTCCTTCAGAACTTGGTATAAACATATATGTGCGCACTTCTGAAATATACCTTTCTGAAATATCAAGCTTCTCTTCAATAGAACTCTGGAACCTTCTCCTGAACAGGAACATCCTAACAAGAACTTTCTCCAAATATTCTTCTTCTTCCTTCTTTTTTCAAAGCTCGAACATAAAGAGAACCTGACAAAGGAAATAAGTCTTCATGTTTCATCACCCCCTAGATGATTTAACACTAATATCCAGTATTCTTCAAATATATCAGACTTTATGAAATCTGGAACGTCTTCCTTCATAAATCTGATGCTCAGTGATCAATACCTGTATCTGAAACAAAATCTCTTAACCCTTTTTATTAGCACTGCAGTTGCTAATAGCTTTCACTGTAAGTCATCAGCTTTCCATATTGTAGAATAAGGTTAGCTGATCCTAACATAACAAAACCTTGCTGAAAGCATTATAGGATTCATAACCTTCTACAACATAACAAGTATTTCGATCTCTCTGCAACACAAATCTGATAGAATCTGAATCTTTGACTTACTTCTTCCAATGCTAAGAATCTTCACAAACAAAGGATAGACAACTGAATCATAAATACTCAAGATCATACAAGATCTATCCAAGATCAATGATCTCTCCTATGTAGAATCTGCTGTCATCAAACCTTCATGACTGAATGTTTGATTTACTTCCTAAATGTCTCCAAGTGTCCATGCTTCTCAAAAAGTTGTAAAACTTTTCTTCAAACAAATCCTTCAACGAATCTGCAATTCCTACTTGAAACATAAGTGGACAAACTTCTCACCTTGAACTCCAAAAGCTGCAAGTTGATACTTCATAACTTTCATATTTTACCCGGGTGAAATGTGACAGTACCTGCTTGATTTTCTTTTGGCTAACTCCACTTTTCAATCAAGTGATAGGATATGATGGAACACCTTTTGGAATACAAACATGTATCCAAAAGTCTAGACAATCATAGAAAGTAGATCTCCATTGACTTGTACATCAACAAGATTTTGAATTTTCTGAAGTTTTTTTGAAAATACTTAATATGAGGTAACCTTTTCGAAACATAAAACCTCAACCCAAGTCTTCAACATCTGCTACAAAAAACTCTTTTACCTCAAGAGTTAGATAAAGAAGAAATATACTTCTCTCCAACTTGTCATATACCAAGTACCTCTGTATTGACACTCCAAGAATTCTTTGAGGGAACATATAAGCTGCCTTCTTTAAAGCTTCAACATAACTCATACACATATGAGTGCTTTTGTTTCTCTCGATGCAATTCTTTGTCAAATCTACTAAATCATGACCAAGTGTAATGCAAAACAAGAAACTGCTTCTTCTTTAAACAAGATGTTCTCGTAGACTTTTCTTTGGATGTAGAGGATAAAATAGGAAAAGTATATGGAAAATATATGAGAAAAGGAAGCCTTACTTTTCTTTTGGAAATGATGGACTTTCTTCTTCTGCATCTTTCTTCCACCTGATGATGTCAACATCTTCAAACTTCTCTTCCATACCTTTTGTTTTCTTCATCTTGAAGTAGCAAACACTCTTGACTTCTTCGAATGAACTTTTCTCTTCCTCTAATGCTAAGAGTAAGAGATAAAACAAACATGGTATAGAAATGGAAGTGAATATAGAATCATGTTTTATCATCTCCTCATATCTCTGAATCAAAATTCTGCTTCAAATGTCTGAAACGACTAAATTCACCAATCGTTGTGTGAATGATGAATTACCCTTCTAGAGATACCTCTCTAGATCACATTTGTACCTTGATATCCAACCAACTTACAACCAAAAATTGGCTGAAAATAAAACTCATCTCATCTTCACATTTGTCTTCTTAGATGAGCCTTCTTGCCATGAAAGAGATCTTTCAAAACTCTCTAGAAAAACCTCTAGATACCTGTTTTGATGTAGCCTTTAACTTTGAAATGATGAAAGCATATAAAAGCATTCCTTGAATTTCTTCAAATCTCTTCATAACTGCTCTTCTAAGATATGACCTGCAAATGATAATCTGATAGTAGAAACTGATACCTGTGATTTGATGTTGATCTAACTTCTTCATCTTCTCTAAACCATTGTTCTTCCTTGAATTTGAAGTAGTCTTCTCTTCATCAAGTCTGGGTCTTCAAACAATACTTTTGTAAAGTATTTGCATACTCTTCCAAAAATATTTGGCTGATAATAGATCATCAACTTCATACTCCACATTGATGAATACACATGTAACTGAATTGTCTAATTCTCAAATCTCTACTCATCTAGATTAAGTGTGTATGTCAAATGTCAAATATTAGAAGATGCTTTCAAATCATATGTTGTAAATCTGGAATTCTGGGAACCTGAGATATGAATGAGCCTTAATGCATTGATGCCAAAGATCTAAAGTTTTGAAACCAAAACCTTAGTGCTCTGATACCAAATGTTGGAAGTGAGGTAGGCCCTTAGGCTCATGTCACAAGTCCATGGTTCCATAGGTCCAGCATATACAACATTAATTCCAGCAATCTTCAATATTGACAAAACATGATCATACCACAACTTAATCATACAGATGATGAGATAAAGATAGAGAAAGAATAGACAACATGTGTAAGGTTTTACGTAAGCCATCGCTTACTCATAGTATCATATATACCAATGTTCAATGTACAATGTGGGAGCAAAACTCTCAACCACTCTATGTGATGAGAAATAGATGAATGAGTGAATGTACAATGTAACAAACATATTCAGATGTATGGGCAGTAATCTGAATATACATGAGATGTGTGACCTTATAGGTTATAGAAGAGTGAATATGAGTGACTGAAACAGGAAGGATCAGTGTGAAACTGATAGTCAACAAACCCTCATCTGAACTTAGGCTATGGAAGACCCTAAGTCAAATACGTGTGTGAAAAGATCACATACTTATAAAGTAGCATAGAATGCTAACAAGTTTGCTGCAGGAAATCCTCAAACTCATGTGAACACACCTTCTTAAACACCTCATTAAAATATGCATAAAGCATATACGTATTGTTTCTCTTGTACCTATGCTGAATAGGACTCCTCCTGATATGAACACCACTGCCTCCATAAAATTCAAGTAGTACATGTGTGCATAAAGAGAATATGTACCTGAATACTTAACATAAGATGTAAGTCTTATGTTAACCACCATCCAATGTCTTTGAAGTAGCCCGACATCTTCTTGTAGAAGACATCTTCAACCTAATATCTTCCTGTAGAAGACAATCTTCAAATACACCATGTAGATGGCACCATCCAATGTCTTTGAAGTAGCCCGACATCTTCTTGTAGAAGACAATCTTCAACCTAATATCTTCCTATAGAAGACAATCTTCAAATACACCATGTAGATGGCCGATCCTCACCTTCAAGCTGCTAATGACCAAGTCTTCTTGCCATGAACAAGAGATAACATCCTCTCCATGAGGTAGAGTGTGAGCACACCCTTCATCTTCTCCAAGAAGAATCACCAAGAAGACCTCCATAGCTGCTCCTCAACATGCTTCAAGTTAGCATCATGGCTGCCCCATGTGCTATAAGAAGTACCACCTCTATTGAGGTCCAAGCTTTAGAAAGCCTGTGTTGATCCTAGGTGAAGGATACATAGAAGTGACCCAAAGTACTTCTTATATAGTAGATTGTATTCTGTGAAAAGCTTATCCAAAAGCTAATAAAGCACAATAATAACGCGATCACTCTTCTCATGAAATTCTATGTTTTGAAAAGCTATCGGAGGTCGCTGTCCGTATTTTAATAAAAGCAAAATCTTATTAAAATACTTCCTTTTTCTCGCGAATGCTATTGCTGCTCACGGGATTTCAACCCGGATCACAAGGATGGAAGTTCGAAGTCTATCCAAAGCGCCCACGTTGTTTTGTTGTACAAGAGATACAAAAGAGCTCTACATATGTTAAACACGCCCGTCTGCTTGTGTCTACAAGGACTAGTAAACAGAGCTATTCATGTTGTAGACCAATTGGGACATTGGATCTTGACCTTTTTACCATGAGATTTTGTACCTATATGATATTGTTTCCAACAGTTTTAGTCGTGGTTAGAGAGACCTATGTGAAGACCTCCAAGAGGTGAGCTTTATGCCATATCAAGGTGTGATTACAAGGCACACATATGTATCAGTAAGTCCATTATATTGTACAAGCAATATACTTTCATTTTCATGATCATTTGAGTTCATATTTCCATGTTCTTGTGAAGTGTACTAGTCATTGCCATATCTCTCAGTTTTCTCAGTCAAATTGCAGAGATGGTTTCTCTGAGCTTGGTGTATGAACCAAAAATAGTAAGTTCTTCACCTCTGAGCTAACTCCAACTTATCTGTTTTGATCTATCTTTTTGTGAGTGATCTTCCAAAGTACATAGGGTGTCTAATACATCCATTGGCAAGCTAAAAGGGCCCACCACAAACTCCTGGAGTTCATTTGGCTGGTGTAGATCAAGGATTTTGCAACACCTCTTCATCTTCAAGCACATACATATCCATCTCTTCACAAGCACTGCAATATGGAATTAATGATACGTGATAAAGAGTCACATGCTCTACCGTCCTCTTCAATGGTAACTACATTTGTTATCATATGCTTCTCCTGTGGTTGTCTCTCTCTTAGGCATTCGTACCAAATTTTTTTGGTCCTCAACTTCATATTGCTTGAAATTTTCTGGTACTTCAAACAATGGTTCCTTCTCTTCCTCTTTCACTAATTGTCTTTTATTTTTCTTTTGACCTCCTTCACTTCCATTCTTTGAATGGATAGTTTTAATGCTTGTGAGAGGTTCTTCTTCTTTTTGGGTAAATACTCCTATGTCTTCTAGATAGTGCTCCTCTGAAATAAAGCAACTATCCATCACAATGGACTCTAGATCGTCATCATTCTCTTCTTTTTCTATGAAGTCACTAGGGTCACATTCTTCTAGCAAGGGCTGACACATGAACACTGAGATATCATAACCCTCCTTATCACAATGAGGTGTCCATTGTTCTTCATTCACTGCAATGTCCATGGTAGCTAAGATTTCTGCCCAACCATGAGGCTCAAATTCCTCATCTAGAAAGATCATCGGTGTATAGGTTTTTTAATTGGTCTATCTCCTGGAGAAGCTCCTTTTTCTCTGGCCTTTAAGCGTTTTTCCTCTTCCTTTGCGACCTTGCACATCCACAAATGAGTATCTTCATGCATCCAGGATGTATCAAATGAACTTTTAGAATGCACAGAGATTGAATCTTCTTGCTCCTTGTGGATAGAATTCCACTGTAGGGGTGGTACATCTTTGAAGGTGTAATCCTTCAAATTGACCTTGGTTGTGACCCCTAAGCGCGGAAGTACAAGGAATTGGTTCCCCAATCATGTACCACTTGCAGTTGTTGTAGGAAGGGTCTTCCTAGGATCATTTCGTAGGTATTAGTTTTAGCAAAGTCACATATAGCAAAAGTGTGCTCAAACTCTACACCACAAGTGGTTAGAGTTATCCCTTCTAGCAATCCTAGAGGTCTTTCCACATGGCCATCAGCCATCTCAAGCTTCATTCTAGTTGGCCTTAATGCAGGTTTACCCCATGCTTCCACAAGGAGGTAGTTGCAATAGCAACACCAGCACCTGAATCTATGATTGCTTTGGTTGTGTAACCTTGGTAGGTGATTGGAAGATAAGTATTACCTTCCTCACCTTCGCTCATGTCCCCTATTTTGGACAGAGGTATCTCTGGAACTTTCTGCTTAGAGTCTGCTTTTGGCATATTGGAAGCAAGTTCTGGAACCTGATCCTTCACATCATTCCATAGCTCCGGTTTTGCTTTGAGCAACTCCTCCACAGAGAGATGACATTGAACCTTGGTGTTCTTCACGACTTCAGTGTTTCTTGGAACCACTGAGTCTTCGTTTCTGATCAATATTGTGGTAGCTCTGATCTGGAGAGATTCAGATTCCCATGGGCCAGTGAATTGTGGCAACTCGTGTAAAGAATTGGATTCAAATCCTGAACTTTTTTCCTCTTGTTGCTCTACTTGGTCTCCATAAATAGATGGAATGTCTTGTGGAAATTCATCATGAAGGTCATCAATCTCAAGAATAGGAGGGGGATTATCCTTCTACTTGGCCCATTTCTCTTCTTGTATTTCCGGCAAGACCTTTTGAGAGTGTTGTTGAATTGAAAGAGGTTCTCCATCATCTACGGAGTCAGGAACATAGACTTTCTTTGGTAATGAGCTTTCTCTTTCAATAGTTGGTTGAGCCTGTGGAGGTAAAGAAACTTGTGGTTTATTTACCAACTACTCTAATCTATCTAGTAAGCCCTGGAAGTGCAAACCCGGTGTAATAGCATTCGTTTGATTGAACAATTGATTGGGCTCCAACATAGCTTGAGCTAATTCCACCATTTTCTGCACATTTTTGTCTGTTCGATCTCTAAATCTGCTCTAGGGTAGCTCTTGTTTAGGTTTGCACGTGTTGGCCCTTCTTGAATTCGAGCCTGGTATGCCTTGAACATCATGTCCAAGTGTTTTGGGGTTGGATCTGCAAGAACAGATCCTGGTTGTGGTTTATTTACAGTGGTTGGTGGGTGGGGATGAGGTTGGGGATGAGGTGGGGAATGATGAGGTGTGGACGGACTTTCAGCATGCGAGAGACTTTGAGAGGCAATATCTTCTATTCTTGTTTTTGCGTCTTTCAAGCTTCCTTCTAGTTCGGATAATTTCTTGGTCCACTTACGATTGGCTTTCTCCCTAGTATCCTTCCATGTTCTTGCATTTCTCTTACTAGGCTCTCTTGACTCACTTGGCTCTGATTGCTTAGCTAGTTTAGCTTTTTGTGAAGCTTGTGCCCTAGTAACTGCATGTATAGGAGCCACATTTGTTAAAAATAAATAAGTAAGATCGTATATATTTTTGCAAAAAGGATTTTCTTCAAGTAGAAGGAAAATACAAAAATGAAAAATAGAAGCATTTACTTCAGCAAGTAGTGCAGGCCAAAAGAGAATCAATCAAAAGAGAATCAAATCCAAAAAACTGAACTGTAAGAGAAGTGGCTGTCCAAAGTAGTGGAGAAATGATGGAAAAGAGCTCTCAAACTCATCATGAGAGATTTTGGTCACTTGGCTATAAAAGAGGCAAGGGAGGACACTCAAGAATAGAGGAAGAAGGCGTGGAAGCCCCCTTGTAGCTACTCCATTTGTTTTGAGTCATTTCGTTCAGTTCACTCTCATAGAGTATGTCCAGTCGCACACCCATTTCTGGGTAGTCTACTTGTGAGAGTCATATCTCTCAATATATGTACCCAATTTTAGATAGAAGATGTACCCGAAAACATTTATTGGAAAGCTTATTTCGGGTACATCTTCTATCTAAAATAGTTTTATGAAATTCTTTATGCTCTGTGAGTTATTCAGTTTTTAATTGGTATCAGAGCATTGGATCTTGAAGAGGTAAAGCATTGGAGCTGAAGTAAAGAAAAGGAGAAGCTACAAATCAAGGGGGAGCTTCGTAAAGTCAAGGAAGAGCACCACACAATACTTGAGGTAAACTTCAATCTTGGAAGTTTTCAATGGCTAATTTAGGACAACAAGTTGAGAAGTTAGACAAAGATAATTTTCAGTCTTGGAGGTATAGAATGATAAGTTACCTTAAAGGTAAAGGTTAATGGAGTCTAGTTAGTGGAGACGATCCACAACCGGTGGACCTTGAAGATCCCAACATTACTCCGGCAGAAAGGAGACAATTTGCTAATTGGGAAGAGAGGAATCGAAGGGTGATGTTCCTCATCTCACAAGTTATTTCTAACACTATGATTGGTCATGTGCAAAGCTTAGAAACAGCCAAGGAATTTTGGGAAGCATTGGAGAAGGTGTATGCTACCTCAACAAGGTCTTGGAGGATGCAACTCAAGAACGAGCTCAACAACATGAAGAAAAGCTCAAACCAAAGCATTAGTGAGTATACATTGAGGATCAAGGAGCTTCGAGATCAACTAGCATCAGCTGGATGCAAGATAGAAGAGGAAGACATCATCCAAATAGCCCTCAATGGCTTGAGGAGTGAAGAAAAGTGGAAGCCCCTCATCACAAACATTCTTTATAGAGATCCTCTACCAACATTCGACAAGATTATACCAAATCTTGTGGCTGAAGAGGTAGCTCAACAAGGAGAAGGCAACAAAGGTAAGGACAATCATAGTCAAATGTTATATGCAGGAAGAGGTAGAGGAAGGAACTCAAGAGGAGGCTCAAGAGGAAGAGGAAGAAGCTACAACAAAACAAATTTCAGCCAACACAACTCGAAGGAAAACAAGGACAACTCAAATGACAACACACATGCAAGAGGTCGAGGAAGAAATAGAGGAAGAGGTCGAGGTTCATACAATCCTCATAAAGGTATAACATGTTATCATTGTGGTAAACTAAGAAATTATACAAATGATTGTTGGCAAAAGAATGGAAAGCTGAATGGAGGCAACCAAAGGAGCCAAAATAACTATGCGAGTACATCAAGTGAAGGAGACAAGCAAACCATGCTTGCCATGAAGCATGACTACAACAACTCGAGAAGTGATGACCAAAAATGGTTGATAGATTCAGGTTGCAGTAACCATATGACATGCCAAGGAGATTTGTTCACAAAGCTACAAGATCCAAGTGGAAAAGGATGTGTGGAGACCGGCGATGAAACTCAACACGCAATTGAGCATGTTGGAGATATCAAGCTTGGAGATAGAAAGGTATTGGCTGATGTTCTTCATGTTCCTACTATTGTAAAGAATTTGATTTCAGTAGGACAAATGGTAGAGAAAGGATATCATGTTATCTTCAATGAAAAAGGCTGCTTTATAAAGAATCCAAAAGAAGGATTCAAGGTCATTGCTCAAGGAAGGAAAGAAGGAAGGATGTTCACTTTGGACATTCAACAACCACATGGAA
Organism: Ceratopteris richardii; assembly: GCA_020310875.1. NCBI lineage: Eukaryota > Viridiplantae > Streptophyta > Polypodiopsida > Polypodiales > Pteridaceae > Ceratopteris > Ceratopteris richardii. Next base: position 3,411,548 of record CM035420.1, read on the forward strand.
AGGTGATGTATATTCAGTTTGGAAACAAGAGGATTGTTGAAATTGATTTATGGCACAAAAGGTTTGGACATATCAACATTCCCAAGCTCAAGGACATGAGTTTTGTGAAGCATGCCAACTAGGAAAGCAAACTCGACAATCATTCAAGAAGAGCAACTATGTGGCAAGGAATGTCCTCAAATTGATACACATGGATGTATGAGGAGAATCACAACAACCATCAATGGTTGGTAATAGATATTTTGTCACTTTTATCGATGATAATTCAAGAAAAGTATGGATATTTTGCATAAAATAAAAATCAGATGTGTTCTCCATGTTCAAGAGATTCAAAGCACAGGTAGAAAAGAAAACAGAACACTACATAAAGACCTTGAGGTCCGATGGAGGAGGAGAATATTTCTCCAAAGAATTTTCAGATTTTCTTTATGAAAATAGCATCAAGCGACAATTTACATGTAGGTACACACCTCAACAAAATGGAATAGCTGAAAGGAAAAATAGACATATCACAGAGGTTGCAAGATGCATGCTCAACGAGATGAAGGTGCCACTAAACTATTGGGCTGAAGCAGCTAGTACGGCTGTTTATTTGATGAACAAGTGCACAACGGTTGGAGTGCATAATCTAACTCCCGAGGAGGTTTATTCTGGTAAGAAACCTGACCTTACACATCTGAAAGTTTTTGGATGTGTGTGTTATGTTCACATCCCTCAAGAACTAAGGACAAACATGGAGGCAAAGTCCAAAAAATGTATTTTTATTGGATATTCATCGGAGAAAAAGGGATATAGGTGCTACAATCTGGTGACAAAGGAGCTACGAGTCTCATGAGATGTGGTATTTGATGAGCTAAGACCATGGTTTGGAGACAGAGAGAAAGAGAAGATTCTTGAAGAAGATTACGAAGATGATGGAGGTGCTGTCCAAGAAAAATTTCAGCAAACAAGCACTCAAATGTCAGGTCCAGAAGCTTCTACATCACTTGGAGAAAGCTCAACATGGAAGGGGAGGCTAAGGAGTCATTCCTCATCACCAACATCAGCTTATGAAAGATCTAAAGCTGAAAGTGCTGCCCAAAATAGTGATTCAAATGCAAGTGAAGAAGAGTATGAAGAGGTGATCACACCAAAGGTAAAGTTGAACCGGTTGAAGAAGCAATGTTCAAAAGGAAATGAAAGGAGGTCTTCAAGAGCAAGGTATCCAATTTTTTTTTAATATAAAGGAAGTTCAGCAATAGCCTACTCTCCCGGACTTGAATTAAATTAAGAAACAAAGGTACAATAGAAGGGGACTAGTGCCCACGGGACCCCCCAAATCCCACAAAGCAGGGGAAGCTTGGTTGATTGAGCTATGATAGTTTTATTGCAAAGCATTTTGCATATATGACACAAGTGGTCAAAGACAAAGAACCGGATGCATATGAAGAAGCATGTACACAAAAAGAATGGCAAGAAGCTATGCAAGAAGAGATGAAAGCTCTCAAGGACAATCACACATGGGAGCTAGTTCCAAAGACTGAAGGTATGAAGATTGTTCCAAATAAATGGGTGTTCAAAATAAAGAGAAATGCTGATGGTTCTCTAGCAAGGCATAAAGCTAGACTAGTAGCAAAAGGATTCAAGCAAACTCACGGCATGGACTATGAAGAGACTTTCAGCCCGGTTGCAAAGATGGGAACAATTAGAACCTTGATTGCAGTGAGTGCAGCAAGGAGATGGCCATTGTACCAACTTGACATAAAAAATGCATTTCTCAATGGTGAACTTCAAGAAGAGGTATACATGAGTCAACCGATTGGATTTGAAGATAGAAAGCATCCAAATTTTGTTTATAGATTGAAGAAAGCTTTGTATGGGCTGAAGCAAGCACCACGTGCTTGGAATCAAAGATTGGTGGAGTACCTCACAAGGTGTGGGTATAGTCCAAGTAATGCAGATCCCTCTCTCTACATGAAGAAAGAAGAAGGCAAGCATGTATATATTTGCATATACGTTGATGATCTCATCATAACAGGAAGTAATGTTAGAAGAATACAAGAGATCAACAGGAAACTCGGTAAGGAGTTTAAAATTTCAGATCTTCATGTGTTGAAATACTTTTTAGGCATTGAGATAGTATATGGGAAAGATGGCATCTACTTGATGCAAAGAAAGTACTTGTTGGATGTTCTTTTCAGATTTGGAATGAGTGAATGCAAACCACTCACTCAACCTATGGACACAAATGTGAAGCTATGCTCAAATGATGGAGAGAAGTTACATGATGTAACTAAATACAGGAGTATTATAGGTTCATTGATCTATGCTATGATCACAAGACTAGATTTATGTTATATTGTTGGAGTTCTCTCTCAATTTATGCAAGCTCCAACAAGTGAACATTTCAATTCAGCCAAACGAGTGCTAAGATATGTGAAGCACACTGTCAATCATGCATTGTTTTATAGATATGATGAAGAATTGCAGGTAAAGGGCTTCAGTGATGGTGATTGGGCTGGTTCGAAGGAAGATAGAAGATCCACTTCAGGTTATGTGTTCATGATAGGTAGCAAACCTATCACATGGGGCTCAAAGAAGCAACCTACTGTTGCATTATCATCTACAGAAGCTGAATATAGAGGTTTAGCCTTTGCAACTTGTGAAGCTATGTGGATTAAGAAGCTCTTGGCTGATCTTGATGTGCAGGTGGAGACCATTCCAATTTATGGTGACAACATGTCAAGCATTCACTTGACAAACAATCCAATGTTTCATGCACGAAGCAAGCACATAGAAGTGCATTATCATTATGTTTGAGAAAAAGTTTTGAGCAAGGATGTGCATATAAAGTTCATTGGAACTAATGACCAGGTTGCAGACATGCTTACAGATGCTTCTAAGCTAAAGAGGTTCAAGGACGACATCAACTTGTAGGATATGGCTGAAGGTGCAAGCTCACATGTGAGCTTGAGGGGGAGTGTGAAAAATAAAGAAGTAAGCTCGTATATATTTTTGCAAAAAGTAGAAGGAAAATACAAAAATGAAAAATAGAAGCATTTACTTCAGCAAGTAGTGGAGGCCAAAAGATAATCAATCAAAAGAGAATCAAATCCAAAAAACTGAACTGTAAGAGGAGTGGTTGTCCAAAGTAGTGGAGAAATGATGGAGAAGAGCTCTCAAACTCATCATGAGAGATTTTGGTCACTTGGCTATAAAAGAGGCAAGGGAGGACACTCAAGAATAGAGGAAGAAGGCATGGAAGCCCCTTTGTAGCTACTCCATTTGTTTTGAGTCATTTCGTTCAGTTCACTCTCATAGAGTATGTCCAACCGCACACACATTTTTGGGTAGTCTACTTGTGAGAGTCATATCTCTCAATATATGTATCCAATTTTAGTGTTTAAACATTTGTTGGAAATCTTATCTTGAGTACATCCTCTCTCTAAAACAGTTTTATGATATTCTTTATGCTTTGTGAGTTATTGAGTTTTTAGTGAAGTCCAGTTTTTAGCCTAACTGAGTGGACAAGTAGCTTGTTTTGTATCAATGAGTTGCCAACCCAAATCCACTCCAAATTGGGTTTTTGATAGCTCATTTTAAAGCTATAGGTGTCTACTTTGAGTGAACAAAGTTTCAAATTAATTGCAATTTTCAGTTGGTACCAGTTTTCATTTGAAGGTTCAGCTATTGGCAAGAGTCTTGATCCTGAGAAGGTCTTCTACACTTTTCGCTGCGATTAGGAGAGGAATTCTCCAACAACATTATCACTACTGGAACTTGAATCCCCTACTAAGCCTACTACATTAACGGGTGTGACCTTTGGTGCACTAGAGGGATGTCCAGGACAATCTCTCATGAGCTGTTCTTTGCCACACTCAAGACAAACGACTTGTATTGTGATGTTTTGCCCTTGTATCCGAACTGGTGGGTGGGGTTGTTGTTGTCCTGGTATAGGTTGAGGTTGGCTATATCCTCCATGTTCATATATTCTAGCTGCTCCTTGTGGTTCTGGACATGGGTTATAACTAAGAACTTCTCTGCCTTGTTCTCTAGGAGGGTACCTGTATGGTCTACATTGGGATGGTACAAACGGTTGTGGTTGTCTATTCATTGATAGTTTTCAGTGTTGTAGTTGGGGTACTTCTGCTCATTATAAGAGTACATGTTAGGCTCCTGAGTTGGTCGTCTATCATAAGGGTAAGGTTGTGATAACCCTAATCCTTCTCTGGTGCAGATATGAGATGGATGTAATATCTTGGCCACTAACGCTGCCACTTCCTCCGCCTAACTTGAACTAGAAGTCTCATTACTCCTTGTATCCTCTGTTTTGGTAGGATCTTGTGTGATTTTGAGATCCTCAGCTAAGTTGTCTTCCAAATCTATGCGCTCTTGAAGACACTCACTCAGAGTTTGTAGCCGTTTTATGTATACTAACATTCTCATTGTTCCATTGGTTACACCTTCTAAAAATAGGGATATCATTTTCTGCTGAGAATGTCTCTCTTTGACAGGGCATCGGTCTATATATTGACTAAATCTTTGTGCTGCCTTTTTTACTGTCTCATTAGGAGCTTGTTTGAAACTATGTAGTAAGGATGACGAATTGTGCTTGATCCCTCGCTTAGTGAATTCCCAAATAACTTCTTGGAAGAAATGTTCAATATGTCCAAAGCAATTTGGATCCAAGGATTGAAACCAAGTTAAGGTTGTTCCCGTGAGGGTTAGCCCAAAGGATTCATATTGCACGAAAAAGTCATCCACTTGCTCCGCTCACAACACCTGCTTGCAATGTGGTCATAGGGCTCTCTTGTGCCATCATAACAATTTCACATACATTTGGCCAATTGGATTGGTCTCACTCTTTTGTCTGGCTCTGGGGATTGCATTATGATGGGGATAACCTTGGGGCAGTCCTGTCCTAAAGGTAGGTCTATTCATATTTCCTATTCTCTGGCTAGTGTGGCCGTGGTGGTTGATTCTTGGCATGGTGAATTGCTCATGTGGTCTATCGGGTATACTACCTTGGCTCATTTGTCCTAACATCACATTTTATGTTCTTTGCTGGGTCTCGAATGGGTTTTGTGAGGTAGTTGCATGATCTCAAGCTAACTCTCCTCTTTCATTAATCTGATCAAGGTTTTCAGTTACTACATAGATCTCGCCCATCTTGTCCATGTAAACTCCATCTTCGTACTTGACAGTTGGTCTTGGAACTATTTCTAATTCAGTAGTGTTTCTCAATCTTGCTACTGACCTGTATAGAGTGTCGAGCTAGATGGGTATTCCTTACACGTTAGTGGATACATATTGAAGAGACATCCTATATTCCCCTTCCACTGTAGTCATAAGAACTTCCTTAGGTATGGCTCTATGCATGTCTTCAGAAGCCAAGAGTCTCTCCCAGTTAAATGACATTTCTGACTCACTCGTCTGTGAACTCAGCACGTAGTGCTAACCACTGAGTTATGAGTCCCTAACTTGGTTGTGTGATTGACACTAGCCTTAGATGATTTGGTACTTTATCTCTCTCTTCCTAAGTGTCCACTTGATCTTAGGTTCATAAGCCTTGTCTACAAGTCCAAAATTGCCCTTGAATTGCTCAAAATCTTGTGGACCCCTTGCTTCCTAGTCCAACCTGAGGGTCAAATTGAAAATACCCTATCTAATAATCCCCACAAGCTTTCCAACAAACCCAAAATCACTCCGAATGGATTTCCTATGAGAAAGTTATGCCAGTTCAAGGTTCTGGGGGTTAAAAGAGGGAAAGAGGACCTCTCTGGGAATACCTCAGGACAGGCGATACGATACCAGATTTTCCATGATACACGATACCACTATCGACGATACCACCTTAGACAATACAATACCACCTTGGAGACTACGATCGCGATACCAACTTCCACGATACGATACTGTTATCCACACGATATGATACTTGAAATGGTCATGATACGATACCTTTGATTTGCACGATACGATACCAAGTTAGTGGACGATACGATACTAGATTGCTTAGGATACGATACCAGTATGTGAACGATACGATACCACTCCAGCCGCGATACGATACTGCTTATGCTACGCGATAGGATACCACTTAGGCAGACGATACGATGCCACTGAACCGAAGCAATACGATACCAAAAAATTACACGATACGATACTGGAACTCTCATGATACGATACTGGTTCTATGGACGATACGATACTGAAGGGTCACACGATATGATACCAAGTCACCTCACGATATGATACCAACCTGTAAACGATAGGATACCACATGGGCAATATGATACCAAATTTGCATGTGATACGATACTGCTCGATCGACAATACGATACCAAAACAGGAGACGATACGATAGCGAGTTGGCGATACGATACCACTTAGTCGACGATACGATACCGTGACTGCCGCGATACGATACCATCGAGGCGATGGTGATCGTGATACCAACACTTCACGATATGATATTCATCCAAGTAAACTCTCATGCATGTGGTTAGATAAGGGGAGAAATTTCTTGCATACAACGCTGAAACGTACTTGGAGCATTTTGCAGACCAAACCACATCATTGTACACGCATAAACGCCCCAATTGGTTATAAATGCTTTCTTTGGAATGTCCTACTCTGCCATTCATACTTGATTATAACCGCTATATCCATCCAAAAAGGAATACATCTCGCGACCTACCACATCATCTAACATTGTATCCAAAAATGACAGAGGGAATGGATCAGGTACTGTTGCTGCATTTAATTTCCGGTAATCCACACATATCCGTAATTGCTTATTCTTCTTAGGGACTATGAAAATGGGTGAAATCCATTCTGCATGCTCGATCGGGACAATAAACCCAACCTTCAGCAATCGATCCAATTCTGCTTTTACCTGGGCTGCATAGTGAGGATTCATTCTATAGCTGGGTTGTTTAATAGGCCAAGCATCTGGTTTCAGCATAACCCTCTGTTGATAGATAAGCGGGTCCAACCCCTTCATATCTCAGTAATCCCATGCAAACACATCAGAGAATTCACATAGCAACTGTAGCAAGTTATCTTGGAAAGTCTCTGCTAATCCTGCCTTGATCTTCACTGGCCGTAGATTAGTTTCATCACCTAAATTACAGGTAACCAATTGGTCTTCCGGTACGTAGAACTTGTTGGAGATAGACGTCTGCGGAAGCATGCGAACAGCACAAGGAAGAAGAAGAAGCTTGGAGCACAACACACAAGACTGAATGTATTACTAGAGAATGTACAAAGATAAGTAGCCCATTAGGGCAATAGGCGTATATACAAGCCGGGCGAAAAAAACCTCCTAAAGAGGGAAAAAAGTGCCCCGGCGGTCCTAGAGTGTTCACACACATCACTACCTAAATTTATCGACAAATCCCCCCTGGGAGTGATGCGGTGAACAAGGAGCTGGCACTCATGTATAAGGAAGTGCCAAGCTATGTGGAAATCACTCCACAAAAGGAAGTAAGCCCAAAGCTTTGCGGAAAGCTTCAAACTTCTCCCTAGGTAGAGCCTTCGTGAAAAGGTCTGCAATGTTCTCCTGCGTGGGCACATATGCCAAGCTGATCTCCCCAGCAGAGAACCTCTCCCTGACATAGTGATAATGCACCTCAATGTGCTTAGTGCGAGCATGGAACACGGGGTTCCTCGCAACTGCCAATGCGCTCTGACTATCAGTGAAGATGGTGGTGGCAGAAGACTCGCCAACACCCAAATCAGTCATAAGGCGTCTGAGCCACACACACTCAACAGTCGCTGTGAAAGCTGCCCTATACTCAGCCTCACAACTAGAAGTGGCCACAGTAGGCTGCTTCTTGCTCAACCAAGATATACATGAGCTACCAAGCATGAAGCAAAAACCACTGGTGGACACACGAGTGTCATAGCAACCAGCCCAATCTGAGTCAGAAAAAGCATGCAAATCTGGCGGTAGTGATCCCCCCTTGGGATAAAACAACCCAAGTAGCCGAGTACCACTCAAGTAGCGAAAGATGTGCTTAACCGCTTTCCAATGCGTGACTCCTGGGCAATGCATAAACCTGCTCATCTGTGAGATAGCAAACTGAATATCTGGCCGAGTAATGCATAAGTAAATCAAGCATCCAACAGCCTGCTGATAGAGAACAGCATCAAATGCATCTCTAGCATCATGAAGACTCAATCGTAAACCTGTCTCCATAGGAGTGGCAATAGGCTTACAGTCTTCAAGGCCAAAACGCTGCAATAATGTGTCAATATATTTCGTTTGACACAAAGCTATCCACCATCAACATGCATAAACTGAATGCCCAAATAGTGATGCAAATGACCCAAATCAGACATCTCAAATGAGGCATGCAAATCAGCCTTAAAATCAGCAATATGTGTCTCAATAGGACCAGTGAGTAGCATGTCATTGTTGGTGCAAACAAGCCTTCACACTTGGCATTGTTTTGTACCTTGAAGACTCAACATAAGACTTGGACAATTGGAACCTTGGAAGGCTAAAAGTTTGGACCCTTGAAGGAAGTATTCACATGGAACAAGTACCATAGGAACCTAGTCTTATTGTTCTTACCATTTATCTTATGAAAAGTCTATATGACTTTACCACTCATGTAATCACACCTACTAGACTAGAGTCGTGAAAAAATTAGATGAATCAGTTGAGGGAATATCTCCCTAAGTCTAGTGGAGAGAATCAAGGGAACTTTAGTTTGAATTCAAATTCAAACACTCTTCAAAATTCCTATAAAAAGGCTATGTAAAAGTCGCGGGTTAGCTACACTCTTCCCGAGGCAATTCCAAGCAAATCATTGAGTGTGTGTGAGCTACACTATAGCCTACACCTCTGAGTACCATTGAGCATCACACTACATGCCAATGGGAATGTACAATCATTATAGTTAATCAATATACATACATTCATAGTCTCTGTTTTCTCTGAGTCATCTACCTCAAGTCTGCCAACTTCAACAGGGCATATCTCAAGATCTACTGAACCAAATTGGATGATTCAAAGCTCATTGGAACCAGCTCAAAGTATTCTACAACATTACAAAGTTTCAAGTCATTCCATTCAGCCATTTGGGAGAAATTGCAGACGAAGCAGTCTCTGGTATTTTTTTGTGTAGATCCTAAAAAGTCGGGGGTGTCTCTGATTTTGCTAAAGATCATTCTCAATGTATAGTTTATCAATTGGAGTGATTTAACTTGCTAATGGTAGCTTGTTAAGTTAATTTAATACTCCCAGAAGGAATTAATCCAATTGTAAGTGTGCTGCTCACACTGAGCTTAAGACTGAGCAGGTATCATTACAGGAATAGAAAGTTTTTGGATTTGTGAAGGTTCAAAATCATCTGTTTTGATTTGGTTATTACACAATTATTTTGTAAAGCACATATATAGTTTCTTGGTGTCATTTGGAAGCTCAAGGAGTCTCCTAAGTATATCTGAAGAGAAAGGAGGGCAGGTGTGAAGCAGGTCTAGCAGCACCAGCTTGATCTCCTGAGTGCATCCAGCCATCACATCCAACAGTGGTATCAGAGCAAATAAGGTAATCATGGGTGATGGTTTCCCTTCCTTTATTGACAAATTGGATAGAAATAATTACCAGGCTTGGTCATTGAGAATGAAGACCTATCTACAAGGGAGAAGCTTGTATGGATACATATCAGGAGATGAGGAATTGCCCTCATTCAAAACCAGAGGCCTACCTACAAAGGATGAACATGAGAGGCTCAACCAATGGTGTGCTAAAGATGCTTTGGCAAGGTCATATCTCCTAAACTCTATCTCTGATTTCCTTCTGCCTCATGTAAGGAATTGTAAGACTTCCCAAGAGACTTGGGAAACCTTGTCAACATACTTTTCATCAAGCACAAGGGCCAGAAAGAATCAGCTATGGATTGAGTTTACAACTCTTAGGAAGCAATCAAAACAATGTGTCTCAGATTTTGTCACCAAAGTCAAAGACATTGCAGATCAACTTGCAAGTGTTGGAGAAGAAATTGAGGAAGAGCAAATAGTCAGACAAGTGATCAATGGACTAAAGGCAGATGACAAGTGGGAGAGCTTTACCACAGCAATGGACTTGTACATGGACATCCAAGCACCTGATCTAACAACTCTGATTGGACAACTCTTGACACATGAAGCAAAGATCACAAAGAATGGAGAGCAATCAAAAGGTAACAATCCCTCTGCCCTATATACTGATAAGAAGACTAAAGACAAGGGTAAAAGCAAGAAGGTTGATGAAGAAGGCTCTACCTCCCAAGCAAACTATGCAGGGAGAGGTAGATCATCTAGAGGTAGGGGCAGAGGAGGTAAGTCAGGTAGGGGGAGACCCTACAATCAATCTCCATGCAATATTTGTGGCTTGTCTAACCATACTACAGATGAATGCTACAAAAACTACAAGAACCAAAGAGGAAGAGGTCACCAAAGAGGAGGATACTCTCAAGGCAGAGGCAGATTCAATCAATCTCAAGGCTACCATGGCTACAACAATAATTACAACAATAGCTATAATCACAATGGCAATTATCAAGGTGGATACAGGAACAGAAAGGATTACAACAATTATGCAGAGGATCAAGATGATTCCTTGTTGATTATGAACATGACATCTAAATCAGGTATCAATGATGATCATTTGTTCTATATTGATTCACGTTGCTCTAACCATGTAGCTGGAAATGTTGTCTTACTCTCTGATTTGGAAGAACCCAAAGGCAAGCACCAAGTGCAGATAGGTGATGACACTAAACATTCAGTTGTTAAAGTAGGCAATGTCAAAACAAGTGATGGTAATCAGAATTTACTAAGCAGAGTGTTGTATGTTCCAACAATCACCAAGAATCTGATGAGTGTAGGTCAGATTGTTGAAAAAGGTCTACAGGTCAGGTTCACTCAACATGGTGCATATGTGGAGGATCCAAGACATGGATTCAGAAGGATAGCCAAGGGAGAGAAATCAGGTAGATTGTTTACCTTTGAACTTGAGGATACTAAGAATATTGCCTTGTACAACTATAAGGACCAAACCCTATCAGAATTGGAGATGTGGCACAAGAGATTAGGTCACATTGGAGAGAGGACCATAAAACAAATGAGCAGGGATACAAGTGTGGGGCTTGTCAATTTGGTAAGTCACACAGATTGCCATATACCAAGAAAGGTTTTATGCATGAAGATTACTTGGAATTGGTGCATACAGATGTTTGGGGACCAAGCAAGGAGCCATCCATATCTGGATCAAGGTACTATGTGTCCTTTATTGATGACTATAGCAGGTGGACTGTCTTGTACTTCATGAAACATAAAGATGAAGTATTTAATTGTTTCAAAAGGTATCTTGCATTAGTTGAGAATCAAACAGGTAGACATTTGAAGAGGCTAAGGTCAGATGGTGGTGGAGAATACTTCTCCAATGACTTTGAAGATTTCTTGCAGGAAAGAGGCATCAAGAGGGAGATTACTACAAGGTACTCACCAGAACAAAATGGGGTAGCTGAAAGGAGGAATAGACTCATTGTAGAGACAGCTAGGTCTATGCTCAATGAAAAAAAATTACCAAATTATCTTTGGGCAGAGAGTGTATCTACTGCCACATACTTAATCAACAGGTTGCCATCAAAGACACTTGATGGAATGACACCCTATGAAGCTTGGCATGGTAAGAGACCATCTCTGGATCATTGCAAAATTTTTGGGTGTGTTGCATATGTGCATATTCCCTCACAGGTAAGGGGAAAGCTAGACCCTAAGGCTGAAAAGTGTATCTTCATTGGGTATGATTTGAATCAGAAAGGATACAGGTTCTATAACCCCTCAAACAAAGGCTTCAAGGTAAGCAGAGATGTCATATTTGATGAAAATGATTCATGGTATGAAAATGAGTGCAGGAAAGTTAGCCTACCTTATGATATGGAAGAAGACTTTCCAAAGCTTATCAGGCAAGAACCAACTCAGAAAGAGGACACAAGCTCAGATGATGAAGACACCATCAACATTGAAGAATTCAAGGCTTGGAAATCCAAAGGGAAGATGAAGATGAAGCAACTAGAAGACAATCCAGAATCCTCAACTCAAGCTATGAGGAGATCTCAAAGAGAAAAGAAGAAACCTATTAGGTATGGGTATGATACTTCACTTGTAACCAAGCATTCTGTATATCTTGCAAAGGACATCTTGAATGAAGAACCAGGTACATTTGAAGAAGCAATTACTAAACCAGAATGGAAGGAAGCAATGGATGAAGAAATGGAGGCTCTCAAGGAGAGTGATACTTGGGACTTGGTACCCAAGAAGGACTCCATGAAGGTGATAGGATCCAGATGGATCTACAAACTCAAGAGGAACTCAGATGGCACAATAAACAGGTATAAAGCTAGGTTGGTAGCCAAGGGTTTTGCACAAACCCAAGGCATTGATTATGAGGAGACATTTTCTCCTGTGGCCAAGATGCCAACTATCAGAGTTATGGTGAGTGTAGCTGCATCCAAGAATTGGAACATGTACCAATTGGATGTGAAGAATGCATTCTTGAATGGATGGATATCTGAAGAGGTCTACATGTCACAACCACCTGGCTATGAAGATCCCAATAAGGTAAATCATGTTTGTAAATTGAAGAAGGCTCTGTATGGATTGAAGCAGGCACCTAGAGCATGGAATTACAGGTTGACAACCTATCTCCTAGATCAAGGATTTGTGATGAGTAAAGCAGATACTTCATTGTTTATAAAGAAGAACAATTCAGAGGTAATGTACTTGTGTGTCTATGTTGATGACATCATTATTACAAGAAATGATGTTCAATGAATTAGACACATCAAAGGTCAAATGATGAAGGAATTCAAGATCAATGATCTTGGATTATTGAAGTACTTCCTAGGACTTGAATTGGTCTACACAAACTCAGGTATATTTATTACTCAGAAGAAGTACATTCAGGACATGGTCAAGAATTTTAATTTGCAGGAAGCTAAAGTCTCAAACATTCCTATGGAGGTCAACCACAAACTCAGTGCACATGAAGGAGAAGAACTCAAGGATATTACAGGTTACCAAAGTTTGGTAGGTAGTCTTAATTATGCTACCTTAACCAGGATTGATATATCATATGGTGTTAGTGTACTTAGCCAATTTATGCATAAACCAAGAATACCACATTTGGAGGCAGCCAAGAAGATAGTAAAGTACCTAAAGGGAACACAAAATCATGGGTTGTACTTTCCATATTCATCAGACATTGACATTAAGGTATACTCAGATGCAGATTGGGCAGGTTGCAAGGATGACAGGAGGAGTACATCTGGTTACATATGCTTTGCAGGTGATAAACCAATTTCTTGGTCATCCAAGAAACAACCCACAGTAGCTCTATCATCTACTGAGGCAGAGTACAGAGGGCTAGCCAATGCCACTCAAGAAGCCATATGGTTGAAGCTATTATATTCAGAATTGGGCCTATACACAAGGCCACCAATCATATTTGGTGATAACACAAGTTCTCTTCACCTAGCAGCCAATCCAATTTATCATGCTAGGACAAAACACATAGAGGTTCATTACCACTATGTGAGGGAGAAGTTACTTAGCAAAGAAATTCAATTATCATATGTGTCTACTAATATACAATGTGCAGACTTGCTTACTAAAGCTCTGGATGGGAGCAAGCTATGCAGGTTTAAATCCATGATTGGATTGCAGGAAATAATTGAAGACTAGAGATGAAGACTTGAGCCAAAGTGTTTGGCTTGAGGGGGAGCTGTTGGTGCAAACAAGCCTTCACACTTGGCATTGTTTTGTACCTTGAAGACTCAACATAAGACTTGGACAATTGGAACCTTGGAAGGCGAAAAGTTTGGACCCTTGAAGGAAGTATTCACATGGAACAAGTACCATAGGAACCTAGTCTTATTGTTCTTACCATTTATCTTATGAAAAGTCTATATGACTTTACCACTCATGTAATCACACCTACTAGACTAGAGTCGTGAAAAAATTAGATGAATCAGTTGAGGGAATATCTCCCTAAGTCTAGTGGAGAGAATCAAGGGAACTTTAGTTTGAATTCAAATTCAAACACTCTTCAAAATTCCTATAAAAAGGCTATGTAAAAGTCGCGGGTTAGCTACACTCTTCCCGAGGCAATTCCAAGCAAATCATTGAGTGTGTGTGAGCTACACTATAGCCTACACCTCTGAGTACCATTGAGCATCACACTACATGCCAATGGGAATGTACAATCATTATAGTTAATCAATATACATACATTCATAGTCTCTGTTTTCTCTGAGTCATCTACCTCAAGTCTGTCAACTTCAACAGGGCATATCTCAAGATCTACTGAACCAAATTGGATGATTCAAAGCGCATTGGAACCAGCTCAAAGTATTCTACAATATTACAAAGTTTCAAGTCATTCCATTCAGCCATTTGGGAGAAATTGCAGACGAAGCAGTCTCTGGTATTTTTCTGTGTAGATCCTAAAAAGTCGGGGGTGTCTCTGATTTTGCTAAAGATCATTCTCAGTGTATAGTTTATCAATTGGAGTGATTTAACTTGCTAATGGTAGCTTGTTAAGTTAATTTAATACTCCCAGAAGGAATTAATCCAATTGTAAGTGTGCTGGTCACACTGAGCTTAAGACTGAGCAGGTATCATTACAGGAATAGAAAGTTTTTGGATTTGTGAAGGTTCAAAATCATCTGTTTTGATTTGGTTATTACACAATTATTTTGTAAAGCACATATATAGTTTCTTGGTGTCATTTGGAAGCTCAAGGAGTCTCCTAAGTATATCTGAAGAGAAAGGAGGGCAGGTGTGAAGCAGGTCTAGCAGCACCAGCTTGATCTCCTGAGTGCATCCAGCCATCACATCCAACAGTCATCAACATAGACAACAATGATTAGAAGCACATCATTAGCATGCTTAACATATAAGGTGCTTTTAGTTGGACTATTCTCAAAACCATGTACAATCAGATAGGCATGTATCTTCTCATACCAAGCACGTGGTGCTTGCTTTAAACCATATAATGCCTTCTTTAACCTGCAAACCTGGTTTTCATGCCCTTTCTGCACAAAGCCACGGGGCTGAAAAACATACACTTCTTCATGCAAGTCACCATTCAGAAATGCTGTTTTAATGTCCAACTAATGTACATTCCAACCATGATGGGCTGCAAGTGCACAAATGCTGCGAACAGTAGTCATACGGCATGTAGGTGCAAAGGTCTCATCAAAATCAATGCCTCTTTCCTGTGCATAACCCTTTGCAACAAGCCTAGCCTTATACCTGTCAACTGTACCATCAGGTTTACGCTTCAGCTTGTATACCCACTTAGTGCCAATGGCCTTCTTGCCAGGAGGCAAGTCACATAAAGACCATGTACCATTCTTCATTATGGCATCATATTCAGATTGCATAGCAGTCATCCAATTTTCTGAATTTTGTGCTTCATCAAAAGAAACAGGCTCATTCTCATCACATAGACTAGATGCAGCCATAGCATAGCAATTTGATGCAAAGGAGGCACTATGAGAGCCTGAACGAGTACGATATGACAAAGGTGCATCTAATTTGTTGTCACACAAAGTCTGCACCAGCCATTTTGGCATAGTTTTTGCTTGCTCAATATCAGCTCTCTCATCAACAAGTGCATCATGTAAATCTGCATCAGAAATGGAATGATCTGCATCATCATATGAAACCTACAAAGGTTGGGAAGTTGCCTCATTAGGACCAGCACTAGCCTGTCCACCTGTAAAAAGAGGCATCAAAGTATCATACATGTCTTTGGAGCTAACAGATGTCTCCTTAGTACATGAAAGCAATGGCTGAATAGCATCTTCCACAAAGACAACATCACGGCTAACCAGAATGCGTTTAGTCTGTGGACGATACAGACGATAGCCTTTACTTTCAGAACTGTACCCAACAAAAATACATTTTATTGCCTTATCATCCAATTTTCTGCGATGTTGTTCAGGCACTAATGCATATGCCAAACAACCAAAAACACGCAGATGAGCAACAGATGGCTTGCGGTCATGCCAAGCCTCATATGGAGTGATAGACTACAACGCTTTAGTGGGACACCTGTTCAGTACATATGTTGCACACATGACAGCCTCAAGCCAGAAACTATGTGGTAAAGCCTGACTTTTGACCATGCACCTCGCCATCTCCATGAGTGACCTGTTCTTTCGTTTAGCAACTCCATTCTGTTGAGGTGTATACGGCACTGTACACTGGTGTTTTATCCCACGTTCAGCCAGAAATGCATTAAAATTTGAAGACATATATTCCCCCCCTCGATCAGAACGGAGGGTGCCCATTTTACATGCTGACAGATTTTCAGCCAAAACCAAAAACTGTTTGAAGCACATGAACACTTCGGACTTTGCTTTGAGTGGATATACCCATGCATGCCTGGAAAATCATCAATGAAAGTCACGAAGTAAAGGTAATTTCCAAAAGAGGGTGTCTACATAGGACCACAGACATCACTATGTATAAGCTGCAATTTCTGCGTAGCCCGAACTCAACCATCTTTTGGAAAGGAAGAACGCTGCATTTTGCCCAAAATACAGCC